>CM063285.1:31107159-32307159 GCA_032173965.1 Sitta carolinensis
AGGGTATAATTCAGACAGGATTGCTTAAAAGGGGAAATTGTGAGTCCATGCTAAAACAATCAAAGAAGGGTCAAACTCCTAATACTGAAACTTCAATATGACAGAATTTCAGGCATTTAGTAAGAAAACATTAGAGAAAGCCCGAGTAGATGAAAGTGAAAAAGAAAAAGGATTTCATAGCAAAACCATTAAGTTTTAGCTCTGGCACCACACAAGCGAAAGGGAAACTAGGCACGGTAGAAAGAAAGAAAATGCATATTGCTTGGTTTACTGTAGTAACTGGGTTCAAGAAGAGGCATCTTGGATTGTTCCCACACCATCTTGTGTCAGATTCCCTGGTCTCTAGTAGATGTGATGATATTGCAGTGTGTTGTTTAGGTGAGGCTCTCACTTTCTCTTTACAGCAGCCAAAAACTTCTGAAAACTTTCTCTCTCTCTCTCCCTTTTTTTCTTTCTCTCTTTACTCCATCCCATGCCCCATTGCCATATTCGCTGCCTTGAGAAGTTAATAAGGAAAATTGACTGACTTTAAAAGTCAAATAAGGTACAGCTTCTGACTATTACACTTTTTATAAATTTTCCAGTTTTGTGGGAAAAATAAACCATCAGAGTACATAGAAATTTGCCAGAAAATCAAGAATGCTGAAAAATGGAACAGAATAAAAAAACTAACAAAAAATTCAGGCTTTCTGTATTGCTAGGCACATTTCCAACACATCAGTCTATTCAGTGTGGACTTTCCCATGCCCAGTATAGAAGCCAGAAGTGTTACTGCACATGAATAGTTAGCCTCTACAGGCTCTGTCAGTCTTCTTGTCCACAGGGACTGATGAACACATATGGGAGTGGGGGTGGATCTGGCAGTGCAATGTGGGAGCCAGCTCCTCTCAAAGAGATCAGAAAGTGGTGAAGGTCATCCAAAAGTGGCTCAGACTATCATTGTCACTTCAGCTTGCATGAGCAGCTTCCCACTGAATTTGATGCTGAATCTTGTCCAGCTTGTTATCAGAATACTTTGACAGGACTGTGATTCGGCAGTGTCAGAGAGATGGATTGATGCTACTCCTCTTTTATGCTACACATGACATTCATGCTATAGAACTACAGGCTTCTAACATAGCTTGTTTTCCTCTCTTGTCACTTCAGAGCAGCATTGTAGTGTAGGTGCACTGAATGGTTCTCTCCAGCCTGCATTGACTACCCGTGGAGTTTTCCAAATCAGTTCCTGAATTTCTGGGCCTAAAGCGGGTTCATGTGATCTGTGTCATGGATGGATTTGCTGCAAGTTAGTTGTTTTTCCTCTCCTTTTCAAAAAGAAGAGAGCATTGGAGTAACAACAGGAGCAACAGAGTTTTGCTGACCCCTACATCACAAGGATACAATGAGAAGTTCACTGTTGTTCCAACTCAAGTCATGCAAAGACAAAAAAATGAGGTTCAGACACTGAGCACTTGCTGTAAGAGGAATTTATGTTAAACCTGAAATTAAAAGGTAACAAAGACTGTATGTATTGCAATACTGAAGAAATGCTCATTCATTGAATAGATGTACTAACTGGAAACCTGTTCAAAGAGAAGTGCCTTTTATTCAGGTTTCAGTTTTGTAACATGTTGCACACCTCCTGGGAAGATTTTTGGGATGTCCTGTGCAGGGTCAGGAATTGAATTTGATGGTCCTTTTAGGTCCTTTCCAACTCAGCATATTCTATGATTCTCTGATTCTCTGATTCTCTAAAGACTTTAATCTTCCCAATTAAAGCCCCTTGAGTTTGGGTGCATTGTGTATTGCAGAATTAGATTCCTAATCAAGAAGCAAAATCATCCATTAAAAGGGAAATAGTAATTCAGTGTGAAGGAGGATTGGGGTTACAGAAGTGAAGACTTGCAGATGTCTTATACAATGTGTCATCCACTAACAGTAACAGAAAAATATTTTCTATTCTTAAGTGCTACTTATGTGGGGTTTTTTTTGTGTTTTGTTTTTTGGTGATTTTGTTGGGGGTTTTTTGTTTGTGTTTTTTTTTAATTCAGCTTGAAAAAGACTTTGGTGTATTTCCTCCCAACTTCCTCCTGCTTAACAGGAACTTTCATGCTGTTCTCACTCACACCTTCCAAATAAGGTTAATTTTAGCAAGATGCTTTTAAAAGGTGGCCCCAAACTTGCCGCTGTTTAGTTCAAAGGTTACATTCAAGAGAAGAGACAGTGCCAGAAAAATTCTGAAAAACAGTTGTCTTTTTACCAGTATTTCATTTTAAAAACTAGTAATGTCTCAATTACTAGACATTACTAGTCTAGAAAAATTCTGAAAAACAGTTGTCTTTTTACCAGTATTTCATTTTAAAAACTAGTAATGTCTCAGATCAGAAAAATCATGCAGAGAAAAAGCAGTGACCTCACACTTTACTGGCAGTAAGAACAAGCACATGACATTTCCTTTGACTTAAGCAGCCTTGTTAAATGCAAATTAAAAGCAAAAACAAAAAAGCAACAAGAAAACCAAAAGGAAAACCTCAGGGTATTCATATAGAAAATGCTGAAATAAAATATAGTTTTGTATTGCTTTTGATACTAACTGGTTATGTTTGACTACTGCTTTTTCCATCCTCTGAGTAGAGTAATATGACAGCTCTAAATTCTCACGGAAAATATCATAATAGGTTCCAGGCTCCAAAAAATACCTAACATTGAAATCTGTTGAAAAACCTATGAGTAGAAATCTTGATTTAATTCAATGTTGTGAAATCATCTTCTGGGATGGAATCCTGGACTAGGTCAACTTGATGTGAGTTTCATAGCGGGAGGGCATGCTGCCATTGTCTTTATGGTATTTAAGATATCTGCTCCAAGATCTACAGTTACCAAGGTGATGCAAAACCTTAGTGTGCAACTACAGATGAAAGAACGAGAAGCACTGCCTGCTATGTCACATCCTGGAGTAGAAAAGCTGTCTGTCTCCTTGCTTAGTTTTGCTCTAACCTGTGGAACAATGCGGTTTGGCAGGTTGACTTTTGTACAACAATTTTTGGAGCAAGGCTTGGCCCTGGGCAGTATGATTTACATATATCTACGTGGACATTTTATTGCTCGCAATGCTACTTCAGCATATCTTTTTCTGAAGACTTCCTGTGCTTGTGCCTTTGCTGCCTATAAATTGTTGCAACTGGGCTCCTCTATTCATCTGTTGAAGAGGGAACTGTCACACTTTTTAAGTGCAGAGGGTTACTGGCTAAAAACCCAGTTAATCCTGAAATTTGTTTCTAGTCAATAATACAAAAAACGTATAGGAAATGAGGAATCTGACTGCACAACTTCTGAGTACCCATTAAGCTGTCCAGATGACAGCCAGAATTCCTAATCCCTTCAATATGTATCAACAAAGAGTATAACAAAGAGGCACCCACAAAAGGATTTCTCAAAAGTATGGAAAACCCCTCAGCCTTCTAGTCTGTAATTCATATTGCAATTTACTTTCTTGTATTAATACTAATGTATTGGATCATATGGCAAATAGAATCAATTGATGAGCTGTTAGTGTAATGAGTGCTGGAAAAATGAGTTTATGATGGAGTTAGTGTGGACCATGAAATTATGTTTACTAGAAATGATGTAGCATGGAGTTTATTATGATTTATACCTACAGTTATTGCCATATCAAAATCTAACTAAGGTCACTGCTTTGAGGGAGACCACGTGTGATTTACCAACGGGAAAATTACACAAGGTTCTAAATTACACAGACCTTGGATTTCTACTCTACTAAATCCACATCACATATTTCTATTTAAATAAGCCCTCAAGGGCTTTGTTTAACTGAATGTTTATTTAACTGCAAAACATACCAATGTAACGTATTTGCCAATATCAAATATATAAAGAGATTCAGGCAATAAAAATTCAGACTGTAGTTTCATTTAGGCATTTGCTTTTCATATCCTCCATTTATCTTCCCTGTGAGTTAGCAAAAATTATGTTTTGATGATCATGTTGAGCAAAAAAACCACATATCATCCTTCAAGGTAAAAATGTATTTGGGTGTTGATAAGTGATAGTCTAGTAAAAACATCATGTCTTCCCCAATAAAAGTGCATTTCTGCACTGTTTAATCAACTCAATTAAGTCTCAGGCAAATTAGTGGAGGGGCCCCTTATCTTTCTTAACTTGACAAATTTTTTAGTCATGCTAAACATGTTCACTTGTGAAGACAGACCTTTGGTATTTTTAAAGATTCACTTCAAATAAATGTTTAACCATGGGATATCTAGAAAGGTTGTTTTTTAAGAAGTAAATTTTTTGAGGTTCATATGTCTTATTAGTTCCATGTACCAGAAATATTTCTTACTGTCTCTGTGTTTCTCTCATGTGGGCCATATTTCTTTTGGCCATTTCTGCATTATAATGAGAAGATAAACAAAAGCCAAACAAATAAAATAATTATACTTTTCAACAAATGCAGATTTAAAGACAAACATTTAAAAATTCACTGGAATATGAAACAAATGAATTGACTCCTTTGATTTTGGAAATATTCCAATAAAGGTCTTGTCCAACAAACAAATTATAAAAACCTTGACAAGACAAAAAACACCCAAAAGCCAAAACATCTAAAAGAAATAAACCCAGTATTTTCTTGAATGATTCTACAAATGCTGAGATTTCCATCTTGCAAAACACAGCAGTAAGATTAAGACCTCAAATAATTCAATTAATAAAAATTTTTTTCTAAGATAATAGAATTAATAGTACAGAAGCTAGGCTTAGACACTTGGAAATTTATGGAAATTGTTCTCTGAAATTTGTACCAATATGTAATAAATATTACAGACAGACACTTCTGAAGTGCAACTTCTGTGAAACAAGAAGGCAGGGAATCTTCCTAGAACATCAGTCCACAAGTACTTCCACCTTGTCAGTCTGGCAATTTTTTTTCTCTTTCTTCCTCTCTTCTTTTTCCCACTAGATGCAGAGACATTGAAGCTGGATGCACCTCAGACTTACTCAGAACTGCTGGGAGGAAATTTTCATAGTTGAGCATTCCTTGACAGTGTAGAAACATGAATTGCCAAATCCAATTCTCTCTCCCTCTGAAACAATCCAAATATTTTCCAAGAGCATTGTGTTCTCAGGAACACCCTGAGATGCCCTCAATCCTTATGAGAATCACCAAACAGTGTGCTAAAAAGTTTAAGTTCTGCATGCCAGAGAGCAGCCACTTCAGGACTTGGTCCTAATCTTTACTGTAATATTCATTCTCAGCAAGAAAGGAGATGCCTATGGGACACAGAAGGTCCCATTCATGGCTTTAGAGAGACCAAATATTTTCTGCCTCTGAGGACACCACAGGAGATTCCAACTGAAGCCCAGGCCCTTCCATATGACTAGAAAGAACAAGAGTCAGAAGCATTGGTGTTATCTAACCCAGTGATGTATAAAGTGCATGAGGCAGGCAGCTGGTGAACACAGACTCAAGAGATCTGTCCTGTGTGGGCACCAAGACATGGAATAGCTGGAGACATTAGGATGTGGGTGGTTCCCTTGATCCTAGTACGGATGTAGATCAGCAGCAGCAGACATGTATCCTGGCAAGTAACCACCCAGTTCAGTGGCTCATGTTGTGGCAGGCAGCCAAAAACACAGTGTAGACATGTGCTTTATGAGTTGACTATAGCCATTAAGTTAGTTAACTGTTAACTGTTAACTAATTGGCTTTTATAACTGTTGACTCAAAGTAGGCAGTTTTGTACAACCATGTCCAGAATTATCTGAAGTTAATGGTACATCTCATCTCACAAATATTTTTCCTAGACATTGCATCCTTTCCACTCAGATGAGGACTATTCAACCATAATAATTCATGCACCCTGTGATCAATGAGCAAAAGTATTTTTTTAGCAATACACTGGACATTCCACTCGGAGAACAGATTACATCAAATGCTGTCTTCTCATGAAAATAATTGACAGCGGTAAAGAACACAAATTTAATACTACACAGGGTGAGAAAATTTCAAGAGTTAGAGAAAAAAAATTTCCTGAGCTTCAGAGCTTTCAGCTCAGGAATGCCAGAAACAGTTTGAATGTTCTTCAGAACCAACCCTAAAATTTGACTTTTTCCCTAAATCCAAGCAGCAGAAATGGAACCCGAAAAATACTGACTGGGTGGAAAAAACTGAATTCAAGAAACTAATTCAATAAAAATGGGCAAGTTTTGTAAAAGCACACATGAATTTATTCATAACACACTTTCAGTCTGAACACTGAGGTTTCTATGACCCTTGCTTAATGAGCTATTTCTCAAAAACTAAATTGCTTGTCAGTAACTTAAAGATTACCGTGTATTCTGAACCCCTTTACCACAGAGGTTTAGTGATACTTCACTGGCAGCTTCCACAGTGTCAGTTTATTTCCATAATCCGGTGGTAGATAAGGGGCCAAGGCAATCACCTGAAATTCAGAAGGATTCCAGGAAATGCAAGGCAGCCAAAACTGATTCTGGCCACTTATTGTGATGGCTGCTTGTCAGTCAGGTGGTAGGAATCACATCAGTTTCAGTTGTTCTACAAAGACATTTGAAGAACTGTGTTTGGCTTCAGCACCTTATTTAAACAAACAAAAAAAAAAAAAAAATTAAAAAAAGTCTAATCTTAGGGTTTCTTTTCAGAGGCAGAGAGCAACAAATTATCTCAAAATAAAATATACTTTCATATAGTGTGAATTTGAAGTATGAAACAACATTTCAATGAGGGTTTTATGATATACTTTTGGGAAACAACTGTCCTTTTTTAAAAATTTCACTTCATACAGCATTGTAGTTTCTGTAAAATTTGGAGAGTAATCACAATTATCACACACTCATGCATAATCTTGACTATAAAAGCTACAATTGCTTCACTGAATTCTGATCATCATAGGTCAATGGGGAGCTTCAAGATAAACTCTTCAGTAGTTTAAACATAGCTTTAGCTAATTCTTATACAAAGGCCAGGGAATACATTTCCTTTGTTATCCACTTTTTCTTTCTTCTCTAGTCTTTTTTCCCTAAACCCAAACATACTGTGCCCATATCTTTTTTCTTCATGTCAGGAAAAATTCCCTAGGCAGACCATTAATATGGTCCCATAAGTTAAGAAAATTTTCATTGAGAAAGTGTTGGAGGCTGCCTTGCTATCATAATGTTATTTTTTCATTGAACGACACTGCTTCAGGCTACATACAGTTGTGGTCTGATTTCAACTCTATATATTTATTTTCTTCTCCTGAGTTGTTGCTGAGCCCCTGACTGAATGTTTCGATGGAAATGGTCTAAGAGAAAGGTATTTTTAACAATATATATATTTTAAAAGTTATTTTTATTCTTTAATATCATTTAAGGGAGTATTTCCTGTCTAAGATTTGGGACAAGCTATTGTAAAGGTAGTCATCATATGACAGATGCTACAGTTTGGAGGCAAATCTCAAAGGAATATTTCACCTAATCAAGAGTTTAGGAGCTTTAAAGCATCTGGTGGAAGAGTCTGTTTTTCTGCTGGCTACATTGAGAAGCACTTCTCTCCTTTGTTCCCCTACAATCCAAATAACTGACCTGTACCAGTACATGCTAAGATTTCCTTTAACTGCTGTGTGTGGTGTGACAAATACCAGCTCCAGGACATCACGACTGACCTTCACCCACTATATTTCCAGCTTGTTGTGTCGACATGCTTTGTTACGAAAAGTGCATTTCAGAGCAACAGGACTGAGTATTCTAATCTTGTTGAAATGCTCTTATTTAATCAACAGTTATCATTTCGGCATAATCATACCTGTTTCTTCAATTTGTGAAACCCTCATGTAAGTAACTGGACATATATTCTGAGTAATTCTAGAGCTTTGTCTATTTTATTTCTTTACTATGCGTTTCTGGCCAGTTTTCCCAAACCTGGTCAGATATCACACATGATATATCTTATATCATGATGCTATATGGTATATGTTCTATGATATAAATATCGGTTTGTTCATCTGCAGAATAACATCAAAACCATTCCAATTTACATAAGTTGGTTGGTATTTTTTCCTCCAAAATAATTTGCTTTTATAACAATGTAACAATGTTTTATAACAAGGCCAAATCAAAGACTTTGAGCCATTCTTGAAGGAAAAGTTGAAAGGTCAAACCTAGTAACAGTCAAGTTAAACAATAAAGTATAAGCCGCCCCTCGCCTCCTTTACCTTGTCACATGCAGTTCCTGCTATATTAACTGGGGGTGAAGTCTGTGTGTCCAGGTTCATTTGCCAGGAGAAAGTTGCATGTTCCCTAAAGAAGTTCATAAGTTATGAAACAAATATAAACAGATACGCTGTTTCTGAATCTGTGGTACTTATTATCTCAGGTGAAAACATGTTCCAATTGAATTAATCTTTGTCATTTGACAAGTGGCATGAAAAACCCTGAAGGAAGGAAATAACAAGAACAAATCTTATGAGCTGGGGTTGTTTATCCTGGAGAAAAGGAGGCTCTGGGGAGAACTTATCACTCTCCACAACTACCTGAAAGGAAGTTGTAGCCAGGTGAGGGTTGGTCTATTCTCTCAGGCAGCAAGTGACAGGACTAGAGGAAATGGACTCAAGCTGTGCCACAGAAGCTTTAGGTTGGATACTATGTTTAATGGTAACGTGTTCAGCTTAATGTCTGGACTCAATTATTCTAGAGGTCTTTTCCAAACTTAAAGATCCCATCATTCTAAGAAATTATAGGGGTGGGGTTTTTCCTTATGAAGGGGTTAAACCAGCAAAGAAGTACTGTGAAATTGTGGAAGAAAATAATTGTGAAACTAAAAAGTAGTTACAAGTTACATGATGCTCTTGTATATTACTGGAGTAGATATATTATGTTTGAAAATGTATTAATATACTATATTTTATGGTAAAAAGTGGTACTGTTTCAATTTTTCTACTATAAAAAAGTCATTTGCCATGCATCTTACTGGACATTTTCATTAGAAGAAAACTGATAAGAAAGTCAGGTGGCATTGATATAGTTCTTTTTGGTTTGTGTATAATTTTCAACAAATAATTTACGAAGACAAGCATGATGAATTCTATGAGAAAAAGTTGATGCCCAAAAACCACTTTTTACCATCAGTGGGTGCAAAAGCATTTCCTTGGTGAAATGTCAAGCTGGTTTTTAAGCTTCTTTCCTTATCCACAAACCCAGGGCTGTGCTCAAACCGGTACTGTTTGTCTTTAGCCCACAGTAACATGGGCTGAGCCCAATCTCCACATCTTCATCCCATACACCAGACTCTTCAGTTGGAGGATACTGTCACCTTGGCTATAGCTGTCCCAGCAGCAAAGCTGTTATACCACCAATTTCAGTTATTTTCTTTCCTACATGTCAGTATTAAATTTATGTCTACAAATCTGTAGACTAATCTTAAAAATAAGTATTAGAAGTACTTAAGTGTATTCTTTGATTTTGTATTGTATTAAAATGCAGCCCACAGGAAACCACCCTTAAACAAGTAAGATATAGTTGGAAAACACAAGTAAATCCACAAAGCCTTCCACATCTATCAGATGGTTCAAATACAGGCCAGGTAGGTAGTATGCAGAATGTCTGAGTGGCTGTCTCCACTGAATATAACAGAAGTGTTTACATATTGGAAGTGAAATGTGCTATCAGGTTTTAATGGATGAGGCTGAAAGATTACTCTATTACTTATGGATATAGAAAATATGCTGGTATGATTCTAGTCCTCAGAGACCAGCCTTCTTCATGGGAAACAAATTAAGAACTTTATTGTCAGTTTCAATAGATAGGTCAAAACCTATGTAGGAATGGCAATTTAATTTTCCTGCCTTTGCATCTTAGTTGAGTCAGAGCAGCAATCTGCAGAATCATTTCTGGTTATACCTTTACAGAGAATTTAATTTCCAGAATGTTGAGGTAGCAGTATCCATGAGCCTGAAGTGCAAATGAAAAATATAAGAGAATTTTTGGAAGGCTATGCTTACTTCACTTACTTAAGCTAGGCTTATGCTTAGATGTAACTTTTATCTAAACCCAAGTTCTGTTTACAGCTGCATTCACCCAACAATTATTTTATCAGCCCAAGACAGGTCAAAATCTCACTCAGGATGCTGAGCAACTGTGTGAACAGCAATGCTTGAGTTTAGTAGCTACTGATGAATGTGAAGCAGATTTCAAGTGCATTGTCACTTATGTCTGAATGTTTTCCTGACATCAACTGTAGGACTTGAACTTGTCTGTGATGAATCACAAGATGTACCAGAGTAAAAGCATCTCTGGGGACTGAAAGGATAAACGTACTTTCTTCCAGCTTTAATCATTGGTGGTAATGCCAAAAGATGATAATACATGCAGTGAATCACATCAGCCATAACTACAAAGGAAACATATTCCATGGTTGGTTAATTCTTAATTGACTCTGATTCTCTGGCCTAAAATAGAGAATAAAAGTATGCCACTGATCAAGAGTCTTGTGAAGTCCACATTTTATGCACATTTATAGATGCTATTCAAACAGCAGCTGAACTATGAGAGAAAGGTAAGCAGAATTAGGCCAAAATGGGAGTGGCAAGCAGAATGGTCAAATCCGGGGATGACTTATAGTCCACTCACGATAGTACAGCTTCTGTCTCCTCTAACCTAACAGCTGAGTTAACCTAACTTCTTGATAGCCTGAGTTTTGTGGATAAGAAATGGAGGAAAAAACCTCTCATCTAGCCATTTACTAGCAAGAAAGTGGCAGGATTGGAGAAATTTAAGAACCAGTGCAACTGTACCCACTGTTCTGTTTCCCTTGGGGTAAAATGCATTTCTAATTTTGGTAACCCCTTGTTATTTTCAACCCATATTTTATCTTGCACAAAACAAAGTAAGCTTGCTCTCTTCTCTGCAGGCAAGAAGAGGTTATGCTGAGAGCTTCTGTTGCTCTGGAGCAGAGTCCTCTTGCTGTGGCCTTTGTGGGGTTTGTTTGAGAGGTTTCCACATTTATTTCTATGCTGCCATGAGGCTAGTTCCTACTTGTGAGGAGTTTCTGGAATACCTTTGTTAAAAATGCATATTTTGGTATTTTCACAAATATTAGAATGAATGTTATAAGTATGATTTATTTTTTTTTCCTGTAGTTTTTAGTGTGTTTCAACTGCCTGAATAAATAACTTCCAGAAGAGGCCCAAGTGACTCTCAGCATTCACTGCTTGTGAAAAAGAGACCAAAGTCCAAACCAAAAGATGATAAGAACCGAATAAAAGTAGAATTGCATTTGATGAACCCAAGGAGTGACCATGCAGAACAGTTCCTGGAAAAGTTTGACTATGCATAAGTCCATGCATGAAGAACAGTACAAAAAAGGGTGATTCCAAGACATTGGCGTGCTCTTGGCAGCACGCCAAGACACCCGGCAGGCCATATTAACCTTTGCTTTATTTGTTATGTCTCTTATTGTCTCTATTAAACATTTTTAAATTTCACCAGGAAAGTAAACCTCGTTTTTCACACCTTGATCAAAACAGAATGCCATTTTATATTTATGGTGTATCTGAAATAATATTCTAGCACATCTAGTCATTTGCACATTGGTATAAACACTGAGAAGTTTCTCTTTTTCTTTTGAATATGATAGCAATTCTAAGATGGTTAGAGATGCCTGATCTTTATCTTCACACTGGTAAACTGGGAAAACCATCTCAGTGTAATTTATTTTTGCTTGAAGAGGAAACATCTTTGGCAATAGGTAAGGCAAAAGATGGGTAAAGGAATTTCTGGCATAAGGCTGAAAACTGTGCGCCACAGAAAATATTCCCTTGTGCAGATCCGAGGATGCAACAAAGTCGTGAATTACAGACACGCAGAGCATGAGATAAACAAAATTCAGTGCTTCAGTTTCAGTAAGTGCAGCTTTTGTCTTTGAGCAATTGCCCATGCTGGGCCAGGGAACAAACAAAATAGGGGGAGGCTCTCGGACAGAGCTGGCTTTACGTTTCCCATCTCATCTCCCCTGAAAGGAAGGGCCGAGCGGGGTAAGGCTCGCTAGCACAACCGGCCGTGCGGGCCCTGGGTGCCCGCGGGGCGGAGGCTGCGGGAGCGGCGGCGGGGCCGGGCCGGGCCGGGCCGGGCCGGGCGGCGGGCGCGGAGCATCCCCTCCGCCGCGGCGGCATGGCAGCTGCCGGGGAGGTGGAGCCAGCCGCCGACCGGCCGGCATCGCAGCACGGGCGCATCCTCTGCCGCCAATAAATCCTCCCTTCTTCCTTCCCATCAGCGCCGGAAAACGCGAGGAAAACAAAAAATGAAAATATATTATTAAAAAAGAAATAATTCTTTTTAGCAGTAGGTCCGGAGGAAGCCGGGGAGAGGCCAGGTGCGCGGGGCGGTGCATGAGGAGCTCGGCCGGGCGCTGCCTCCATGGAGCACATCCGGATGCCCAAGGTGGGTCCCGCCGGGCGGCCCCGGCCGCGGCAGCATCCCCACGGCCCCGGCTGCCGCTCCTGCCCGAGGGTGCCTTGCACCGCAGCCCTGCGGGCCTCCGCGGCCTTCAGCTGATGCTGCGGGCCGGTTCCGGCCAGTTCGCCGTGATACCTGCCCGAAAGGCCGAGAGGTGGGCGCGCTGCTCTGCGGTACGGGCTTGCCGGGTTCTCGTTCAGCGCCCTGTTAGCGCGGGCACTGCCCGTGAGCTGCGGGTACCCGGACTGGGAGCTGCGTTACCTGCTTTGCAGACGCCTTTAGCTCGCCCCAAGATTTCAGACTCGGGGATGGATTGATTTAGTGTTTCTACGCATATGCTTGATTCCGTTAGCCGGCGTAATCCGTGTTTTTCGTCAGTTTTCGAAGCACGAGGCCTGTATTTGTTGACAAAATTGCCACCTTGCTGTAAAAAAAATGATACAGTTTTAACGCATGAAAGGTTTAGATTAAAAGTAATAACAAAAAAGTAAACCAGAGCAATATATTAATTTGAAATAGGGTGGGATATATTTCAATTTTCATATATATTTATTTATTATTTATATATTTATTTATATTTATAATTTTATTTATTTATTTATTTATTTAGTTTAGTTATTAAACAACCCAACCCCCTGAAATTAATAATTTATTTGTATTTTTTATTGATATCTAATATGATGGTATGAATATGACACTAGGGCCTTGTTATTTTTCTTTTTTGGCCTTCAAGTGTTCAGCTGTAAATCTATTAAGATAGGCATTTATAACAACTGCCTTTCTTCTCATCTTATTTCACGATCTATTATGTTCATGATCTGTTCCCTTTTTGGGAAGGAAGAATTTCAGAGTAGTATGACCGTATCCTTCTTGCAGGTAGGCTACATTCAGTGGAAGTTGTTGGTACAGATGCTTCTGACTGTTTGCTGAAGAATGCTGAAAGCATGGATGAGAAAAATGTTGAAAACAAATTAATAAGGGCAGAAAAATATTAAAAAAAATAAGTGGTTGTATCTGCTGTGAATGGAAGACCCAGGCAAGTGCCTGTTGCAGGCAATGAAAGCTTATCTGTTTTCTTTTCTACAACCAGGTCCTGAAAATATTACTCTGCATATGTAAAACCAATTTCTGTATCTGATACTATGAGAAGGCACTGTACCAATGTCTCTGGTCACTGAAAATCTTAAATCAGTTTGAGGTGATTCTGCAGCCCTGGATCCTGGCAGTCTCTTACATTATAGCTGTGCCAAAAGGTGTTTCATATATTAGAGCAGTTTAGAATGCAAGATTTAAAGGTACAAGGAGTACAAAAATCCTTTAAAATTTCTAACATATATATAGAAAATCAACATGATTCACTACTAAAATACTTCATCTCTCCAGTTACTCCTAAATACACTGAAAAATCAGTGTATCTACAGCTATCTAACAGAATTGATACCTTTGGTGTTTTGGGTTTTTTTTAAACCCTTCAGCTTAAAATCAGTCATAGAATTTGTTGGGGTTTTTTCCCTGTTTTTACTGAATTTGGTTTTGATAATTTGGAATTGGACATCAAATTATTTCCAATGCCTGTAATAAAAATAGGTAAGGGAAAGATCAGAGTATCATGTGTTTGCCTCTGGTGTCACATTTCCTGACTCCATACAATCTTGTCCTGAGAGAAATATGAGAAGTGACTGCCCTGCTCTGCAAAGGCATTAATCTCAGAATAATGACACTTTCCTTGATTCACAAACTCAGCCACATGGAAAATCAAAATAAATCCCATACTTAGTAAGTTAATAAACTTAATAATACTGGAAACAAAATTCTTGGCCCAAGTAAAAGCTTTTTCTTCAAAGGGACGTCTACATTACATGACGGCCATTAGGTTTCAGCGATTATTTTAAGTGAAATATGACTGTAGTGATTTATGGTTCATAAATATTAAAATTTATCTGATAAAAAATAGCAGATATTGAAAAAAGCAGAAGGTAATTCCATCCTAGTTGATCAGTAGTTCATTCAGATATCTACTCTGTGTCAGACTGACAGAGGAGAGACAACTTTTAGACCTGGCCACATTCTGCAACTTCTCAGCATCTACAGTTGTATTAGGGTCCAGCTCTTCCTAGTTCCATTAGTATCCATTTATGGACCTCTCTGTGTGAGTTAGCCAGAGCTCCTTATAGTCAGGATGACACTGTCTGGCTCCACAGCGTGCATGGAAGCAAGTTCCAGAAGATCGTGATTTTACAAAAGTTGCCTTCTTCTGTCTATTGAAAAGCCCTCAGTAGCTTCCTTCAGTACTATTTCCTTCTAACTTCAAGGATTTGTTCAATAAAAATTCCATGGTCACCTTGGAATCCATGCCTTCACAGTAAACCTTGATCACAACCTACCAGATTCTGATAATTTCACAGAAATGTCATCAATAACCTCAAGACCTCTTTCCCATTGTCACTTCATTGTTCTCTAGATATGTTTTAGGTTGTTTTTCCTGGAGGTATATTACTATGTCTGTGTTGAAGCTTCTGTCTCCTGCCCACACACTGTTTTGCAAGACTCTTCTGGAGAAGGATTTCCCACTGTTGAAGCCATTCTGGTGCTTTCCCAACAGACTGTGTGTATCCACCTGCTAACACAGTACATTTGGTGTACTGGCCACTATTGTTCTATCGTTATGCTCTTGGTAGAAAACAGGCTGATGTATGCCTGTATGTGCTTACATAGGCACTATATTTTCACAAGGTAAATGCCATCCTATGTACGAAGGCTGTAATTTAAGAGTTGGAAACCATCCCTCATTGCTGAATAGGATTATATATAAATCCCATGTCTTTTTAAAAATTAGTAAAAGCAGTGACTGACATGAGTTTGGATTGAACAGCAAGATAGTTTAGGGTAACTAAAACAGCTCATAACATTCAGAAAAAAGGAAACCAGCAACATTTCAGAGAAGATTAGAAGCATGTTTTATGAGCATGTGTAGAGATTTGTCTGGCCATGGAAAGGATGATAGATACAGAGCTCTGTAGATACGTTCATGGGACAACTTCACACACTGTAGCTAATCAGTTACTTTATTTTATTTATAACTCTTCATATAATTTGTCTTTTTATATTGGCAGCAGGCCTACTTAATGGTCTTATAGTACAGAACACATCGGTTTATCCCTAGCTGTCTTCAGTGGACTTAGCCCAGAAATTCTTTTGGCTCAGTGTTAACAGAATACTTGGGATGACTTGAGTTGCTCGAGTGTTTTCTTTTTTTGTAATGTTACAGTGAGGTATTTCCTTTCAATGGTGCCTCTCTCAGGCAGAATTTAAGATCTGCTCCAGTGTTAATGACAAATCTCTCTACCAGATGTATTGCTTAACAGAATAAATTTCCAGCATGTGTAAATGAGATGTGTGTTTGCTTTTGTTTGTTTGTTTGTTTGTTTTTTGTTTTGTTTTCAATCTATTCCATGGTTCTTGCCTTTTTATAAAGTTTTATAACATGTCCTTTTTCACAAAGTGTCCATCAGGAAACCCATATAATTCCTATCCACTTTATATATGACAATGTAAATAGCAAAATATTTGTCCAGGTGACTATCCAGATCAATAGCAAAACTGAACACAGCACACCCAGTGTTTACTCTCCAACTACATGTTCTGGGTTGCTGGATCTCTACCTTTTTTTTAAGGTAAGTTGGTGTATTCTACCACTTCTCTCTGTGTGTCTTCTGTTGAGATGTTATATTATAGTTACGTTCTCTGTATTCAAGCTACCATCCTCTTTGGAAAAGTTTGATTTATTTCAGTTATGTAGAAGTCCAGAGGTGATTCTGGGAAACACCTGGGATGTGGACTGGTTGTTTCCCCCACTGGGAATGGGGAATGGAGTGCCACAGGCACTTCACTATAGTACTAGAGTTTGGCTAAACTTTTGTTGAGTTTGCTACTTAGAAAAGGTAGAGGAGGTGAGGCTGGCATGGCCTTTGCCTTTTATTGGTGTTTTGGGTCATCAGGTTATAGCAAACACCTTGCTTCAGTGTCTTTTAAGTGTCAAGTTGATTTTCTGCTTTTCAAGTATTGTGTGAAGTTGATTTCTGTACTTTCCTCTAAGCGATACAACTGAGGGCAGTGTGTCTTACAATTCAGCTGCTGTTTTCTGATTTCATAACTGTTTTCTCACTTTACATCATGGTTAAAAATTGTTCAGCCTGTTCTGGGTCCAGTAATGTTTAATGGCTTCAAATATGTCATTCTACTTCACTGCTTTAATCAAATGATGCATTAAAACATCTACGCTAATCCTGGACACATTTAACTCTGATTTTGTGAGTTATGGATTTTTTCTTATTAATAAATCTTCTTTATTTAAAATGCAATTTAGTTTTTCTTTGGTTTCTATTTATTCCATCTTTGTGCTATGAAACTTTGAGCCCAAAGGATAAATTTAATACAAGAGAGCTTTGTAGTATACTATGCCAGAAAAAGTTCTGTGGTAACATCAGACTGGAGGTGGATAAAATGAAAATAGTAACTGTGGAAAATATCCACACATTGTGGGATTTGTCTTAAAATATCTGTTTGGAATTGTGCTATAAAGTATTAGTTTTGAATTAGCGTCATCAAGCTACCTTCTTATTAGTGTGAGTTTTGATTTAAACAAAATCTTGTAACAGCCATTATTCTCAAAATATTTGGTAAAAAATGGTCAGAAGATCACACAGACTTTCATATTTTCAATAATGTGACTCTTAATAAAGAGGTAGCTAGATAAAGTCACAAAAACTCAGAAAATCATGGGTGGTCATGTATTTTAATTTGTTATCTTGGTATTTATATGTAAACCACTAACTCTAAAGCTTATTGCACTTGAAAAATAGTACTGAAAATCGTTAAGACAGCATGTGTGCAGGGTCCTTTTTGTTTTTCTGTTTGCTTTTTTTGTTTGTTTGTTTGTTTCTTTGTTGTTTTTTTTTTAATTCATAGTAGGAGGCTGATGTTGGAATGAAGGATTTGAGAAGTTAGGCTTTGGGGTGGTCAAGTCTGGAATGTCTAGGCATGCTATTAATGTGCCCAAGTGGGTGGTATTTGAGCTACTGCTGTCTGTAAACTAGAGGAATGATTATTTGCAATGGAAAATGCACACTGATATTTCCAGCTGTGCAGGTGCACTCTGCTGAGAAAGACAGGTTCCTACCACCAGAAAAGGGAGGCCTACGAATCCATATTTAATGCAAATTTCTCGTGGCCTGCACAGCTGAAATGGCTTGGTACTGCTGCTGTAAAATAAGCTGCTGAACAAGGCATGGTTTAAAACATGTAACAGAAAAGCCTGTATCAAATACAGGAGTTTAAAGATATATTACTTTTCAGTATCCCCTGGCTGCATGCAGAATTCTTTCTCCCTATATATGGTTTCATAACCAAACCTAAACAAACTTGGCAGATGTAATAGATGTAAGATTTACTGCCTTGAGGAAACCCTATTTTTCCTAAACTAAAGCTCTAAGACAGGATTTTTAATGGAATACATTTATTTTCTCTCTTCTCCTTTTCTAGATGAATGAGATCTAATACAGGCTGAAAGAGAAAAAGCTTTATGTTTGAACATTATAATGTTGACACCATATTGTAATGCTCTATAGTCTTGTAATAGGTTCTTGTTTACTGCTCCCATTATGCAACTGCTACTCAGGTGTATCTGATAATGTTGTGCTGATCTCACTCTTTTCACAGATCTTAGCAGATAACAGGGGTTTTTTTTATGCAAATTATTAGGTAGTTTGTTCTCTGTCTTGCTATTTTGAATCATTCCTTATTCTTTTTCCAGATCTTTTCCTCCATTTCACTTTAGTCCTTTAAAAAATTAAACTTTAGATTTTTCTTTAATATTTTCCCCCATCCTGCCAGATTGCCCTGAGGAAACTTTTCATAAAGCAAATCTTAAGGTGACTGCTTAAATTTAATGATTTACTTTTGGCTTTGTTTGAGTGTTTTAACATATGCAACCATCTAACTTCATACACTGTGGATTATTTTACTACACTTGGGAGTTCTTTTCAGAGAGGAAAATACGAAAAAAGTAACATGCATCAAGTACAGTTTTTATGATTCTTATGAAATAGGATAGAAACCACATTAAAAGGCAGCATCAATTGGCAATTCAGTTTTCTTTTATTCTTGCTCCAAGATCATGCAAAAAAGATCACTTATTGTGTATTTTGTTTAACAAGTACAACACTACTAACTTTGTGTTGAAAAAAAAAAAGAAATAGCATTTGGTCTTTTACATGTTGTCTTTTTTCACTCTCAGGAATTATGTTAAACACATGGATAGCTGAGGTCAACCAGGGTGAAGAAAGCTCAAATATTCCACTTGGCCTCAAACCATACCAGCTGTGCTCCTTTTTTCTCATTAGTTTCAGGCTTTTGGCTTTCACCAACTCTTTCCTTAGCTTTTGTCTGCCTGCAGTGCTGAGGCCAGTGAGAGTCCTGTCATGAATTCCCAGGATGCAGTTTCTTCTTGCTTTTACTCATGTGTTAACCTCGAAAGGAGAGTAGGGAAGGCAGCAGAAATCCCTGGTCAGTCTAGGAGCCCAAGGGGATGGACAAGAAGAAGCCTTTGCAGGGCTAAGTGTGTGCCCCTAGGGCCCAGCCTTGGCTTTGGGTCAACTTTTTCAGCAGCAGAAATGTTTGTGAAAGTGGCCTTTATTTATCCTTGAAGAATCACTGAAACTCATTTGTACAGCCAAACTTCAAGGTACTTTGTCAGCTTTTACATGAAACTTGCTTCCACAGATTGTTGCAGAGCAATGAATTACAACTGTCTGGACAATAAAGAAGCTCCTGAGGATGTGGTCTGAGTGAGGACATTCCCTGCTTACCTTTAATTGGCAGCTTTCTCCTGGCTGGGAGAGTTTTCTGGCCTTTCTCTTCCTTGGGTTGAGGAATTAGAGGAGACAAATTAGTCAGGGCTCCTCCTAAAGGAGCAGGGAGCACTTAGTGATACAGGAGCAAATAGGCTTTTCTGTTTCTTCAAGATGCATGGTGATAATGGGCAGGACAGTGATGACCATGGCAGAACTAGCTATTCAAGTGTCTTCCACTTCAGCTTAGCTAATGCAAAGGAAACAAATACGGACTTAAAACCCATGTAGTGAGAAAAAAGCTCTTTGAGATTTTTTTCATAATTCATTTTATTGGGAAATCCTACAGTAGAGATCATTTTGTGTCAGATAGCATTTCTGTGCAGCACATGAGCTTTGCTGTGACAGGGAGTTCCAGTTCTGGCCAATCTGCCATACAGTTTTGCTTCTCTCTCCTTTCCCTGCTCAGTCTGAGTCCACAATAAGAATTGATCCTGTGTGATCTGAAAAAGCTTTCCCATGTGGAACTGTGAATAGCCTGAAATGGTAGCAGTACTCCTTCACTGTTTTGCCATGCTGACCTGTTTGGAGACACTGAAGAAGCTTAAAGAAGTGAGGATAAAGGTAACATATTCAAAAAGTATTCAAAAATAGGCCATGCAGTCAAAGCTTATTAAAAAAATTAATTAAACTAAAAATGAAAACAAATTAGGGCACATGAATATTTTTAGGAACAACATTTTGGCACACAAACTTTTCCAAATGCTTTCAGGGTCATATACTTGCTGTTCTCCTGTAGGTGGGAATCCCATTGAAACTGGTAGGAGTTATGTCTGAATAAAACTTTGGCCCATGATTTTCCCTAATATGACATTTTTTTTCTTGAATGACCTCCTGGCAACCTTGTTTTTAAGTCATTTGTCATGTTTATTCTCTGAGTAAAAAGTGCCTTTTATCTGTTCTTAATCTGTGTTCCCTTTAACTTCTATTTTTGCCTCCTTTTTTCTATCATCTGTGTTGCATTGGAAATAGAGTTTGTGGGCAACTTTATTTATCTCCATGTAAGCAGTTGTAGTCATTGAAATAAATCTCCTGGTGGCCTTTTCTTTAGGCCAAGACACCAGCAGTCATCAGGAAAGGAAAAAAAAAAAGAATAATTAAAAAAAGAGATAGGCAAGAGCTTGAAATTAATTATTTAAATTATTGAAGATTTAATTTGATGCTCATCTCTAGCCTTGGCTAATGCTTTCCTTTTAATTCCTTGTGGTCTTCCAGCTTTCAGCTTTACGACTTGTGTTTTCTGATCTGGTCTCTTACACCAGCTGTTAGTTTTAGGTGAAGCATATGCTTTTTATGCTTCTTCCTTCTTCTTCTATGCTTTTTCCTGACGTGTCAGTACATTCATAATTTCCTACAATCTCCAGTAAAGTCTACATAGTTTTGGTGAAAAAGTGGAGCATTGTTTTACAGGAAAACAAAAGAAAAATAATTATTATATCTTTCTGATATAAATTTTGGCTATTAACACTGATTTCTCAGCATGCTGTGACATTTTAGATAGAAAAACTCTTCTTCTTCCAAAGCACTACTGCAATGTGTGTTTGCCTCTTGTGGAAATGAACATACTCCTGTCCTCTCTATTCCAAACTCTCTAGGTTTAAAGACTCTCCTGGACATGGCTTTCTTTTCCTGATTGGGAGAGTGCAGAAGAGGAGAGAAGGCTCATTATCTGAATCCTTTGATCAGCAGAATGAAATCTAAGATTGAGCAATGCCTCATTATACTGACGGACTAAATTTATCATTAATAAGACATACAGGGGGGGTTAGATCTTATGTATGCAGACATGACTAAGAGTTAAAATGGCTAGTTCTAAGAAAAACAAAAAACCCCCCCAAACTAACCCAAACCCCACTGTGTTCACCAGAGGACAAAAAAGCAATCGATGTTTGAGAACTTTTAAAAACTAAATAAAAAGTGAACATCGCTATTTCACTACACAAATTACAAAAAACTATTGTACATCCAACTTTTGAATTCTGTTTGTACTTTTGGTCTTTTCTCAGGAAGTAGGCCTCACATAGAATTATCAAAAGTGTGGAAGGGCTTGTCTGGAATAGCTTCCATAAAGGTCACAACTGTGTAAAGTTGGGCTTTTCACTCTTGGAACACAAGGATGGATAGAAGGATCTGTAACAGCACATGTGGCACACTACTGGTGACAGATTCAAAAAGAGCAGGAGGAAAGGATTTTATTGTACAATGTATAACTGAAATGTGAAGTTCACACTCTGACTGTTATGGATGCCAGTCAATTACAGATATACAAAATTCTGTTTTAATAAAATTAGTGGAATGTAGACACAGTTTTGGCTATTATAAAGAGTGACCTCCTCTTTGGAAGGCCCCAGAGCTGGGCTGAGATCCTGAGGGAGCATGAGTACATGCCTGCCTCTAACACTCTTCCCTCAGCTGCTGCAACTGTCCATTCTTGAGAGACAAACTGCAGGGAGAGGTGAATTCTGATCTTCCTGTTTTGATGAAATCTGACTTACCACACGGCTCTTCCTGCAACCATTCCTATTAATTCAGATCCAACCTTTAATTTATTTGTTGCTCTGTATTAAAAAAAAAAAAAGAAACAAACCACCACCAAAGAGGAGCTTTGTTGGTTAGCATTTTTCAGTCATGGGGCTGTGATTGATGAGTGGGGAAGGATGTGACCTAGGAGGTCTGGAAATTCATCCCTCAGCCCCACCCTGCTGTGTGGATGCCTGCTTTGCTTGTGTTTCATGGCCCATGCCAGCTTGCTTTGTAGACTGGGGTGGGTGATGAGTGCCATGTGTGAGATCAGTGCCTGTGCAACAGAGTCCTTGTTGGCTGGACTGCAGTGTGGAGACCTTCTTCATTCAGACAATGCTGATTTTTATTGGGTTTGTGGGTTCCTTTCAGAAGGGCACTGGCTACATTTTTCTTTTGTATCATCCCTCCTTTTTTGCTTGCTGCTGAATGCTTGCTGTGTTAATACTGTATTTCTTCCATTCCTTCTCAAGCCAATACATGACCTCTGAAGTAGATGGCCCTGGGAAAAGACTTCATCCATGCTTTCTAGCAGTTTTTTTTTTTTTTTTGTTTAAAGAAATAATTTTATTTTTGCTTAAAACTGATTATAACTGGCCTTGAGGGAGAAGACTCAGCTTTAATTATTGTTTGATTTTAAGTATTTTGCTACTAAACTGGCTTATTTTCATTTTAAGGTTTTCCTTATCCTATTTTTAAAGTAGTGCGATATATTTGGAATACACATTGCAAACATGTGATTCTCAGATGCTGGCATTCTGGTTTTTTTGGAAAGTCAACTAATTTTAGTTTTAAAATTATTAGAGTAGGAGATCCATCAAACCCATGGTAGCAAATTGGTAATTGTTTTGTGCAGGTTTTATCCCATTAGAATATCCAACTTGTTGATTGTTTTATTGTTCTAGTTTCTCAGTCAGAAATCATAGAAGCCTAGAACGGTTTGTTTTCAAAGGGACCTCAAAGATCAACTAGTTCCTACTCCTAATAGATGCCTATAGCACATGGCATATACAAAATATGCCATGGATAAAATACTAATGATATATGAGTCACAAGCTGGTGATCTGAGTTAATAACATGTTATGGGCTCTCCTGTAGTCAGGAGGGCAGCAAAGGGAGAATGCTCATTTTGTGCCGAGGTGGGAGAGCAGTAGAAGTGGAGTTCTTGAGTCCCATTGAAAAGTTAATGAAAGCAAAAACTTCCAGTGTGACCTCTGCTGTCAGCTCTAACAGGAATGTAGGGGCCAACATCAAAATGTTCCTTTTTAATTCTTTAAAACTCTTTCAACTCTTTTAGCATTGTTTTAAATCTTAGCAGAGGCTCACATGGGAGAAAATTTGCCTGATTGAGACCCATTGAAGAAAGATATTACCACTATTGTCTCCTACTTATTATTTTTATTTTAATTTAGCTGGAGTGGCTCAAATACAGCTAGAGTTTAGGGCATGAAGGACAGGCTGTGCCTTACTGTCACAGGGTTCTGGTAAAATGAGATTATAAGGAAGAGTTCAAGTGAGAAATTTTCTTTGGAAGTGTTAAGTAACAGGTTTTTGGATACAGAGGTAACACAAGAGAGGGCAAAAAGGTAACATTAAGGAAGATCTGAAAATAGATCACATAATATAATCACATTTTCTCATATAGTTATACTTCTTTGATGTTTAATGTTGTGCTGATAAGAAGTTTGTAATAGACAAAATGTGAACATTGATCTCTCACTATTGAGCTTTCTGTCATGGCCTAATTATTTCTTTTTTTCCTTTGTCTCTTTTTTGTATAGGTGGAAAATGTTAGGTTACTTGATCGTTTATCTTCAAGAAGAGCTGTTGTGGGAACCTTATATTTAACAGCTACCCATGTCATATTTGTGGAGAATGGTTCTGAAACTCGCAAAGAAACCTGGGTATGAATTTTTATTATTTAAGTTGGCTGTAAGTGCATGGCACTTTACTGATGTAATTTGAAGATTACTTCCAAAACACTTCTAAAATAATTAAGTAGTTCATATGGATACTTTTATGAGGCCATGTGAAGTCCCAGACTAGTAATTTTCAAAAATCTTCAGTGGATTGTAGAAATTACAATATAGTAAGAAGAGTAGAAGGGCCTTCACTGTATGAATACCAGATATGATTGACTGAAGAACAGCTGCTGTAAACTGCACTGTTGCTCCTATAAACCCAGAAGAACTAAGGAGAAATGCCTTGATTGTGAACTACTTCCTTGGCTCTGCCAATTCTTGGCCTTCTCCCTTACTACTAGTGTTGAATCAGTGATTTTGTTGGTTTAATAGTGAATTTTTTTTTATAAAGTAGTATTTTGAATTAACTGCTTCGGTTACATTGCATTTTCTTGTTCTTTAACCACAGCCATTGACCAAGCCCCATGCAGCCACTTGCTCACTCCCCCAGCCATCAGAATCAGGAGAGAAGTTAAAGGGCAAAAGGTAGAAAACTCATGAGTTGAGATAAAGGCAGTTTAACAGGGAAAGCAAAAGCCACACACACAGGCAAAGCAATACAAGGAATGAATTCACTTCTTCCCATGGGCAGGCAGGTGTTCAGCATCCCCAGGAGAGCAGGGCCCCATCACACTTAACAGAGACTTGGGAGGACAAAGACATTACTCTTGATGTGCCCTGCTTCCCTCCACTTTACATACTGAGCATGATCCCATATGAACTGGAATATCCCTTTGGGCACTTGGGGTCACCTGTCCTTGCTGTGTCTCCTCCCAGCCCCCATGCACCCTCAGTTTTCTTGCCAGCATTGCAGTAGCCCTTGGCTCTGTGTAAGCAATAATAAAGTCATCTCTTTATTATCAACCCCGTGTTCAGTACAAATCCAAAACACAGCCCCATGTCAGCCACTGTGAAGGAAATTAACTCTGCCCCAGCCAAAGCCAGCACACATATATACATATAGGTAGAGCTATTGCTCAGTGCCATACATAGTGCACACCAGGCTTTACACCAGCCAAGTGTGCAGGAGAACAGACACAAAAAGCCCCTGAACACATGGGATCCAGGTTCTTTTAAAGATAATTTACCCAATTATCACTAAGAAGATACATTATTTCTATTTTTTCTACCACTAACTAACTAAACTTTTATTCACGTGGCTCTATACTGTGGCAAATTCCAGCCAAATGTCCTGTGTCCTAAACACTGCAGAATATGGAGGAGAGGAAATAGGAGAAGGAAACCTAAAAACAACAAGGGTCCTCCATCTTGTCTTCATCCACTTACTGTACTAGCAAACCCAAAAATCTAAATTTCTCACCCTGTGATAAATGATATACTATGCTACTATCTAATTTACATTCTTGAGAATTCTGTTTCATCCCAAAGCCTAGAAAGCCTTTCCATGGACGAAGCTTAAAAATAGTGTTTGTCAGGGGGTTCAGATCCTTCAAAACATGCAGAGAAATATTCTCTGCATTCTGGACTCCAACAAAATGAAAAGTTTTGACAACCACTAGCTTACACTAAAGCAAACAAACAAAAAGCTTTGAATAATGTGAGCAGGCTGATGTTTGAGCAGCTGAAACACTCCAGAGATGCCTCTTTGTCTGCAGGTGGTGTATCAAGCTGCTTGTGCCTCAAGCTGGAGATAGGAACCAAACTACAAGAGAGGAGCATGAGGGTTTTCTGAAACAGTAGTAGAAGCTACTGTGCCTGTTCTGGCACATCATTATAAATACTTACTTTTCTTCTTAAAAATTTGACAGCCTAGCTCTTTTCAATTCCCCTCAGGTTCTCCACAGCCAAATTTCTTCTATTGAGAAGCAAGCCACCACTGCCACTGGTTGTCCATTACTGATCCGCTGCAAGAACTTCCAGGTCATCCAGCTGGTGATCCCTCAGGAACGGGACTGCCATGATGTTTACATATCTCTGATACGTCTGGCTCGACCAGGTATGGGAAGAAAACAGGACAAAAATCAATCTTCATCCTGAAGGGGATGAAGTTAATGGAAGAAATGTATCTGTGCATCTTTGTCCTTTGCAGGTTAAGAAAAAAAGGTTCAATAGAAATGTGTTATGAGAGAAATACTGATACAATGATTTGTGGAGCACTGAAGAAAGCTCATTATAACAAGTAGTTCACTCCATAAAGTATGACATGAACTTCTACTTAAAATAATACTCTGGAGCATCATGGTCCATAAAATGTATTATAATGCTATTTTATGTGCAACTCATTTGCTGGATGACTTGTGTAAATATAAATTTAGGAGAATATTCTTAATTCAGTAACTTATATTTCCGTTGTAACAAAAACTTTACAATATATTTAGTGGTCCTGTCAAGATTTCCATTTTGACTTTTTGTGCTGTGCAGAAATTCCTTTAAATCAGTGAAAGGTTTTGCAGCAAGTAGTTAATTTATTTCATTGGGTTGCCTGTGTTTTGGCCTGTTATTGTCTACATTTTAAATATGCCCTATGTGTTTCTGAATTCAGTTCAAGGTCCTTTTGAAACCTTTCCACTTTTCAATAGAAAACCAAATGTTGTGCCAAAATGCAACATTTAATTTCCTACATTATAGCTCCTGTCTGCACTACATCTCCTAAGACCCAACTGACCAAGCTCCTGGACTGTTTATTTTAAACTATGACTTTAGAAATATAACACCAACTTTTGTTTTTTATTATTATTTTAAGAGTATGCAATGTAGATTTTACAAAGCTGACAACAACTGGGTTTAAAGTTTTTCTTGTTAAGGGAGTGAGTATCAATTTTATCTACTGTGTAGAGGGGAAAAAATTTCACAGTCCACCAGCACAACTACTGGACTTTAGAAAGTATTAACAGTACCAGTAGTACTATATAGCTGTAGCAGAAGTAACTTGCTAAGCTAGATGATGCAGGATGAAAGTAATCAGAAAAATGTAAAACAATTAGAGAAATTCAATCAGTGGTTGACTGAATCAATGGTGCTGATTAAAATCTGGATTCATTCCATGCACCTCAGTAACAGTACATGTTCCTGTATGCTGGAAGGCATGTGATTTTGTAATCCAATTTCTTGGAGGCAGGAGGAGGTGTGTGTGCTGCTGTGCACCAGAACGATGAAAGGAAGAGTAGCTGAGGACCCTGAATACAAGTTTAGTGACTGACTGCAGTGGACAAGAAGGTCTGAGTAAAGGAGATGCAGTCACAGCACTGTAGGTTAGCTGCACAGTAGTTTTCCTTCTCCATCAAACTATGTGATCATGATTTGAGACAGAATAAAATCTTGCCTACCTACTCAAAATTAGAAGGCTCTGATCCAAGCTGAGTCATTTGTACCTGACAGTGCTCTTCTGTGTTATTTTGTCAGAGCACGAAGCTGTACTTTCTTTAGGTAATACAGTTACTCAGCATTAAAAGGCGTGCTTTACTCCATGAGCAGATAATTTGACCTATTCAGGCTCTACTTTCCATTCTCTGCCTGTTCTTTTCATTCATTCCTGAGAGAAGCTCATGTTGTATTCTGGCTTAACATGTTCTATGCTATCTGAAGTCCTAGTTACATTAAAGGTGAAGATTATGCTGAATTTTATTTTTGCTAGAATTTTAATAAGGCCAAGCTGTCAGCTGAATTTGGCCTTTTTGCTTAATTAAGCCATTTTGTAAAACAAGCTGACGCTGAGATACTACATGTTTAATAGCAGGATTGCAGATGTTTATGGCAAAATTACTGAAAGATTGGGAAAGGTCCTGTAAGTCCTGTCAAAGAAGTGGTAACTGGCTTTTAAGGCACTGACTACTAATACTTGAACATTTTTGTTACTACGTATAGATACCATCGTGTGATAATAATTATAATTTTGAGGCAGACTTCAGTCATAAATAACCTGGATACATGGGTAGATTTTTAAAGGCATTCCTTGTGCCTCTGAACAGCAGGTCCATTGGGAAGAAAATCCAGATGTTTCTGCCAACAAAGCAGTGAAAACAGGAGCTCAGATTGCTACCAAAAGCTCACCTTCGGTTTATGGATTGTGCTAAAATTTTAGGTTAACAGATGAGAAATAAACCAGACTCTGTGCCATGACAGAAGTTTGAAATTAGAAGGAGCTTAAACTGCTGAAAAATATGGAAGTCTTTCTTTTTTTTCTCCCTACTCAAGACTTTGTTGATTTTCAGTATGTTCCTGGCAGAGTCAACATGAAGTTTTTCTTTCTGTTCATACTTTTGTGTGTGTATGTATATGAGCAATTTAATGACATTTAAAAAGGCAAAACTTAACTTCCATTAGACCTTTAGAAGACAATCCAAATAAAAATAAAGACTTTCTATAGAAAAAGATGGGAGCCTTATTATTATTGGTGTGGAGTAGTATTTATTATTTTTACAGCTGTAAGTTCTGTTCGGTACAGAGCACAGCAGCGTAGTAAGATTCTGTTTATTAGGTATATGTTATTGGAAAAGGAGTGTATTATTTAAATTTATTGATTGTAGAGCAAGTATACCAGTGGAGAACTATGAAATCAGAGAGGACTCAGCTTGTGATTTACTTCAGTACTGAAGTCAAAGATCTGTTGATTAGAAAGCTTTAGGGAACTTTGAGCAACAGAATGAAATATGCTCTTGTGACAACAATATCTAAAGTATCAGTGAGAACATTAATTTCAAGTCGTACATTGTATAGCTACTCATGTTAGTAACAGCGGGGATCCAATGGCAGTGGTGTCTGGCTACCACTGGTCACCAGGACTAAGACACTTATTAAATGCAGATGTACTCCTAAAAAAAACATAAAAACTCCACCACCACCAAACTTTCATATATGGTATGTGGTCGAGGGGGACAGGTAACATAGCTACTTAAACAACTTCCTGGTCATGACAAAATGATTGATTAGCATATGCTTCTTTTATGCTATTACAGCATGTGTATCTCAAATGCATTTGCTAATAATTCAAGGAAAGAATTTGCAATCCACAAAACTATGATTTCATCAGATCTATTGGAAACCTTAATTAGGGACAAGACTACTGAGTTTTTTTAACTTTGTGGAGGAATGTGCTGCATAGTCTGTTGTACATATCTTTTTCTTTGCCACAGGTCAAACATTACATTAATAGAAGGACTTCTAAACTACCTCTAGACAGCAAATTCTTTTGAAGAACAAGTGCTTACTCTGGCACTGACTTTAGTTTTCTTTGGATGAAAGCATATTGCTGACATTTTGCCTTTGTGCTGGGGAAGCTTTTTACAAATCTGAAGACTAGCAGTACAGTATATTTTAAGTAGCACGCCTGTTAAGGCACATACATTGCAACATATACAAGTAACAAAAGAGCATGTACTTGCAAAGTTTTCTTGGCAGTAGATATAAACCAGGATATGTGCTTTTGTAAAGCAAAGTGTACTCTTTGAAAGGAAGCTGCATCTAGTTCAAAGCCAAGTTCTGGTTTTGAAGTGTGATTTCAGGACGAGAAATCTGAAATAATTTATCCTTTCTGTTTCTTTGCTTATTTTTTTCCCAGTGAAATATGAAGAGCTGTATTGCTTCTCCTTCAACCCAAAATTAGATAAAGAGGAACGAGAACAAGGCTGGAAGCTTGTGGACCTCAATGAAGAATATAATCGGATGGGTGTTCCAAACAACTATTGGCAAATTAGTGATGTAAACAGAGACTATGGAGTGAGTTGTTGTGATTTTTCTGTTACAGAGGCTGTCTGTACAATAAATCAGAAGCCTGACTGAGGACCACCATAGTGCTTAGGGGCAGCATCTCTTTGTGTTCAGTACTGTACAAACATGTGGTAAGGTGCAGTTCCTCTACTACTTCACATAAAATGGCACAGAGAAAGTGAGAGAAAGGATGTGTCTTCATTTAACAGATGTGGAAACGAAGTGCAGAAAATAAGTCCACTATGTTTTAAATGTTAGAATTCAGCAGCCTGGGAAGTTTAAGTCATACCTACGGTTATCTGTGTGAATAAGAGTTTCCCTGATATGTAGGGGTATGTAAAATTATTACATAGTAATTTTAAGGAAAAAAAAAATTGCACCAAATAGCGAGCTTGACAATATTTTTTCCTCACTGGCTGTTTCCACACTCCTTTTGAAGCATCTGTGATTGACTGCCAGTGGTTTTTACAATCATCTTATAGGTCATATATCTTCCTAGCTGCTTGCTGTCCTGCCTCATTCAGTCTTGTACGATTAAAAACCTTAGAATGTTTATTAATTGTAAGAACTAATAACCAAGACATTTTTGAAGAAAGTTTGCCCATATGCTCCATTGATTCTGTGGCTGGAACATATCGATGTTAAGGAAGGACTGTGACATTCTCAAAGAAAACTGAATGTGCTGTCAGAGTTTGTTTTCTTTTTGTTAAAATGAGTGGAAAAAAAGATACGTGGCCTCTTTTAAGATAAAGTGTAGGAAAAATGTCATAAATAAAATCCAGTTCATCACAGCAGCAACTGTAACCACCACCCTTCCTTTCCTTTCTTCATTACATATCTTGTGACTCAGAAAGTAATTTCTTCCTGGGGATCCTTATTGATTTAGTCATCTCAGAAGGTCAAAGGGAGATACCGAATATCCTTTTGACCCCAGTCAGAATGCTACAGACAATATCAGGTAAAGGGGGTAAAAACAGGATTCCATCTGTAGTCTCACTTGTCTTCAGAGGGAATTTGGGGCTTTTGTGGGGGGGAATATTTTTTTCGGAGGCTCATCAGGTTCCTCTCAGAAGTGGTAGGCATCGTCAGGGCAGCTTGCCTTTTGGTAACCCCATTTCATGTGGCTTAATTTCTTGTCTCCATATCCCTATTTTTCTCCTTCTTTTTTTATTGTCAAATTTTCTGAAAAATTTGGCTCTGTGGTTCCCTGTCCCATTATTGTGTCCTCCCAGCAGAATGTTTGAGAACTTCACCCACTCCCATCCTTACTCCCAAATTCTGCTACAGAGGATACTGCAGTTGTAAATACAACCTTGCTATATGTAACGATAAATCTTTTCTGGGATGAATGTGTTTAAACCTGTCTGTTCTCAACAAGACATGAATTAACACTTGGAAATACAGCCCTTCAACCCTTTTGCTTCAGTTTTGCCATCTGTAAGTTGGGATTAATACTTACCAGCTTCCAAATAATGTTTTGAGTAATGTTGGTGATATATAATAGTAACAGATTATTCCCTGAGGTTTGAGTTCCTTGGTATTTTGTTTTTGCTGTGGAAATGGCTAATGGTACTTGTACTTTGTAGACCAAACAAACAGAGTTTCCTCTCACAGGTCTGTGACTCCTATCCTACAGAAGTCTATGTACCAAAGTCTGCAACTGCACACATCATAGTGGGGAGTTCTAAATTTCGGAGCCGAAGGCGTTTCCCTGCTCTTTCCTACTACTGCAAGGGTAACAATGTAAGTGTGAATTTGTAACCTCGAAGTGTTTGGCCTCAGTCTCATAATTCTACTAATAAGGTTTAGGAAGACAAAATCAGTGTTCATTTAATTAAAAAAATATTAGTTTAGGCTGGTTAGTGTGGTTAGTTCATTAATAGACACTTAATGCAGACATTTAAACCCAGTTTCATTATCCAGCTAACACAAAAAATATGTCATTTTTGTATCAAAAGGAAGTGGAGTAGTATGAGAGGCCCTGGGAGGTGGGTGGCAGAGGAGTGAAGGCCAGTAGCAGGCAGCTTAGTACCTGACTCGGAGGAGAACAGAAAATGTTGGATCTGGTAACTTGAGAGCAAGTTGAGGAGGTGAAAAACTATACTTGCATCAGTTAGAGAATCTGGAGTAGCTTTTCAAGAAAGGGGTCTGTGAAGAGACATGAAAGGATGGATATAAGAGCTATTAAATTTTGGCTGAGCAGTATGTTGTGGTTTTGCTGAAGAGACTCTCCTTGTCTGCAAAAGTAAGGAGTTCCACCTTCCCCTTTCCATAACAAACTTCTCGGGGCTGAGCAAGGATCTGCTTCACTTGTCTGTAGCCATTTGGAAAAAAATCTCTACCTAGACTGTTTGCATTTCTGTTTCTGGCAGCTGAGGTGAGAAAGGAGACCCTTGAACTGAAAGATCCCCCACACTGAGTGTTTCTACATTTGTGTTCCAGCCCCGTAGGGACTGGCTTAGCTCAGCTGTCATCACCAGTGAGGAGAAGGGTGTCCCCTTGGTACTCCCAAAGGATCTCTGTGACTCCTGCTTCAGTCCAGAGTGGCATTAAGAGGTCTTCCCTAGTGTTGGGGGATGGTCAGGAATTTCCAAGATACAGAGCTGGGGTTACAGGGCATCTGTAGTTTGCCACACAGGATGGGACATATTTCTGCAGAACCTCATAAGCTACAATCTCTATGGATATCTTGCCTTTAAAGCAGCCCTTATCATATATTTAAGCTTTAGGAGAAAGGAATGAGACATTATTTTTACCCCTTTACCCGCATTTCATCAGAGCATTGATCAATGAATTTTACAATGAAGTGGAGAATAGGAAGATTTAAATAGTAAATACAATCTCTGCATTAATTACACATTATTTTAACATTTTGTTAAGGTCAAATTTTTCAGCATTAATCACTTTGCATGATCAACTATGTCCAAATATAGATGCCTAGGATTCAAAACACTTGGACATTTCCAAATCTCAGTGAAAGAAAAGGTGTCAGGGTCAGGTAGATTACAATACACAGTAATTCAGCTTGGATAAGTTTCATGTTTCAGCCTGAATGCTTTCCCTGCTGTGGCTGAAGTTCAGGTTAATGTTCAAAATACCAGGATTGAAGTATTATGTTTATTCCTGGGTCCTTTATAGTCAAAAGAGCTAGGAAAAGCAGTGTTGGAGGAAATATCTCCTTGTGGGTTTGAAGGCTGCCATGAGTTGCCAGTAAATAGAGTAATGGGCAGGAAAGGGGTAAGATTTAACAGCAGTTTGGGAACAGCCTGCTGCATATGGAGGAGACAGGTACCACTCATTCAGTCTTTCTTAGACAGAGATTTCACATAGCTCCTTTGTCCAGACAAATACAGTGATGATGTGACACCTCTGTGTCTTACACAGTCTGTGTGAATGTAAGATCAAAGTCTGGAACTATCATTTAGCTTATGAAATAGCATGTAAGAAAATCACTGGAATATGTGCTGGTCAGAAGACTAAACTCTAAATAGCAAGAACCTGTTTGCAAAACCATTATTAAATTATGAAACAATTCTGTGTTTTCCTCTTAAAGTCCCATACTTTATTGACTAACTACTGATAGTTGAAAGATGTGACAGTAATAAATATCCTGTAGGACAGTCTGCACAGGTTGTGACCTTCAGTAGGCAGATTCTCTTCATGCTTGTGTTCAGTGCTTGCAATGTGAATATATTATCCCCTTGCCTTCTATAAATCCAGCTGTCCTCTGCTAGTAAAAATAAGAATCTCCCTGCCCTCCCATTTCACATTTTGTTTCTTCTTTCCTGGTTTCATCTGGAAAGAAGATGATCTTGATGGGGCTGTGGAGAAACTCTCTTGCTTCCTTCAATAGCCCTGCTTAATACAAGTACTCCAGGAGTCAGGGTGCCTGACTCACTTCCTATGCAGTAAGGTCTTTTTCCAAAGGTAGTGCTAAAAATACATGATCATTGGTGATGTGGTTGTATGTTATACATTTTTGTTTCCTGGACTCATGTTGTCAGGCTGTTTAGTAAAGCAGGCACTGTTGTAGGCTGGGTGTAGTCTTGTACCTGGTAACTGTGAGTGCAAAAGGACCTATTCTTTATTTTATATCAATGTTCTCTTTATTTCAAGGATGTACTCATCCTCAAGATATCACCTTTCAGGAGTTATTCCACAATAGGGAAATACAATATTTAAAATAGCTCTCAAATTTGGATTCAAGACTAGGCTTGGGCCAATGGAGTGTATTATTTTAATGCTTCCTTGCCTTTTTAAAAATAATGCATTTATTAACATGTAATTAAAATAATGCATTTATTAACATGTGATTAATTTTACCATTCTACCTTTCTCATGTAATTTTACAGCTATGCAAACATCTGATAATCTGGTTTTGTAAATGCTTCTGGATGCTAAACAATTTTTACTTTATAATTATGTTAGGTTTTTTTGGGTTTTTTTCTGCTTTTCTGCAGGCCTCCATATGTAGAAGCAGCCAGCCTTTATCTGGCTTTAGTGCTCGATGCCTTGAGGATGAACAGATGCTCCAGGCCATTAGAAAAGCCAATCCAGGAAGTGATTTCATATATGTTGTTGACACTCGGCCCAAAGTAAGTACATTAAATTTCTTGCACATAGCAAGACTGAGTCTGAGTTGAATACATTAGGGAAGATACTTCTGATCTTAGTTGCACCTATGTAACTCCACAGGAACATGATGATTTTTCAGGGGAATCTTAACTAGGAACGTTCATCACTTTATTATCTCTGGGACAATTTTCTCCTTTACCCTGAACCTTTCCCTTTTCTTGTTCTTAGCAAAATGTCAAGATACAGAAAAGTAAATAACATGTAATTGTAATTGTTTACACACATAAGCTATCAAGTAAGTATATTTCAGATGAAACTGGCAAAAAATAGTTCCCATTATAAGATGTATTTACAGTTGTCACAAACCTCTGCCTGCTTATACTGTAATTTTCCATGCATGATTTCTCCTGGAAGTGAGAAAATTCCAATGACCTCTGCACAAGGCTAAGGAAAACAAGTTACTGAGATCACAGGAGTAGAAGAGCCTTTAAATATTTCCAGCACATTGGTGGTTTTTACAGACAATCCGAAATATGATAAAGAGTGACATCGGTTGCCGTATCTATAACTGATTAAAAAGCCCTGGGCAAGATAAAAGCTTTAGAAAAAAATATGCTATGGAGAAATATGGAAACTCAGTAGTGATCTAGAAGAGGTTGGAAGCTAACAAAATATTATGTCTGAATTGTCATGCTAGCAAACAGCTCAAGGTCATAAAGACTAGACAGACTTCAGTATCTGGAGGTGATAGTAGGGAAATGTTCTTTCTCATACAATCAGCAACTTTCCTCTTGAAGTCACCAAAGCCTCTGAAGAAAAGAAACTAAAGAGGCAAATCACAAAATCCCTTGTAGGTGTAGGGTTTGCTATAGCATGGGAAAAGGAAAAATGAGAATAAATGTTTGAGGAAAGGGAAAAAGGAAGTTGTTTCATTATCCTGAGATCAGAAGACAGGGTCTGAAAGGGCAAGGTGAGCAAAACTGAGAAACATGAGAAATGGAGTGAGGCAGGACAAACCTGGCAGAGCTGGAGCAGATGCAGGGAACTTGCATGGCTGATGACTGAAGGCATGGGAGTTGGTGGGAAGGTGCTGTGAGTGCTCACAGCTCTAATGGGAGGCAGTAGCCAGAAAATGAGGAACTTGGCATGTCTCATTGACCCAAGTCACACTAAGGGCTCTGTGATCTGGTAACTACTTTAACCTCCTGTTCCCTCTTTTTTGTTGGGAAGATGAGGATGCTACAAGCTTACTTGTGGTCCTGAAGCAGATGAATTGTGATGAGCACTAGTAAAGGATGGGTACCTAGAAAAGGCATTAGACATGAAATACAGACCTAGCTGCCTATATAATGCTTGTATAATGGTTTTCTATGTGTAATAATAATTTAGCCTGTTTCCTGTCTGATGGTATTGGTACTCTTCTCTATTTATTGCTAATGACTTACTCACTTGGCTATTACCACGTATTAACAGGAAGGAGCTGTCCTTTAAATTACTTTGAGACACCTTCCCTGTGTTGTGATAAAAGCCTGTATTTTGAGGAGGGTGTGGAGAGACCGAAATTGTCTCACTTAGTCATGAATACCAGCATATTTCCAGCAATGCTTCGGGAGCCAGATAAAGACTGTTCGTTTTCACTGAACTATGTAAAAAAAGGTTTTTATGGAAAGATATTTGTATATGAGATTCCTACTTCTCTCTAGGTTGCAAAAATGGACAGATACTCAAAGCTCCTGTGATCCCAGATGCCAAATTCAGCCTTTTGAACCTGATAATGCATTTATAAATCTAGTGCTTATAGCAAGGGAGAGATATCAATGGAAGCAGTTCCTGGCGTTCCTCAGGGAACCTTCAACAAATGTAAAAGATGTCAAGTCTGGAGGAAGACTTCCCATTCCCATAGGTGGCTAAAAACCTGTTTGCCTCATTTCTCACAAGAGCCAGTTTCCTGCAAAGATCATGAATGTTGATGGATCCTTCAACATTACTGAGGGCTCTTCCCTCATTGCACTTGATAATTTTCAAATCAAAAGATTTGTCTGTGGAAGAAAGCTTTGTTTCCACTTCATTTGGATATATCAGGATGACCAAATGCAACTTTATTTAAGCCAGTGTCATTCCTCTATGTGATCATAGAAGAAGCTAATGTAGACTTATTGTTTGAGTAAAACACATTAGTTCTATAATCTTTATAAAAGACAGGACTCAGTTATCCTCCAGATTAAAGAAAATGCCAGGAAATCTTGCAAGCGGGGTCTTTTACCTTTAAAGGCTGTATCCTCATATTTACTGAGATCAGTCAGGGACATACACAATTTAGATAGCTTCACAACAACTACTTTAAGAGCAACAGATGGAATTTCATAGATGATGTGGAAAACTTGTTAGTAAATATTGTGACAGCTGCAAAGTTTGCAAACTGACAGTATTTAAAATAAATGAGTGTCAGAAAGCCTAGCAAATTAAACCTTATATTTATTTACTTTCAAAGAGTGCTATTTGAGATTGTCAGTTAAGAAAGGATATTCATGATAAAATTGCTCTTCTGCAGGAACACTTAATGGTATTTATGTGCTGAGTACTAGGTTAGTTAGAAGATAGATGTTATTCATTTAGGGTTTCAGGGGTTTGTGGTGGCTGACATTCATGTGCAGATCTTCCTGAAGCTATAGGCTACTCCAAAGAGAGACTGCCTCATTTTGTTTATACAAGAACACTGATGTCAACTTCAAAGAGAAAGATTAGGATTCAGCAGATAATTTATATCTTTGTAGCAGGTCACACAAAGAGAGGACCCTGTCCTTAATTGACATGCTGTTTACAGGCTGTATCTTGTTTTAATTGTCCATTCATAGTCAAAACATCAGCAGACTGCTGGTTGATAGACAAGAATGGAGTTTTTTGTTTGTGCTTTTTCCTGAATTGCATACTATAGGTTAAAAGAAATTTTGTCCAAGATTTATATAAATCAAAAATGTTGGTGTTTTTCCCAGGGTCCTATCCAGAGTGTGGTTCCTTCTGTTGTGTCATGAAATTCATGCAATGTTTCAATTCCTAATGGTCGTCCACAAATGTAACTTTTTAGCTCTTTCCTTTGAAATTTAAGATATCAGGTTTGGTCCTTGGAAGCCTATTTTGACATGTAATGTAAAAGACTTAGGCTTGCTCATCTTGATTGGAGGGAAGATGGCTTCAGACAATCAGTTGTGTGTACTGGCTCCAAATTAAAATTGAATACTGCGGGTGTGTGTGTTTGGGGTAGAAGAGGTCAGAAGAGGAGACATTCTTGTACATCTCATAATGCCATTAGCTAAGCACTAAAATATATTATTGTGAGTTTCAGATGTGACCACAGAAGCAGTGAATCAATAGTACTGCCTGCACTGTTGGGTAATAAACTGGAGACAGTTATCTGCATGGCCTCTTGTCCCCTAGGCAATGCCTAAGAGAGACTTTTTTTACTTTTTCATGAGTATTGGCTCTCACTGAAACAAAGATGTGTCACTTTTTGTCCAGTTGGTGCCTCATGAAATATATATCCTTTATTATTTATTTCTTAAATATTTCCTGAGCAAAAGCTGTTAGTTGTGCTTGGAGGCATAGAGGTTCTGCCACTTGAGCTGTTTTGTCACTCTCAGAGCCTTCATATTTCTTGGGAAGTTTGAAGGTCCTCCAGCCCTAGAGCATGAATTTCACAGAGAAGCATGGATTTTATGCAAAAAGACAATTTTTTTTCCATTGCACAGTGAGATATTGCTATAGGAAATTTAGCAAAAAACTAGCTAAGTACTTAAAATAATAAATTAGTTAAAAATACTTAGAAAAGAAAAAAATACTTATTTAATTTTTATCTGCTGTAGTTTTTGGCCCAAAGATCAAAATTTGACACAAGGAGCTTGGCAGATAGTTTTCCTTCCCACTCAAGGGTTCTAAAAAGGGGGAAAATAAATATTAACCCCACCCTTAATTTTATGCTTGAGAAAACTGAACTAAAGAAGTATTTAGTAACTTTCTCATGCCAGGAAGCAAGTAACATATTCAAAGACAAAACTTCAACTTCCAGCTGAAAGTAGTTTTGTTGAAACACAGCAATTCCTTTGATAGCGGTCTATTGCAGATGAAAATATTTGTGGTATTCACATTTTTTGTAGTCTTAGCAAGAGCCAAGTTACTATAAAATTAGGAAAAACTACTCCATCTCCTTCTTCATTATTGCAAGCTTCAAAGAAGTAAGCCGTATCAGCTTTTGGATGATTTGAGCAGTAAAATGCAGTAACTCGGGCAGCATCGCAGTGTGCACATGCTGTGAACCAGCGGCATGGCAGATGAGACACTGCCACCTCCTGGGTCCATTCTGCTAGTAAAGATAATGCTGATCCAGCACAAACCAAAACAGCCCTTTAAAATTAAAACCTTTATGCTCTTGCAGAGGAATCCTGCCTAAGCTGAGGTTTTGTGCTTTACCTCACTAACGAAGTTTCATTCAAAGTGTGTGAAATAGGGATATCAGAGACTCAGCAACACAGCGCCCTGCAATAGGCTGTAAACAGATTCCTGATTCACAGCCTGTAGTCTGAGGCTCCTGGGCCTGAAGGTTCTGAGTTTCTAGACTCAGTTTCTTCATGATGTTTTGGTTCAGGAAGACCTGGTTCTCACAGGCTTGACATAAACACTGCTAGTGTTATTGTAACAAGAGTGATGTTTTGAATTCATCTCTGTGGGATGGACCTTCTCTCTGTCTTTCAGTTTGGGCTAATGGGATGAAGAGTTCTGGCACTCTTCTGACCAATGAAATAACCTACTCTAGAAGATATATAAAGGGAATCAGGTTTTGAATAAGGATTGGAGTCAGATGAAGTTTTCATAAACGAAGTTTGTGTCATTTGTCACTCGCCCACAGCGATAACAGCCCCTTGTGTTGACTCTGTGACAAACGCTTTCTATTTGTGCCTGACTTAAACCCCTCTGATTTATTGCTGTAGACAACAAGGTTTGTTTCAAAAATATTCTGCCACTGGTTTTCATCCAGTTTTCCCTTTTTTTTTTAGCTCAACGCAATGGCAAACAGAGCAGCAGGGAAGGGATATGAAAATGAAGACAACTACTCCAACATCAAGTTTCAATTCATAGGCATTGAGAACATCCATGTTATGAGAAATAGTCTGCAGAAAATGCTTGAAGGTAATATTCATTGGAAACTAGAGGAAAGGATTGATTATTCTGTCAAACAAATCAGAATAATTGCTCTGAAATCAGCAGCAGTGAAAAAGAGTAAGAAAAATAATCTTTGCCTGTTGCAGCTGCATGAAGCTACCTGCTGGCTAATGGGACTTGTGCAATGGATCATCATGGCAAATACTGGTTGGTGATTTCTTAATTGTGAAAACACCATTTTTTCTGGCTGAAATCCAGATATCATTTACTTGAATGATAAAATTAATTTGAATTCAGTGCACCTTGCTGCTGCTATGTCTTTCTTTATAATTTACGCTTTAATGGTAAAATAAAAAAAAACCCTTATAGCTGATTTTGAGGCTAGTGGAAAATACAGATTTATATTTTTTTTAAAGCTCAGAAAAACTATGGTTTGATTTATGTGTAAAGTAGTCATGCATTTTAGATTGTGAATTTTAATAGAAACTTATTCATGCTCTGTATAGAGCATATCACATCAGGTCTAGTAATGAAATTCACAGTCCACAGGTGTAACAACTCATCAACTTCAATATCCCATGGAAATTAATAACAATTGCCTTATAAATACTTAGCAGTAAATAAACCAGAAAAGCTGTCCTGCCATTTCATATTTGCAGTACATAACTGTTTAGAGGTCATCTAGGAAAAGAGCAAGGATAAATAAGCTGTCCTTGACCCTCAACAGCTTGTTGATTTTTAACAAGCTAATAGGAAATTATTCTCACTCCACCATGTCTCCGTATTTACTTCGTGTGCATCAACAACTTCCATCACCTCCTGGATCAGCTTCATCTATTTCATTCTTGACTTGATGCTCTGCCCGTGCTCTTTTACTCTTCATCTGTCTCCCACTGAGTGCATGCAAATGTAAATTTGAAATCTAAGAAGGGCTTAATTTTTCCATGATAGGGAAGACATGCTCTATTTTCAAATTAGAGCATTTCATGGAATCCAGCATTAAAAGTGTGGTGCAAGTGTGATCCCCTCTCTTCATGAGAGTTTTCTTGGTCTAAGGGTCTCAGGTAGTAAACAGAAAGATTTTTCATTCACTAGGAAGTCTTGTTTGGCTAGAAGAGAAGCTGGGTAAGTAAATAGGTCCCTTTATTTGTTCAGCTCAAGACTATCAAAGTTAAAATAGTAAACAACCAGTCTGGCTGCATGGGCAGTTCTGTGTATAATTTTTGAGCCAAAAGTTCATGAGACCAGCCCATGGCCCAAGCTTGGAAGTAACAAGGTAATTTCTAATGTATTTAACACTTCAGGCTGCTTGGAGAGAACAAATTCTTAGCATCTATTTTCAAATTAGCCATATGGTTAAAACATCTGCTTTTTTACTGGGTTTTATATTTGCTGTGTTGAAATCTCTCATGTAGCAACTTGACTGATAAGATTAGAAATCAGAGAAGTTAAGAACTTTTTAAAAGAAAAATCTTATGACTTTCAGTGTACTAAGGCTTTCCTTATGTAAGATGTTATGTAGTTTTTCTTTTTCCATTTGTATGTGTGTTCTTAATCTGTTTTCTGGTGACCTTTTACCTCACTTGAGCATACAAAGAGACCTAAAACCAAAAAGACTGTCAAGGATGATGATAATACACATCTAATATAGCTTTAATTTTTTATCAATGAATACCTACATAATATATCAGTAATTATCAATTAGTGATGTATTATCAATATCAATATAAAAATATATAAATAATTAAAAGAATATATAAAAAAGATAGCAATATCACTGTATCTATGTGAATCTTAAGTAAAACAGCACACTACTCTATAAACTTTACAGAATGGGTCTGCTGCTCATGGTCTGTTGTAAGATTTTTTAAGGTGCATAAAAACCTTCGAAAAGACAAATGGGCTGATGAAAACCAATTGTAGTTTAATATGAGCTGTATTGTTTCTTGGAAGTGTACAGCATGAAAAGAGGACATCAGGATGTAGTTGGCCAGATGTGTTGCTGAAATGCAAGGCGGGTTTCATTCAATTTACTCGTGCTAAGCAGAAGTGAAGAACAGAGGATCCTCACATGCCAGACTGCAGATTATTTTCAATATACAATTTCAAATAATTTCCAATGTTGAGAAAATTTGAAAAAAAATATTATTCAGTTTTCCATTAGAAAATGTGCTTATATTATGAATGTATTAATTTCAATTATTTTTTGTGGGGGAAAAAGCTGAGGAAATAAATTTATACTTATAAAAATACAAAAATTTTATTTGAGCAGGTAAAAAATTGGTATCAGCTTTGTGATTTTACTGACTTTATTTCAAGCCAATTTATCTTGGTTTTACATATATTTACCATTTTTAGAATAAGATTTTTTTCAGAATATGCAAAAAATGTTGAGATTTGACTGTACTGTAGAAGTAAAATGCATTTCAACATGATGGAATTTCCTTTCAGAGGAAAAAAAAAGTATTTTCCTCTACTGTCTTTAGTATAGTGTGGATTTTTATTTTTCTCCATTTATAGATGTGTCTATATGAAGAACCTCGAGATAATTTTGATCCTGTGCACAAACCTCCCTGAAATATTTTTTAACATTAGAAGGACATTACACAGGGACTTTTCTTGATAGTGATCCAAGGTCTGACTGAGCCTGCTGTTTGGCATGTGGGGTGGGGTGGGCTGTGCTGCACATCCAGGGGCCAGCTGAGACCTAACTCCCGTGTGTTGTGCACTGAGGTGATGGCCCCACATGCTCCCTGTCTGTATTTAAACAGCAAATATGAGCTTCTCCTCCCCTCATACCAGTAGCAGCACTTGCTGATGTAGGAGCAGCCCTCTGATCCTTGGACTTCTGTGACAGATCAGCCAGTAAGAAAACCTGTGGGTTTGGCCCACAGCAACTATTCCTTCCTCTACTTATGGCTGTCCTGCCAGAAATAGGAGGACTAATCCAGCATACCTCATTGGTGCTTCGGCTGGTGGAAGAGGCAGCTTCCCACATATACCCTGATTCTTCCTCCTATCCCAGGACATGGGCGCGTTGCTGGAATTCTCAGTGCACCACCCGTTGGCACTTGATTTTCCTGTGCATACACTCTGCATGCAGCTGGCCATATTTCTCAAAGATTTTGATACCTTTTCTGCTGAGATGGAAATGCCTTTTCCCTTTAGGATAACCCTCATAATTGAATTCGTAATTGAACTCAGTATTAAGGTCCAGATCGGTTGCCAAAGTCATGTGAAATATACATTTAGGACAGTATGAACTTTGCTCAGTGAAGTGGTCAGTAAATATTGACTCCAATTTGGGAGTGGGAATGAGCAAAGCACTGGTTCAGCCTTACCTTGGGCTTTTGTAAACAGAGACAGCAGCTTCAGCCAGAATTTAGCCACTAATTGGTCATGTTTCCATCTGCGCAGGAACATTAATCATGTGAAAAGCTGTTTGCTTTCAGCGTTGCTATCTCTGCATCTTTATAAATATCGTCCAAAAATTACTTTTAAAATAACCATCTGGAAGGGGCCTTAGATATAAACATTGCAAGACTTTGTATGGACACATTAGGCCATTTTGCTTCTGAACTAAATGGAGTTAGGACAGTCAGATGGTTCAGATATGGTATAAACTCTGGCTTATAAAATTAAATTTAAATTACACTGAAGGAAAATAAAGCTGTGCCAGGGGCCATAATGGCCATAAATAACTGAGTCTTTTAAGATTTCCTGATCACAAGAGACTTAGTAAGACACTAGTAATTGACAGATCATACATTAACTCAGTAAAAGCTGATGTTTTTCACTGTACTCTGAAAATTAATTTCACTGGGTAATATATTTTTTTTTCCTTAAAAGACAATGTAACTCTACATGGATCAAAATAAAGACTAGTCTATTTATGGGGTGAAATTAGCATCTTTCTGTTGAAAATATATTGCACCAAATTTCATTGAGTATTTGTTCTGCTGGATACCTTATTTAGATTCTGATTGTCTTCTTTTTCTTCTGATGCCACAAACATTTTGTTATTAAAAAAATAGATACTTGGATACAGCAGAATAGAAACTTAGAGTAAAAACTGAGCAATTCTTTTTTTTTTCTTCAAACATGGCAAACAATAGAGTTTGGAAGATTTTCAGGAAAAATATTTTCCTTGGTGGATTATGTCTTGTCCTCACCATCAGAATACTTTCTGACTCCACTGAAGCTTTAATATGGTTTAATTCAGGGATTCAGGGAGAACTGTGGAGTGGACCACTTCACCACCATTATCTATGGTGATGCTGGAAGTAGGAGGCAGTGGCACCATTTAGGTGTGTCTGCCTGTCCAGCAGCAGAAATCAAATGTTTTCTGTTTCTAAGCCCTCCTCATTAAATACATGAACTCCCCCCAGGGGTTTGAAAACTTCACTCCCAACAGAATCTTGGCAAATACGTGCTTCACAGAAGGATGAATTTGGATCTGTTCGCAATAGCCTTTATGATGGCTTCTCTTTTTAAATTAAATCAACACATCGGGTGAAATTTGACCCAGATCCATTTCTTAAATATGTGTTTCTCAAAGGTTACTTCTGACAGTGATGTAGTCCTTCTTTTCAAAAGGTGCTTGTTTTACACAGTGAATATCTGAAGAAGAGAGAAGGCTGGACAAGGCTGAACAATCAATGAAGCTTAAGGGAGTCTTATTACTGTACACTTGAAATGTATCTTATTTTGCAGTTTGTGAGCTGAAATCACCATCAATGAGCGACTTTCTGTGGGGCCTAGAAAATTCTGGCTGGCTGAAGCACATCAAAGCCATTATGGATGCTGGCATTTTTATTGCGAAGGTAAAGTGTGTGAAATGACAACAAAACTTGAAAAGTAACAAGATACAGCAAATGAGGACCAAATTCTCTACTCATGGGCAACTTCTGTTATCTCTTTGGTGATGTTATACCTGAAAAAAGCCCATCTTGCAATGATTTGTGTATGAGGAGAGATGATTCTTAGGTGCTGTGTGGATGTTTTTCTAAAATAGTAAACAAAAGCTTGTGTTCTTTTGTACTGAAGCCTCTACTACTAGCCTGTGTCTTGTTCAATGTCAGACATTTGAACATCCTTACTTTACTCCCCAAAAGTGATGGTTACTGTTTCTTTCCCTATTTGCCCTGCCTCCTCCACTGGTTTCTGGACATTTTCTTTGTGGAAGTGGTATTTGTAATATATATATATATATAGCTATATATAGCTATATAATGTACAATACATTATATTATACACAATATCTAGCTACTGTGTTATCAACCTCTGAGTTATCAACCAACCAAATTCACCTCTCGAACCAACTCCTGTGTATTGCCATGGCAAAACTCTCTAGCAGCCTCTGTTTTTATGTACTTGAGAACTCTTCCAGAAAGCAATTTTGGTTTTAATAAGAAATTATTTCCCCTACTCCCCCACAAAGTAATGTAGACATTTGTCATTTGCCAGCAGATGTTACCCTGCCACCTCGTGCTCTGCCTTTTACTGCTTCAATTCTTATTTCTGAGATTACAATTTCTTATTGGCTATTTCATTCATGTGGCCTACTGCACACAACTATACAGATAAAACTTCATGGATTCCCCTCCTCACAAACTGCTTGTTTCTCTTGCATTGCTTCTTCCTTCGCAGTCGGCAACTAGAGTTTCTTACCTGAACAGCAGCTGTGCAATAAATATGTATTATTACTCCCAGCCCTACTACTTTTCATTAGCTCATAGAAATAAGTCATTTACATTAGCTTTCCCCAGTGGCTAGTCGTATTATCCTTTGTGCATATGCTTGCTAGCCCAGTGCCTTCTCAGACAGGCATTTTGACCCATTCTTTTTTGTACAGTTCTCAGTTCTCAGTTCTTGGTCTTCTGCCCACAGGGGCTCTATTTTGGTAGAAATATGAGATAAACATAGATAATTTATTATTATTCCTCATTCCATATTAAGTCCAAAATTAACCTAGATGTTGGGGTTTTTTTCCTAACAGTATTTTTCCTAACCTACTTTATTTTCTACTGTCTAAATTTAATTCTCTTTAGAAATGACAAAGGCTAAACCCCTTAGAATTAAAAAAACAACCATCAACCCTCAAGTTCTAAAAATAATACACCACCACACTCTGGAGAACTCAGTACAATTTCTTCTTTGTACGTTTATGTAAGAAATTGAATCCTCTCTTCCTGGTTATTACATTAAAGATACAGATAAAATCTTGCTTATTAGACATGGAAGTTTTCCACTGCCACAGGCTTCCCCACAAGCCTTTACAGCATGTCATCAGTGCAATGCAGTGTGCTGCAGTAATGTCCTGGCTAGTGATGGCATTGTAAGCAGACATTGCCCTTAATGTCCTTACCATCAAGATGAAAAATTAAGAGCCATATTGCAAGTATAGCTACTCTTTTAGTGGCATGTATGTGGCATGAGATGTGTTGGAGCATCTGAAAATGCTGTAGGTAGTTGTCTGCTCTGACAGATTGATGTATCTTAACTGAAATGAATCCCACATCTTTTCTGTAGTGGAGCATAAACAAGCAATTCTCAACCACCATATTGCGTGGCCTGGGGTGAATTAAAACTTTTCAAATTAGAGGAATAACACTGATTTTCAAATGAGATGAATAACACTCAACTTTATTTAAGAACTCTGTGGTAGAGTAAAAAAATGAATGAGCTTTCCCATTCCCAAATTAATATTCTCTATATGGCTCTCATCTCACTGTTTCTCTCTTACCATTGTCTTCCTCCCTGCTTGTGAATCTTCTGACTTTTTCTGTATTCTTAGGCTGTGGCTGAGGAAGGTGTGAGTGTGCTTGTTCACTGCTCTGATGGCTGGGATAGGACAGCCCAGGTTTGCTCTGTAGCAAGCCTTCTATTGGATCCATATTACAGAACTATGAAGGGATTCATGGTAAGCAGGTTCTTTCACAGGGCAAATGAAGTAGTATGGCATCTCTTAAGATGAATATCTTTGTTTTTAGTAAGAAATAAAATGTACATAAATATACCCTTGTTTTGTTTTGTTTTGCTTTGCTTTGCTTTTTTAAGTAGGAAAGGCTTCTATATCTTCATGTTAAAGTCTCCCAATTTCTCTATGAAATATTATTCAAGGTGGGGATCAGTTGGTCAGCATGTTTGTTTTTCCCTGACCTTGACCAAGAAACTTTCTCACAGCCCAAAGAGCTTTTGTGCAAGCAAGAATTTGTATTCATTTGCAGTGAACATTTTAATTTTGCATGTCAGAACTGTGTCTTTTCTGGACATTAGATTGCAATGAGCAGATACACTGGAAAATCTGTTCCTTTCCCTGGTCAATCAGCAGTAGTAAAGTATCTAGAAGTGGTTATCAAGTGTCTGGTCACTTGTTAAAAAGATGTTTGAGACATTTATAAGTTCTATTTTAGAAAGCAATGAAACAAGATATTTGAAGTGCTGAAATACTGGCACCCTCTCTGCATCCATGAAATGCTGCTTCCCTAAGCTGACAAGCAGTGCTCATCGCTTGTTATTTTTCTGCTAATTCTGAAAATTATTTAGGTTTCTCATATTGCTTGCTTACATCATTCTTGCTTGCTATTTTGCTGCTTATTCTAAGAATTAACTGGGATTCCAACACTGTTTACAACACCCTTCTGCCTGCTTCAACATGGCAGCTCCACTCCACATCATTGAATGAAATATTTTCATTTTAGGTGTTAATTGAAAAAGACTGGGTTTCCTTTGGTCACAAATTTAATCACAGGTAAGGAGTGCTAAGGTTTTGTTCCCTATATATATATGTATATGTTTATGTAGCCTGTATCTGCTGCCATTCCAGTTCTACTTCTTTGCTGCCTTACAAAACATAGCAACAGAATGCCCAGGAAACTGCCATACACTTTTCTCCAGCTATATAATTTAGCTGCCTGGAGAAGTCAGAGTAAAATATTTCTATATATGCACTCCAAAACTACTAAGGGGAATCCTGTGTTCTGGTCTTGCAGTTGCTACGAGCATTCAGAGGTTCATGTAAGTAGTGTGTATTTGGCTTGCAAAATCCCTTTGGACTCCAGCAGATCTTCTAGCAGTGCCCAGGTCCCCCACATTAAGTCCCTGTTCATCAAAGGGACTTCTACATCTTCCAAGGCAGGTTTTAATCCTAGGCATATCTGTGAGTTATCTATTACATAAAATATACTCTTCCTGTTAGACTCTGTTCTTAAAAAACCCAGCAGGATATGCTCAGAAATGTTAGGCAAAGTGTAAAGTCATTTATTTGGACAAATGATTTTGAATATCAATCCAATGTAAATGCTATAATGCAGTGAAAATGTTTGAAGACTTAATATATTTAAACATGGATACATTTTCACATTTTCTTTCTTTCATGACTTTACTTTTATTTTTTGTAAAAATTACAAATGCAGTTTTTATTTTGGGTCTAATTACCTTATATTGTTTGATTTGAATATGAATTTGTTATAATTTTTAAAACCAACAAAACTCAGAAAATCTGTGCATCTTCACAACCTGTGAAATTCCAGTAGGAATTACTACATTTAATATGATACTGTCAGTTGTTTATGATTATCAGTGGTAAAAGGTATTATGAAATGCAATAACCACTGATAGCTTTGGTTTGCTGTGCAATATTGTATTTTCTTTGATGGTAATAGAAGTTTCAATTTTAGATGTTTATGAAATTCTACTCTCTTGGCATGTGTACCTCTAAATGCACATGTATCTCTGACCCCCACTCCCAAGCAGAATAATTGATTGAAAATGCTTCTTCCTATTATGTAGATTTACAAGATACTTTTTACTTCTATGTGTTTTTTTATTTTCAGGCTCATTTTCTTAATTGCAAGTGATTCCAAGAGGCATTTTTGTACACAGAAAGTTTCATGTTCACTTGACAGTCACAGTAGCATGTAAACAATTCCCACTTCCTAGAAATGTCACCAAGAGAGGGCAGCTTTAATCTGTTTCCTTCTGAGTTTATAATGTAGCTCTCCTGCTCAGTTATCTGGTTTGGGGAATAATCTACTATTAAGAGACTGTCTTAAGACACACTTTTGTCATTAAGTCATTGCAGGCATTCTTCTGATAACTTAAGTTACTGGGGTACTATTTATACTGATAGCACTAAAATGTGGCTATGCAGCAGCCAGCTTTTTGTAGCTGTAATGTAACAAGACACCAAATAAAAGAGTTCTTTTTGTTTGTAATTCTGCCTTCATTCTACATCATGATTCTTGCATAATTTTTGCAAGTAAAAATATAGTAGTAGTTAAGATTTTAGAAATGAATGCCTATGATGCAACTTGCATACTAAAAGTGAGGGGTTTGTTTTCCTTAGAGTTAATTCAGTTTTCTTATGGGAATTCAGGTTATAACTGGGTGTATCCTGTCTTCTTCTAGGTATGGCAATTTAGATGGAGATCCAAAGGAGATATCGCCTGTTATTGACCAGTTCATCGAATGTGTTTGGCAATTAATGGAACAGTTTCCTTGTGCCTTTGAATTCAATGAGAGATTCCTCATCAACATACAGCATCACATCTATTCTTGCCAGTTTGGCAACTTCCTGTGTAACAGCCAGAAGGAGAGAAGGGAGCTGAAGTATGAAAACGTTTTCTTTAGTAGCGTATTTATGTATGGAGCAGTCAGACATTCTCCAGTTTGTATATATGTTTCATAAGGCACAGGGTGCCTGCTGTCTTCTGGCAACACAGATTAATACCAAAAAAAGTTGATCCTCTGCAGTGTAGCTCTGCTGGGAGCATAATCCATGGTGTGCGTGACAGGGATTAGTGAAAATTGACAAGAGCATTACGCCTTCAGCCATGTGGACCTGTCTTTACTGAAGCTCTGACAAAAAAATACAAGGCGAGGTGGCCCTGTAACTCCAGTATAAAATGATAGTAGTTAAGTTCTCAGTTTAAGAGTTACTGCTCCTCTGTGTTTTAACCTGTCTTTGGATCTCATGTCAGGACATTTTAGTCCTGCTCTCTTACTTACTTCCTTATGAATAGCCTTTTTGTCTGGTAGCCCTCCATAACACTGAGTCAGCAGACTGTCTTTCCGCTGTCTGGCCCCAAAGCAATTATGAATTAATCTACCTGCCCTGAGGCCCAAAGACAGCATCATCATTCCTGGCAGTGCTCATGTTTGTATCTGCTTCCTGGGGCCCTGGGTCCTTGATACATGTTGATATCCACTGCTTTTCTCAAGCAGCCTGATCATGTCAGCCATAGCAATGAGAGGAAGGTAGGTGCTGGTTACTGCTGCCTGCTGCTTTATGGTCCCTTTCACTGGTCAAATGCAGAGCAGCCACAGTGCCACAGTCCATTTAAAATCAAAACATTCACAGATCACCACATCCCAAGACCTAACAATGTAAGAAATTGCATCTCAGTGAGAGTGCTTTTAAATGTGGGGAACCCTTTGGTGCAGAGATCAGTCTGAAAACTCACTTTAAGGAAATGATCCTCTCCACCTCACAAAGGAACCAGTCTCTCCACCAACTCGCTCTAGCTGGTTTTGCCTTACAGGAAATGGATTAGATTTTGCTTTTAGTGACCAAGGGTATATGGGTCTCTGTTTCTCTATGATTGTAACTTAAGTCTAATTCTGTTAAGGAAGCTGATTGTAAACTGAAGTATGGAGGATGAGAATGCTGCATCTAAGCTTTAGCTATCCCTGAATTGTAAGAGAGGATGTAATAAATTTTTATTTAACATATTGTTTTGCAGAATCAAAGAACGAACGTATTCACTGTGGGCTCACTTGTGGAAAAATCGTGCAGATTACCTGAATCCTTTATACAGGTCTGACCACAGTCAAACCCAAGGGACCCTGCACCCACAGATAGCTCCATGCAACTTCTTGTACAAGTAGGTAGTATTGCTCACTGCTGGGAATTGTAGCATGGGTATGGAACACAATGCCTTTGTATATAAGTATTTCTTGTTCTATAAGGCCATTTATAGAGAGTAAATTCAGTCTCAGATGCAGTGTTTGTTCCTTATGGGCTCATAGAGCCAACACCTCTGCAGCATTCCACAGGAGTATTAGTCTGAAAAGAAGCTTAAGATTAAAGCTATATTGATAGTTGTGTGTCCTAATTTCATGGTTACTCACTTCTTCCACTGAGAAATGCCTCTTTCAGTCCTCTTCTCGTCTGTTGTTTCTAAATTTATAGTTAACTTCTTCTATTCCAAGATTTTGTGATGTTAGTTTGGATCAATTGGTGTCAAAAGTAAAAAAGATCTTTGCAAGAAATCATATGATTTCATTGCTAAACAAGTATTTTGTAAAAAACCCCTAGACCTCCTCTAAGTTGTTATACCAGGTAAAATGCAGTTAAGTTTTTCCTGATTTTTTCTCAAAATATAGCAAAATACCATCACTTCAGAAATATTACTATTGACATTCTGAGTTAATTAATTGTGCCATTAGTCTTAACAAACTTTAGGAGAACTTGAATAGAAATGCATTAAAACTGTCATTTAAGTAAAACTGACCAGTTTGTTTTCCAGTTGCAAGTAACAGCACCGGTTAAAAAGTCAATAAAAATCCTAAATGACAGAAATTAAATTCTTTCATGGCTACTATACCAGGTCACATCCACTTTAAAACAATTTAAAAATAGTCATTAATCGTATTCTTTGGGATAGTGGGATTTATAAAAGAAGTACTGATACAGCAGATCCTCCAATGGATAAGTAATCCTGCTGATTTTAATCGAATTACTTGAGTGCATAAAAATTTCCAAGCATGAGCTATCAGATGATAAACTCAAGGGGGAATGTGATTTAAATAGTATACTATTGGGTTAGGAATAATAAGCCATCAAGCAGCATGCACGTGCTCCAAAAATATCTGTCAACTACTTGTCCAGACAGCTGCAGCTGACAGCAGGGCTCAGCTACTTAACCTGTCTGGTGAACTGGTTACACACTCAGGCCCTGCCCTATTGCCAGCAAGGCAGGAGGAGCACCAGAGCAATCCGGAATTTCAAAGCTGAGTTCATGGGAAGTTGAACAATTGAAAACTAGGAATATGAAAAACCGTCTTTGCCACTGGCTATTTTATAGGTACCATTGCTCTAAAGTCCATAGTGTAGAACAAGAAAATAATACCCAAAAAATCCTGAAAAACTTTGCACTCAATGAAACTTTCTCAGTTGTGATCTAAACTACATTCACCTTTCTTTCTATTGTGTATCAGAATTAGTTTGAGCTGCCTATGTCCAGCTGCCATAAGCTGCATGTTCACGTTGAAGGAAATGCAAATGAACCATGGACCTTGCTAAATAGTCTATGAACTTATATGTATGCACTCTAATGATGAAGCATGGATAGATCATTTAGGACAACATGTGTCTGGGGGGATTAAAAAAAAACCCAAGAGTGGGCATTTAAGTCTCATGAGGCTACTTCACCAAATGAGAAAGTTCCTGACCTTACCATAAATTCCAGGTTCTGGAGTGGCATGTACAACCGCTTTGAAAAGGGGCTGCATCCTCGACAGTCAGTTACTGATTATCTGATGGCAGTGAAGGAAGAAACCCAGCAGCTGGAAGAAGAGCTGGAAGTCTTACAAGAGGTAATAAACAGCTAAGCTTGATACCCTAGACTTGGTAACTGATGATAAATGAAATCCAGCTCTACATGCTGCAGAGTCCCCTATACACTACATCCTTTTCTGGAATGCGGATGTTCAGCCATCATCTTTGTTCTCGGATAAATGATAGTGAATGAATACATTTTGCACTTAAGACACAGAAGTGGACTTTTTTCTTTAAGGATAAAATTTTACCTGTGTTGGTGCACAACTCCTACTGAAAGTAAGTTTAATCCTTCTGTAACTCAGAGGGAATTGTAGCTCAGAAGAATGCTGTAATTCAGCACTGGTCTGTGACAAATTGTGCACTTCTCATACAAGATAAATAAAAATAGTCTGTTTTAAAGGGTGGGTTGGGCTCTGAAAGTTTATATAAAAAGAAAAAAAGCAAGGGCATATAAAGGGATTTCTGGGCCCTAAACGTGTCTGCATGACGTATCCTGTTTCCTTTATTTCAGAGACTGGCAAATCTTCAAAAATCACAATCAAGTAATAATAAAGTCAAGAGTAAGCAACAAGACCGAAGCAAACAGTTTGGACTGTATACTTCCAACAACAGCTTAGCTAACACTCCCCAGGAGTATAGCAATGATTTGAAATCATTCCCATCCCGGAGCCCTTCTCAAGGGGATGAAGATTCTGCCCTGATTCTGACACAGGACAACCTGAAAAGCTCTGATCCTGACCTCTCAGCCAACAGTGATCAGGAGTCTGGGGTGGAGGACTTAAGCTGTAGGTCCCCAAGTGGGGGTGGCTGCTTGCCTAGTGAAGACAGTGGCAAGGACTCTGATGAGGCTGTATTTCTGGCAGGGTGAAATACCTTCATGGCAGCAAGGATCCAGATGATGTAAAATCTTATACAGTCTGGAATGGCATCTTTTCATCAGATGAAGAATGGAAGTGGTATGTGGCCTAAAGAAATAATCCAAAGAAAGGGAACTGTGCAATTGTGTCAGTAAAGATCTAAGCAGAACAAGTTATTACTAATTTTAAGACATAACACTAAAGAAAGGTAATATATGCTGTTACATTTCGTTAAGCCAATATGGTGGTTGTTTTAGCAATGCTGTACATAATTATTCCTGACTTTGTACATTTCCATAATTATTTATTGGACAGGATAATAGTTCTTTTCCTAATACGTGAAATTCCAAAGTACTCTCTCACACAAGGTTGAAGATGTGTTACTGTTAGCTTCACTAGTGAAGCAGTCAAAAATTATTTTTGTAGAGCTTATTTACCTTCAGACATATTATGTATATTCTTCACTTTTTTCTTCTCAAGAGGTTCAAACAATTATTTTGCATATTCTCCTACTAAAACCCTTTACAGCAAAGTAAAACTAACAAATGAACACCCTGGCTCAGGGGACAAATCCTGAAAAAAAATCCATTAATAAGCAGTTGCTGCTGCTGCATCTTGAATACATCCCATTTGTACTCAATTTTCAACCAGTGTTGAAAAGTTCAGTAGTTTCTGTGACCAAAACTTCTAGGAATATAACAGTGATCACACAGGCTTAGTGCTAAAACACCCCTTTGCAACAAAAGGTACATGAGACAGTTTACTCTTGCCCCTATGTTTTCTTACCAAGTTTGTTTATATCTTACATTTGTTCCAAACCAACTACATAAGATATAAAGCTAAAATTTTAGAGGAGATAAAATTCCCAATTTTTCAGCCTATTTTCCTACCTGAAAATGTTTTATTTGATTGGAAATGAAGTACATACACAGTGGAGAGAATAGGGAATATCAAATTACTTACAGAACTCACAAAAACTTCACTCTGAATTACTAAGTAAATTAAAGCTGTGCCCATAAAGGAACTGTTAAAGAGAATATTTCTTCCAAATTTTGTTCAAAATAAAATAACCATAACCAACTGGTGTTTTTAATTTTCACACAAAATTTCCCTTTTAGTATTTTGTAACCTGAACAGAGCATGGCAATACTAATTTAAGAAAAGGACTGACTCACCATTCACCAGAAAGTTGAATCTCATTTAAGAATTCTGATATTTTTAAGAGCAGAAATAATAGTTTTCATAATCAGCAGTTCAACTAAAAAGGTGGCCAGCCATATTAGGTGAAACTCTTTCAGGTTGTTTTTTGTTAGGGCTTTTTTTTTTTTTTCTTTGTTTGTTTGTTAGTTATTTTATTTTATTTAAAGCCAGCAGTTAAAAATATAATTCATATGGCTGCTTTTACCTGCTTGAAGACAGTGCAGAATTGAACTCTAGTAAAGCAAAGTGGTAGTAATGTAAGTTCACACTACTCCTTCAAGACCTACAGAAAGAACTGTATTATATAAATATACCTCAATTTAGAATCATTAGATTTTATTACTCAGTCTGCTTTTCTGGAATGGCTATTCATTCTTTCATTCTGTTCTGTGAACATGTTATTAAAAGTGAATAGGTAAACTTCAGTATTATAACTATCCTCTGAAGGGAGCTGCTGTCTTTGAACAAATGACTCTTAATAGCAAGGTTTATCTTAATGTTATAATGGAAAGGCCAGATCCTCAATTTGATAAATCACTATAGCTTACTTCAAATAAAAACAACTATAAATTATATTCTGTGAGAATCTAGCCTTCTGGTTTTAATCTTTATTAAGTTTTAATAAATTAAAGTCCTGATTTTAATTGCACTTATAAAAGTGTTTTGTACTTTGAACATAGGCTTTATGGCATTAAAGGAAACTTTGAATGCGTTTTCTCAAACTAAAGAAACATGCTGCAAAGTCAGCAATGAAAACAAAACACAATATTCTGCCAAAAACCAGTTTGAAAATGGGCAATGTTACTGTACATCTTTAAAATGTAAAATTATATGTGATGATATTGTGTTTAACTAGACATGTCTAGAAATAAATGCAGAAGAGCAAGATATGCAAATTCAAAGCACGGTCTCTATGTTGCTTATGCAACGCCTTGTAACTGGCTTTACAACTAAAATATTAACATATTAACATTTTCTTTATTATGCCTTCACTTAGCAGCCCTTTGTGATGTGTCTTTTAGTCCTTGGAATTTTGCATTAACTACTACTGCTTTCATTGTACTGTATGTATTTGTGGCATTATCAGGCTAATGAGAAACTCCTTCAAATAAACAGTTAGGTGTTATGAAATGTTATTTCACACCAGAGAATGAAACAAAGGATTACTTTCCTGATTTTTGTAACAGAGTTCTTCATTTACTCAAGATTCAACTTTGTCACTGAGATCGAGGGATTCTTACTTCTTTCCTACTCCAATACTTGAATTCAGTAGTTGCAGTTGTGGAGCAATCTACAACTGATAACAAAAAACTGAGACTGTCAGCAATTGTGTTAATTATATGGGAGCACGTTATATCCCTGTATGTATTTTTTTTTTTAAGAAATGAAAGGGAAAAAAAAATATGAAAACACTTCTCTGTTAACTGCATTGTTTTCTTGTAGCCCTGCTGCAAATCTTTGCAAATTTGGCCAACTGCAATAAGCCCACTGTAATTTAAAATAGGACACAGATGAATTTAACTAAACTGCTGAAAGACCTCACTAGGTTCAGGCTGCTCTTTAGTATCAAAATGTGCCTCTAAGGGACACTGAAGGCAACGGGATCAAACAGCTGAAGCCTTTACAGAAAATTACCATCTGAAGCACAGAAAGAAAACTATTTGCCAGCTGCTTTTATGGGTAACTCTATACAAGAAACAAATGTGAAAACTGGTAATGGATTTTAAAAAGCTGAGAAATAAAATTAATTAGTTGGAGGGGGACAACAACACAGTATCATTAAAAATAAAAAAGGAGAAAGAGAAAATAAAAGGAGGAAGGCAGGGAAGGAAAGCTCTTTGCAAAATCAGCAAATAAGGCATGGAAACACATTTTTTGAAGACAGAGGCAAGCCAGAGCATGGGTTGACAGCAGGAAAGATGTTTAATGATACAAACCAACAACTAAACCACAGCAACAAAGTGGGGACAGCCTTTGCAATGAAGTTAAGAATGTCATCCCTACTGATCAACTAACTTAATGCTTTTATGTGGAAACTGCACTATCTTCACGCAAGAGTTCTTAAGTAGATCACAAACACAGCCATGGCCAGGGGCTGCTTCTGGGTGCAGGCTGAAGGCTGAGTGCAACTTTTAGGCTGGCTGGTCACCCTGACACTGAAATGTAGGGACAGGTAAACAGCACAGTGACTGAAAAATCCTCCAAGGACAGGTAAGTCACTGACAATTCATTTGGGAAGGGAGGAACATGTGCTGGGTGAGTTTGAAGTAGATCAACAAGTATGCCGAAGATCTAGAGCCAAGTGTACTGCAAACCCTGAATTCAGAGAGGTGCCAGAGTGCAGTGATATGAAAAAATAAACATTCAAATTTACTTTTATTATTTAAATTGCAAACCAGCAAACCAAATCCTCTTAAATGTTAAAATAAAATGTACTAGTCTTTTAATATAAATCAATCTGTAAAGAAGCTAATGAAACCTTATAGGTCCACAAGAAACACAACTGAATTCAGGCAAGGACTATGTCTGTTGCTAAGGTTATTCAGATGAATTTATTCCCTTTCTGAAGACTAAAGAACACAGTTCTTTATGTTGAGGTATTTATTACCCTTATTACTGAAACATAAGCTCTGTTTATAGCTTATTACTGCATAGAAATGTGATGTCAACAGGTATCTGATCAAAACAAGGCATTTTCAAAAGCCAGAGATGCAATACAGGTTTTTAAAGCCCATTTTAGTGAAGGTAGCTCCAAGAACTACTGCTGTTGAAATGGTTAAACAGGAAAAGCTCAAACCACCACACTTTTTATGAAGATAAAAAGTTTTCCCTTGAGTATTGTACTGTATCCACTTCCAACACAATTCTGTATGCACTCAAAAAGTCCTGCAATGCTCAACTGTAAGTTAGATGACTACAAGATACATTAAAATCCTAAAGCCTTTATTTTTAACACATTACAGTATTTACTGTTCAGAATAATTAAGGCTATGATACTTGACTTTGTTACCAGAGTTTTAACTGAGTTTTACCTGAAGGTCTCTTAAATATTTTATAAAAATTTATTCTAGTATTTGAATGGAGTAGTTAGAACTTGGGTATGTGTAAAACTGTATGATTTCTAACTTCCACATTTGGTCCAGGTCCTAAGTGGCAAAGCCACCAGAGTATGTAAGGAGCAAACAACAGAATTACAGTACACACTGCTTAGAACTGACTCTTTTGCATAGTGCCTCCTCAGCAAGTTCACTGATGACACAAAGCTGGGAGGAGCAGCCAATACCCCAGAGTGCTGTGCAGCCCTTCAGAAGGATCTCGATGGAGGGATGGGCAGAGAAGAACCTTCTGAAATTCAACAAAGGCAAATGCAGGGTGTGCACCTGGGGAAGAACAGTTCTGGGTTCCTCAGAACATGGAAGACATGGAGCTCCTAGAGCAGGTCCAGCAGAGGGCAACAAGGATGAGCAGAACACCTGACTTAGGAGAAGAGGCTGAGGGAGCTGGGCCTGTTTAGGCAGGCAAAGACTGAGGGGAGCCCATCAATGTCTCTAAGTATCTCAAGGAAGGCTGTCAAGGGGATACAACCAGACTCTTGGTGGTGCTGAACAATATCACAAGAGACAACCGGCAGAAACTGATGCCTAGGAAGTTCCACCTGATTACAAGGAAGTTCTTCACTGTGTGGGTGACTAAGCACCGGCACAGATTGTCCAGAGAGGCTGTGGAGTCTCCCACACTGGAGATATTAAAGAACCATCTGGATGCAATCCTGTCCCACATGCTTTAGGATAACCCTACTTGAGCAGGGAGGTTTGACCAAATGACCCAGTGTGGACCATTCCAACCTGACCCATTCTGTGATTCAGCAGTAAGATCAGGTATTAAAATTAAGCAAACCCCAGATTCAATTAGCAGTTAAAACACAGAATGTACACTCCCCTCCAGACTACCTGCAACATCAGAGTTGAAATATCTCCTTACTCTTGTATTTCTTGTTCATTGAGTTGACTTTCCCACTGGCAGAACACCTGACAATAACATTGTGCAAGGCTCCCAAGAAACAAGTCATTGTACATAGCCTGTTATTACAGATTGCTTAAAGGTTCACTTGACGTATTTCAAAAACATTTAGAATATGCATTCAACAGCAGCTGCCATTCTCTTACACTTTATGGAAACTGGATTTACACCTACACTCCATTCATTATCTTGGCAAAAATTGAGGTAATGTGTTTAACAGTGAGCTATCAGCATGCTAGAAGCAAAAACCCTAACTCTGATAGAGTGTTATCAGTGTTCTACCTGGTCTTCTGGTGAAAGTAGACCAGGGAAGGCACAACCAGTGTAGGACTAAAAGAAAAGAAAACCGAAACAACAAAAAAGACCTCTCAAACACGACCCCAAACAGCAGCAGGTTGGCCCTTAAAGACCAGAAACAGACTTGACATTCTTGAATTTGACACCATTTCTGCAGCTAATCCAGTATATATCATCATTGAATACAGGGACTTACTTCTGCGCTTCTTTTCTAGAAGATGCATTTGTGACTGCAGAAGGGGATAAAAATAAGGGGAAAAAAAATCCAAATAGTAACAATGATATCAGAGAATAGAAAGGGAGAAAAGAGAACTTAACTTTCAAATCCCTGAACGAACACTGAACTTGCATTGAACAGTGACATTTTCTTGTAGATTCTACTCCACTACCATCAGAAAGACTCCATGGAGAAGTTCCCAAATTAAAAATTTGCTCACGAAAGTAATGTAAGAGGAAAAGCTGAGGTATTCAGAACTTGTACTAGCAAATCCCCTGAAGGTGACCTGGCTAAAGTGTTCAGTGACAGCAGAGCACCATAATATCTGGCAGACGAGAACAGAAGCCTGTCCTCCCATGCTGTTAAAAACCTCTAAAGAAGATACTAGCCCAATACAGCAAGAACACCAAACGTCTGGTCATCCATGCCTTTCTCTATTCACAAGAAATAACAACAAAAAATCAGCTCCATACAGAGCTACTCTGTACAGTAGTCTTGAGTGTTAACTAGATCCTGAGAAAGAGATCAGAAACAACAACTCAGCACAAAAACAGATGGGATTTTGCCAAAAAAGTAACAGTGATGACTTGTAGCTAACTATTCTCCAGAGCTACAGAAATCACACTACTCATAGACATAAGTTCAGAACCACTTGGATGCTTACATAATCTAAGGCTTTAGGTAGCACATTAGCAGGAGTGCTGTCAATATACAAGCAGCACATTTTTGGAATAAGATCCTCTAAAATTATCACTTAACCACTCCACCTATAAAGTGCTGATTTCTTTCAGACACCTAAGTATCTTTGATTTGGACCACAGATCTGTTTTATTCAGACATCTAATCTCAGAATTTGGATCAGCTTTAAAATAAGTCCTATAAAATACCAGTGAATAGTTTATTCACCCTGAAAAGCAACAGCTTAGGTCAACCACGCACTGTAACGAACAACAGGGCTGAGACTGAAGATCCACTACCCTGTGGAACAGACTTCTTGCACTTATGTGATTTTCCTTACTCATTTTTCTCCATTCAGAAGAAATATCACATTTTGCTGGAAGAGTATCAAGTTTAGGACTGAAGATCAGTGATAAAGAAAAGCACATGCTTAGACTGCAGTTTGACACTTGAACCTGCCATGTTCTGTGATCCTATCTAGGTAACACACAGGTAGAGTCTTGGCTAAGAGGTTTATCTCCAGACTGCTTCCTGACAAGAAAGAAGCAGGATTTTTGATACATTACTTAATCAGCACTTTATCCTATTTACCTCTCAAAACTGTACAACTCCTTCTTCTCCTCCTTCCTCCTTAATGTCTCCATGAAAACCTAATGCATTGAGAAGGTTAGGAAAAAGAATGTGTCTTCTTGCAATAGCAAGAGAAAATACATTGATGTATTTAGGGGCTGTATTTTCCTCCTACAGAACACTGCATTTGGTCCTATCCCTTCTCTCCAGATACACCCCCATCCCAAGACTGTCAGCTTACCAGAGGCAAGATTCATTGATTAAAGTGCAGAATTAAGTTTCACTTCCAAATCTGATCACTTGCCTTACCATATGAAACTATGCAACTCCAACCAAATTAGTTTGTTTCTTAAAATTAGGGAAAAAAAACTGTTTCCCAGAAAACTCCAGAACTAGTTTTTGTAAAGTGTTTCTGAGTTCCTCACATAATGAACATATTTATATTGCATAAAACAGTAACAGGAAGGTGACCTGATTATTATTCCTCTATGAACAAAAAAATAGAAAATTAAATCGTTAGATGAAAATTGTGTTTAATTAGTGGTAGGTACCAAGCCACTCTTGAAATCAGTGCATCAGTGCTACTAAGCAACATACCAAATCTATGCAGATATCATTTATTCTATTTTGATTCCAATATAATTTGTTCCAACACATCCTTTGCTTAATCTCCAATCTACTTAGCCAAAACACAATACAAGCTATACTTAGTTTTCTATTATTACTTAGAAGTAAAAAACCTTGTTCTTTAATATTTTGGCTTCAAGAAAAGACAGCTTGTGAATCCACTGGCAATCTCCATTAAGAACTTTTTTAGTTTCCAAATCTTATCAACACTTAAAGTCTTCCACAGATTAAGCCAAATCTATGGTTAAAGTTCAAAATACAAAAGATATGAATTATGTTTTTATAAAAATGTAAAAAGCTAGTCAAAATTACATGTTTAGATATTTAATCTCTGAATAATGGAATATAGCAGCAGGGAACTTAAATATTATAACTATCAACAATAAATACAAGAAATTAATGCAAAGATTGCAATAGAAGGATTCTTGAGTACAATGAGAATATAAAGAGACATTCTAATTTGTACAAAAACCATCCCAACTCTGTATACAATCTCTTCTATAAATACAACCAGATAAGATGAAATGCTTATTTGCAAATAATAGTTATTAAAAAGTGTGCTTTATTGGGTTTTTCATTCGTTCTCTTGGCAGGTGTAGTTTGCAGGAAGTCTGTAAAGACAAATTTACATAATTAGGTATTTTAATTTCTTCAGAGGTTATATTTTTAAATACAAGTAAAAACAGATGCAGAACATACTTGATTTCCACAGAAAGTGCTATTAAAACACTAAACACTGCAACAAATCTATTTGCAGTTACCAGGTGTTTAACAATAAGGTAAAATGTTTAATAAACCAAGTTTACCTATAGCGGAGCATGAAATTGGCTGTGCATTGCTATTGCCTGTTGAAGTTTTTCCTCTTTGGCTCGTCTGCAGTGGCAAAGCTATGAAACAAGACATACAAGACTGAATTCTAAAGGCAATTTTTTATAATGCATACTGCAGTTTCTACTTAATGATTTAACTATTTTACAGGCTCTTTAAAGAAAGAAAACCCACCTGACCTGCCTCCCCTTCCAGGCTTGGGCTGAACAATGGTCTATATCGATAACATTATTCTATCCAAAATTGCTAATAAGAGGATTATTTCCAATGTAACAACATGCATTTCTTTAAAGAAAGACACACTACTTGGTAAGTTAATTTTTCACAGCATGAGCAAGAATGGTGGTTTTTGAATTTCAGTTATTTATTTGATGATAGCCATCAACAGAATTTGCTTAAGAAGTTTAATAAATTAAACAGTAATGTTGTTTAATGCAACATGTCAGTTTATGTTAACCTTCCAAATTTGAAATTTATTATGTGGCTGCCTTCCCTAATATCTATACAAGATATAGAAGAAATTGGCACAAAAATATCTGCAACAACACATGAATAGGGTCTAATGCAGGAGACCTTTGCACTCCCATCTTAAAAGTATGTGTCTTTGGAATTCAGATTATAGTCTAAATAGACTGAAGCCTTTTAAGGGTATTTTTTTCTTCCCTCAAAGCTCACTAAAGCACTGTTCTGTATCACAGGACTGCTCAAACTCTCGCAAAAAAAGAAGTCCTAAATTTATTCACTATGTGCTGTACATATTTGGGATTAGAACTATTTGTATATTACATACCGTTCTCTTTTCCATGAAACTACTAAGAAAGTCATCTATCTCTGTTTTGCCTTCCAAAAAGTCTTCTGCAATAGTGTCAGACTCCTCTTCAGCTTCATGAGCAGCTACTTTAAGTCTGGCCTGCAGAGCACTTGGACTGCAACTCTAAGAAAATAAAAAGTCCAATGTAATATTAACCTGTTCATTAAAACTTACATTTCCAAGAAGACAGATGACTATATAAATATGGAACATGTGGATAGAGAACTCTTATTACATAAAAGCCTAAGACACCAGATGAAGTTCCATCTCCAAGTTACAGCACAGCTGTTAAACTAGAAAGGATTCAATGTGAGAAAAGTTCTGCTCGTTTAGGTCTTGAGACATAACCATTTACACAAATGAAATTTTTCAACTTTTACCCTACACTGTAGAAAGCATCCAGCTTGGAAATCTGACAAGATCTCAAGTGCATGATTTCTGAGTAGAACTAACATTTCAAGTGTCTTAAAAAAACAGGGTCTACTTTTGAAATTCAGCTGTGAACCAGAGAAGTATAAAAAGGTAAAAAAGCACTTATTGTTTAGCTTTTAAATACCCTTGAAATGATTGTGGAGAAGAAGACAGGAAAGCAAAAGACACCTACTCAAGAAGTAGACAGGCTGCTAATCAGTATAGTAATTTTTCTGTCCTTACAAACTTCAAACCTTACTCTGTTTATTGCACACAATTTCATTATTTTTTCTCAAATATGTCTAGGCAGTTAATCAGGATATGATTCAAATCCAGTAGGAGTCTGTACAGAGCCAGAACTGCAAAATTAGGGTATTTACAGATTTTAGATGCTTGGCCTAACCTTCATCTACCCTATGTAAAATTTTTACTTATGTACTTTAAAACCTTAATGTAATAAAAAAATTCCTGTTAAATTGATCTTGTACAAAACACAGAGAGTTTGCTCTAATAAAAGATAACTAAAATTCAACCACAGTACAAGTGAAAATACTTGTCTGGAAATTTGGAGGAAAGAGCAGGAGATACCATATAGCAACAGCAAACATTAATACATGAAGATATAGCATATATGGGAAAAAAGCAGAAAAATTCAGCTGCTACTCCTCAACTGTCGGCCTCCTATCCACCATTAAATTGCATCAGCAAATCTAACTTAGAAAAAAGAAAAGGAACAATAGCAGTGGGATATTATGTCCTGTTCTTAAGTGGTTTCTTGCAACAACAGAAGGTTTATCTGTCAACTACCTTTGCCAACTTTAAAGTCAAAGGAGGCATTAGGAGTCAGACTATTCTGATTTTCAAATGAGGAAAACCTCTAACCCGCTTACAACACCTATGAAATAATTTGGTCTGCTGACATACAACTTTTTTTTTTTTAATTTGTTTTGATTTGGTTTTGTGGTTTGTTTCTTTGGAGTTTTTTTTCTTGGTGGTGGTGTTTTTTTCGTTATTTTTATTTTGTTATTTTGGGGGCATTCTGAAATTCAGGTACTATGCATGCTAATTTGATAGACTGTTGCATTCTCAGGTGACAAGTCTTGCAAATTATGAAGGTTTTAGTGCAGAAAGTGGTTTATTAGAATATGCATCTTCTAATAAATACCCTGGTAAAAATACCAAGAAATTATTCTCCTTCTCCAATACTTTCTGAAGTAATAACTTTACTCTATTTGTGCTGTAGAATGTGCACGGTTTGACAGCACATACAACTTATTGTCTGAAGTAAGCATGCATAGTGAATTGCAGAATGTAAGTTCCTGAAGTTATTGAGCACTTTCATCTGGTACAGTTTTACAAGCTCATTAAGTTAAATGAGTACTATTAATTGAACAAGCCTTCTTTAGAAATTATTCTGTTCTTAAAACTAGTTTGTACCGGGATTGTACTAAACAGCTTTAGATGTTCATCACTCTTTTCTTCCAACTTTGCTTCTATTGTAGAAGTTAAAAAAACCCAAACAACAAAAAACCCCATTGTTTTGCTTTTAACTTTTTGGTACATCATCCCATTTTTTCATACTTGATGAAATACTTAATCTACTTCATATTAAATAAGAGTTTATGCAAAAAATATTCTTAATGGTTAAAGATACAAATCAAAACTTCAGATTTAATGAAGTATTCTTAAAGGATGACATATAGGAATTATACCTCACTAAGTTCATGCTGTCTTTGCATCTTTTTTTCAAAGGCAGCTTTCATTTGTGTGAGTTGCTCATACTGGAAGGAAGAAGAAAAAGAACATTATCACCTAGAAAAAACACCAGCTATTACCTCTAATTTTTCTAAAGATGGTTTTATTGCTCACTTACTTTATCCAACACTGTCTGTCTTTTTGCCTCGAGACTAGGCTCCAGCAACAAGTTTTTTTCTGGAAAATAAGATCACCATTACTACTTTTTTTTTAAAAGGATTTCATTCACAGAACACAGCCACACACGTTAATATTTTGACAGCTTACTTGCCAGCTCTTCAATGCTTTTCACTAACTCATCTCTATCAGTAATGACTTGCTTCAGTTGTGGAAGAGTCACAAACTGTTCCAGTAACACTTCCTCTTGCTCATTCATACTGGTCAGCTGTGATATACTGTATTCAAACAGAAAGAAAGTACATTTAAATCTAACAGAAAACATCACACAGAAAGTAATTAACTTCTACCAAAGCCTGAGTCATTTTTTTTGACTTTACAAATACATGACACGTGACCACAACTTATTTTTCCCCTTTCTCCTGGATTGTGGGCTCTACTATACACAGAAGTGATTTTTAAAAGCAACATGTTAAAAAGTACCTCCCATTTCAAGCCTTACTTTCCATAATGCTACTATGGTGGGTTGACTGTTTCCAGCTACCAGATGCCCATCCAGCTGCTCTCTCAGTCCCCCTTAACAGAGAATGGAGGAGAATCTCAGGCATTGAGATAAAAACAATGAGGTCGCTTACCAATTATGATCAGGCAAAAAACACACTTGGAAAAATTTAACTGAATTTAGTGTCAATTACTGTAAGAGTTGGATGGTAAGCAAGAAAGGCAAAATCTTCAACGCTTTGCTCCATTTTTCCTCAAGCTCAACTTCATTCCTTCATTTCCAGCACTACCTCCCCCTGCCTCCCGCTCCTTGGGGCAAGGGGGAATTGCAAATGTAGATGTCAGTCTTTAACAGTTCATCTCTACTTCCTTCCCACACTTCACCCCTGCTCCACAGACTGCAATCAGTTGCTGGCAGGAGAGACTATTCCAGTCTGGGTAATATATGGTTGCAGTTTCCTTCACTATCAGCCTATCAGCCTGCTCCAATACAGGACTACAGTGTGAATAACTGCTCCAGCATAGTCCTCTCACGGGTACAGGGTACATTTTTAAAACGTCTGTTCTACTGTGGTCTTTTCCAAAACTTCTGTGGGCTGTGGCAAAGTAACTGCTCTGGCACTTGGATCATCTCCTTCTCCCCCTTCTTCTCTGACCTTGGTGTTTGCAGGATTATCGCACTTTTCCATTCCTCCCCTCAATCCTAAATGCCTCTTTCTAAAATGTTTTCAGAGGCAGAGCCTGCTTCACTAATGGACTCAGAGGTCCTGCAGTGGATCTGCTGTCAAACCAGCTGTACCTGGCACAGAGGCAGCTCCTGACTCTTTCTCACAAAGGCCACTCAAAAGACCCCCAGCTACCAAAACCATGCCACCTATTCAGAACAGAACTATTCAGAACAGCTGCAATACCATTGTCATTCAACTCAACTACCCACAAAAGAATCTGGGAATTTTAATCCGATCTTTTTGAAAGGACCAGGCTTGATTAGAATGTTTTGTTTAAACAAATTACACTTCCCAGCAAAAATCTTAACTTGCTGTTACATAGTAAGGACGCTGCTAGAACTTAAAAGGTAAGTCAGATAAACTAAACAGGCTCTTTGGAAGGGATCAAAGGAAAAGAAAAAAAAAACCAAAACAGTTGAAAGGACAGAGTTTTCAAATGCTTAACAACTACAACACCACCAGAAAGATGTGAGAGCTGATGGAGTTTATAGCGAATTTGTAATCTATTCTATCCCAGATACCTCATCTAGGAAGCTGTCTCATTAGATCTGAGCAAGCTACTGGGTGTGATAACTAATACATTTTGTTTGAATAATGACAAGGTGATGAATGTAGGTGTAGTATGTGTATAAAGTATTTATACATAGCAGTGATTTGAATTGGTCAGCTGACACATTTACCACCTGGATTTGTCTAACCCAGCCTCCCTGAACATCCTGATCTGCTCACCAAACAGTTTGCCATTCACTTTGCACTACACTCCTTTGGAGTTTAAGAGAATGTAATTTTTGAACCAGTGTCAAGCTGTCCCACTTCCTTCTTCAAAGTTATGCTTATTGAATTACTAGAAATTAAGTCTCTGGCAAGGCCTCAGAAAATAACAAAACACTGACAGCTAGAAAAAGTAAAAACAAATACTCTTTTTCCTGGCGTTGCATCAAGCACTGTTCCTGCTGACAAAACCCTAACAAAGCAAAACATTTGAAGGCAAAACAGGGTTATTTTCTGACTCCAATACTTGATATGTGGTAGTTCTTCTAATTATAATTTCTACAAAACCCTTTCAGTGATGTGTAGAGATTTCTGACAAAAATCAGATACAGGCCAGCAGTAACTGCCTTTTAATAGCTATGGAAAGTTTAGCCACCTTCTAAAAATTTACCTTAGTTCTGAGAGTTCTGGAAAGGTATCGGGAACATCAGGCATCTTGTATGTAAATCCATTCTGGCCAACCTGAATCAAAGTTTAGAAATACTTAGGTTTTTGAAGTGCAATTTCTTGATATTTAACCTGATTAATCAAAAACTGAAGATTAATATTTACCAGCAACAAGAAAAGCAGAAGTAGTAGCACTAGTCTTTGAACAGAAAGCAACTCAACCAATGCAACAAAATACTTGAAGATGTTTGGGGTGACATGTCATAAAAGATGAGTCAGTTTTGGAGGAAAATAATTCTGTTTAGCCATGTCCTTCATTTGAAAACAGTTGGATGACTAAGGAAATACACAGGAATAGTAAAACTCAGGGAAGTGAAATTAGAGGAGGAGACTGACATTTTGATCTCTTTCATGTGGTTTTTAAAGCCATAATCTCTCAGAAAATAAATGTTTTTGACAAGGAAAAAACAGTTTTCTCCACAGGATGTAGAAAATTTAAATTCTACAAAGCCAGGAAAGTGTCTTCCAACCCTAAGAAAACTTGTTTTTACAGACATGATTTGACTAAAGACTAAACATTTAGATACAAAGTTTTATTAAAAATAAAATTCCTTCCAGAGTTCATCAGCAACAAGGAGTTCGAGTATAAACATACAAGATAAAATGCTACATATAGACTTGAGATTGTACATTGCCCTCACCTAATAGGTTTCGAGCAGGAAAGAAAGAAAAAAACATTTTCTGCGGTTGGAGATACAGCTACAGCTGCACTGTGGAGGAGTGCAGCTCCAAAACAAAACCTCCTATAATCAAAGATCCTTAGCATAACATTAGTTTCATTGAAACTCAGACAAACTTGTTGCTCTGCCTTCAAGTTTTCAAAAATTCTTCATCAAAGGCAGAATGACAGTTTTGTTTCCCTAGCACCAGTAAAACAATGAAGTGCACTCACTGAAGCACTTGCTTGAGTTTCACAGCAATGCCCCGTGTGCCCTTTAGGGAAATTATAGCCAGTGTCTGGCAGCTTAAGCAGCAAAACTCAGCCCACCAACCTGAAGCACCGCTTCTGCTGTTGGAACAGGCAGTGGCAGATCAGCAATCAAGCCATAGGAGGGAGCAGCAGGCTTGTCTGTAGTGTAGCTTGAAGGAACTGATTCAGAAACGGGCATGGGTGCCATTGTTCTGTTTGTTTCTTGAGGTGGATATGGAGGGAGAAATGGAAACCCCTGAGGAGCAAAAGGAGGTATTCCAGCTGGTTTGCTGAAAAGGCTAAAAACAAACAAAACAACAACTATGAGCAACCAATTGCTTATAGCAAATTTCTTATAATTTGAATTATAACCACCAGATCAATTAATTCATAAGAATGGATTTTCAAATGTCCACAAACTTTGTGTTTCCTGTGATCAGTTACTTCCAATGTAGTTAGTCTTTCTGTCTAATACAGCAATATAGTATAGAACCCCAGTAATCTACATTCTTGTAGAACTGCCAAATACACACTTACTCTTAATTATGAGAAAACTACTTCTCAAAAATTTATGACAGCATAATTTTAAATTGTTTCCGTCCTGAAGTTGTGAGAAGAGCATCTCACATACATCAGTGTATATATATATCAGTGTCATACACTAGTTCTTGTTTATGGTATAGCATTTAACAGCTTGGGCAACATACACGTAATTACTTCTTATTAACATGAATGATTTTTTTTTTTAAATTCACAACTGCAGCCGCATGTAAACTTAGTATCATTGTCAGCCATGACAACCACACTTGTACTGATACAAATTGAATTTAATACAAGTCTTTAAATCACACGATTTCTGCTACACATGGCGCAACAGGAACTGCCCTAAACCTGGGAGATTATGAACAGAATATGAAAAAACACAGCTGCTCAGATCATGAGCTACAGCAAATTCCAGATTTGATCTGAAAATGAAAAAATTTATTTTCCAAGAAAACAGACATAAAGTTATGTCAGGCATGTTGATACAAAAACTCCAATGAAATCTAGTGTCTCTTCTCAAAACAATCAGGTTATCAAGCATGCACATGATATGGTGCAAGGACAGGGAATCTAATTCTTACAATATATCCATTACATTACTCCTGTCCTTACCCTCCTTATAATTGGTTTAGTCTCTTTTTAAAAAATAATAGACACAGTTCCATTTATTATGTTTAGACAACTTACTATGGAAATGATGTTGAGCTAGGAGCTAGGACTGGAGGATTCTTCCAAAACTCATCCAGTAAACTCTGAATAATTTTTCCAAGGTCTGAATGCATTGTGAACTGGGAAAAACACAAAACAAAACCCAATGAAGAAGAAAATTATGTCTAGAATCCAAGAGTTCCAGAACGTGCTGAACCTGAACATTATACCCATGTGACAGTGCTGAAAAGCTAATTTGGACATATCAGCTAATCCAAACTGTGTACACACACAAGCTCCAAATAAAGTCATAAAGCCACCAAGAACTGAGAAACTAAAAGACTTTTGTATATTCATTATCAGTGGAGAGTCAATGAAGTATCACATTTCTAATGAACAACCAAAAACCCCCACTTTGGTTACCAAGTTACATTTGTGCAAACAACAGAAGAGGAAAAAAAATTAAATATCTGAGGACAAAGGCATTAACTGCATTCTAAAACTGCATCCACTCAAAAAACATAGGACAATTTTGTTGAGGAAAACACCAGCATATTAAAATCCTGAATATTCAAGCTAAAACCCTGACACCATTCTAATAGGATTAGGCTAGAAAGAACTATGTTACAAAACTGTCTTAAAGCATCCCTCTCCTTTATTTGGAATACACTGGAATGTAGCTGGAAGAAGAACTGTTCAATTAATAACAACAAAAAAAAAAGTGATAGTAATTTTCTAAGCCTTCGTAACTTAAAACAGTTTTAGATACATGGAATACTCAAGTCAGTAATGGTATCAGTAAAATAATAAGTAGAAATACACTGAACACTTCTGAACTTCTGTTTTCAGGCCCCCAAAATACAGTCAGAAAGAGATTAGGATCTATACTAATCTTTTTTACCAGGACTATTAACAACAATCTGGTGTGACATGTATTAAAACTGCAATTAACAGTAAATCTGTGTGAAGCTACAAATTACACATACATTACTTATTAATGGACCGGTCACATATACTCCCTGCTTGTCCATTAAATGATGTCTCACAGGTGGGAAAACACTGATGACTGGTTTTTCCTGAGGAAATTGAGGTGGAAGCAAACTGCAAATACAAGAATAATATTACTACAGGGACACACCATGATAAAGTTTGCATAAGAAAGCTTCTTATGCAAAGAAAAAGTACTATTAATTACATAAATTTACTTTTCCATGAGAACAGTTATGGAGAAGTACACGATGAATGAAGCACCCAAAGGGATTATTCAGTTACAAAATTACAAGTCAAACAGACTGGAATACCAGACTTCCACAAAACTGAAGAGAGCATTTACTGGGCAAAATTGAAGTGTAACAAAGGAGCAATTATCACAAAATATTCTGAGTTAGAAGAGATCCACAAGGATCACTGAGTCCAGCTCTGAAGTGCATGGCCCATAAAGGCATTGAACCTGCAGCCTTGGTGTTATTAGCACATGCTCTGACCAACTGCTGGACAACATAGAAGCTGCAGCATAAGAAAAATATTTTCAAATACAAATGTAATTTCTACAAATACAATGCGATGTAGCCTGTAATAACATTAGGCCAACTCTGCAGGGCAAAGTAATATAAAACCTGTGAACAGAGTACTACCAACACTGGACAGAGCAAAAGCATCCTCCCAACGTAAATTCACAGGAAATATTACAATAAATCACTTGAGTTATCCAGAAGCTTCACCAGGGTAAGAGTATGGAGTTACAGCAGACTAAGAAATTACCAATCAAGTTTATTTTCTTTCAGCGGTACGGAATCAAAGTTATCAGAAACTCTCAAGCATTTCCCCCTAGTTACCTTCAACTAAAATCACACAGCTATCTTAGGAACTGAGAACAGTAAAATATTATTTTGCTCTCAGCTGAACATCGTTATCTTGTACAGAGCCAATTTCACTCAGATCAATACAAATCCAGGTTATGGTTCCTGAAATTAATTATGAGCTGTGAGCCACTTATATTCTATTACCAAGTTTTTTTTTAAAGAACAATTTTAATTTTCAAGATGTGCATAGACACAGTTCACTCTACTTACATGTTAATATTAATTGTCAAGTTGTTTACAGTGAATGGCAGTCGATATTCCACATCTTTCTGTATTTCTGCAATGCTGTCAAAGAAGAAATTGTTAGCTTCCATTTCATGGTCAATATAACAGCTAAAAGTCTAAAAGAAACAAGCATGACCTCAGACATTTGTACTCAGTTTAGTTTTGAAAACCTCTCTATTGAAAATGCTGTAGTTAGTTAATAGTCTTCAGCATTCTATATTGAATATCAAAATTAAAGCCAAAAAATAGCGGATTCAACATTTAAACCTCATACACGGTCACAAACAAAGGAACTATAGTAGGAGATGCCACACTACTCACTCTTCTGACAACAATCTCAATTTATCTTTTTCTTCTTACTGGCTTAATTTAAAACAACACACCAGTGGGTTTTTTTTTTTTAATATACTGAATTTTATCTCATTAAACATTTACTTTGGCAAGGCATTATACCAGGTGCACAACTAAGTATTGCTCTGCAGCACTGCCTTCAGATCAATATGCAGAACATTTATTAGGCTAGGCATTCTTCCTTAATAGATTAGCCTAGTATTTAACAGTAGTTTTTACTAAGCACATCTCAATGCACTTGCACAAGCACTTTCAAGAACTATCTGGAGGTGAGCTACTTGCAACAATGCAAAGCTCCAGTGACGCTCAAAACCCAGGCCCCCCTGAAAGCACAGATGTACCTAACAAAATTTCCTGCAACGGGTAAATTACTGAGAAGAGTCTTGAAATAAGCTGCATTAATAGGAAGTTTATTTTAATACTCAGAGCATTCTACAATTTCTATGCACAGCAAGACTGCTGTGAAAAAGAGCATCGCAGAGAACGTGGAGGTGGAGATGAAGATTTAGCTCGAAAGGAGAATTTCTAGATGATGCAAACATATCTAAGCTGAGAGGAAGAAACAGAAGCGCAGAAAATTAGCTTCATCTTATAATGAATCAAACAAACTGCAAAAGCAGACTGATTGCTCTTCCATGTATTTTTCCTGCTTGCACCCAGTTAATAATATTGTTCTCTGTCACCTAAGGCTCCCTTATACAGGGGAGGAACACAGCTCCAATGGCGAAACCTGGCAAATGGATGCTTCCAGAAGGCATCTTTTGATCCAACTTCAGAAATGCTCCTCCATCCACTGCCAGGTACACTCCATACAAGTACTTCCTCAAAAAAGCCAGAAAACATTACCTACAAGTGTGTGTTAAGAATAGTGTTTGGAGTGTTTTGTGTCTTTCCAAAGCACTATCGGGGCATAGAATTTAAGACTGTCCTTAAGAGCTTGGGGAACGAATGGGAGTAAAACACTAACTTGGCTATTAACCTTGCTTTCTACAGCCCCAACTTAATTACTCTCAGAGACAACTCAGTATTTGCTCTTTCCCTGTGACACCACAAGTTGTTTGAAGAAAATATCAAATATCTTCAGCACAGGAAAATTCAAATCAAGGGTTCTACTGTGTTGCACCACACACCACCATCTGCACCTTCTCGTTCTTAACTGAAGGATTCTCCCTGGAATCTCTCACACACTTTCCTGCCCTGTAATCATCTGTCATGCTTTTCATTAGCCTGCTGCAAAATCCTTTTGAGAAGGATATATAATTATGCTCTACTCATGTGCACAACCTATGGAAACTGGGGAGGAAGATGAGGTCAGGGAGTGAAGAACAAGAAACCTAGAATCTCATTGAACTGTTCAAATGGTTATAACCCTGCTTAGGAAAAACCTTGAACAAATAACCTTAACTGCCCTTTCCCCAAGTGGGAATGAGTACACTGGAAAAATGATACATTCTTAACTTTGACTAGAATAACAGCAAATGTAAGAAAACTCTTTTTTAAATGCAAAGGTTTATTTTCAAGCTCCTTACCTCTGAGGGATTGCTTAAAGCTAGCTGCTTTACTGAAATTAAGATTATGCATACCTGAGCTTTTATGACCTAAGACAACACAAACCAAACTCAACTTAGTTAATTACACCATACCAAGAATTTTGAGCATTTTGGTGAAAAGCAACAACAATACTCATAAATGAGCGACATTTGGGCAGCTACCACATCCCTACCCCTCACCTCAATTCCTGGCTACAGCATCCATTACCTCTCTGCCTGTGCTTGAGCTGGGGCCTGCACAAAACGGCAGCAAACCATTTCAGCAAGTTGACTGACAAAAACTGATCCCCTTTTTGGGGACTGAATTCAGGATGAGCTCATCTCACTGCCAGATTAAAAAAAAGTGTGTATAAACAAAAGGCCAAGTAAGGTCTGCCCAACAAAAACTTTTAACTAAGTTCCTGTATGCCCACAGAAACAGCTCCTTATAAAAATGAAACGTCTTGAAAATATCTGTGAAATTGGCTCTGAACAGACTTAAGTTTATGCAAGCAACAATACTTAGAATACTATCACATTCATGTTTCCTGTGTGATAATTCAAAATATTATGAATGCAAACTATCTGCAGTTATTAAACTTGGAAATGCATTTTTCTCCTCCACTCCTAGTGTCAGTCTGATGCGACAGGAAACATTCTGTGTCCTTCTGAATTACTTTGGAGGCAGCTACCATTTCAGTTCTACAGAAATCCTTGGAAGTTGTATGTCAGTAGAATGCTTACTTCGCTGTAACTATAATTTCAAATGTATGAAACGTGGATCTTTTAAAATGTGAAGAGTTTTAAAACAGCTGGCAAAACAGGGCAGCATACTGCCAAAAGGGAGTACCTCAAGGTAAAGTGTTTTGCTTTAAAAACTGTGGATGTTGAACAAAAATAAACACAATTGTCCTCTTCTGACCATCTAAACAAAACTAATTTTAAAGAAACAGTCCGTTTTTAGCAAGTAGCACTGAACACCAGGGAAAATAGCTTGTAAAGCCAGTAGGGCTGCTTTGCCACTCTGCCACTGCTGGCAGGCCACTGTGACACACAACTCCTTGGTGCTCTATGTTTTAGTCTCAGCCTTTAATGAACTACGCTACTACGAGCAGCTTCCAGAAAGGTTTTATCCCAAGACGTAGTCGCACCTCTTTGAAGACATTACAACCCATTAGCAGGCTGTCCGGTCATTGGCAGGTGAAACCGGGCACGGCGACCTGAGCCCGATCACCCGGCCAGGCCACACCAAAGCCAGCGGAGACGCCTATCCGACAGCCGATCTGACTTTCAGTTTCCAAATGCTTTCTCCCGGATCTCGCCGGGATCCCAAATCCCACTCTGTCCTCCGGCGGGGATTCCGCGACCCCGCGCTCCCGGCCCAGCCGGACCCTTCGGCCCCGCGACAGCGCGGGGTCGGGCCGGCCCGGGCTGCAGCGCCGCCGCCGCGGCGGCCCTGTTTACCCACACGGCCGCGAGGACCCAGGCGGGCCTCACGGTGAAGGGACGGGGCGCAGCCGGGTCCCCGTGCGTGCGCACGGGGACACGCGACACGCTACCGACGCGGCGCGGCCCCACCGCGGCCCCGGGCCGGGCGACGCACCGCGTCCCTCCCGCGCCCGCCGCCGCCGCAGTCACTCACGAGGCGTGCGCGGCGCGCAGGGACTCGACCTGGCGCTGCCGCTGCTGCTGGAGGCCGGTGCGCGCGGGCGGCGCGGCGGAGGCGGGGGCGGCGCCGCCCTTGGCGAGCGGGAACAGCCAGTTCATCGCGCGCGCGGCGGCACCGGAGGGGCGCGAGGGCACCCGCGGCACCGCGCGCACCCAACCGAGCGCCCGCGCGCGCCTGCGCGCGACGGCGGCCCCGCCGCCGCCGCCGCCGCCGCCGCCCTGCCCCGCCCCGCAGCCGCCGCCACTGCCGCCGCCGGCGGGGCCGCGTCAGCGCCGCGCGCCCGCGCCCCGAGCGGCGCAGGGGAGGGGCGGCGGGAGCGGCGCCGCGGTCGGCGATTGGCCAGAGGGGAGGGGGGAAAGGCCGCGGCGCGCGGCGATGATGTAATGGCTTTGTGCGCGCGGCGGCGGCGCTGGGGGCAGCAGCGCTTCCTGCGGCTCGCGGGGGCCGCGCGGGGCCTCCCAGACCCGCCGCGGCCCGGCCGGAGCGCGAGCGGTGAGCGGGGCGGCGCCGCGGGCGGCGGGCGGCGGCACGGCCTCTGCGGGACCCCCGGCCTCTGCGGGACCCCCGGCCTCTGCGGGACCCCCGGCCTCTGCGGGACCCCCGGCCTCTGCGGCTCCGCCGGGCGCTCCCGGGGCCTCTCCGGCGCGCGGGGACCCGGCCGGTAGTGTGTCGGTCTCCGCGCGCCGCTCGCTGGTTTAGCGCGTCCCTGGGGAGCTGGAGGAGCTGCTCCCGCCTCGGGAGGCCGCCCGCGGCGCCCCCGGCTTTGGCGTGACTCTGTTTTGCCGCTTCGTTCCCTGCCGTACGCAGCCCAGGGATCCGCAGGAACGCGCCCTTCCGAGCCGCGGGGCAGGAGCGCCCGGGGAGCCCGGTGTCTCCGGTGTCTGTGTCACTAGTGCGCCATGCCGCCCTTGTGCTGCAAACAGTCGCTAGCGAAACTGTAGGGGGTTAGTTTCTGATGGTAATCTGAGCTCGCGTAGCCGAAATTCTTGTGGGTTTGGTGGCTGTATTGCCCTGCTTTTGTGGAATCTACAAGGATAAAGCGTGGTTGTGTCTTAAAAAAAAGCTTAAGCTTTTTTTTTTTTTTTTTTTTTTTTAATATATTTTTTAGATAAACCAAGAGGAAGAACTTAACACTTTCATGCTTTGCTTTCTCTCTCTTTTAGGCTAAAAAAATAAACAGTTGAAGTTCTCTTTATGAAACCAATCCTCGGTCAAGTGTAACTTTTGATTTATGGTCTCTAAAGCCCCCCACTATGCCAGCAGCTACCGTAGACCATAGCCAAAGAATCTGTGAAGTTTGGGCTTGTAACTTGGATGAAGAGATGAAGAAAATTCGTCAGGTTATACGGAAGTATAACTACGTGGCTATGGTGAGTGCTCGATGTCTGTCTAGCAAATTACTGCAAAAAATGTGACTTCAGCTGAGCTCAGTAAACTTTCTCATCCTTTTAAATTGAATGCATTAGGAAGTCTTAATGTTGAATTAACACTGTATGAATATCTGGATCCTAATCTTTTATCTTTTTAAAAGTTCATTTTATACACAGTACTCTTCAGCTATGAAATGGTTCGATCTATATGATGTGTTCAAGTTTTAATTCTGCTCTTTCAGGACACAGAATTTCCAGGAGTAGTTGCAAGGCCTATTGGAGAATTCAGAAGTAATGCAGACTATCAGTACCAACTCTTACGCTGCAATGTCGACTTGCTAAAAATAATTCAACTAGGACTGACATTTATGAATGAGCAAGGAGAATACCCTCCAGGAACTTCAACTTGGCAATTTAATTTTAAATTTAACTTAACGTAAGTATTCAATTTCTGTACTGCTGAACATATGTTTCTGACTTACTGAAAAAGTATAAATACTGTAGCAACTTTGTTATTTATCTGACTAATATGTGAGTATCATAAATACTCACGTAAGGAAAACTTTTGTCAGCCAAACATGCTTACTTGCCTCATTTCCATGCAGTCTGTCTTATTGTTGGAAATTTGGTCAAAAATGCCAAGCAGATTTAAAAAAAAAAAATTGTGGAAGGCATTTTATACTTAGTGCAAGAGTTAGCTCTGTGTTTTCATGTTTAGCATTTCTTAGCTTCTGCCTTAGTTTAACTCCTAATTGTTACAGAAATTGTCAAATGTTATCATTATGAATTATTTTGTTTAAAGTGTTGGTTAAAAAGCAAGATGACTTTTACTATGTTGGCATAATACTGTGAACTTTATTTCAAAATGTGTTTTTTATCAGTGATAAAACTTTTTAAGCATAAATCTCACTTTTTCAGGGGCATCAAATGCTTATCTGGTGCTCTAATTGTATCTTTAGCTGGTGGTCGACAAAGTTACTATCTTGATTTTCTTTTTTCTGAAGTAAACACAATTGGTCTGATAGATTTTCATATGTTGATTATGTATTGAATATCAATACAAACACTTCTCACATTTAAGTGTGCTCAAGCCTTGGGGTTTTTGGCAGTTGTGTTGCAAGTTGAGAACTGGACAACTTTATATACATGAGTTAAATTCACAGCCTACAAAGGAGGTTTAGAGAACGGATCTTTATTTTTCCTGCAGATGAAAAGACTTGTTTTCAAAGTAGCTGGGGTTCTTAAGAGGAAAACTGCTTCTGCCTCTCTTGATCTCGCTACTCTTTTAAACAAGCAGTGCTGTGGATTGTCGCAAATCAGTTTGATGTGAGCAATGGCATGCTCTCTTTAGTCTTGTGTGAATTGTCTCTTGAAGGAAAAGTAAGCGCAGATTTAATGTTTTGGTGTCTCTGAACTTACCTGGCCATATGAATCAAATAGAAGAGTATACTAATCCTACTAATTATTGGAGAAAAAGGAGTGAATTAATAACTTAAACTGTGGTCTATGAAGAACAGCCTGTGCTACACTTCATTTATTTTCTGAGCTTTAAAGGTCTACTTAATATCAGATGACTGAAACCAAAAGTAGTTTTCCATCTATTTGTGCCAGATGCTGCAGAGATAAGCCAGCTTAGTAAGGCAAGTACAGGTATTCACCAAATTACCTTGTTACTAGTTGATTGGGGGGTTTTAGAAAAATATAAACTTGGTTAGTACTGCAAGAGAAATTAATAAAATTTTTTTTGTGGATGGACAACTTATTATTGTCTGTTTCTAAACATCATTTTGGGAAGTGCCACTGTGCCAAATGTTCTCCTAAAGCAAAACAGCTGTTGGTTGTTCCTAGAAGGTAACTTTTTCATGTGCATGGTTCTAGCCAGGTCTTGTTTTAGTGTGTTTTTAAAGAGCATAAATATTTCTCTAATCCTTTTATGCACCTGATTAGTACAGAGCAGCAGCTAGAATGAAACTCCCTTTTTGTTAAACAGTGCATTTGTTTTGGATGGGTTCTTTAATGTGTTATGGAGTTAGGTGTTGAGAAGTTGATGCCTCAAAGCTGGAGAACTGATAAGCAGCTGTGTGGGAGGGAGGGAAAAAGATGTAACACATCTTGAGGATGTATCTCTGTTTTGGAATAATGATGACTTGCTATTAGGAATGAGGAATACAGGTCTATGAATCTAATAGTCAAGTTTGATATACTGGTTGTCTTGTCTAGGTTTTTTGTGTTTTGATTGTTTTGTATTAAAATTTAAAACTGAACACTGAAGAGACTTTGTGGAGTAGTATGTTGTAGACAGTAAAATGAATTTCATTCTCTAGCTTGCATTATTTTTTTTCTTCATTTAACTATGCTTTTGTAACTAAGATACAGATAAAACTTTAGGGGAAAAAACAAACTCTTAAGATATGAAGTTTAGCATGAAATCCTTAAGACATTCCACAAAAAAAAAAAAAAGGTTAGTGTTAAAGGGAATAAACACAGAGGTAAGAGGGGATCAGACATATCATAGAGGAATTTTTGTTTCATCCTCGTAAACTGTAGGTCCAAAATAGGTTTTTAAAGTTGAAACAGGTTGTTTAGAAAGAAAAAGTTAGGATACCTGAATTCTAAGGATTGACTAGATGGAGTAAGTACTCCATTTCCTATTTTATTGAGAAACGCGTTTTGATGAACACATCAAAACATTTACATAAGCTTAAATCACAAAAAAAATTTTGAGAAATATCCACAAAACTAATTCAGTATGGGATCTGGAGTGTATTCCTCATAGTTCTGTAATGCAATGTGTTGTTCACAATTCAAGTGACTTATACAGCTATTTTACCAAATAAGTTCTAGAGATGCACTTTCATCTGCAGGCTTGCAGAAGAGTGGTTATATGTAACTGGAAAAAAAGTAGGAACTAATTTTTTTTATGAAGATGGTAGGAATGGAGGTGCTGGAAATGATAAGGTTATTAAAAAAACTTTGAAAAATAGTTCGTTTTGTAATTAACCTGGAACAAAGTCAAATTGCTCTTGCTCTATGCTAGTGAAGTCTGTGAAATAAATAGCAAAAAAGAAATGTTATCTCATTGAAGCTTGTAGATTTTGGAAATTTACTTTTCCTCTCTCTTTGTAGAGAAGATATGTACGCTCAGGACTCTATTGAACTGTTGACGACATCTGGTATCCAGTTTAAAAAGCACGAAGAAGAAGGAATTGAGACACAGTACTTTGCAGAACTGCTTATGACATCAGGAGTTGTATTGTGTGAAGGAGTCAAGTGGCTTTCCTTTCATAGGTAAATTCTGCATCTTAAGTATTTGAGGTTTCAATATCTGACCGGTGTTTGAATTCTAGAGATCAGATTTCACATCTCCTGACTTTAAGTGCTGTGTATGTAGCCCATATCTTGGTTGGTGTAAGACTGAGAAAATATTTCTGCTGTAATACCTCTAACACCATTTTGTCTTGGAAGAATAGAGGGCACAGGGGTTTTTATAACTGGTGTTTTAAGCTTTGGTGTTTATGCAGTAACCAGAAAGTTGTAAAGCTGAAAAACATGAAGCCGCTAAACCAGCAGGTGGCGCTGTACACGTGCAAGTAATAACAGAAACGTTACTAAGAGCAAACTATTCCTAAGCAGACCTTGAGGAAATATTATTTGTTTCATCTGAGAGAATTATCAGTGAAGAGGTCTATAAAGCCTTCTTAAATTTGTTATAAGTCTTCTGCTAATCTGGGCAGACAAAATTACTCAGTTTGGAAGGAGATCCCTGATAAGCCTTATGCATATATTTTACTGGTTATTCCATTAAAGGAGTCAATCTCTCAAGTAGAAATAGAAATGTGAATGCTAAATCTTTATGAATCTGTCAGGGTACACTAATAAGATTTAACACTGCAAAAACATATACAGCAGTTGTTGTTTGGCTAACTACATGCCAGAATTTTTGCAAGCAGCAGTGTCTCTGAAGGCTTATTGCTGTGTAATACCCTTGAGTGGATGTCTTAAATGCTGGCATTTAAGGGAGTCACCAAGGTAAAGCAAATGAACAAAGCTGTTAGCAAACTAGTCTCAGCTAAAAAAAACATGTTTATCTCTCAGGTGGGTGGTATGTAAATGATGAAATTAGAAAAAAAAACATCTTTATCCATAAGTATTAATAGTTGGAAAAGACAAAGTCATGTGGAATTAGAAGTATTTATTCAACAAAAAAACTGAAAAATAAGAATTGTTTTGGCAAGGAATATGTAACAGTAGTAGTAGAGTGCGTATAACATTGTTGCAGAAGTCATGGTTTTGATTTGTTTTGTGGAAAGAAGTGCTAGGCTGAGTTTCCAAAGCAGAAAGGTTTAAAAGAATAGACAGTTAAACAAAGAAGGATCCTCTGTGCACAGTTGTCACTTCTTTCTTCCACTTAACAGCTCTTTCAGCTTACAGTACGATTCTAAAATAATCTTTCTCTTGCTGTCTTTCTTCTAGAGTGGCACCTTGGGGAAGAATGCTGTAACAAGAATGCCTTAAATTGTTTCAAAATAACTACAAAACCCAAATTAGTATAAAGATTAAAGATTTTTTTCAACTTCCTAAACACAGTATTATGGGCTTTTATGTGTATATTTGTGATTTACACTTGACTATAGTAATATGACTTGGATGTTCAAAAGAAGGGGAGGCAGGTTATTCATGTAACTGGTGCCTCAGCAGAGGATGCCATGTAGAAGCATCTTCAGCCTCAAACTGTATTGCCTGATGACTAAGGGCCCAGTATAAGGTATACCTGAGCAATTTCTACACTAGCGATTCTTTCTAGAGCATAATTGTATTTAGTGTGTGTCATTCCTGACTAATAGGCTGGTCAACGTGTAGTGCAAGCCATGTGCAATAATTCCATTTTTTAGTGGTGCAGCTTATGAAGGGTTTTCGAAATGGTGTTATTAATAGAAGTCCAGTTTCATCTGTGCTAGAATGAGTTTCTGTTGTGGATTTCACTGGAAGTGTCTTTAGAAATCCTCTTAAGACAGTTGTTCAGCAAATATTTGTCAAACACTGATTATTAGAGTGTTTAAAGCTTTTGTGCTTTTTCAGACCTTGTTAATATTATCTTGAGCACAAAACTGTGGAGTAAGTGGCATAAGTTCCGTGGAAACCAAAATCATGCAAAGCTGTAAATGAGCATGGGTCGTATAAAATGTGCCACAAATAGCGAACAGCCGTTTCTAAATACATCCTTGACTGTGATTATGGTCTATCAGTGAAAACATACACAGTAAGACACTCGGTTGAAAATTTGTTCCATTTAGATTCTCCAAGAAATAATTCTTTGACCACTGATAAAGCTATGCTTGATAGTTGCTGACTCTGCTATTGCCTCTGCTTCTTTAAAATGCTTAAATTAGTAGTAGCTTAAAATTTGTGTCCCATAGTAAGCGGGAGAAGGGAATTACTCTTTTCTCAGTTACTAGTCTTTGATTTGCTTGAACTTTTATGCAGTTCATTTCTAAGCTTTTGCTTCTCAAATAGTTCTCTTTGTGTGCTTTTTATCTGGTGTAGCCACCTTGGCATCCTGACATGCTGGCAAATCTATGTGGACCTGCAGATCATATCATATCTGTCAGATATGAGTGAAGAAATATTTTCACTGTTATCAATTATTGTGTATTTCAACTCTATAGACAACTTCATCAAATCTTGTGTGTGTGTGTGTCAAGATATATTTGAGTCAATGAGAGAGGAGGGGAAAGTCCTGAATTTGTGATTTTTATCACAGTTGAAAGAGCTGTTAGTGCTTGACAGTCTAGCAAGTTAGGAAGCTCAAATGCTGATTTTTGTGGATGTTCAACTGCTCTGCTGAAGCTTTGAGTGTCCACTTGTGTACAACTTCCTTTGTCTGCCCGTGGAGGGTTTTTGAAAACAAAGCCCCAGATGTTCTTGGGATGCTGCAAAGTTCCAAGCTAATGTGTTTCATCAATCATTTCTGTCTAACTGTTTTTAGTAAAATTTAATCTGTTGGCACATTTCTGTTAGCGTTATAAAATGCAAGAGCTGAGAAAGCTTTAATTCAAGTTTTGATTTATTTAAGAGGCTTGATGGTTGAGTAGAATTCATTATTAATTGGCTGTCTGAATTCTTTCTTGATAGTAAGGGGGAAATAGAGGCATGTTTGGTCTTTACTCTTGTCTTGTTGCATAGAACTGTCCATGTTCAGTGAAGAAACAAAACAAATGTCTGTAAGAGTGAGTGCTTGTGTTGTATAGCTCCACAGTTGTGGCTTGCTGTGTTAAGCAATTTCAGGTGATTATATTAGAAATGGTGTTTTTTAAAAAAGTTTTTGCTTAAAAGTTTTTTAAGGCAAGGAAGCCTGTGTGCTTCAGGGTATAAACCAACCACTAATCACTGTTGGAGGATTAGAAGAAAACTTCTTTAATGAGCAGGTAATTACATAATTGCTCACCATGGACTTTCTTTGCCTCCTCTTAGCATTCAGCAGTGTCCACTCAAAATTTCTTTTACTGGATCTATCTTAGTCTTGGAGTGACAGTTTTTATGTCTGAAAGCTTGGATCTGCTACAATCTCCAAGTGAAAAAAGTGTGCAGTTCTCAATCAAAACTGCTATTTGTAATAGCCTGCTCCCTCTCAATATAATAGTAAAGGAATGTTGACTTTTCTTTTCTTGAAGTACCTCCTTCTTTAAAGAAATTAGAAGTGTTTGAGAGCATCTGTTTTCTATTACTTTATTCATATACTTTCTTTTTAAGACAAGTCAAAAAAGCTTATTTTTGAAGAGGAATAGCACAATTTTTTTTTTTCACTTCAGAAGTTTTAATATGACTGTTACATTTAAGTCCTGAGGATGATCATTGTCAGGAATTCAGTGAGTTAATAAACTGTTAATAAACTCTAAAAGAGTAAGTCTCCATAATCCTGAACAGTGTTTTTTTTGTATTTTTTTTGAGCAGCTTTTTTTTTTTTTTTTTTTTTTTTTTTTTTTTTTTTTTTTTTGCTAATGTGATTTTTTCTTTCCTTCTTTTATAGAGGGCTTTATGCTGATACGGGCTTTCCCACCACTTCCCTCCCCTTTCATGTGATCTAATAAACTTAGGCTAATAAACTTAGGCTTCCAAGCTACTGTTTTGCCAAGTTTACTACAGTTTTTACTTTGTAAGAGTCAACTTAAATCCTTCTTTATCTTTGGCTCCTTTGCTCCCTGGCCAGTGGCTGTTGCTGTGGAGATTGGAGGGTAGCCAGCACAGCTTCAAAGTACCAGATGCAGAGCAGGATTTGTTCAACATGAAATTGTTGCTTAGAGTGCTGGAAACCCCCATGGGGGATCTGCAGTAGTCTATAGCTATTGTATATCTTGTATTAATGGACTTGTAGCAAACAGTCCATTTACCCCCAGTATGTTCAAGGTTTTTCTCCCCTCTGTCTAGAAACTCATAGTATAAAGATGACAGAGATAATCTTATTGTATATAAAACGTTCAAAAAGTGGACTTATTTACATTGAGTGTGCAAGCTGAAGCCTCCTCCTGAAGCTTACATCAGAAGTCATGGCTCTTAGTGGCTCCTAAATATCTGCAGGACCAGTGGTGTAGTTGCTCTTAACTGATTTGTCTCTTCTATTGCTTATCTCACAGTTACAGATCCTGGGCAGTATTTACCAAATTGAAAAATTACTGGTTTCGAGTATAACCCTTGTGTAATAAAGAATGAACACCAAGTCTTAAACTGGAAATTTGGAGTCTGTGGTCTCACTTGAATCATTCCTCAGCTCTATGCTAACAGCAAAATTGATAAAGCCTTCAGTAGAGGCAGCCCTGCTGTGTGTTTTCATCTTCTTTGTTAGTTTAGGCATTTTTTAAATTGTATGTCAGTAAAATAAAGGAACTCATCTGGTTCAATGCAAACTTAATAACAGGGAAGAGAAAGTATCACACCTCCATTTAGTTTCGTGCATAAGCAGTCCTGCAAATACAAGGGATCAGAACAGATGGGTTTCATAGTCAGGTAATGAACAATCTGTAATTGCTGCCATCCTAGGAAAAACCGTAACTAGTCATCACTGCTTTTTGTTGTGGTGTTCAGTCCTGTTGTAATACCTGACATCTGTCTTTCCTGTACTAAACTTTCTTGTTTCCTCTCATAACTCTTTGTAAAAGTACATGGTTTCACCATTACTGGTAAAACCACTCTGCTTTCCTGCTTCCTCTTTATTCAGTCGAGCTATGGAGGAAGAAACCTTCCCAAACCTTCTCTCCACCATGTACATACTATAATACCACCATTTCTTCTAATGAATAAGCACTGCTCAGTTACCTTGCTGCCTCCTGCAGACTCACATGTACACACAAAAATTTTTCCAGCTTACTCTGTCATTGCCTCCAGAAAGGGTAATAGTCTGCAAGCTGTTAAATTTTTAGTTGTCTGTGTGCTGACTTAATTGGAAAAGTTGAAAGACAATTCCTCTTCTTTGTTGCTGAGGGTTAGACTTTCCTCCAGGCATAAACATGCATTGGCTCTGGAAACTCATTAATCTTTTTGATTTCAAGAACTGCAGAAGTCTGTCTGTCTCTATAGTGAGAAACTCCAGTCCATGTGAAAAAAATCATCTTAGGGGTCTTTCTGGTGGAAGTTCTTGTTATCAGATGAAGACCCAGCAGCCCTGCCTCATTTAGGGATAGAAAGAAACTACTGTAGACAGATCTTTTTGCATCTTCCCTTGGCCTCATTCAGACTAAATCAAAATGTCTTCTGGAATCTGCAATGAGGCAGTTTATATTAAAGTTCAGGTTTTTTTTAATAGAAGTTGATTTTAATTGCATCAAATTTAAGCAGAAAATCCTGTCAATGTGCTGTGAAGTCTTGATGCTGAAAGTGAGAAGGATGCTCTAAGTCACTTGTTTTTCTTATTAATTTGCAGTGGATATGACTTTGGCTATCTAATCAAGATCCTAACAAACTCCAATTTACCTGAGGAAGAGCTGGACTTCTTTGAGATACTGCGATTGTTTTTCCCTGTCATCTATGATGTAAAATATCTCATGAAGAGTTGCAAAAATCTGAAGGTAAGTAATGTGTTAATGGTTTGGAACCAATTTTGCATTTGGAGACAGAGTACGTCATGCTTAAAAATACTTCCTCTGTTTTTATTGTCTCCATTTGCTTTGATGGTGCATATTAAGCATTGTCGTCTCAAGCTTTATATATTTAATATTAAAGGCATTGTTAGAAGCAGACAAAAGCACAAATCAATTTTTATAACTGCTTACCAGTTAAAAATGTCAAGTTGAAATGGTATTTATAATACTTTGTTAATAGATGATAAACCTATGTTTGGTATGAATTCTTCATATCCTTAGCCATAAGAATTGATGGGTCTCATATACTCTTATTTCTTCATTGCGCAGTCCACTAAAGGACTGCAGTCATCTAGGCAGAGGTAATTGCACGAAGATGATGTGGAAGTGTCTTGGAAGAGAAATGAAATGAAGAATGTTTCAGATGGCCCCATAAGCTAAGATAAACAACAACATATGTTCAGGGACAACATGTGACTTCTAGGAAGAAAAGCAAACTAGAAACTAATCTCTCATGTCAGGCCAGTGAGGCTACTAATTGGCTTACTCTATCAGGCATAAAATTTGGATACCTAATTGGACTGGAGAATGAGTGGGAACTGGAGCTAAGTGTGTGAAGGAGAAGACGGCAAGTGAAAGAAAGATTCTAAAGGCACTGTTTAACAGCTTTACATGCCAAAGAGCCATTGAGAGTCTGGACTGCTGCTGGACTGAGGTGCATCACTCATCTGAGGCAATTGATGGTTTGCTTTTATGGAAAGTAATTTAACTCTCTAGAATTTCTTAATGAAAACCTGCAGGAAGAAGAGAACACTCACCTGAGTAGCATCAAATCCTAAGGGATGACTTGCCAGTTCATCATGCTGAATGAACTACTGATCTGTGTGCTGTCTATAGTCTTCTGTTCTTTCTGAGATGGATTAGCTGAGTGTGTCACTTTGAGTAGTAGCCTGCTTTTGTGGGAAGTAAATTGTGTGAATCCTTTGTTAATCAAATTAATGTTGAAAATGTAGATCACCCTTCCACTTAATAAGAAAAGTATACTTACCAGTGTTCATGTACAGTTGTTACTGGTATAATCATCTGGGCAAATGGCTGTGTATTTAGGGACCATCTTGGAACTGCTGCTTCTCTACAGAGGCTGGGAGTAAAAATTAAATGCTCCTAAACTTCAGGAGTCTTAAATTAGGGGTTGGGGGGAGCCTCCCCAAAAGTCTTTGCTTTCTCACTCCCAGTGAAGCAAAGTAGGAGCATCTGGTGCCTATCTGGTGACACACTTTGCAAGTACAGAATGTATATTCCAAATTTAGTGACATAGAAAAGGTGACAAGTTGATGTTCCATGTCACCATTCAGAGGTGACATTCCAAGTGGGCTTGGGAAAGAGGATATTGTAGTTTCTGGCATAATTAAGGCATAGTTGTGTGTAACCTGCATTGTTTAGAGACACTAAGATTTTTTTGGGAGACAAGAAAAACCTTCACAGGTCTTATTCTGGCAAGCCATAAGAACAAGGGTGATTTCTGTTTTTTTTTCACAGCTGAATATGTAGGTCATCTCTCCTGCAGTAACTTTTGGTCCACTCACCTAACTGGCAGACTGGTAGTGACGGCAGGGAAAGGGAAATTTAGCAGTGATGAAATGATGGTAAACTTGAAGTGTACTGAGAGAAGCTGCCTGAAACAAATTACTGAACATTTAGTGTTGACTCAAAAATGCACGTGCTGTCTCCTAGTGTATGTCACTTTTGATCTTTATTAAATTGTAGTGAACTGAACAGCTGTGCAGTTGTCTCTTACTGACTTGTCCAAGTTATTTTTTGTATGATAGTCACTGATCTGCTGTAGGTCCCCCACTCTCTGCCCCCACACACCCAAAAAAGATTCTTGGCATTGGAAAGAGAAATAGGCTTCAGAAGTGGGAATCTGTTTGATGCTTTTTTTGTGGAAATAAGTACTCTGTGAATTTACAGTCTGTTATGACTTCACTGGCATGGAGATTGAGAGTTGACTTAAGATATTAATGTGTTATAGGTTACATTATGTATGTATAAATACATATTGCTTACAGTCTGAAAAGCTTTTTATGTAGACATTTCCAAACCTTTTGATAGTAGTGGCAATCCTAAGTAATGTAGATTGGTAGACGTTGGAAACTTGCTTTTAATTGGAGGTTTTGTACAGAACAGTAAGCTCTGTGACTGTGTTGTGAAATGGGAGTTTGAAGTAGATTTGTTGTTGACAATGGTTGTGTGGTTAATGTAAACTATTCTGTGGCCTTTTTCTTGGAAGGTTGAAACTCTGAAAATTTGGGAAGAATTTGTCCTTCTCCAAGAGTGAAGAATACCTATTCTGGAGTGCAAAAGTGTTGTGTGAAAGAGAATCTCAGTAGTCTAACAATTTTCTGTTCTGGTTCCATCTAGGACACGGTGAATTTTTGCAGTAGCCAGGATGGGGCATGGCTAGGTTATGGAGGTTATTCAATGTGAGGTGACATCTCACATTATTTTCTGGGCATGGGTGAAGGGCTTGCTTCCTGGTCAGGGTAGTGTGGTGGAGGGAGCAATCAAGTATTATTGTTGGGCGTTTCTGTGGGTGAGCAATAATGTTTCTTTTCTTGCATGCTGTATCATTACTATTGTTGTTATTTCTGTTTGTTTTCTTATCTCATTGCTGTTTTCTAGTAAATGGTTCATCTCTCAGCCTGTGTTCTTCACTTTCCATGCCTCCTGGTCTCCTTTCCTGTCTCTCCTAGGAAAGGGCAGGGAGGGGGGGGAGTGAGTGAGCAGCAGTGTAGTTTGGAGTGGTTTTAGTGGAAACACTAACTTGGAGAATACCATTCCTAAGCCATGACAGCCTTACTTGGCAATCAGTGTAGGGCATGAAGGATTGAGATCTGATCAGAGTGGGTTGGAAACAAATTTCATCTAAGCATTTGTCCTGTTAGATTCAGAGCCAATGGTCACAATGGTGATTGGTTTATTTGTGTGAGTGTGGTACCTAACCCTGTATGTGTGTATATGTGCTGTGTGCCCATCAGTGTGCTCTTTTTCAGATCAGAATTGCTTTGTCGATGTATGTTGTTTGTATGAACTGGAATCATGTTTATGACATGATAACACCATGGCAATTAGGATCATTTGGGGTATTCAGTGCTTATCTCCTACCCTTACCTTGGACGCCTCCGTTGCCAGTCATACCTAGACTGTGGGCAGAACTTGGAAGGATAGATTTCCCCAACTTTTCAATACCCTTTTCTCCTTCAGGCCTATTAGAATTGCTTTCAAGAATTTTGAACTTCCTTTGGTTGCTAAGGAAAACATGTTCTTGCTCCTATGTCAGCTACATATCCTCAGTGTGGTCTACACCATGTTTAGAGTCAGTACAGTCAACACTGTGTCTAGAATCAGGACAGAGATTTCTAGGAAGGTTAATCAGAGATCTGTCGGAGGGAGGATGGTCATGAGTAGTATGGAATAGGATAAAATGGGCCATTTTTTGGGGAAAATTCTCTCCTCCAGTGTTTTGAGAGTATCATTACAGGACCTTGATGAAGTGACAGAATATTTGCGAGAAGAATGCTGTTGCAACTCCATAAAGAACCAGCTTACGGAAGTGTGCTGAGCCCTGGCTGTTCTTCACTGGACACTGTCCAATGCTAAACCATAACCCTTAGGGGAAGAGGAGGAAAGCAGATCGACAGGTGCTGTGACCACTCAAACTGCAGCTGAACTGGAAGAGTAACTCATGGCAGTAGTAGTCTCACACAGAAGAGGAAATCCAGGACCAAATCGGTTTGCATAGTGAGGGATAAAGAGGAAGTAGAGCTCCCACAACAGGAGGAAGAGGCAGGGCCAGAGATAATCACCCAGTTCCTATCCCTAGGTGAGCTAAGTGAAAAGATTTCAGCTGCCAGTCATGAAAGCCCTGGATGAGCTGGCTCTGATGCTGGAATATCGTGGCCCACAATATGAAACAAGATGGTAGTGAAGCCAAGCATCTGGTATCCCTATCCTGGTGGGGATTTGGGAAGAGGACAGAAACTCTCAACCTCTGGAGGCGACTCCTGTTGCATGTGAGAGAAAGAAATCTGCTGTGCCCAAGCAGATGCAATGCCGTGGAGAAAGATGTCCAGTACCTGAGAGAATTAGTTGTGCTGGAGGTGGTCTGTAAGGATTCAAATAACAAAAAGTCCCCTGCAGATCCAGCTAAGGTCCATTGTGCACAATCCATGTGGCAGAAGTTTGTATGGAGCACACCATTGTCATTCACCAACTCATTGGTATTGATGTCTATGAAGGAAGGAGAAAAAACAGTCCTCAGGTGACAGACTCCAGTAATATGAAGATAATCTCTTTTCCTCCTTACCAATCTGTTCCTTGGCTGTGGAAAGACTGTCCAAGACTGTGGACAGATTCAAAAGATTTGAGCAAACTGGAGAGATATCCCATGCCCCACCCACTACTATGGACCAGAGTCTGCTATTGAGATACACAGAGGCTGTGTATTGGCATAGATTACTGCAGGACCAAAAGGGCATCATTGGACTTTTGGGATAGCCACTGTGGAGACAGAGGAAATCAGACAGCTGAATAACTTGCCTTGTTTCTCAGAGCACCCTTCTGCTTTGGGACTGCTGAGGGTCAGAGAACAGCAGATACCAATCTCTACCACTGTCGACAATACTGCACCGACCGGGTGCTCCATGACCTCCATCCGTGAGATGATTTGTGAACTAGAGAGCCAGGGAGTGGTCAGCAAGACCTACTCACCCTTTAATAATCTTATATGGCCCATTGACAGTGGACTGTCATGACCTGAATGAAGTCACACCACCACCACGTGCCGCTATGCCAGATATGCTAGAACTTCAGTATGAACTGGAGTCCAAGGCAGCAAAGCGGTACCACCATTGATGTTGCTAATGCATTTTTTCCATTCCTTTGGCAGCAGAGTACAGGCCAGTTTGCCTTCACCAGGAGGAGCATCCAGTGCACCTGGAACCGACTGCCCCAGGAGTGGAAACAAAGCTCCATCATTTATCATGGACCAATCCAGACTGCAGTAGAAAAGGGCAAGGCTCCAGAAGACTTGCAGTACATTGATGACATCATTATATGGGGGAACACAGCAGAGGAAGTTTTTGAGAAAGGGGAGAAAATAATCCAGATCATCCTGAAGTCTGGTTTTGCCATAAATCAAAGTCAAAGGGTCTGCCCAGGATATTCAATTTTTAGGAGGAAAATGGAAAGATGGATGTCATTAGATTCCAATTGATGTGGTCAACAACATGACAACTAGATCCCCACCAACCAGCAAGAAAGGAACACAGGCTTTCCTAGGTGCTGTGGGTTTTTGGAGGATGCATATCTCAGATTACAGTCAAATTATAAGTCCTCCGTATCAAGTGACCCAGGAGAAGAATGATTTAAAGTGGGGTCCTGAACATCAAGCTTTTGTACAAATTAAATGGGAGATTGTTCATCCAGTAGCCCAAGGGCCAATCTGGTGTTTCACCAGATGTGAAGGGTGTGAAGTATGTACTCTACGCAGCAGCTGAGGAGAGTGGTCTTCCTGAAACCTCTGAGACTTGAGGCTGACCTCTGGGTTCTGGAGTTGGGGTACAAAGGGTCTGAGGCCTCCTATGCCCCAGGTGGAGAAAAGATCCTGGCATTTTTGTAGGTGTTTGAGCTGCCTCAGAAACGATTGGCATGAAAGCACAGCTCCTTTTGGCATGCCAACTACCAGTGCTGGTCTGAATATTTGAAGGGGAAAGTCCCTTCCACTCATCATGCCACTGATGTCATGTGGAGTAAGTGGACTGTGCGGGTTTCAAAAATAGCCCCACAGACACCTGGGCCAGAGAGCACGGTATGAAGTGGGTGTATCACATTCCCTATCACTCACCAGCCTCTGGGAAAATTAGATGGTACAATGGGCTGTTAAAAACATTGAAAGCAATGGGTGGTGGAACCTTCTAACAGTGGGTTCTACATTAAGCAGAGCCCATTTGCTTAGTTAACACCCGAGGTTCCACTAACTTGAGCTGGCCTTGCCCAGTCAAAACCTCCAGATACCATAGAAGGGGATTGTTCATATGAGCATATGCCCTGTTGTGCATATGAGCAACATGTTAGGGAAGACAGCTGGGATTAGTCCTGCCTCAAGCAAAGGCAAACCCATCTGTGAGATTGTTTTTACTTGAGGACTTGGGTACACATTTCCCACAGTGGGATGGGGAAACATGATGATGTGTACTTCAAGGGGATTTGATTTTTGGGTAAGAACAGTTTGTAATGTTGAATTGTATGATATTGGTTCCTGAATGCCACTGCCGCTGTATGCTGTAACTACTGTGGCCAATGAGTATGGAGTGGTCCACGTATACCACTCATGAGTTCCTCATGCAGCTTGCAACAAGCTTACACCAGCCCCCTGCCCTGGAAGACATTTATGATAAATAAAACCCACAGGAATGGACTAAATTAACAGACATCTCAGAGGGAAGGCCATTGACTATAGAAATTGTACTTGTGCTTGTGTGTGTGAATATATGTATATAGTTGGAAGTCCCAAGATTTGGACATGACATAGATAGTATAGAATAAGAAATGGATAATATCCTGGTTATTTCCAGGATAGGGTGAATTTTTCCAGGAGCCAGGATGGGGCATGGCTAGGACACGGAGGTTATTCTGTGATACCTTACCTAATTTTTTGGCAGTGGGGGAAGGGGTCACTTACAGGTCAGGGTAGCATGGTGGAGGGAGTGATCTGGTATTGTTAGATGTTTTTCTGCTGCTCAAGACAAACTAAAACTAGCAATAGCAGTACTAGGTTTTCATGTTAGTTTGTAGGTGTTATTTGGGAATGTTATTATTGAAGCTTCCATCTTTTTAAACAAAAACCTGTACCCAAACATGTTGCCATAAGATTCATAGGAATTTTCATAATGTTTTATCTGATTTTTTTTATAAAGGAGTTTGGACTTTATATAGCTCCATGAATTTTAATTTTTACTATTACACTTTTGCCTCTTATTGCTTTGCTTTCGGTACTTGAAACGGGTTACGTTCACAGGAAGGTGAACTCTAGGCATTCTTCATTTAAAAGCATTGCCTCTGTGCAACATTTCTGCCTTTCAATACCTGTGACAGCACTAAAGATTCTGTCTTTTTTTTTTTTTTTAATCTTTCTAGATCTTTAAGAATGTGCATGTGCTTTAGTCTTGCCAGTAGCTTTATAGTTTAATGAATTAAAAAAAGTTTTTATACAATCATGTGCTCACAGCATTAAAAGATTGCCATTACAATATTACATCTGTCCTTCAGCTGATCAGTGTTGTCTATGTAAAACCAAACCAAATTTTGATAGCTTTGCTCTCACATGTAGAAGCTATTAGTTTTGGAGAGGACACTAAAATGATGTTTATTTAGTCACTTTGCAGTTAAGAGGATAATTTTTCACATAAGTTTATTGAGAAGAAAATTTCCATCAAAACTGGAGAAGTTTTACCTTTTAGAGAAGATAGATTTGCAGCTTTGTTGTGTTCTTGTCATGATTTGATGCTGGCACAAGGCCAGCGCCCCCATGAAGATATACTGTCCCTTGTGCTTGCTGTGAGATGTGACCAAAAACAGAGCAAAACAGCTTCTAATTTAGGAACAAAAGGAAAGGAGAACTTTATTTACTTACAATAAGTAAAAGAGACACACACAGAAGGGGATGAAAACTTTAAAAAAACACTCCTCCTCCCCCCACCCAAGTTCTCAACACAGTGCAACAAAACTAAAAATTCCCAGTCAAGTTACCACTTCTCAGATAATCAGTCCTCAATCCATTATCATCCTTCTGATAATCAGTACTCAGTTCATTAAGGAGAGATAGGAGTCCTTCTTGCACTATATCATGACCTCTTCTTCCATGTACAGTGCTCTCACCACTGTGCATGGACCAGAGCTGCTTCTAGGGTTTCTCTTTTTAAAGATGCTTTGGTCAGTTCCAAAAAAACGACAGACTCTCAAATCTTGGGACACCAGTCCCCCCCAAATTTCACCCCCTGGGGCCGAGGGGCCTTGAGAACAGAGATCTTCTTCTCATCTCTGTTCACACTACTCTTGCACTGTCCACTCTTGGCTCCAAGCCAATGCCTCTCCCCAGATGCAGTCTCTGCGTCACAGAAAAGAAATGAGTCCGTCCATGGCTATACAAGAAGAGTGGCCACTCTATCATCTCCTCCCACCTAGGATTCTTTTCAGCATCCTCTGACAATCTTTCAGTTGCACGAACTTTCATCATCTTTGCCTAGTGCTCTCTATTTCACTTCTATCTTCTTTCTTCAGATTCAGGAGGATCAGCATTTATAAAGTTTCCATCATTTACAAAAAGGGTTAAAACCTTGGACTGTGCCTGCCCAGAACTCCCACGGCAAGTTGCCGGGCACCTTCTCACGACACCCGCTCCTTACTCTTTCGGCCGTGCTGCCCGGCTGCCAATATCCAATTTCAAGGTGGCACAGACACAGTCTCTCTCTCTCTCCGGGGGGGGAAGGAGGCTGCCTGATGCCTCTCAAGGTTCTTGTACTCTCTCCACCCTTCCATCCTGCAGGATCTTCCTCTCCCCCTCTGTGCCCAAGGCTCCAGCCTGCCTCGCCCAGGCCGCATGGCTTCCCCTCCCTGCCCAGCTGGGCAGGGGAGATCCATCCGTCCTCAGGGACCGGAACCAAGAGAGAGTTCTCCTGGGAGCCCTCTGCTTTTAACCCCTGTGTTCTCAGAGGCAGATCCTTGTCCTCAGTGGCCACACCAGGTGCCAATATTCAAACCTGAGCACTCATTGGTTTGACCACCGAATCCCAAAAAAACTCACTTCCTTTTCAAACCACCACAGTTCTCTACAGCCTTACAGTGTGTCCTTTTAAAGCACTGTATCAACAGTCATCTTGAAAGAATTGTTAAGTAATGACATGTGGTTACTGGAGAAGCTGGAACATAAGGAGCGCTAGTTTTGTTGGTTGCAGATACTGCAGATACTGCTTTATTTAGTCAGTACTGACAGAGAATATTAATACTGTTCAATGCAGAAAGTTTGATTCTCCTGGTATGCATTTATCTAGTATAATGACTGTTTCAGCTACTATGCAGATATTCAAATATGCCTGAGGTTGTATGGCCTGTGTAAAAGATTTTCCCAAATATAGCTGTTCCATGTTCTAAACTTTTTTCAGCATTTAACAAAAATGTTTTGTTTTTCAGGGTGGATTACAAGAAGTGGCTGAGCAATTAGAGCTGGAAAGGATAGGACCACAGCATCAGGCAGGATCCGATTCTTTACTCACAGGAATGGCCTTTTTCAAAATGAGAGAAGTAGGTGGACATATGTTTTTATTTCCATGATAGGAATGTGCTGTGATAGTCATATGGAATTGCTGATTCTGATAAGTCTGTGGTATTTTAAGATCTCTGAAGGGCTTCAGGGGTCAATCCTTTCTTGACAAAAATGAAGCCACCTGTATTTTTCCCTGAGTAAGTGTGAGCCAGCCTTACTGATTCCTTGCTTTGCTGCTGTATTTCTTCCCAATTCCAACCTAGGCCTGACTTTCGGATTTTTTGTGAAGTTTCGTTTTTGGGTTTTTTTTCCTCACCTGTTTTGCAGGATGCCATTTTTAGGTGGCTGCTGCAGTGATTTATGAACTGCTGAAGCCAGACTCCTTTCTGGGTGACTGTACTCAAGGCTGTTTTTTTTTTTTTGTTTGTTTGTTTTGTTTTTTGGGTTTTTTTTAGAGTTTTTGCTCAGTGTAATATCCAGCTGGTGTGTAGTGCTGCTTGTGGCAGGCTGAGAGGTGGGGAAGGAGTTTTGATGAACCACTTCTAGCTAAACTTTCAGGCTAGAGCTATATTTAATAATGACTTCCAGGCTGCTTTGGAGAATTTCCTTGCATTTCTTTTTCCTTGCCATTGAGGAAAGCACAGTTTAACTAAGGTTCTAAAGGTCAGTTGGTTCAAGGTTTGCAGCAAGGACAGTCAGGTCTTACAAGCTTCACATTTCCTTGCTACCTTGTCTGCATACAAGAGGAAATACAACAGGAAAGTAGTAGGATATTTTGCATTAGCAGAACAATCAAATGTTGAACAGGCCTCTACTGGAAAGCAGTTGCACTGAACAAATGCCAGTGCATCAGAAATGGCATTCTTCCAGCAATTCAATGTCATTTACCATGTCAAAACAGATGGCAATTTCAAATCTCGTAGTTTAATCATGTTTAGTACTATATGCTCAAGTCTGCCTTCTGTAATCCAGCCTTTTGTATGAAGAAGAAAATGACCACGAGATTGTGACAAAGTGACACAGCAGCTGAATAGTAAAGAATGATGGTTTAAGCTGGTTTGCTCATCCTAGCACTCTATTCTGTAGCCTCTGCTGGAACTGTTGCAGTTGTCAAGCAGGTCGTGGGCTACAGATGCAATAAATGGATTATGTTTCTGGTATGATCCAAGCCCAGTGCAACTACCTGCTGTCTGCCTGGTATTGTTAAACTTCCACTCTTGAATTTGAAGCAAAATCCAAAGCAAAGACAGGGAAACAAATGATAATCATGCTTTAGATACAGCCTTTCAAGTTAGTTTTCTAGAGTAAAGGTTCAAACTCATGATAGTTTCTTTAATGAGATGCAGTTTGTGTTAGGTGGCAAACTAGCTGGTTTAATTTATTTACTAAAAGCTTTTACCAGAAGTAGAAATCTGAGGGTGTTTTAGTGCAGTGCACTTGCTTAATTTAAGTCCAGACATGGACTAATAATGAATTTTTCCCCAGTACTTATAAATACTCGTTACAAATACAACCTTTCTAAATAAAAACACAGTAGTAAGCAGAGAGAAATACATTTAATGTAGATTTTGAAAGCTTTTCATCAGAGTTCAGTGTTTAAAAATGTATTTCTGAGTAAAAATACTTCACTTTACAGTGCTTTTTGATGCACAGAATTTTGTTACTAATTGCTGTGAAGGAGATGCAACTTGCTTGCTGGGTCTTGGAGTACCAGCCAAAAATGTTACTGATACTTTTCTTTCCATCAGGAATACTTAAATAATGATACTACAGGAGTTGAGTTGTTATTTTGGGCTTTTCCTACCTGTTTTATTTCCTTAAGAACTGTAAATTCTGTAATACTAGGGGCTGTAAAACTTTTAATTAAAGTCCCTGATTCCTACAGTACAGAACTTTGCATCCCAACTGTGCTGCTAGAAGGGAGAAGTTTTGAGCTGTTTGGTCTATACAGGCCTCCATGTTTAGATTGTGTATTGCATCCATTCTGTTCCTGCACACTTCTGCCCATCTTAGATTTCTGATATTGATGATGACTCCGAATGTGGACCTCTGGGGTGTCCAGGATTGCTGGAAGGTGAAGGTTTTAGGGTAAAAAATGTTCATGTATGTGTGTGTCTTCTTATTTTTGCAAGATAATTTGTGATTTTTTGCTTGAAAACTCAAGTCTGAAAGGCAGAGTATCAGAATATCATGGGCTTTATTTTATCTTCCATTGAAAGATTCCATTTGCAATTTAGACTTGTAATGTGTAAATGCAGTCTTGGTACAAAATTTTGCTGTTCCTCATTAAATGAAGTCCCCCTTTCTGAGGAGCTGAAAATGCATCTTTCTGCATTTCTCTAATCTCTATAATGGATTTTGTGTTCATCCTCCCCACCCCCAAACCTATATAATATAAATCAGGTCATCTGTTCCAAACCAGAGTATGTTGAAAACTCCACATGAGGAGAGGTAAGGGAATGGGCACTGATGAGGGATACTAAGCATATGCCTGTTTTAAGAAGCACCACAGAAATCAGATGAAGAAATATCTTTGTTGCTCTTGCAGATTGTGAGTGATGACTAATAATACAAAATTGTGAAAACATTGCATTTGGCCATTTAATTGGGAGAGGTGCACAGGAAGACTGATTGTATTTCTTGACAGATTTAAATAATTGTGTCATGAAAAACAGTGTGATAATGTGTTGAGATTAAGTGTCTTATCATGCTAATTATATAATCTTTTGCTCCTTGGGATTTGATAGCTTATTTTAAAAGAAAGTAATTTTAATGCCTTTCTACAGTTCTATTGAAATGGAACCTTTTCTTTTGCAATAATTCATGTCTTTCTTTTAACTTTTTAGATGTTCTTTGAAGATCACATTGACGATGCCAAATATTGTGGCCACTTATACGGTCTTGGTTCGGGGTCATCTTATGTACAAAATGGCACAGGAAACGCTTATGAAGAAGAAGCCAACAAACAGTCATGACATGAAATGATAGGCCGTCTTTTTGACCTCCACATGCTTGTATATAGGTTTTATCTCTGGTTGAACCCCTTGGACAATTAAGGCTTTTTTTCCCCCCTTTCTCAGCACACTTTTTTTTCTGCCTTTCTATGTACTAAACTTGACTGTTCCTATCACAGATTTTGATCTTAATATTGATACGTAAATTTTTTTGGGTTACATTTTGGCCTCTTACCAAGCCCATTTGTAAAGAAGCATGTATTAGGATCAGTGTGGCAGAGAGAAGGGGAAAGTTGAATGATAACGAATATTATGGTAAATTTGCCTACATCATTCTTCCAGTTTTTTGTCTTTCCCTTCTCTAAATTAATTGGCTCTGATTATAACTAACTTCCCCCTTCATGTCTGTTCTTTCCAGTATGCAGGCTTTTTAGCTATTCAAGATTGTGGACCATCAAATTTGCACTTTAGAGAGCGACTTTTACTCAGATCCTCTGTTTTATTTGAAGTTTGTTTTGTTTTTTTCTTTTGCCCTCAGCTAGAAAACAATCATCTGCCAAGTTCAGCAGCTTCAAGCTGTATTTCCTTGGTATCTCGGCCCACACAAAGGGACTTATTTGCTGCATAATCTCTGTTTATTCAAGCAAAACAAACTACTGAAATCATAGTAATTGCTCTTACTTTACTAGTGTTTGGTCATCTTCCAACACATCCTGCACATGCCAACTGCTGGTTGGCCTACTGATTTAAAACTGCTCTGTGATGGGGGAAGGAGGCTTGAAAAAACAGCTTTACACCCTTCAGGAAAAGAACAGCTATGACTTTAGCCTTTTTGCCATTAAGCTGAGAGTTGAATGATAATGGAAAAGTAGGAGTCTTGTAATGGCACATTTCCCTTGATTAACCTCGTGGCTTTTATCCTAGTAATGTACACTTGAGATATTTTTTATGAAGTCATATTTATTATGTACTTGATTTCATGATTTTTGTAAGTCAGTTTAGTTGAAGATAAACCCCAAAGATCTGAAAAAAACCTATTTAATTGAATTATTGAATTAGAAGGACAATTAAATCATGCTTTTTTGTAGTTGTTACAAAGACAGATGTTACAGATATTTGTTGTAAGACAACAAAATATAAATAACTTCCAGCTAATAAAGTAACCTGAGGAGTGTAATGCTAGTTTGAGTGTATCTTAAAATATATTTTAGATATATTGTTTTCAATATATCTACCTAAAAGTGTGTTCTTAATTCTGCATATCATGTATACAGAGCATTTGTGCAGGAAGGATTTTTGGTATTGAATAGCTAAATACTAGCCTGGAATGATGGGATGTGTGACATTGTGTGTCTGTGCGTGTGCGTGCGTACGTGTGTTTGACACGGAAATCAATGGCAGAAAAATCATCAAATGTTCACCAATTATTCTGTTTTATCTTGTACTTAAAAGCAAAAAATCAAACACCTTTTTCTCATGAATTATGATGATGTAACTGGGCAGTCCTTTTTAAACCAAGTAATTTGCATAACAGAGGGTATTTGTTTTTAAAGCTTTTGTAAATAAAGGCCTAAGAAATGTTTTCTTACATAACAACAGACTGGTGGTTTTGTTGCAAAATTTTTCCTGGAATGTGATTACTTAGTCCGTCAGCTGTGTTTTGTTAGGCATGATAGTTCTTTTCTACCTGCTGATATGGAGGGATCTAACTTGCTGCTTCCTGACTGATTTCACATTCAGAGCAGAATTGTGTTCATGTGTTTCCAGTCATTTAATTCTTACTGTCCTGAGCTGGAAGAGCGAACAAAGAGTGGTGATTGCAATTTACTTCTGAGGCATCCTAATCCTATCAGTACTTTTATACCAAGATGCATTAGATGATGGTGACTTGTTTTCACTTCATTTGTCTTTGGCTTTAAGATAGTGATAGTGAAAGCAGGATGAATTCTTACTGTGGCCTCCAGGGAAAGTTTGCATAGACATGTAATGAAGAACCCCTGAAGCATTTGCTTTAAAGTAGTAGCTTTGCCTAAAGCATATGGATACAGCTATCTGGTTAACTTGAGCAGAATACTCTTCGAAGGATTTTAATGGGTTTTTGTTTTGAAGTAGGTTTTTAATTGAGGATCAAAGGAAGTTTTTAGAGCCTTCTGAATGTGTGCCTACAGTAAAAGTTCTAGTGCCGATGGGGATGTGCTTTTGAAGTGACTGCTGAGTATCCCATATGCTGTGCTGTGCTTTTCTTTGCTTCCTGTCATAGAATGGTTGGGTTGAAAGGAACCTTAAAGATAATCTAGTTCCAACCCCCCTGCCATGGAGAGAGGCACCTTCCACTAGACCAGTATTTGACTTCAAAGAATTCTGCTCTTGAGTTTTCTTCCAGTAACAAAAGCAGTTCTCAAAAGTCACTGGTCAGCATGAAACAGATTATGCTTTATTCTGTGAGAGCACTCTTGGTCTGGTCTCTGTGATCTGTCTGTTGAGAGTTGATTGCAGCAGGGGAGACATCTGTGCATCATTCATTTCCTTGGCAAAATTAATTTTAGTTTCCATTAAGTAGTGATTTACATTGTGAATTGTAGAGATTATGAAAAAAGTAATTTCTTACGTGTAGGACCATTATGTGGAAACTTCAGTCTGAAATGTGTTTCCAGTGTCCAGCTTTAATTGCTTTTGCAAAAATTAATGTGCAGGCACAGTTCCAGCTGTCTAGACATGCACCTTTTTGTTCAGAGACAAGAATTCTCTTTCTAGGTCTGCTTTTCCCAGTTCATTTAAAATACACTGTTGTTGAGTAGGTTTGTCAGAAGAAATGCAGTATCAAAACCTGTTATATTTGATCTTGCTATTTTTAATCCACTTGTATTTTTGGCTTCTGGAGTCAGACGAGTGTTCCAGGAACCTTATGTTCTCTATTTTTAAAAATATATATAATTTTTATTTTAAGCATTTAGTTTCTTTCCTCATTTGAAACTAGGTAAGAAGCATCCTTGAGATGGAGCAAAATAGGTCCGGAACACATTCAGGGTATTTAAGGCCTTTTCCCACATGAATTTGCTGATGACCTATATAAACTCTGACATCCAAGGAATTTCTCTTACCTTATCTGACTGGTTACTCCATGCTCAAGAACGGTTCATTCCCTTACCCTGATAATCCAAGAAAAGTAGCAGGAAGCCTGCATTCGTGAACAAGGTGCTTCTGATTCAACTCAGAACACAGAAAGGTGGAAGCAGGATGTGACATTGTGTGAAGTGTGGATGAAGGGGCAGGTTTAAGAAAAGCAAAGTCTATCTGAAGTTGATCCTGGTGAGGGGTAAGAAAAGCTTGTACAGGGACAGCAGGAGCAATGTGACACTACTGCTAAATGGGGGCAGGAGACTAACTCAAAAAGGACATGGAAAAGGCCAAGCTACTCAATGCCTTCTTTGCATTGGTTTTTACGCTTAGGCATCCCAAGTCCCTGAGATGCCTAGCAAATTCTAGAGTAAGGAAGACTTATCCTTGGTGGGAGAAAATCAGATTAGGAAAGTAAAACCAAACTGGACATAAAAAAGTTCTGTTTAAAACTCTCAATTGGTTTTTCAACCTTAAATTAACTAATAACTCATTTAAACCAACATGCACTGAAAGAAAGCACTACACTGAAGCAGTTTTTAGAACTTCCCTGGATGTTTAATATTAACATGTCAATGGATTTAAGGTGGTGTCAGTTCATTGCAGTTTATTAACCTGTAAAATAATTAAGTGGAATTTTAAATAAAACAAACTTCTCAAGATTTTTATTTTATACCCCCATGCCAGTAATGGCAAAGAAAGCCAAAGGCTCCAGTAGAATTGTGGGTATTTGTCTAACTACTTTAAATTGTTGAGTTTGAACAAAATCTCACAAAGAATAAATCCCAATTTTTATACAGAGTAAAATCAGTTATCTCTGTATACTTTTCTATTCAAACGATGAAGTTACTTTCTTGGTGTTCAAACGATGAAGTTACTTTCTTGGTGTAACTGATGTTTAGTGCACCTTGGTTGGTTCATGAGAGATTGTTTTATTTGCCTCTTCCATGAGGGTGTTTATTTGGTGTTTATTTCCCTCTTGCACTACCCTCACACAGGAACTGTAATGAGGATGATTCTCCTGCATTATTTTAGCACTCTTGGGGTTGGGAATAAATCTGCCCATTCATTCCAACTGTGAAGATACGATTTCTGCAGAGGCTGGTGTTGTCCTTCTGCCAGCACAGATGAGATGTTATTTCCTGCCTCTGTTGAAGAAGGAGAATTGTCTTGCCCAAGAGTGCTCTTTCCCTTGCTCCTAAGACACTTGCCTCAGTTAACTCTGTTGGATAATGTGAGGGAGAACTGGAGAAAGGGGAAGGGAAGCCTTTTCCCTTCTCAGGTACAAGTTGGCAGCAGATTAACTTTTTAAGCTGCATTATAGAAAAAGCAGAGCTGGGGTTGCATTGGCAATACCCTTTCTTTACTTATCATAAAATAGCTGAGCTTGGCAAGTTCTCTGTTTCCTTCATTCTTGTCCCTCTGTGTGCTCTGGGAAGTATCTGTAGTATCTATGATAGTGTTTTATATGAAGCTGCTGATTTTTACTACTGTATTGGAAATATCGGCCAGTTAAATCTTTTGCTGTGATGGAGAAAATAACTGGAAACAAGTTCCTGTTGTTCAGGCTGTAACAGTGTGTGTGTTGTCTATTTTTGCCTTTATAACAGGAGCTCTTTCTAAAGTGAACTAAGAATTATTCTATTTTCAGATTGAAAAAAAAAAAAAGTAAAGTGATTTCATAAAGTGATGACTGTCAGGAAGTGTTGGGTCTACTCCAGTTATGTCAGTCAGTTAAACTGTGAGCATGCAGGGGGGAGAAAGGGGAAATGGCTCACGGCACACTCTTCCAACTGCTGCACTCAAACTATTGGGACCCTCTGCTTGAGATTACAGTGATCTAGGATGAAGAATGTGATTAATGCCTCAAATACTGGATTTCAGGATGGCTGATTACTGTATTTCAGTGATGAGTGACAATTTGAAGAAATGAATTATCTATCTAGAATCAACACTGTGAGGGAGAATAATAGAACATAAGTACTAATTGTACATTTCACATTAAACACTTTTAATCTGGACTTCTAGGGAAGGAGAAGAGAATGAAAGATGATAAAAAATTTCAAGGAACAAATGAAAAACTGCTGAGGGAACATGGGAAGGCTCTCCTTAGGTTATATCAGATGTCACTTGCTCAAAGTTTCATCCCAGAAGGCTGCTGCTTTTCCCATCCTACTACAAGGTCACTGACAAGCAGGTGATAGATGAAAGTGAAGTAGCAATATTGACACATCCCACCACCACCACTGCATAGCAACACATTATTTTTTTTAAGTCTTGTTTTGGATGAGAATGTCTGTGTACAGTTCAATACCATTATTTTTGGAAGTGTTTTAAAAAGAGGATGAGCTTGGTCCATTATACTGCAGGTTATGTCTGAAGTGGAAGAGGGTAAAAGCGGCTTTCATCTTTATGTAACTGTTCCTGCAGTTTTAGAAGTCCCTGAGCCGACAGTCTCACTCCTCCCTGCACAGGAGCTGGATCCAGCACTTTCCTAAGGAAGACTGTGAGGAAAAGGCATCTCTCAAGAATCTGGCCTGGCAGGGAGTGGAGAACCCTCATGAAGCAAAGCTGCTGTGGGTGTGGGTGACAGTCCTGGTTAGTAGTTATCTTTCTTGTATCTTGTCACTTCTATACAGTATAGGGGGTTTAAGACACCCCCTCTTCCTCCCCCCACCTTTTTTGGGAGTCAAAAATTCCACCTTTTTGACCATCAACACTACTCAAAGGAAAGAAGCTATCTACTCTGCCAGCATAAAGGCAAGGATTTTCACCCATGAAAGATGTGAAAAGAACTGGTTCCTTCTCAACTTCTTGCAGTGTCACTGCATTGTGAGGTGAACCTTGGAGAAGGGAAATACACCTATAAAAGTCCAAGAGTCCTGGTGAAGGGGTGAGGGGGGATGTCTACAGCAACTAGGTTGCTAGTGAAACCCCAGTAACGATGATGTTCTGCTGTTCAGGTACAGCATCAATAAAACTGATGGTAGTGTGTCAATGACTACTACATCCATGGCATGCTGAACATGAAGCATTTATTTGTGTGAGCAATACATTAACAAATGGCGAAGTTATACACTAAATTTATGTAGAAATGTATTTCCCCCCACCCCTCCACACACCAGTCAACCAAACTAGGGGAAGAACTCTCAGTCCAAATAATGATTAAAAACAGCTACAGCATTCCACACACTGAAACAAACTTGTTTCCTTTCTGGAGTGTCCCTCACAAGAGATACTCAAGAACCATCTGTATTTCATATTGTGCAATGCGCTCTAAGATGATCCTGCTTGAGCAGGGACCAGGTAACCCCAGTGGTGGTCACTGCCAACCTTTGCCACTCTGTGATTTTGTTTCATTCATTACCTGCCCAGCCATCATCTACTAAAGAATTTTCAGTCTTTAACCTAAATTGGACAGTGTTTTTTCTCTCTGGTTAAAGAATTAAAGTGCATAACAGCAGCTGTATCTTAACTGCCCACAAAGATTGTGTTCCATTTTCTTAACAAAAATAGTTCTCTGTGAAGACTTTGAGTACTCCATCACCAGTACATCTACTGCTATAGAGTATGTGTGGACTACTTCTGGTGCAGACGTTTTGGATTTGTTCTAGCCTACAAATGAAAGAATTTTTTAACACATGTAAGGAGCTATGGTTCATATGACTGTTTACATATATACAAAATAAATTTAACTCTGTGGTCATTTGGGACTCAGGCCCATCTGAGGCGTCTGCAAAACTAATCCAGTTTCCACTAAAGCCTGAAACGCAGTCATACCTCTAGACAAATATCAGGGATATTATTTTCTTATTAGCAAAAAAGTAGATTAGTAACTGTACAGTAGGTAAAAAGCACTCCTTAAAAAAAATACAGGAATTACACAAAAGGCTGTAGTAAAGTGCCTAGCAAGAATAGGACAGGAGAATCAGTGTAAGCAGACAAACAACACTGCATCCTTGCTCCCCTGACTTCTTCACAACTTCTCCTGTATGTAACACTGACAGTGGTCAGTATGTCAAAAAGAGAATTTTCACTTTGTTATAGAAAGTATTAGAGAGTTTAAAGCCAAGAGTACAGTGATATCATCAGAAATTATACTTTGGAGCATGATTAGCTCAATTTTGTCCATACTCTACACAGTGAAAACTGCCAGGAACCCTCAAAGCCTGCTGACAATGCTCTTCTTGGAGACACAGCTCATGCCCACCCAGAGAGCAGAGGTAGCTTTCTCCTTTCTTTCCCTTTCTCCTCCCTTCCAGTGTCTGTTTCCCATGCCTCCATCGGTTTTCTGTGAGGACAACAGCCTCTGGCTGTAACAAAACTGCAGATTCGTTAGGGCTATTGTGCTTTCTAAGAGTGACTTCTGAGACACGGAGAAGCCAGGCATTTCTTGATCTCTTATCCCTGTCCTTTCTTTACATTGATTCCCCAGCCTTACTGAGAGATCTCAGAGCCCTGGACACAGAGAGACTGATATCTGTTATTAGAGAGATTCATTTCCATCATGTGTTTTGCTGGGGAAGAAATCTTTTGTCTTTACAGAAAAATATGGCGCAAGATACGTTGAATCTGAATTTCAACTTTCTCCTCAGTATTTTTAAATGCATGCTCCATGACAAACCACCCTGTGACTAACTGCATAAAAACCAAGACTCTACAAATAAAGAACTTGAAGTGTTAAAAAATATATTTTCCCTCTCCCCCTTATCCCTTGACAAGTTTGCCTTTAAACAAACACGAATATGAGGTAAGCTGACAGAACAACACTGAATAAAGAGCTGCAAAAAATCTTTTGGTAACTAGATCTCTGCAGGCATTATGTAAACTGTATGCTACCTTCATGCTAGTTTAAAAAAGGTGTTCTACATCAAGGGATCCACACTCTGGCACTTCTGGCAATAAACAGATGTTTTCAGGCTGGTAAAATTTTTAGATTAAAAAAAACACATTTTCCCTCACTAAGAAAAAAAAAAAAAAACACCCACATTTTGCTACACCAGCTATCACTTAAGTTGCAAACCCAGGAAAGACACATTTTCAAGTCACCTGCTGGTAGAAGAGTTAATGGTACTATCTTTTGCTTTCAGAATTATATCACTTAGTCCTGCTGCCAGTTTCCTAAACAAATGACTGGCATCTACACTGTGAACCAACCTACTACGTAACTCAGGTTTGATAATAGAAGCACTTTCTTGTTTCAACCAAACTCAGCGTGGTCTGAGAGGTTTTCACCTTTCTTTTTTGACTTGTCTTTTTATCTAGCCCCTAGAAAGTATAACTAAGTTCCTCCTAAACTTGTTTTCAGAATGGTAATTTGCATTTAAATGTAAACACTGATACCATAAATGTAGTGTATACAAAAGGCACAAGACAATTACATTTGTGTTGCTGAAACTTCCTTGACTTTGAAAGTCAAAAATGCCTCTTTTATTCAGGCAAGTAAACTGATCCTAAGAAAGCTGCTAGCTTCCTAACTTAATTGAATGGGATTTCCTATGTGCAGCAGCTTAGCTTTTTGGTATTGTAATCAAAAGTCCATTGTCCTGTAAATGCAAATATCACAAGTTATAACAGTAAGTCTCCTTGACTGTATGTGGTATTCATTAAGTTATGCAGTAAGAAAGGCAGTGTCTTGAAGAAAAAGTGAAAAAAAAAATCTGAGACAAATATTGATTAATAGGAAATTATGAGCTTGAAAGACAGTGGCTCTCAGTAACTAACACAGTTTAGTAAAAAGACTTTTGGATCAAAGTTCAGGGCCAATATTTGCTTCCCAAAGGGGTAAGAGCTCCAGATGGGACAGTAAAATCCCATTTCATAGGACTACTCTCTGAGGCTTCCATCAAAATCCCCAGCTGGCCGTTTCATTTATGTATTATCCATCTGAACACAGGCTTCTTATCACATCACTGAGCAGTAGCCCACTCTAGCATTCAATTAATCAAAGGACTTTTTTTCCCTCTCAACAACTTTTCAAACTATTGGTAGTGCAAGTCAGAGGGAAAACAGAGCTTTTACAATAATGTTTCCCAAAAAACGTTCCAAAAATAGTCAGACACTTCACTTAGGTCTTCTTATCTTCAAAACTTGCTTATCAAGGGCTCAAAAGAAAATACAGTCCACCCAGACACTAAAGTATTCCTAATCAACACTGGCTGTTCTCCCAATTCATAAAGCCAGTAGTGCAAAAATTTGATTTTAAAGTCAACTACTTACAGCAATTTGAATTAAAAGGTGAATTTTCAAAACCAAGCCAAGAACATGAACTGATAGTAAGGAATTCACATTTTTCTTGTGCTGAATTATCAAAGTAAAACCAGCCATTGAATTTTTAACATTGTAAACTCAGTTCTTTTTTTCCACTTTCTAGTACTCAGTCATTCAGCTTCACCATTCAAACCCAGTAATTTTACGTTGAAACATCCTTTATATGGTTCAGAAGTAGTATGTTTAGTTTTGTGTTTCAAGCAGTGACATGGAGACAGCTAATCATCTGTCAGTTTGTTTTCTGAGCACATCCATAGAGGAGCAGACAGCAGCAGCTGGCCAACAGGGCTGATGTTTGGAAGAATGCATCTTCCATCCAACAACAGCTTGTTCTTAAACTGTAAAAGAATATTAATCACAAAATACATTATTAGAATCAAAAAATCCTTAAAAAATTTTGTTATTGTAACAAGTCTCATCAACCTGAAGGGGCAAGTGACTAACAGCAGAATAAAAATCCCTGAAGAGGAACCCCATAAGACTGTTCACAAATTTGTTATTAAATCTACTTCAGGATGACACTGATAAATACTGACTACGCAGCAAGCAGGCCACCAGTTTATAAAATGACATGAGATATTTTTACAGTACTTCCAGATACCAATATAATTAAAAAACAATTCTCTATTACATTAGTGTAAACTACATCTGGTACTTTTGGTAATTAGTTCTCTGCTGAAATATGAAGGATTATAGGATACAGGATATTGAATAGATCCTTTAGTGGGACAGAAGTTCTGATTCTAACACATTGGCAGGGGCTGTGGGCTATATTTTTCATATCTAAGATGAAATTACGTGGTTTTGTTGTGGTGACTTCAGCAGCTCTATTAAAAGTATTCTATTCAATCCTTAGGGACAAATATTTCTCATATATTGACAATAATGTAATGAAGTTAAATTCGAGGTAGCTAAAAGAAGGTTTTATATAAAGGCTCCTATTCCAGCAACAGTATGTCACACATATGTAGACAGTAATCTATCTTTTTTGTTACTTCTCCAGAAAGTTTTAACTGCCATACAGAAATATCTCAGAGTTAAGGGTACAACCAATCTGGTGCTTATGCTCATGCCAGATAATTACCAGTCCTTACTACCCTTCTGAAAGTGCATGAATTCAAGTGATGCAAAACCAGCTTCCAGGATCCCCTTTATGTGACTTCAGACTTAACTCTTTGGAACATAACCTCCTCTGAAAGCACTCTCTCTTTAAAAAACCACGTTCAAAGATGGATGCTTCCAAAAAGAAAAAAACCCGAAAAGTCAAACAAAGCCCAAACCCCAGCGAGTGAAGTAATCAGACTGCAAACACAACTCTTTCTCAGACCAGACTAAAAGAAGAAAATAATTAAAAAAGAGCACAAGATATTTATAAACTGATGGGAAAACCCACCCACTTTTAACATCTTTAGAACAGTCACAGACCATGTTTGATATTCAGAGTAATCTGAATTATAAAGTCCCAATAAAATGTACACACTCTTCAAAGAAAGATTAAAGTTTAAAAGCTATTACTTAAGAAAATAAAGTTTTAGGACTTTAGAAATTCGAACTTCAACCTGATAAAACTAGCCACAATTAATAGTATTTCTGTAACAATCCAAGAATCTTGTTCTTTAAAGTCTGCCTCCAATATTTAATTCTTGGTTAGTGATGACATGTAAGACATTAAACTAACTGAAGGTAAGTTATTTAGTCTTTTCCAGAAGCTGTTGTTTTGTTGAAAGATCTGACGGATTACACAGTGCAGACATGCAACGTTTTACATTTTGAACAAAGGGTTAGAAATGAGGGGTTTATATTCCATTAAAATATCACACACAGAGCAGTGAAAATTGCAGACACTGTCTGAATCTCCTTCACTCATCTCTGACACCCACACTTTCAACACCTCTAACACTTCACATCATCATCAAGTTTGCAGATGTACCTATATCAGGAACTGTGTCTTCAGCAGTGAACACAAACCCAGAATGTAAGGGCCAAGAGGTTTTTAAATTTCTCTTATGAACCGAACTGAACTTTTGGGAACTTTTTGGTACAAGCTATGGACCCATCTGTTCGTATCTGCACACCTACTAGTTTTATCATCTGCCTTGACAGTGCAATCCCATTCCCTAATGGGTCTAGTAACAATCACTGCAGTTCCCTGGTGACTTTCCATGCCTTTCATTTCTTCCATGAGGGACCAGGAGCAACTTCATAGCCCATGACAGCATGTCCAAGTGTCATATCACACGTAAATGAAGGACATTAACTCAAGATACTTTTTCAGGATGACTGAAAAGGTGCTTCCAACAGGAGAGAAGAAATGGCCTTGCTGGAACAACTCCTCCATACCAATTATATGGCATGCAGAAATTCTTAATGTTGGAGTCAAACTTTTTATACCGTTTTAAATACAAAATAATTTAATTCCGTAAGTTTTGGTACAGTTTGCTATATTGAAGTAATAGAATGAATGTGATGATTGTGTTCATTCTCCACAACCCAGGGTAAAGGTCAACTCCTGTTAGGTACCTAACAATTTACTAGAAGTCTGTGTTGCAAGATATTAATGCGAGATATCAAGAAAATCTCAGCTGTTTTTGATGACACGTGATTAAATGCTCAGAAGTCTGAGCATATGGACACCTTTTGATTCAACAGGCAGCACGTTTTTACTATTAAATAGGATGCAGCTCAGTACCTGACTCAGAGGCAAGACACTAATAGCTTATATATTAGACTAAATCCTTTTAGCTTCATCATTTGATAGACTTTTGCCTGTTTTAGCGGACCAAGCTATGATCTTTGCATTTAATGTTAAGAACCAGCCTAATTTTCAAACTTAGAGTTATAAATATTGGCTGAACAGCTTGAATACTCACAATTTCAGTATCTTTCTAAAGAAAGGGAATAATAATAATAATAATACTAGCATATTGGACTATTACCTAAAAACCAATGAGTATAAAGATCCAACTAATTTGCAAACATGACACATCAAGAAGTAGGAGGTTTAGTTTAAAACTATGAATTCATGTGCAACTACACGTGGTAAAAAAATTAATTGAAGAAAAGAAAACAGAGAGGAAGTGCTTCAGTAATTTTCTTCTGTGCATTTTTCAAATGGTAAGGAATCATTGAATAAAATATTAAATACAGAGAATATTAACATACCTTTCCTTACATATTCAGATGTTTCTTTTAAGGGAAATTAGGTTTCATTTTCCATGGTTAATGCAGGATTGCTCATACCTTAAAAGACAAAAAATAGTATTCCTACAGGAAAAGGTCTCATGTCTACTTCAGAAAATAATACAACCTTGAATTAACAATCATTTTAATGTCATTACTCTATTACCACATCTAGTTCTGTCCCACGTCTATTACATAGCTTTTCACTAGCTGCAAATAGGTGTCACCAATTTTATAAGTAATTTGTTGTCAAAGGTGCTATCAGGCCTAGCTTAAAAAACCATTAGCACCTATTGGTATCAGTGTTCTGATATCCCTTGGTCAGGTTTAACTGGGAAAGGCACAGCAGCTTGACATATGAAACTTCCTACAGCATGTATTTAAAAAAAGCTTCATGAATTTTGGTTCACGAATACAAACCATGTGACCATGGTCACTGTTACAGTATATCCTCCAAAACCAGTTTATACAACACAAATCATTGCAGTTTAAGTCAGCTCCTTACCAACTTTGCCCTTTTCAGCCTTTGCAGTAGTTTCTGACCAAGATGGTGTATCTGTAAGTAGGTGGCTCTGGGAATCACGTAACGGCTTTGCAGGAAACAGATGGTTCTCACTGTAGTGCCAATAAAAAGAACATTAGTGAACTGCAGGAATTTTTCATCATCTTGCCACACATTACAAACAGTTTGTCATACGCAGTATTTTCCTTATCTCACCTTACTTCTTGTCTGATGAATCACTACTTTTATATCATTACATACACTATACTGTAGTTGTCACAAGTGCAAGCACAATCTAAAAAGCACAGGGATTTTTTAATTTGACAGCTGTTTTACATCAATACATGTACTTCAGCCCCAAATGTGCTCTTACCTATGTTCTTCAATACAACTTGGCATGATAAATAGTGGAGAGAACATTTCCAAAATCTCTTTCCTAAAGTAAGCTACAGAATGCTGGAGTAAGATAAAACATCAGTAAACAGCTAGCTGAAATGTCATATATTTCTTTTATGAATAAAAGATTGTCAGTATGATTCCATTATTATATCTTAGCCACATATTCACTATACCTATCACACTTTTCATTACATAAATGTTTCAGTAAAGATGCAATATGAATTTATTTAAAGGAGAATATGCATACTTTTTAGACTTTAAAGATGTCATGTCCATTATGGGTAAGAATTAATAAAACATGTCCTATTATCCGCAGAAATAACACTTAATATTCAGCTTCCTGTGCTTTGGTCCAAGTGCCATTAGGGTTGGTTCCCTTATATGAAGCAGCTTTCTCCAGACAAAATAAGTAGGCATCCCCAAAATGCCATGCAGGGCAATGGATTTGTATCACAGGCAGACTGACTAAGCATCTCATATGTATGCATAAAGAATACTGCTGATACTGATTGTTAGGCAGCTGTGAACAATTCAGGTCCTAGGATGCCACTGAACCGAAACAAAGCATATCAGGGGAAAACACCCCACTCCATTTCCATAAATTTAAATATAAATCTGAGGATTATCTGATTTACAGCTTAACTGTTAAAATATGACTTGGATTTATTAAAGGATACTCTTCAATTTGCTTACCACTTTTAAGTATATTACATGTGATTCTGTTTATGTGTACACAGGAAAAAACAAATCAACTATTTGAAATGAGTAACAAAAAGTAGATTACTTTTTGGATGTTGAATTAAGTCCACCAGGTGTGGAAGCTTGCTCAGGATCCTGATTAACAAGGCAAGTTGGAAAGGAGCAACCATCCCCTAAACTGAAAAATTCAGAATTAGTGTCATACGTACAAAAAACTCTCAACTTTGAAGAACTTTTTTAATTAAAGTATTACTATATCTTATTTCAAAAAACTAAAAAAACTCTCTGGATCCTGATTATTCAACAGTTTAAACAAATGAAGCACTAGGAGTAGCATACCTTGAAAACACGGGCAGCAACCAGTATTTCTTCTCATCACCAAACACCTGCCTTAGGTTTTTGCTGAAGCCCAGGCTGAAGCCATTCTTATCTGTTCTGTGACGAAATATGGGAGCTCTGAATACCTCTTAAAAGAAAAGGATTAATTAGACCTCTTTGCAGGTTAGCATGTTGAAGTCTCCCACCAGTACTTGGTGGGTACATTACCCAGGAGGAAAGGCTGTACTGCCCCAATGACTGAGAAAGAGAGTGAGCACACTCCTGAAAGCCAACGTCAGTGCCACACAGGCACTGTGTGTGTGGAGCAAGTCCAGTGGCTGAGGAAGAGTGGAAGAGATGTCCACCCTCCTCCCTAATCAAGGCAAGGCAGAATGAGGAACTCAGTTTTTAAGAAGGCATGATATGTTTGTATGAAGATTTCAGCATGCGACTATACCACAGACAGTGTTCAAGAAAGAAAAACATAAACCAAGGGTTTATTACAGAAAAAGTAATGAAAAAGAAGAAAAAGTTAACCTACTTTAGTAGAAAGACTAGCTTTTTACATACAGGGGTATGAAAATACTGTGTGTTTTTACCACTGCATAAAGAAATGTCTTTGCTCATAGACCCAAATTATTCCCCCTGGCCATGCAACCTAAATTTCTGGAGAAGAGAGCTAAATATAGCTTCAAGTGTTGCAAAGTGCCTGAAGCAGAAAATTCATTCACTTTCCATCAAGTGACTGATAGCCATTTAATTCCCTTAATTGGCTATTAATAGAAGGCAAGGTCTAGGTCTGTCCTGATGTCCTGACAGTACAGCTCCTACAAACCATGTCAGAACCATGCTGAGACTGTCCTTCTGCAGTCAAACCTTAGCTATGAACTCCTGCAAATGACCTTCCACATGCAGTGTGCATTAATAACAAGAATTTTAAAGAAGGGGGAAGTGAAAAAGGGGGCACCCTTTTAAATGCCCATATTAGGCTATGAAAAGAACTCCCAAGATGATTTAAGCACAGTCACTTAAAGCTATCATGGCTTCATTACCAAATTACTGCGTTTTTAAGGCTTCACATATTGAGCAATTTCCCAAAGTAAAATGGGAAGAGACACCTTTTTAAGTAACTTAAGTATTCAGGGAACATGTTATATTACCAGTATTGGATTCCATTTAACACAAAATGTTAAATTAGAAGTATAATGCATAATGATTACTTCTGAACAAATTTTTTGCACTTAAATTATAAGATCAGTCTATAAACAGAACATTAAATTTATTTCCATTCAAATAAGCATCTTTCATAAAACTTTTCTCTCCTTATACCTAGATAGAAATTAATACCAGTAAAAAATTGTTCAAAATCAATGGTTTGTTAGAACACTGAAGAAACTCGAAAATTCTAGAGAAAATCTTGAAGTAAACAAGCTTTCCTCCATTGATACAGATACCTATTTTCAAAGTTTTCCATTAATCACCAAAATCATCATTAGTCATCATCAACAAATCCAAAGAGAACTGGAAAAAACAGGTCAATTCATTTGCCTACTTTAAATCGGTTTACGTCAACAGGAAAGCATTTAGAGATTTAGAAATTTTAATGACTGTATTGCAAATTGGTATTATTACAGTCCAGCATGCAGTAGAGAGCAGGCACATAAATCTTCTGGACTTTATTTATTAAGTTTTGTGATCAGACAGACGTGCGTTCAAGCATTATGTGTGTGAGCATGCAGTAGTCCATCTAACATTTATTAGAAATTTATCTTGATTTAATTTTAATTTTTTTAGTTTATTCAGTTACTTTTAACTAACTGTGAGTGCAAAGCAGTGAGAGGAAGAATGTTAAGTTTATTAATAACTTAGAGAGAGTCAAAATTTCCAGGGAGCAGAAGAACTTGTGAGTCTTCTAACCAAGATCCAAGGAACCTGTGTAGAATTGCCTACATCCTCCATTACGCCCCTGCATATAAGATACATTTATTGTTTATTTTTTGCTGTCAAACACAGAAGCATTATATCTACTTACCTAATGTAGATTTATTCTTGCTGACAAGCCAACAGTGATACCCAAAGAGAGAAGACAAACTGACAGAAAACATAGCTGCAGCAAAGAATAAAAACATGATGTGGAACTTGGCTTGAGTATCAGGAAGGCCATTCTAAAAATTAAAAAAAAAAATGCCATTAGAATTGGGGAAATAGCTGTTTCATTTGATTATTAATAATCCTCTATTCAGCCAAATCAAATTCAGCACACAGACAAATACACCACACAACAAGAATATCAGTAAATGGATGACACACCTTCTATGTACAGACAGCCATGCAATTAGGTTGGTGACAGCATCGAATTTAAAGAAACAGGCCCCTTTCTTGGGAAACTATAAACACTGAGAGCAAGAATCTGAAATTTAGATCTAAACTTTAAAACGTCTTTTAGAGAAGAATAATGTGAAAAAAATGAAGCCTATGATTGTACATACAGGCTATAGCTTTGTACATGACAGGAGATACTAGTTTACAATGTAATGCCTTGGAATCACAGAATGTCTTGGCTTAGAAGGGACTTTAACAATCATTTAGTTCCCAATGTCCTGCCAAGGACAGGGGCACCGTCAACTAGACCAGGTTGCTCAAAGCCCCATCCAACCTGGCCTGGAACATTTCCAGGAATGGGGAATCAATAACTTCTCTGGGCAACCTGGAACGGTGCCTCACCACCCTCAGAGTAAAAATTTTTTTCCTAATACCTAATCAATATCTGACCTCTTTCAGCTTAAAGCCATTCCTCCTTGTCCTATCACACTTTACATGTCCTTGTAAAAATGTCTATTCTATCTGCAGCTTTTTTGTAGGTCCCCTTAGAATCTTAGATTTCTTGCACAGCAGTAACTTCACTCACTGAAAGACAGTATGTAGATCAGAGTACTTACTGTCCAAAACTTGATAAAGTACTGCAAATCTGTTGCAGCAATGAAAAGGCAATACAGTAGTGAGTAAGCCAAGAATAGAAGAAAAAATTTGTAATTGGAGAATCCTACACAGTTGTTGACCCTGATAAAAACAAACAAAAAAACATGTACAAATGAAAAGTTGTAAAAGTTTTCTTTGCTTTCATCTAATTTAAATTGAACTTATTTACTCTAAAAACATTTACATCAGCATGTAAACCAAGTTTCACTTCCTATCTCTGCTGCCTCAAGCTACTGGAATGGATTTAGCTTCAATTCTCAAATTAGTGCAGTAACCCAAATTAAAACACCACCACCACAAGAAAGTCCAAAGAACTTTACCAGGTAATACCACTTTCAACAGCTTACTAAAATTAAATTTTAACTTATGGTATGGAATTTGTTCTCAGCACATCTGATGCAAATATGATTGCAGTTAGCTTATTTTTTTTTAGTTTGCAGATAAGTATACCATGTTATACCTTTAGGCATACTGCATGTCACCTGGGACAGTAACAAGCCAGGAACTGAAACCTGACTGAATTTTATGAGAATTAAAGCAGTCTCATTTAATCCAGATCCTTCTTCATTAATCATACTATATACTTAAAACTTCTCATACTATAAAACTTCTTATTCTCAAACATAAAAGCATTCATAGGAGATTCCTAAAAATATTTGTATTTACATAAAATAATGAGAGAAAAGCTACTCTGGAATAGAAAACACTCCATATCAGTGACAACATGACACGGAATAAGACATTAGAAACACATCCAAATATTAAAATAGATCTAATTTTATCATTTTCACTTATGGGCTTTAAGATCACCTGTCTCCCATTTGTAAAGAATTTTATACATGATAATGAACAACTAGTTGTCTTGGTTTAAGGCAAATTTGGGAAGGAACCTCTGAATAGGTCCCTCCAGAAAAAAAGGAAAAGATGATGATGAGAGAGCAATTAGTACCATAGTAGCTTTCCATTAGAGACAACATATTAGATATTATGAATTTTAGAGTGCTATTAAACATATAATGATATTACATCCACCAAATGAAAAAAAATATTGTAGCACTCCCCATGGGCAGTTTATTGGTAAACTGCTTCCTCTTTTATTTGGTTGCATTGAAAAGCTAATCAAAGTTATCTTTGTACTAACCTTAACAGAACTCCTCATATGAGTTCAGAAAAACCTAACTGATCCTGCTGTCAGAAAGATCAGCCAATGAAGACTACATCCATAATGATACTTGTGTATCAATAAATAATTCTCAAAAAAAAAAAAAAAAAAAAAAAAGAATGTGTGGTGATGCTCAACTTTAGCTTCTAGAAATGCACAACAAGTTACAACAACTATTCTCTTCTTTAGGGAGATGGTGATGCTAATGGCAGAAAACATGTTAATCAGATAAGGGTAAAATTTTAAAATACCAAAGAAATTTTCACTGTACATTACTGTTACCCAGTCTCAGATTAGGTAGCAAGTTGGGTCAGTTTGTTCTAAGTTTGGTTTAGACAAAATGTAACACCTTGGCTAAACATTAAATTTTGCATTGTCATTTAAACATGCAGCAATAGCTAAGAATTCATATTAACTACAGTTAAGCATTCACAACAGATTGTTCTAATTAAATAAAAAGAAGATATTTTGTAAGCTCATCATTATTCTTATCAAAAAGTGAATATAAAATTCTCCACAGGGAAGTGGTTTTTTTTTTTTTTCATTAAATATGTCAAAATAAGCAATTCCATGATAAACTGCAAGGAATTTAGGTTCAGGTTTATTATGGTAATCCTACTTTCTTTTATGATACTTATTTTTAAACTGTTCTTACTTAAGACACTGATGTGAGAAAAGAAATATCAAGTGAAATGTTACTCCCCAAAGATGGAGTTTCTTGAATCAAATATAGCTTTATTTCTAACTGCTGTTTTGCACAATGGCATGTGGTACACATGTCAAAATAAACTTGAATAAATTATTATGCTCCCTTCAATTTTGACAAGGCCAAAGACTGCAGAGTTCTTACTGGAAAAGAATAGTTCATCAGAAGATTGACGAGAAAGTAAACACCAAGGTTTTGTTATTGCACTGTTTGAGCATGTAGCATCAAATCTTAAACCTCAAAAACGGTGGTTAGATTTGAAGTCTAACATTTCTGAGAAAGAATAAAACTGATAAATATACCAACTAAATGGCTAAAAAATGGTATGTTATTGCAGTGAAACATTACCACAGTCAGAACAGTCCAAAATAACAATCTGGATTACAGCTAACATTTTAAATGCTCCATTTTCAAGTACAAAAAGAATATATATCATTCCTGTTTGAGGGTTAGTTTACTGAAAATGCCAGGCAAAGAAATAATTTACAAGGCACTGAAGGTGATACAACCCAGTTAACAAAATAGCATCACAGAATCCAGGAGATGCTAACTATTTGGATTATTCAAAAGGTAAAGATGTTTTGGATTATTCCTAAAGTGTTCCTAAATGCAACTTGTTAGCACTAAGAGTGCTATATACAAATGGCATTTTTGGTGATGCCTCAAGCCACTGGATTCCCACCTGCAGCAGCATCTGTATGTAGTGAGCAGCAGCAGCACTAGATATCACCAATGCATCACTTCAACCTTTCGGAGCAGTTAGTGTTAAATATTTCCATTTATCACAGCACTTGCATTAGCACAGGAGTGACAGCCAAAATAAAGCCTGAGCAGACAGCTGACTTGGGCCTAGGACATGACAACCTCTCATTACCTCTGCCTTCCAGAAGCTTCATCTTACTTTCCATAGGTTATTTTTACCCATTCTCTCTGTCCAGAAATCTTTCTCCTAGCAGAATATTAATTTAGAGAGCTCTCATGGCTGTTTCCCTGCTCTCCCTAAGCATCACAGGAGTTCTTTCCTGTTTCCTTCCCACCCAACTTGCTCCCGCCAAAAAAATTGCAACATGAAAAGCAAAGCAGAACATAATGATGTTCAGAGAGGCTAAAATCCATCCATAACACTGAATTGCACCCTTATTTTTTTTTTCCCTAAGAAACCTTTGAACATGAGTCTTTACAGGAAACTATAAAGCTTGATCAGCACCTCTGCAGTATTTGAAAACTCTTTCATCTCTTCCACATAGTCCTTTTTTTAGGGTGAGAAAGGAACTGTGAACATCTGCTCAAATTAGGAAAAAATGCACAATACCTCTTTTTCTAATGCATTTCTGTTACTTGGAGTACAAAAGGAACATCTCTCCAATCAAGAAGCATTACACATCTTTCAATTACTTTCTCTGTTTGTATTTTTATTTTTTTGCACCCACTGCATATTAGTTCAAAACCAGTGAGGAGTGTAATACTCTCTCAAACTGGGTATGTTCATGTTAGGTTAAGAAGAGTGCAAACATGTATAGGAAGCAAATGAAATGCTACTGAGAGGAAAACAGTTTTTCTAGAAGTTTCTCTGCCCTAGTGAAGTAACACTTCAATGTTCCTTTACACAAAACCTAAGCTTATGATTTGTTATTAGATACAAGGGATTTTTATTCTGAAATTGAAGCTTGCATGAAGAACATTTTCATGTAAATGTTTTAATACAAAAAACCACAAAAAATCCCAAAGAGATCACAAAGCTTAGAAGAAGTGTTTATAATACTGAATAGTAATAGTCTTATTGAGACTTTTCACTGATATTTTGTCAGGAATAGCCTGGCAACTGTTTACTGTTTTTCTTAGAGCTTTCGACAAGGCAGCTATTAAAAAGTGGAAAATAGGAAACTGTCTTTTTTGTTCTAAGCAATTTGTTCCACATTCGATGGTTTTACCCATTTGCTTTGTTGTGGCCTTGTTTGTTGTTGTTGGTTTTTTTTAAGAAGCACACTACTAACATTAAACATCATCAATTTTCACATGCTGATTAAACCTACAGCAAAACACCTTATCCTCCACTGGTAACTATTTCTTTCAATTGTATCTACCATGTAGATGCAAAATAAGACGAGATACTTAAAATCAAATTACATTATGGCAGATACTGTAGTCAGGACCAAGAGAAACAGGGGGAACCCAGCACCCCCTCCTTCTTGCCCCAGGACAGAGCCTCCTCTCTTTGATATTCTTATATCAAATTCTAATTTGACATAAGAAAGTGTCAAAACAACTGCTTTGAACCATCTACCATTCAGTTTGTCCAACACAGGGGATTCTTCTTTTTTTATCATTTTATATGGTGAAGAATTGCCATGTACCACTCAATCCTCTAAACCTGGACCTTACTAAGCAATTTTCTTTAATTATTTCTTGAGATACACCTGCCAAACTGACATAAAACTAATTATACATCCTGTCTATCCACTGTCTTTTCTTCTCCTAAGAAAAGACAGGAGAACAAAACTACTGTGTGGGCTGACATGGCAGTAAAACAAGGGAGGGTGGGAGGCATAGGGCACAAAGAATGAAAGAAACCAAAGAACCAATAAAACAGAGTGCTCACCTGGTGTTTCCAGCAAGCCCACTTCACTGGGTGCTTTGGTAAAAGGAACCAGGCACAGCCTTGCCCTTTCATTTTAAACCTAGGGTAGCACTTCACCCTTCAATGCAACTAAGGCACAGTAATATTCAAACTCTATGGAAAAAAGATGCAGTTCTTAAAAGAAGTACTCACTAATCAGAAGACTACTTCATCCACACTTTTAAAAACATAAAGAGGTACCTAACTCAGAGGTCCACGAAAAATGATATTTGAACTTCTTTCTGTATGTCACAACTAGGAAAAGAGGACATATAGTAAATAACTCCAACAGATCTGCAAGACCAGTAACCTCATGTACACATCTAACTCTAGGAATGCTGAAGCATCGTCATCATGGCAGACCTCACAAAAGTGTATTTTACCAAATCAGAACATAAGAAAAGAAAACCAACAGTACACTCACCAAGGGCAGTGATGATCCATTTTCAAAATGCATCTTTAAAAAACCCCAGCAGAATTCCAAGCATTGCCAAAAGACAAAAGAAAAAAAATTCTCAGAAGCAAACTTACATGCCAGATTTAAATTATTTATATACAGATTAAGAATTATCTATATCTACTCTATGTTATGAAACCTATTTAATAAATACATCTATTTAAATTCACATAATACAGTTTACCTACAAGGGAACTGCAGAAGTGGCATAGTAGTGGAACCAAAAACATTTGATAAGTCAAAAATTAATGATTTAAGAAAATGCAATCTAAAGGATTTGGTCAACTTTAGCATTTGGTCCTCAATCTGAATAGGATTTTCAACTACTGTTTATTTTCCAGCAGAGTCTTAGAAACTGGGCTAATTCAATTATTTTGTAGTCATGCAACTAAATATATTTCCAAGAACACGGTCTGTTTTTATAGAAATACATACATTTTTATGCAAATAGACAAGCTTTTAAGGGCTTACCTTGTATGAAAAATCCCAAACACTTGTGCAAGTAATCATTCACCGTTAAAAAAATGTTCACAAGAAAATCAGATATGATTGAAACAAGCAAATCTTGGTAAGGTAAGGACAAAATTAAGGTTTTCTACAAAATATGTTAACTAATTGCATTCTGCAAATTTCACTCCCATTTTGTAGGATAACAAGTCATTTGTTTCTTCACTAGAAACTCACATGACTATGTTCCTATCTTACACTGAAACCACCATTTCATACAACACAACCAAGATGCTCTTCCTGCCTCAACTCTGCTTCTCTTTCAGTGCCTCTGCTGCTCTCCTGGACAAAGCAATGTCTTCTCCACCTCACAATCATGGTGGAACATTTCATCTGCTGAAGAGGATTTGGAACAGCCTTAAAGCTAAGAATAAATCACTCTTTGAAGAAGTGCCTTCTCTCAAAGTTAGAAATAAAAGCACTGGGGGGGCCAGAGTGAAGAAACACACAGATGTCCAAGCTCACTGGAGAAGCGTCAGAGAGAACAGCCAAAAGAAGGATTAAATTAGAAAGCAATTGGACTTCTGGAGAGTATGGATATGATCTTCCTTTTGTGTGAGACAAACGAGAACTTAATTTCATGGCTTTAGTTAGAAATGGGAAAATGCTTGGCTGTTTCTTTCTTTAAACAAAAGTAACCTGCAATTTATCCAGTAAAAAATAGGACATTAAGTTTATCACCTCAGGTAAGTGTAAGTAACATCATGATTAGATTGAAATGGGTAGTGATGTTTATTCAGATTATAACAAAATAAGTGTATTTTTTAATCAGCTATTTTTGGTTATATTCTTAAGGAAAACTCTTTATTAATATTTATAATTTGCAGCCATTATGTAAAGAATGTATAAGACCATGTAATCCGAGCTGGCATCAAGGGAGTCATAAAATATTAAACCTGATAAATCTACTCATAAAAAATAAAAGCTTCTGTGCTAAGAAAAAGAAATTGATTAATTCAGAAAATCACTCATTTAAAAAATATTCTTACTTGTCGCATACTGAACAGTGATGGCAACGATCTGGTTTTACAAGATGGCATCTGTCACAGTATCTGATTGCTAAAGAAAAAAGTTCCAAGATTAGATTTCAATGTACAGTTACACATTTTGATTTTTGAAGTCTGTGCAAAAGTAAATACTATCTGTTCAGCCCAGCAGAACCCTCAGGAAAGCATTTCAGCACGATCAGAAGCAGTTGCAAATACCGAAGCATTCTTCAACTACTTGAAACACTGCATCCATCAGACTGAACCCAAATAGCTCAGTTTTTGCAATCTCTGCTAATCATACTAATTTTTTTTTTTTCCCCAAGCCTTTTAGCTCTGCAAAACAACCAACCAACAAAACCCACAAAACCCTCACTAGACTGGAAAAACGTTCAAGACTATTCAACAATATAGTTATTTAATGCTATTATTCTAACAGCTTTAATTTATTATGTAAGATTATCTCTTGGATTTGCTTAGCTAACCAGCACTCAAAAACTGACAACATGAGTAGGGTTAGATTAACTCTTAGTTTAAAAGATCTTTTGTTCTTTCAACTGTATGATCAACAAGTAAAACAGTAACAGTTTCTTATTGTGATCTATCTAGCTATATGTGACATGCAGACAGTGATTCTGTTTTTATTATTTTTTAACCTATGTTAAAAGAAATGTATGCAGTTAATGACTGCTACAGCCGCTTCTACAGCTTGCTAGTATCACAAGCTATTTGTTAATATCAATTTGAAAACAAAAGCAAGGCATTGTCAATCCACTTTAAAATGCTAAATGGCATGCTGCAATTTACTTCTGAACAATCTTTAAATGCTGAACAAATGTAGACCACTTTCTTATTTTATGAAATACTAAACACACTTCTTCCCTTCAATTCAAACCCTTGAAAACTCTTTTTAAATTAGTTTAAGTAGTACATCAAGACATCTGCCTTTGTTAGTCTCCTGAACACCTGTTTACCTCCAGACATTGTCCGCGTGTAGATAGGAAGGTCCTTGGCTGCCCGCCTTAAGACTTCTTGCTGGGATTCACCTCTAGGCTCTCTCTCTAGGGACTCCTTGTCTGAATATGATAGATGAAACTGGAATAATTTTTAAAATCAAAGAAATATTAGCAAATCCTAAGTCAAATATGTAACTGTAGATGTGTAGAGAGGAATAAATATTTATTACATAAAGACGGATTAGCAACATGTACAGGGTATTACAGCAAATAACCCAGTGTTCTCACAACAACTAATTTATTTATGGCAACTGAAGACAAAATAAAAAACACTTTTGATTTGGTACTGATGCAATGCTGAATGCTTCCAGAAGTGTTAAGCAACATTCTTCAAGAAAAAGATCAAGAGCTTATCATTGCCCTGAAAGGTCAGTCAATTTACTTCTGTAATGCCAAATATTAACTAGTAAATATAACCTAGGGATGTCAGTGTTTAACTGAAAGAAAATACACTACTAGTAATAGCAGAATAGACAGCTCTAGTTCTCCTCTGGTGTCTGGCATTTTCCCTTTTATTCTTTGTTACTGCTGTTCTCTTCATGCAGGTGTTAGGGTGTGTTTTCACTTTAGAGACCAGCTGGGAGAAAGAATAGATGGGTCTTATATGGCAAAATAACCATATTTTGAATATCTTCCTGAATAAAGTGCCAGCTTCTGTCACTTCCCAAAACTGTAACAAACATGGCTCTAGCAAGTGCTGGAAAGGTAAAAATTACTGAAAGAGATGCTTAGTGTACATGAAGTAGTACAAATTTCTTAAAACTCCAAAGTCCTCTGCAACACAGCAACATAGCCAGCTTTGTCACTGTAGCTTCTCGAAACAGGGAGAAGTCTTTGTTATCCCTATCAGAGAAAGAGGATACAAAATCACCTTTGAAAAGAAGTCCATATTTGGCAGGAAGAGCTGTCTCTATCCTGTGCCAGAAACAGAAACCCTCTGCACAGCAATTATGTTTACAGGAAGGCTAATAACACTGATTTTTTTTTTTTCCTAAAAGAAAGTGATGCATGTAAAAATAAGAAAGCAGACAGAAATATGCAGTAAGGAGCCTATTCTCACTTCCATAGAGGAGGCACCACTTAACCCTTCCTGACAAAGTCCAGAGTCTTCCACCTGAAGCTGGCTATCCACTGTTTAACTTGAGTTTCTTAGGTAATTTTTTTTTCCTTTGCAAGAATACACTCTAACCAACATCTGAGTTGATTTATATTGGGATACATAAGATGTCTCACTACAGAAACTTACTTTAGAAAATTTTTAAATGCTTTTTTGATGTAAACAGAGCTACTGTTTTATCTTTTTTTATTGTTCCTCAGAGTTGTCCTACATCTAAAACCTTTGTGCCTGGGTAACCTTTTTCACTCCCATCTTCATGCAGTTCTTGTATAAAGCTGGTATGCACAAGAACAACACATACTACAGTAAAGTCCATCAAAACCTACTTTACATGTAAAAGTTTGAAACAAGCTTAAAAGAAAGCTGTGTGGTTTGCACCAGCTGCAGTATTCATGAAAACAAAATGAAAAAGCTTTATTTGTTTTTCAGTCTTCAAATGAATACTTGCTAGCCCAGTTCACTTAAAAATACATCTTTTTCTATTTGTAGACTTTATCCTATAAAATGGAAACCAAACAGTAATTCAACATTACAAAATAACCTAATTAAAATTTTTAAAATATGCTCTAGTAGAATAGGAAAAAGACATGGAACAATTATGTCCCTTACTGCCAGCAACACTGTAAATTCGAAGAACACAGGAACACCGCACATTGCTTTCTATTACTCAACTGCAATACTCTCCCTACCCCATTTGAAATTCCCCAGTAGCATTGTATGATGGCTTTGGAATTGTACTATATTTAGCAGGATTTGTCAAAATGCTTTTATTGGCATCAGCCCAATGATTTGAAAACCCTTCTAATTATCACTACAGTCACCATATACATGCATACATTTTGCTATGTAATTACCAAATGAAATAGGGTTTTAATTTATTTTGTTCCTCCCCATCCTAGGCTATAGTAAATAAAAACTACAGTGTGAACTCCACTGAAGATGGCAATTAGTTTGAATTATCTACTTGCTTTCACAAGTACATACCCTAGTGGTGAATGAAAACTATTTGGAAAAGAACCTCCACACAACAGACAATAGAAATCACAAGCTATTTATTTTAGGTTGACCTGGTACTTAAAGCAGCTAGAGCTGAGTCCATGCCAAAGGGCATGTTTGCTTTGTGGGTATTTCAAGCTACAGGGCAGCCATAGCATGATTCCTCCTGACCTCAGAGTTTGTGTAACACAGCACCTACTAAGGACTCAGGGGTTTCTGTACAAAGACAGATTGGAATATGTCAAAAGTTGTGCTAGCTATAAAAAGTTGCATGGGCAGAATTTCCATCAGGGCCATTGATGAAGAACCTTCCCAGACCTCTTTTTTCATGTGGCTGTTCTTTACTAGCTCCCTTCCTGCTTAGCCAGCTGTGGCTTCCCATCATCAGCTTACCTAATGTGCAATCCCACCACAATCCAAAAGTTCCTTCCTACCAAAACAGATGGGGAAGAAGTTCTAATTCAAAGGACAACAGACAGATTGACAAAAAATATAAGTCTTAAACACAGGGAAATAAATTGTTGCCCACATAAAAGTCTGATATTCCCAAGGCAAAGATTCAGGATGCTAGTTCAAATAATTCATATTTTTCAAGTGGACGGGATTTTTTCTTCTACCATAAATTCTCATTTTAAAATATCTCTTAAAAAATTAGAGAAATTGTTACTTTTTATTTGTCTTGGTCACTACACTGATTGCAATCTGACTTCTATTAAGAAGCTGTAACTGCCATCTGTGCTTTTCCACAGAGTGTAAAACTGCATGAGATCAGAGATTAAGTTTTTCAAACACTACAAAATCAGGCATTTGTCTAGGCTATTTCATAAACAAAAGTTAAGTTTATCTTACTTCTTTTGAAGGATTCATTGGTAGCGTAAAGATTGTTTTCCAATATGACCAGACGAACAGCATGAAAAATATGTGGTAAGCAACCAGGCACACAACTAAAATCAGAAGGGAACAGAATTAATACAAACAGACCAGTGATACTGTAGTACTTACAAACAGTGCCTGTAGGTGTCACAGACAGTTCTCTAACAGATGTAAATACAGAGGCTCTGGAAAAGCTTTGCAACAAAAATGCTGCACTGAAACTTTACATAAGACAAATACAAACTGTGGGCAAGGTCATGATACAGTCTACATAGATTACAGAAGTTTGAGGAAAATGGTTAATAGCCTATGAAAGCCTCATCTTTAATTAGCAAGCAGTCTTCCTTACACATTTGTTAAATCCTAATTAACTGATGCATCTCTGTCATTAATTTCATAAATCCTGTAGGGAGACTTCCAGCCATGCAAACCCCCACTCTGCCTCCCCCCAGCAAAAGCCCCAACCCCCCAAAGGACCTAAGGGGACCCTGACAAGGGTGAGGGAAGCCTTGGGGTGGGTATGCACATGATACCTGAGCAGTAACCATATCCTGTTAATTTGTTTTCCCAGATTTTAGAGGGAGGACAGTTGGGTGGTTTTGAAAACCTACAGGTCCTTTAAATTCAAGTGTTCATTCACTACTTCACAGACAGTCAACATTTAATCTTATGTTTTTTAACAGATGAGGAGCAACATTTAGCATGCTGAGTTGTTTTACTAGAATACAGAAGGCAACAGTAACTTTTCCAAAGAGTCTGACATAGGTTGATAGGTATTTCCATTTAAAAGTTCTCACCCTAGTAAGAAATTCACTACAGTAAACAGTAAATCATAAACTCATATCCCCTGATTTATTTACTCTAATGACAAGAAAAGGATAGTCTTCCACAAACTCATATTCTCCAAAAGAATCCTAATGGGAAACCTGTGTACTTTCATGTCACAATCTGAAATATTGCCCTTGTATGGTTAGCTCATGAAGTCTTTTTATAAATATTATTCAGGGCTAGAGTATTCTTTATAACACATGCATGATAGTGCATATAAATGCAGGAACAGTTGTCTGGTATGTTCTTACTTTTTGCAATTTTGCCTCAAAAGTAACACTGAATAAATACTTTTGGTGTTGAAGTTTGTTTATTCAAATAGCAGGAACATTGTAAATATTTACTCTTATTCACTAAGTTGTTAAAAATAATAAAAAAAAGCTAATAGGATCTGAGGAGTGAATCTGTACAAAGCTTTTGGAATGATAGGGGCAAAGAGTCATATGCCATGTCTATAAACTGAAAGAAAAATCTTATCAGCATAAATAAGTGACAGAACTGGACTCCACGCAAAGAACAATATACTAAATGACCATCTTGTTATTGCATAAGCATCTGGACAGGAACAGTTTATCAGGACATTTCTATCAACTCTAAAAAACCCCGATTTATTCAAACAAAATCAGTATTTTTTTAAACAGTATATTCATGGCATATAGTGAGAGCAAAGTAAGACAAGTTACCTCAGGATGCACTTTGCACTTACTGATCTGCATTAAGCATTTTATTGTTTCAAAAAAACTCCCCAGTAACTGACTAACAAGAAAATTGTTCACATATTTAAAAAATAAAAAAAAAGCCAAACACCTGAATACACTATCCAAGATTTTCCCTTTGAAGTCTGAACAAGACTTGAGCTCATCTTGTCTGATCTTGAACCCTAATTCCCCACCCTGGCCCCGCTCCTGACTGGTCACTCCTCCCAGGTTATCTACCCACCAATTTCCCTGCCCTGGGACCCTGGGCTACCTGGCTGCTCCACCGGGCCCGGGGATGTGGAGAGTCCAAGGTAAGAACTTCATTTCACCTGAGGCATGTAAAGAAGAGCTGCCTGCTGCTCCCTGGCAGGAAACTTTCTATTTTACATGTTTTCTGGAAAAAAACCCCCAAACCAACTAACCAACCAAAAAACCCCAACTCAGCTAAACAAAATAAATCCCAATCCCAATCCCAATGGCATATCCCTTCCTTGAAGGCAACCAATTTACAGTTAGCTAGCACACACAGAGTTGCCTGGAAATTTGAGGCAAACTGTAGTATGGCTGAGCCCCATTTGGCCAGAAAAATCTTAGGGCAGAAGTAGAGTCAGGATAAGTTTCTTCTGAAGCCCACTAAGGCTTTGAGTGAAAATAAGGAAATGTAATGTTCCTAACGCATTCTGCTGATAATTTTAATGTGTTTTGTGAGCAATGCCCATCAACTTTCTCTTTTTCCCCTCCCACAGAGTATGGAGTAGCAAGAAACTGAAATTCTAAGCCTGCAGATAACACTTCTACACTCATATGGGGGATGAGATCTCGGAATTGCAAAAAAATTTTTCAAGCAAATGTTTCTTAATTGACAAACATTTTCTAAGCAAGGGAGTTGCCAATGACTTAATAAAATTTGCTGGAATTACACGAACATAAAAAGCTCTTCCTCCAAAAGCTCTGCTGCCCCACACTTTACACTTCCATGCTGTGCTGTAGAATTAAAATAGCATCTGGAAAAACAATCTAAACATGCTACAGGAACTGTAGTGACTGCTAACTAGGCAGTTTTCTTATACTGTGAAAAGGCTACGCATCTGAAGGATTCTATTTCTTAAAAGAAAATGCAGAAAACAATCACCTCCCATTTAAATATGTTGCATCTGCACAAATACACTGTTCATCTCTAGAAAACCTGCTTTTACAAGAGCCTTCCATATTATGAATAAAGTTTCTAAAAACCAGAATGCAAGGATTGTTTTAGCTGACACATCAGAAAGCCAGTGAGAAGAGTAAAAAAATTATAATTTTTCTCATCTCTATTTGTAATGGCTAAACCAATATTCAGGAACAGCAAGATAATAAAAAGTGCTGAGGAACAAAAAAAGTTTTAAGTTAGACTGTTTCTCAATTCTACTAGTAAACTACTGTTCTACTCTGACCCCTGATTTACACTTATAAACAGCGAATAACAATCTTACCTTTTTCTCCGATATTTGTCATTGTCACTGAAAAAAAGAAAGGAAATAATAAAAAATTATGCTTAGATAGCAAATTATATAACGCAGTATTTAAACTTTTTTTTTTTTTTTTCAACCAAAGATGGAAGAGTAATCATCAAACAATACACGTTTTAGGTCACATACTATGAAGCTTTTATGCTGTGTACGCTCATCACAAGAATAGGTAAACAGTATCAATTGCTTATAAGGTGTTTTGGCTCCTTTTCCCAGGCTCATTTCCTGATAACCAGGACCTCCATCTCTCTGAAGCTGCTGAAGTTTAATCCAAGAAAAGCCATCTGTGAAGAGCAGTTAGTTCTTTTAACTGTGGTTGCACAGGTTTCACTCTTTATTTATGTTGTGTTCTTGAAGTGGAGGTATCACACTCCAGAACTGGTTTTGATAGCAATATTTGATGATACCTTAGATCTTCAAAGCATAAAACCAGAAAGTATACAAAAGTTCCATTTCCTTTAAGAAACTGTTCATGGACTAAAAGATTTGGGGACAGTAAAAGAGTGAGAAAGGGCCAGTGTGTCAGGCATGGAAGGGAGCACACAGGTATCACACACCAGTGACTGCATTTTCCATTCTTGGTCACATTATTTGAAAGTAAGCAGCCCACAACAGGTATCTCAGAAAGACCAGAAACTCCCAAGTGACCAAAACCTCTTTTCACCCAAACCACTCCACCACACATTTATCCATCCCAGTTAAGCAGTCTCCAGGCTGTGAACACTGGTGCCTACAAAAGGACAGTAGGTATACAGAACTCTCATCCACTCTAGTTTTCCTAATAAAAATGATTGCACAAGGTCCTCAAGCAGCAGGCACAAGGCAACTCCTATGGAAAAGCCAAACAGCCATGCCATCTGACTGATGGATTAAACTTCGGCTTGGTGATCGAGTTAAAGCCTGTATTTAAATACACCTTGTACACTGCAAGGGTGGACCATGGGACCAGTGCTGCTCAGCACCTTAACTAATGCTCTGGAAGAGGGAACACTTGTCAAGTTTGCAGACACCACCACTCTGGGGACGGCAGCTGGTATGTGCAGAACTTCCATTCAGTGGGACCCCGACGGGCTGGGGGAATGAACAATGGGGTCCTTACGAAATTCGGGAGAGCAAAGACAAAGTCCTGCACCTGTAAAGAAGCAACTCCCTGCAACAACACAGCCTGGGGACTGCAGGGCTGGAGTAGCTCTCTGGAAGAAGCCATGGAGAAGGCAGCAGAAAGGGCCACCAGCCACACGGGCTACATCAGCAGGGGCACGGCTGGTCAGTCAAGGGAAGGGTTTATCCCCCTCTGTGCAGCATTCACCAGACCACAACCAGAACACTGCAGGGCTTTGAGCCTCCCAACAAAGAGACAAGTCCAGGAGGAATCAACCAAGCTGATAGAGACCCATCCTCTAAAGAGAGACTGCACAGCCAGGGCTTGTCAGCCTGGAGAAGACATGGTTTTGGGAGGGCCTCCCGAGACCTCCAGGGAGGCACTGAGAAGCTGGGCTCTTCATACTGGTGCAGAGTGGGATGACAAGAGCCAGTGAGTGTAAAACGACGAATCAGATTCGATGCAAGGAAAAACATTTCCACCCTGAGAAGCGTCCAACAGCAGAGGAAGCTGCCCAGACATTGCACAGCCTCTATCAGTGAAGCTTTTCAAAACTCAAGCCAATAAAACCCTGAACAACCTGATGTGACCTCACAGCTAGCCCTGCTTTGATTAGGAGGTTGGACTGGATGAGCTGAAGTCCTCTCAAACATGAATTATTCCACAATTCTGTAATTATGAAATAGGTCTACTAAAACGGAGATTTGACTACAACTCTGCCAAAACAAGCATCTACCTTACCTGAGGGAAAACAGTAAGCAACCATGTTTATAAAGCTCCTAAAAAATCAGAAAGACACCACAGAAGTTGCAAAAGCCACTATAAAGTAAACTATATTCTATCCTCAGTTTTTTGAACTCTTTAGAATTTGATAAGCTGAATATCCATCTAAACAACTGCTAGAGAGAAGCTGAAGGAACACATATATATACCTTTGACTCTGAGGAGCAGACATGCACCCCTACAACAATGCATAAGACTTGGAAAATTGTTAGAAAAAATAGTCATCCACCAGATGATTGTTTACAAAAGACTTCTTCAGAGCTGATATGCAATTTAAAAGTGATGGAGTTCTCAGATTAAGACAAATTAGCCACTATTCAAATTCTGATTTTCTTTCTCAACTTGGAACGGTCAGCAGTGTGCAGAAATTTTGCCAGTCTTCTTGGAATAACTACTCTGCTAATTAAAGTCACAGCCAAGCGTACATTGCAGAATCACCAGTTTCAAAACAAATTCTACTTAACCAGTCTTCACAATAATTTGTGGTATTCTTCTCTCCTTACAAGGGAATGCCACAGAACATTGCTGTGAAAGGAACTGTAATATTTTTTCCACCCCTTATCTTTGGATAAAATGTATTTACGTATGTGTCTGAGACATCTAAATTTCCCACAATGCCAATAAGTAAAGGACAGACAAATCCAAATTTAGTGATTTCTACCAGACAGCAAACCTATAGCATTCCAAAATTTCTGTCCACCTCCAGAAGGAATGCACTCCTCAGAGTCTACACCTGCACAGAGGAGTGTCTTCTCAGCTTTTGTAATATCTAGCTTGGAACCCAAATGCTCCTGACAGTCAGGACCACGAAGGCTAAAACACAAGTGCCCAGAGATGTTCATTTAACCCCAGGAGGGTGAGAACATGTTTTGTTTTGTTTTAATATGTATCTATGTTATTTTAATTTCTTTTACCATCGAGTATAAATCAAAAGTTATTTCATACACTCCAGAGCTGCAACCACTGTAAGAGACCAAAGCAGAAAGGAACAAGGCTGAAAAGAGATGCCAGCACCTTCAGTCTTACCATCATTTTTCTCCACACATATTGAAACTGGTGTTTACACTGCCCAACAAGCATTCCCACAGACAGTGACAGAAAGGAACTATGCAAGATATCCAATAACCTGCATGAAGTAAAGTACCAGTCCTTCTGCTTATGCCTTTTTAAACTGCCTCTGACAAAGGTTCCCTGGAGGAAGTACAGTGTGTGGGAAAGTAATGGACAAGCATCTACAATACAACAGCACCAGAGAGGAAATGAAGGTGAGGGACATTTTTTTGGTTGTTTGTCTGGTTTGGGTTTTTTTTTTTAATTTGGTTGCTGGCTTTTTTTTGGGGGGGAGGGAGTGGGAGAACTTTTTTTTTTGCACCAGTGTGGCAGAACTGACCAATAGGAAAAAGAATGGCATTTACAAATCAAACTCTCTCTTAAATTTCTCTTACAGATTTCAACTTTCTCCATTTGTTGAATAACCATGATACAAAGACTTCTTAGAGTAAATACAAGACATTTACACTAAGATCACACTAAAATCATACTATTTAAGAGCATGGAAAAGAATTTCCTAGTATAAAAAAACCCTCTAATTTTGGATCTGATCAAAGAAATGTTTGGTCTTTTCCCTGCCTTCTGAATAGCACACAATATGTTTATTTAAACCAAATTTTGTATTTCTTAATAGAGTCATTTGTATCAGTGTTTCTGGCAGTTTTCTCATTTCTGTTTCAAGGGGTTACACTCACTGTGGTGAAAAGTAGGTCAGACTGGGCGTTCTGTCATTAATAAATATCAGCTGAAATACTGCAAACGCACTTGCTGATAGATAGCACAGAAATAATACGGGTAAAAAGCACTTATGTCTATGATGACTAAAATAAACACAAAGGACGTGGCAACACCAACTGCTAAGCAATTTCTGGGAGAAAACAGGGTAAATCCCTTTGGGACAAAAGGGAATGACACTCCTGTATATCCAGAGATGGAAATAATTATAAAAACATGACTTGTCTTCAGGAAATCATTAAAATGTTACAGCTTTGTTTGCCTGAGATACTGCAGAGGCCAATTTCATTAAGAATCACCCTTGCACTGCTAAAGCATCAGGATGCCATTTACAGTTCAGTACTGGCAGACTGTCACATCATTAGAGCCTCTCTGGTTCATTACGCAGCTTGCAGATGGTGCTCATCAGAATGGGGACCAGGCTGGGACAGACGCAGGACTTCAGCCAATGTAGATGCCAATTTCCCGAGCCAGAAACATTGCTCCCTGCTTGCCCCAAGCCACAAGCAGGCAGAAACAGGAGCAGCACATTCAACAGTCAATGCCACTAAGCAGCCTGCGCTTGCAGAGAACAATTGCACGAATGACAGAATGCTGCATGTCAAAAGATCGCAAAAAGGTCCAGGATGGTTTCCATCACCAAAGCAGTTTGCTAGGAATACAAAGGACATCACCAGGCACGCTGCACACTGGCTCAGGCCAAGTGGGTTTCCCACTTCTTCAATCTCCACTCATTTTCTCTAGAACTCTTTATTCTCACCCAACCATGTAAAAACTAGGTAGATGTCCACCTCCACATAGCTAGAGACATGGTAAGAAACACTGCTAGCAAAAACCCCAAAAGATTTTCAAAGATAGATTTCATATTAAAATGTTCATTGGTTTTGTAATATTAAATTTTGCTTGACTTCTAAACCCAAAATCAAAGTTTCTGAACTATAAATGTAATGGCTAGATTTAAAAATAAGGAAAAAATTTAAAAAAGAAAATGGGAGAAAGCATTTTTTAAAGCTGTGATGAAAGTGGATATACAATATTTTTCTATTGTATTTTATGTACATTTTTAAGATATTTAAATCTTTGGAATGGGAAAACAAGATACATCTGATACAGACACTGCAGTTGCATCTATAAATAGCTGGTTCTCTCAAACTTTTATGAAGTTTAACATCTTGGATCTGATTCACAAAACTAAGTACATATTTTATCTTTATAGCATATTTGAAGCTGTAAAACACTGATCTACAGATGCAGTTTGACTCAGCTCTGTGCACACATAAAAGTGTTTTATAGTTGTGACAAGTGTTCTGTCATTTCCTGCAACAGTCCTTTAGTAAAAATATCAGTGCTTGCAATAAAAGCCTACCTCTCTGTTAGACAGAGCAGTGATTTGCATTGATTCAGAGTGACGAGGTGCCACCAGTGCTTTGCTTCAGAACAAAAGTAACAGAAATATTTCTGGGATATTTAAGGTTGGCATAGGAAGTCATCAATAACCCATACATTTTCACTTGATGGTATTTGTAAATGTTTCAGAGGATTCATTTTAACCCTCTGCCCATCAAACTGCATCACTGTCCACCTGCCCAGCAGCAAGCTGCTGTTTGGTACCTTTGTAGGTAAGGTCACAAAACCACTGCTTTTGTATAGGGTACGACTAAGAACTGACTTAATCTTCCTTCTTTACAAACTTCCCGTTTACCTTCCAAGTCAGACTGGAGAATGAAGTGTCTGGCTCTACCAAAATTGTGGACACTTGTGTTGCCAGACACTTTTCAGCAAACACAAACTACACCCTGACAAGAACAGCTCTTAAAAGTTATGTATCAAGCAGTGTTAAACCCTTAGCTGAAAACATAATCTTGTCCAGTAACTACATCTTCACCACAGACCTTATGTTTTCAACTTCAAGCCATGGCTTACATTTCAAGGCACAACACCTATAGGAAATACACTGGGCACTGCATGGAGAGAACCAGCCATGCTTAACACAGACTTCAATCCTGTTTCAGAGTTGTAGGATGGCAGCTGCCTCTGAAAGCCTGAGAAAGCATTCAAACGAAATTTGGGAAATGCAACGGAGCACTTCTGGCTATACTTCAGAAGCCAATTCCACTTCTGCCACCAGTTTTGAAGCTTTTCTCAAAGTAACCACAGATGTCAGAAGATGGGGGGAAAAAAAATTTTAAAAAATGGTAGTATTTCCAAAATACGGAATAAAAATGCAGACTTTCTTTTATGCCTTAGCAACCAATGTGCAGAGAGGGTATTTGACAACAGCCAACTGCAATGCTACAATGTACTTGTATTTCTATAGCCAAACCTAAGATCTAAATGGTTGCAAGACATAAACTGCAAGTACCATAAATCCTTTAATCAATCTGGAGAACATACTGAGCAAAGAGCACAAATTCAGCTGACCAAATTCGGGGTCTAGCTCTTTTGTTTTAGCTTTTTTCCCCACCCTATCAGCTTCTATCTCCTTGCTTTCTGACACTTCTGATTCCCCGATGACACTGTGCCAAGCCCACAGGGCATGTATTAATTCTGCCTCTAAACTGTGATGAATTAAGCAGCTTTATATCCTGTTGCAATTCCATTCCACTGACGGTTCACAGGGTCAAAACCCTCCATTCGGCACTAATCAATCTGATCCTCCAGCAAAAATCTTTCACAATCATTAACGTCTTTAGCAGCTGGATGTCATTCCATGCTTTCTGTTCTATTCTGGAGGTAGCTGTGGACAGATACCAGTCACATACTCTACACCAAAAACGAGTATGTGACTTATGAGCATTCCCGACAGTACTGTGAATGTCTTGTTGTACCCCCTCTTCAGCTATTTTAAAGTAATTTATTCTTTTCCAAATCAAGCAAATCGCTCACCAGGTGGCAATATTTCCTCCCTTTCCCTTTACTGAAGTAGTCACAAAATGCTTACTGCTCGTTTGTTCCACAGTAAATCTATTTTCCTTCTTCAAAATTACAAATTCAAGATGCATTTTCTGGCAGGATTCCCTGAGCAAGAGCATTATCCTTTGAATTAAAATTAGTGTCATGTAAAAACGGATCAAAACTGAACAAAAACATCCATTGGATGTAGGATATCTACAGGATAACCCTTTCATCAGTTAAGCTGCTATTTTTATTAAAAATATCTGTCATAACACTGTCAAATTTTTCACATTTTCCTTCTTATATGCACCTTCAAATCATAAACTGGTAGGAGAACAAAACAAAACAAAAGGATGTCAGTATCCGCATTTGTCAAGAACATTTCTGACAAACAGCTGTCAGAAACTGGAAGTGACTACAGGTTCTGCCTTACATAAAGCATGGAATGGATAACTCCTCCAAGTCCCTTATGGTTCTACTAACCTGAATTAGAGACGTATCTAAGAAGGGAAAAGTAAGAATAATTTTTTTTCTTGGTGTGTGAAGTATGCCAAGATTTTAATAAACACTGAATGTTCATTTTCAGTTTTTCATAAACAGTGAATCCAGAGTATTTTCTGAGTACAGACACATGAATACAGGTGCTGGGGTGAAGTATTTCATTTGCACTTCATGTTACTGTTGTTCCATGTACACTAGGTTGAAATTTCAGTAGCTTGAGCTATCAAAGTTCACTGTACTCACTGTGCACCGCCTGTATTTCCCCATCTTTTTAGAGAAAAAACAACAAATCTGTGTCCCTCAGGTCCTCACAAACACACTCAATTTTTTTTTCAAGGGAAGGAATATTTAAAGACCCAGTAACTTTAAACACGAAGTTATTCAGGGTGAAAAAAGAAGTACTGCTACTAGACCAGGCTTGTGAGATGACAATACTGGCAAAAACAAGAGAATGGCAGTGGATTAGGGGTAAGCAATTTTTAATTGAGTGTTTGAAGACCGACTCATATATACATTTAATTCCAGCATTCATTCTACATCCAGCAGAAATAACAGTTTGCTAGTGTTCAACATCCTTCTCCTTCTTGTTAAAGGTTAAAGCTGCAAGACAAGAACTTACCTGAATCCACTAATAAAAGAGACAGAACTCTGGACATGGCAATACTAGTGTTGAAAACAATGGATTCATTTTTCTGTTTCTAAACCCCTTTTTGTTTCTAAAATGCTACTCACTACTGTAACTACTCAGCTTTAGGTATATAAGGAATCAGCTTAGTAGATTTCTTTAAAAAAAAAATTGTCCCTACTATAATGCTCAGATGAAATATAAAAACCAAAACCAAATAAACCCTAACAAAAACCCCCACAAACCTAATAAAAATACTACATTTGAAACCCTTTCTCATTACTAAAAGCTCAAACAGACCACTTACATTACAACAGTGCAAAGTCCTTGCCAAGTCCTACTGCACAACGGTTAACACTGTTCACTGTATGTTGTCAGCCTCAACGACAGAAAGCTGCAGACAAAAACCCCAGCTATATACATCCTCTTTAGCATTCAGTGCTGTAGGAATAAAAGATGCACTGAATAGACAGGCTGGCTTCAAAGCACTGAAATGCTTACAGTCTATTCCTGCCATTGGCTTTCGTTCCCAGAGTTGTTAGTTATTCCTTCTGTTGTTTACACTAAATATTCATTAGTAAGACAAGACATAAGCTTATTTTATTTTAATATGCTAAAAATGAGGGAAAACATCCAGATATAGATAAAAGATGGAATTACTGGAGATAGTGGATGACTATTATGCTGAATTAAAAAAACTGGTGAGCCAGCTCCCACTGGAAGATGCGGGGGTGGGTTGGAAACAAACAAACAAATCACCCCTGCCCATTGAAAGGAATTCAGTAAAAGATGCTTTAGCTGTGCCCCAGGATTCCATTTCCTCCCTCTCCCATTGTGGGCCTTTTGCTTTGACGGGGTCTCAAGGGATCAGGGAAGCACAGTCTATAGTCTGAAGCGAGTTTCAAGCATGTCATTTCCTTAAGAGGTACCTGCTTTCAGGTAAGCTAAAACCCAATCTTCCTCTGTTATGCAGAGTAAAAAAAATACAGCATAATACTGAAGCAGTAGTGTCTGGAACAAACCTGCTGTACCTACCACAGGGCTGCATACACTAGGACATTAACTACAGAGTGGCTTTTCCCTGGGATGTCCTTGCCCTCCTCGAGTCAGCTTGCAGCTCTCCTTTCCAGACTTTCTCAGTCAACTCCCCAGAACCCTGCAGACAATTCACTCCCTTGTGCTGGAGGTAAACACTTCATTCTTCCTCTCATGAGGGCACAGCAACTTTACTGAAGAGTGATGTTTTAAACTAATAGATTTGAATGGTGTTTGTGAAGAAAAAAAAAATGCAAAAAGCCTAACTTCCAATATAGGAACTACAGCAAGTCTTGATACTGCCCCAAAAAACAGAGGTGCTTGGCCTGGCAATCACTTTTTGTTTAATCTCTCAACTGTTCAGCCAAGCATCCATAGGACAAAAATTCTATTGGTTTTCTGTATACAATTGAAAAAAAAAAATCCAAAATCTAGGCACTAGACTACTGAGATTTTCAACATGATCAGCTGAAAACTAAGTACAGGTAATTTATATTCCTGTGTGTCACGATTATGACATTGTTACTGAAACATCAGCATGCCACACATTAGCCTCTAAAAATCAGATTCAGTGGTTTTCTACAAGATACACTGTAACAGAACCAAAATCAGAAAAAAAACCCCCAAACCTCCAAACCAAGGGAGGCTGGTGAGCTGGTCAATTAATGAATCCTTCTGGCTCAGCTTCTCTAACTCACACAAACGCTCGTATCACACCCAGCCTCCAGCATGCCGTTAATGATGCGCCTGACGCTAAGAATCAGGTACCAAAGTTCGCGGTCAGGATGACTCCCGAATGTACTGGCAGGCTGCCGATGACAAAGAAGGGATCAAGAAGTTGTGACAGCCGGGCATTTTCTAGACGACTGAGGAGTGGCACAGGGAGACTCGCGGATTTCCTGTTACCTATTCCTGCTTCCACGTCCGCCCTCAAATGGCTCTGTACGTGTGTGTGTGTGTGCATGTGTGCGCCGCAGGGACGGCGAACTCTGCTCGACCACCTGCACGGTCAGTGCCGCTCCCCAGTGCGGGGCTGGGACCGGCCGCGCTCCGCGCACTGCACGGAGGGCAACTCACGCCTGTGAAAAGCCCCGTGCGCCCGGCTCCCTCCACGCCTGCAAGCGGAATCCCGGCGCGATGGGTCGCGGGGGTATCCGGGCAGCGCGGATTCCCTCGCCCGCCCAGGGGGCCGGGGCGCGGGGGCTCCGGTCCAGCCCAGCCCAGCCCTGGCCCCGGTCCGGGCGTGGCGGCGGCAGCAGCAGCAGCCGGGGGCGGCCCCGGCGCCGACAAACAACAGAGGGGCCGCCCGTGCCCGTGCCGCCCGGCTGCGCTCCCCCGGCTGGGGCGACGGCGCCCACCCGTGTCCCGCCCGCCCCCCGCCGCCGCGGCGGCGGCAGCAGCAGCACTCACGCAGGCAGAGCTGGGTGACATAGGCGTAGTAGGACCAGCAGAGGATGCTGGAGATGAAGAGCACCGGCACCCAGTAGAGCAGCCGCTGGCAGCGCCGCCGCACGCCGCCCCAAGCGCCCGGCGCCCCGGCTGCCGGCGGGGCCGCCATCTTCCCGCACCGCATCCCGGCCGCTCGCTCCGGGGGCCCGGGCCCCGGCCGCGCTCCCCGCCGGAGCCCGCCCCGGCACCACCCTCCCGGCACGGCCGCTCCTCCCACCGCCCGCCCGCCCGCCCGCCGCTCCCCGCGGGCTGGGCTGGGCAGGGCAGCAGGGCAAGAGCCGCTGAGAGAGCGTCTCGGGGTCCGGTTGCTGTGCCGGGCCGGAGGACACAGGCACGGCCGCGAAGTTCGGGGCGGGCGGCGGAGCGGCCCCGCCCGGGCAGGGCGCGGCTCCGGCCTCGGGCGCCGCCACGTGCAAGGGCGCTGGGGCGGGGAGCGCCTGGTGCTCGACGCTGCTTCCCTCCTCATCCGCCTCTGGAAGGGGATGGCGACGCTTAACAGCGCCCTGCAAGTGCTTTAGAACAGCCGGTTATAAAAAGCGCTGCCTCGTTTGCAAATAACGCTTCGGAGTGTAATGAACAAGTGTTGCGGGCTGCGGTGCCTTGGCGGGCGGGAGGCCACGGCGGCCAGGCACGGTTGTCTTGTGGCTTTTGGCGCTGTTCGTGCAGGGGAAGGTGGCGGAAGGTTGTGCTGACTCACCTTTCCCCGAAAGGCTTTACATTATACTCACCGTAATGAAACACTTGTGAGCTGTAACAGTAAGCCTAGCCTGCGTTACGTTACGTGCACCCAATCGTTGCTGAACTCCCATTGCAAAATCGGAAACGTTGAGCACAGCCTGTAGTATTTCTGCAATCTGCTAGAACCTCTCAGAGCATCAGCGGTGCAGTAGGTGGGAAGTAGCTGTTTGATTAAAATGGGTTTGGACTTGGAAAAAAACCTTGCCTAATATCTCATGCAGGAAACTACACGTGAAGATAAGTAATCACTATCTGGAAGGCAAACAACTGCCATTGATTGAGAAAAAGGCTGCAAGAGAGGAAATAAATATTGGAGAAATAAGACAGAACCAATAGTAGGTGTTCTGGCAGGTTCCAGAGTAAGAAACGGAGTAGCTATAGTATGTTACGTTGAAGACATAAAAAGTTTACTGTATGGCTGCAGTGTTTTTATGTGATGCAAAATCATGCACCTCTCTTTATTGTAAGAGCAAACTGAGTGATTGCAGTTAGCCACAGGGAACTGAGTGAATGACCAACACAGGATGATGTATTGGGAGGAATAATATATATTCCATGGCAGTAAATCATCTTTGCCTATTCAGGAAAAAGACTTGTGTATCATTGTGAAGGGCTCAGCAAAACCATCTCCTCAATGTATGGTTATTACAATAGAGAAATGAACGAAATATGCCACCAAAAGATTGGAACGTAATAATTTAAGAAAAGATTCTACATAATGGGGAATTATGTATTATACATTAAAAGGTAAAGATACAGTGAATGGTGCTGAAAAACTAGATTTTTTATTCCTGTATGCTACATTTCTCAAAACAAGAGTAAAGGGACTGAAACCAACATGATGTAGGCAATAAAGGCATTTTATTTTACCTTAACTAATTGTGCAAGTCATTGCTGAGGCCGGCATTTTAATAGAACATTTAAAGGATTTGTCTTTACTATGTTTTAATGAAAGCATCTATGATTATAGAACATAGATTTTTAAAGCATAAGAAATAAGATTACCACTGCCTGAAGGCAAACCCCATGCTCTGCTGGCAAAAGTTAAAAGAAACAAAGGCGATTTAATTCATTTGATGGCTTTTTACACTTATTTGGAAATATGTGACAGTGACCTCTCTCAGGTACCAAGGATAATGCATCTATTGTGTTCTGTGTTTCCAGGGAGACATGTCTGTACCTTGAGAAGTTTGCAGATGGATGCTGTGTATATGAGGATGAAGTAGTTTTGCATCATCTTAGGGGCTATGAAAAGATTTCTCCTGTAAACCATTTTAAAATGTCATATGTAACACAGGGCTTACTTACAATACATGCCAGTAAACATCAGAGAAAACTTTATAATATAGTAATTTATTCTTTGGAATCATAGTTATTATAAAATGTTATATATGTAGAGAGGTGGCAGTTTGCCAGAAGTGTGGGAATAAGAAGATTATGTTTTACAAAGACCTTAAATTATATCATACAATTTCTGTTCAGAAGCTTTTCATTATCCCTTCATGGAAATGGTAGTTCAGCATTCTACCTTTTCCATGGCCACTACCACTCTCTGCTCACTGCTCAACTTTCACGGTAATCAGTAATTTCTTATTTCATATGCTAGTAATTACATGAATAATTGCTATACTGTATGCTTTACTGTTGCTCCAAAATTGTGGTTATCTGGTTCAAAATTAGTGAAATAAACAGGCAAACTTCACTTTAATTTAGATGGAAAAAAAAAGCTTGCCCTGACTAATACTCTTAATTACCTTGGATCATCTTTTGGTCAGAGAGCTTTAAGAATCCCCCTCTCCTGACCTTGTGTCTTTTCCCCATGGACATGGGCTCTCTAGCTCTCCTTCATGTCCACAGTTACTTTCTATTCCCTCTATGACTCTCATCACTCTCCAGCTAGGTCACAAGAGACCCTTTCTTCTGTGCCTTTCCTCCTTTTCCTCCCTCTGTGGTATGACCTGCAGAAATTTTAGGGAACAGCAGAAAAACTCAAGAACAAGCATGTCACCTTGTCCTTTTGCTGCTCTTTCTAACCTTCTGATTGTTTACATATTTAAAAGTCAGTTTCTCACGAATTTTCTATAAACAGTATTATTGTTGACATTCCTTCCAGTTAAAAGAAACGATTAATATTTTCTAAAACCGATAAAATTAAAAAAGTTAAACCTCTATCTTCCAATGTAGTCCCTTTCTGTGAAAGGTATATAAAGTAAAATTAAAAAAAAAAATCTCTCTTTCTCCTCTCACTCTGACTTTGTCATCTCTGTTACATCTCTCCGTGACATCACAACGTCACAAGCATATTCAAAGAAGCATTGTGTTATGGCAGAAGTAAATCCTGGGATAGTCCAAGCCATTAGATATTAATGGAGAGGTTTCCCAAATCAGTGTATTTGGGCTGTGTCTCTACAGTGAGAGAGGTTACTTGTAAAAATACAATTTATTGCTGCTTGTATGAAATGTTTGCAAGAAAAAGAGAGAGGAAATGAAGATAATTTTCTTGTCAGAAGCTGGGCTGAAGGAAGCTGGTGTTTGAGGAGGCAACTTGAGTGTTTGGAAAATTGAAGCACATTGGAAAATGTTCTTGTCGTAAGTGGTACCATTCAGGCTTCCCCCTCAGGCAAGGTATATGCAAGTTATTGCTGGTAGATTTTTTAAAATGTGCCTCTCCTGGCAATTTGGGTATTTCTAACATTACCACTTCTGCCTATTCTCTGTACCCAGCTGGGCAAAGGGATGTTCAAGGAAGGGGTTGCCACCCATAGCTCTGGGGCTGGGCATCCTCCTCCCTGCTGGCCCCCGGCGTGGAGACCCACTGTCTCTGTCCCAGGCTGGTGAAGGTGGCTGCTGCTTTCCTGCTCAACCAGCAACAACTTCAACAGTGCCTCTGCACAGGGCTCACACAAGTACCAACAGCCAAGTCCCTTTCTCCCTGTAGGCTGACAGGGCTGAGGGTCACTAGTAAAAACACACCTCCCTCCCCTCTACCCTCACAAGAACATGCATTGTTGTAGATCCCCAAGTACAGGCATGCCCTCCCCGGTTGTCTGATAGTCCTACCCAGATCCCAGACCTTCTTACCTGCTCCATGGTCCCAAATCACCAGCTGTCCAGTTTGGTGCTCACTGCATTTTGACAAGGTTCTTGTGCAGCTAATCTGGAACAAGCATCCTCCCGCTCCACATCCCCTTGCCAAGTACTCTGGCTGACCAGGGCTGTCCCTGTTGTTGTCTCTGTGAATGTCGTTCGGGTGCATTGTACACCTCTGTGTTTGGCTTCTTCCCTTTGTAATTTCATTTGATAAGGTCCTTGATCAGATGACATTAATGAAGCAGGTGCTCTCTCCTTCCATATGCTCTGACAGGTAGATTGCAGCTGGGTTCGGACACAGAATGCGGAATAAAAACTGTGCCTCTTTCTGAAGGAAAGCATCTTGACACCTTTAGCATGCAGTCCTAATAAAAAACTTCCTTTGCAAGTCTAGGGGTCTCTGCTTCTCTCTGTAAAGCCATCTGATATGACAGAATGCTTCCTCCCCTCTGCCATGTCCCATGTATTCAGCAGAGCGGCAAGAGGAGGAGGGAGAGTAGGACAGGGAAACACATATTTACTCTTACACAAGTGCAATCCACAGAGCAGCTGCTGGAAGCAGGAATACACACAGACAGACTGACAGGCACACAGCAATCATTAGGTGAACAGCAGCCCAGCAGGGATGTTCCTGGGCCTTCCTGACAGCAACTGTGCTGCTTGATTCTCTCCAGAATGTTTGGGTGTCAGACCACACTTACCACACACAGGAAAAGAAATCTCTGCACTATTTCTGGTGTAAGATATCACTGGAAAATGTATGTTGTATCCCAGCTGGAGTTAGGGACCATCTGTGTATAGCTCGTAGCTCCTGGCTACACGAAAACAAGCGGTTAAGTAGCCTCTCCAGTCTCAGGCTAGCTGTCAAATGTATTTTAATTGAAGGGCTGGTCCAGATGTCTTCAACTTCTTGCTCTCCCTCTCTTGGTACTTAATTATTTGCAACTGTTTGGATACCCAAACCTAACTATTGTTGTATGATTTTTTTCCTTGTGTTTTTGAGTTTTTGTGGCAATTTTCCTGGTTCTCCACAGGAGAGGCACATTTAGCTCCTTTCCAATTCTTTCCTCAAATTTCTTGATTTCTACCTCTGTATTGATACAATACTGTATTTGTCAGAGTCTGACATCACGGAAGTTTTTTCAAGTCCTATTTGGGTTTATTATTGATCCACTCTTCTGTCACTTTCAGTGGTAATTTTTTCATTGCACTGTTTTTCCCCAGATGCATTCATCTGGGAATTTTCATTCTCTTGCTGCTTTTCCCTTTGTCACTTAAGGTGGGAAACACATGAAAAAGCTAAACCAGTTCCAATCGGTACTAGTTCTTGTGCAGTGGAGATCTGTACAGTGCCCTAAAGCAGGTTTCTGCTTAGGCAGAAAAAAATACAAAACCCCTGCAGTAGAAAACCCTTCAAGAGCTGTCTGTGAGAAACCTTATCCCATGCTGTGCTCACCGTTCCAGTACTTTCTGCCCTTTGGAATAGAAGTTAAGTGATTTAATGGTTGACTCCAAAATCAGACATCTAAATTTAAAATGACCAATCTGATAACCTCCTTTCTCTTCCCTGCCCCTCCCTCCACCCCCCACCCCCCCCTTCCAGGCAGAGTAGTTTAAAAGTTACTTGTACAGCTTATGCCCTGAAATGCCTTGCCAGACTTAAGCCACTCCATGCCTTGGTCGTACATCTAGGTTTGGCTGTTGTCCAGGGATGAAATACCTGCCTATGCTCACGCTTTTTGTTGCTGGGATCCTCAGAGTATGCCTGCATGAAATGCAGCAGCAGTTACATTTTCTTTTTTTCCACTTCCCATGGAAATGTCTTAACTGACAGACTGCAAGGCAGTTTTGGTAGTTTGTCCACGGTCTTCATGAAATGATAAAAAAAGAGTGCAAGGGTCACAACACAGAGAAAGTAAATACTTCAGCAGCCTCTTAGGGCGCAGATGCCCTGAAACAGCAGAGACTTTTGGATTCTAGTCTTTGCTCCTTGTAGTGGGTTCTGTCACAGTTTCCAAGTGCAAGGACATTTTTTGTAAAGCCTAGGTAACTAGCTTCAGATTCAATATTTTATTGCAGAGATTAGAATACCTATGTTTATTTTTACAGGGAACTCTTTTGAATCTAGGTTGTAGCTTCTGAATCAGGGTTAGAGTTAAAAAATCCCCATGAGTAATAAATTGCTATTTCTATGAATATTTATATTCATAGAATATAAATTCAAAATTATGTATTTTAATAAAAAAATTTCAAGTGAGTACTAGTATTTTTATGGAATGCTAATAGCTAACTATAATGTTCATCTGTGGGAGGAATTTGTAAGTCAAACTACAAACTAGTGGTGAAAATTAACATTACCCATTCAAGATTAAAGCACACCCTTGTATTAAATTGTATGTGTAAGAAAACCACAATATATCCAAGGGCACTATCTGCTGATAGGTTCAGGGTGCCAAATGCTTTCATGGATTCTCAGATATAGGGAAGAATACTCTATATTCAGACCTCCCACATCTTAGAAAATATTCATATAAGTTTTGGCTTGATTTTAAGGAGATTTCAAACTTGGTACTGTTACAAATTAGTTCCAGATCCATTTTGAAATAGTGAATTTTTGGTCTGATTCTTTTCCTTCTGCAAGTATTAGTCTGGAGTTCTTTTCCTAGAAACTGTCTTGGCTATATCCTCAGTGGGAAAAGAGGGCAAGACACATCATTAGATAATGATCATGTATCACACAATGCTGCATCAAAGTGAAAAATTTCATTTTTTCCATCTTTATTTCAATGCATTTGTATTCTGATATTTAAGCAGAGAATAAGAGATCCAATAACTATAGAAACCAGGCAGTGTGACTAACAAAATGCTGAAAGTCACTGTTCAATAGTTTGGGTTTTTTTCTTTTCAGGCTGGTAACATTCTATGAAATAGAAAGCGATAATCTACAGTGGAAGGAGTTTGTATCCACTTACTGCAAAAATGTGCAAGGAGGGAAACTACCACTGGGATCTTAAACACCAGCAGGTTATCAGGGAGCAGCCTGCACTACAGGCTATTCTGCCAGGAGCTAGTTCATCACAGCTCAGGCAAAAGGTGGTTAGTATTACAAGGCTACTCAAAGCTGAGGGTTTGCTAGTTCTCATTTTATTTGAGCTGATCTGGGCATCTGTGGCAGTTCCTAAGCATCCTCTGAATATTTACTTGCATTATTACAGTTTTCTCAACTTACAGAGGAGAACAAGACCTGGTTTTAAACAAAGCCCTAATTTATACAACTTTTCACATAATTTAGTTGCAGCATACACATCTTCTGTGCTGCTAAGAATTTTTCAGATTTTGAAAAAGGTTTTATTGAGCCCAGTGACTGATGCTTATCCGAGGGGTGCCACTACAGCAGATGGCATGTGCCATTACTGTGCCTTGTTTTCACCTGTCCCTGCATTTTCAGGTCTTTTATGCAGAATTCTGTGGATAAAAAGCAAAGCTATCTAAAGAGATAAGAAAAGACTAAAGACTTTTAGACTTTAAGATAAGACTAAAAGAAGAGAACAAGTTTATTTTTTTGTGATGGTGAGATGCTCAAAGTGATTATACATTCATGTTACCAAAAAAAGAAAGATTATTATGACAAAAGAATTTGAATTATATACACTGCAAATAAAATTAGTTTCAAGTGCATTTATTTTGAAATAAACAAGAATATTATATGTATATATTCATATTTATATTAAATAATATTATTAAACATGAAGAAAAAATAGTCTTAAAAACTAATCTGACATTTTCACATTCCATTTTATATTAAGTAACTGTAGATAGGAAATATATAGAAAATTGCTAGAATTGCCTCAAGCCAGCCATAAAAGCAAAGTGCACTATTGCCTAGGGCAGAGGAGGAGCAAAATTATGATGGTACTGCTGCTTCCTCCAAGGGGAGGATCACTGTGAGTGGGCAGTCATGAATGAAAAGGAAGGATGGGAACCCCTTCAGTGACTCCCAGTGTTTTGTTCTCTTTTCTTTGTCCTTCACTGAAGTAGCAAAGTGGCTTTTGCATATGCTGACACGAAGCAGGGAGACAGTTTTGTGTACCAAGATGATATACTGAATACAGTTGATTCCCTAAATGATCACACAGGGACTGCAGCTTATCTATGTTCTGCTGTGTCAATTCAAAAAGCTTTATCTCAATTTATTTATTTATTGCTGTCAATAGTTTAAGGACAGCAGGGTGGGAATTTTGAATTTATTTATCATTAAATGTTAACTGAAGTATCATCCTTTGATAGTTTTCTGAACTGGCATGGGTTTTGGGGGATTTTTTCAGATAAGAGCCATACTTAGCACATATTTTTCTACAATTCCCAGTGTCGAATTTCTTAAAAAAAGCTTCCTTCTCATTTTGTTTTGATTTTTCTACCAGAGATATATCTTACTGTAAATTAAGCATTTCTAAACCTAGGTGCACTCTTATACAGATACCATACATCTGTTCACATGACATATAAGATGGTAAGTGAACAACATGTGCACTGAATAAAGTTTTTAAAAGTTTTCTTTCATGATTTGGAGTAGTAAGATATTTAAAAGCATTATTTTAGTTCTGTTTTGATTGTCTGACTACCAAATATTTCTGCTCCGATGACTAATTGACAATAGTTTAAGCGTGTATGTATTCAGCTGGAATTATTTCAAGGCACAGTCTTTTCCTAAACAGATACAGATTTATTCAATGCCCAGTAAACCTTTTCAAAAATGGTGTAAAAAATAGGTGTTCTTGTTTGTGTGGATTTAATTCCTACTACCTAACAATAATGTTAATAGGGAGTAAGGAAAAATGCTGTTGCTGAATAGCAAACAAGTAATATTCAAATAATATTACTTAGTGTTGTTCTGTACTGTGCATGCATTCATGTTTTGTTTTTTTTTTTTTGTTTGACACAAACACAAGCTATTTATCTAGTTTTCAGATATGGCATTCCAGAGTAGCAAATTAGACAACTATAACTTCTACTCAGTGCCACTTCATATAAAAGTGCACTATTGACAAGAAACACATGAATTTGTACTCTACCAGAAACATACCAGTGTATGGCAATAAAATTTATAATAAATATTACAAAGTGTGTGTTACATGAATTTGAACATTTTGACTTTTCTTTGACACACTGCTTGTAAGACATCTTTAAATCTGTACTATTTTTTAAAGGATAAATTCATAAACATAATAATAAGACTTGGAGAATCTGAACATTATAGTTCATACAGTACTTTTCCTAGGTAAATACCTATCATTCACATTATAATCGTAACAGCTTTACTCTTTGTAAAATAACAGCCTCTAAGAGTTTAATTTGTCCATTCAACTTATGTAATTGTTATGCTACTAAATGTAGTCTCATTTTCAGTTTAGCACAAGCTTTTAATAGTGCTCTTCTGAAAGTAAATTCACAGTTTTAGCTGATGCAGGCAGCTTCTCTTCACTGCCAAACATCTTCGTGCCCAGGTGTTAGACTTATTTTTGTTTCTTTTAAATGACAAATTCATCTCAAAATGATAAAAAATAATATTCAAAAGGTGTCCTTACAAAAGAAGGCTTCTCCCACTCACACAACATAGTTAGGTCATCAATTAAATAAAATACATACTGAAAAGCAGTTTTAAGAGTTGATGATCACTACACAAAGTGGGAAAGATGTCCTGTGTTTTCTACTGCAGCTGGAAGGTTCATCATTCACCTGGGTTAGTTTGTTCTTCATTAAGAATTCACGGGAATAAATAATTCTGGCCAGTGCAGATAACCCTGCTTTCTTCCTTTATCTCAGCATATCTTGCCTCCGAAATTGCTTCCATAGATCTCTGAGATGCTCACTGGTTACAGTCATCACACACGAGTAATATTCCTTCCAACCATACTTCGGAGTCTCCTGTGAAAAGTGAAAAACATACAATTGGAAAAAAAACTACCATTCACTAAATTCATTAATTCTACCTTAAATTTTATTCAGACTCATACACACTCAATAGATGCTTTAATATTAAAATAATGAGAGATCAAATTTCCTTCTGTAAAATGAGAGTTATAAATCCATACATAGGTTTAAGTATTCAAAAGGCATCCTCACCTCACAGCACACAGTTAGCATTCAACAAATAGCCTATTTATATTAAAAGATGCAAGAAATTATTTCCTCTTTATTCAGGTATGTCCAGATCCCTCTCTAGTTTTTTCCTTGCTTCTTTGTATTAACACTGTACTAAAAAGTTCACCTATGACACCAAATAAAAAGCATAGAAAATTATTTATGTTCATTAAACTGAGGCACCAGCAAAAGCCAAATATCATACGGGTAGATTACATTAAAGCTTCTTTATATTAGATCACCTTAATCCTAAATTGTAGTTCAGCAACATGAATAGTTGTGCATTGAATGGAGAGGAAAACTGGCCAAGGGCTGGCCTGGCAGATTCACTGCTCTGTGCTCTATGCTCCCTGTAGTTATCACTGGATTTCATTGTTTCTTCCACTGTTCCTAACGCCACAAGTCTATTTTCATTGTAAGTGTAAAAAATAATGGAGAGATACTAAGAATTAGAGCAACTGGGGAAAGAAACCACTTTCCTCCTAGTTTATATGCTGAGCATATGCCACAAGGTGTGGAATATCCCTTGGGCCAGTTGGGGTCAGTTTTCCTGGCCGTGTCCCCTCCCAACTCCTTGGGCACAGCCAGCCTCCTTGCAGGTGTGGTGAAGAGCTGAGAAGTCCTTGTCTCTGTAAAAGCACTGCTCATTGCAACCAGTGTGTCATCAATAGTATTCTCATCCTATAGTTAAAACACAGCACTATAACTGCTACTAGGAAGAAAATTAACTACACACTGTTAGCTAAAACCAGGACATATGGACACCAGAGAGTGTCCATACAATACCTTGTATTGGTTGAACTGAATGAAGATGTTAAGGAAATTGTCACACTGCAGTACATTAAAATCCACTACTAGACACTGATGCCTATATCTATTTATTCTTATCCCTCATCTTGTTTAATTAAAAAGCATAGAAATTTATAAAGAAGTTGTAGATATTCAAAACACAATTCAATCCACAGTAGTACATGATGCAGACATTAACTGAAATATTAGAAACCATACTTAGATGAATGCATAATTTAGCTGATATTTATAGTCAATCTCATGAAAAAATGCCTAACTTGCAAACTGCAGTGCATTATTTAACAAACACATAATCAGTTTATTTACCTGTGCTTTAAGATATGCCTTTATTTTTTATGAAACAAGTTCAGAAGAATACTCATGAAAGTCATTAAAAGAAATGCCGAGATACACTGACTTTCATCTCCTTATTTCTAATGTATACACTGTTGTATCTACTCTCAGTGTACCAAACCCACAGAAGGAACAGCCAGTCCACACATTCTGCAGTGCTTTTGCGTTTCACTGGAACATTTTCTTCCCACTGTATCAGGTATGGTTTTAAGCTTCTTGTCAGGTTTAGGATCAAACGCCCAAGTTCTGCAATTTCCAATTACTTTTGTAAGACGAGTCAGGAAGGTGTGCGTAATCACATGCTTCTCACCTCTCTGCTTTAGAGAACAGGGAAGCAAAAGTCTCTTCAAACAGTAAGCAACAGCCTCTTTCTTTTTTTAAAAAGCTGTCTTTTGCACTATATGTATTCCATTGCTGTGTACTAGGAAAGTATAGAAATTAAAAGCTTTAAAAAGATTAGCTACATGAAAAATTTAATCTCACTTTACAGAATGAAGTGTTTACAGAAGACGTCAAGTTATAGTTGAAATGAGGTACTTAATCCATGCTTCAGTTTTTTATGTCTTTTGCAAAATAAATTTCCTTCTTCACTCAGTCTCAAGGTACTATTTTCAGCTATTAACCATTACCTCCTAAAAGCTTTAAATCAGAAATTTTGAAACCCCACAATATTCAGAACCTCTAGAAATCAGTTATTTTAATAACAAAAATCTTAAGATTTTCAGAAAACTAGCAATTAATATCTAGATTTACATTTGTGATGTAATAATTACTTTCAATATTTTAGTAGCCAACATAATCACAGTTATGGCCTAAATATCTATTACAGTTACTGAGTGCATGAACAGTTTAGCAAACAGTAGTTTAGATGGACTTGAATCCCTTCATAAATTGGTCTCTAGTATCCCTTTCTGGAAATTAACTTTGAAAGGGCTTTGTTAGAAATTTCCTAGATAATCCTTCCACAAGGCATTCAAGGCAGAGCTCTCCTCTGTGCTCTGTCAGGCAGTTCTCTACAAACATGTTTTTTCAGTTCTCCCTGCAGTGTATGCAAAGGATACCTGCCAATGCCGAGTCAGGCTTTGTGCCCTGCAGGGACCACACACAGCTTGTACAGTGTTCCCCAAGGAGAAATCTGCATTATTTATTATAAGGGTACAACATTCTTTACACCATGGAGTAATGGCATTAGTACATTTTAGAGATATGTGACAAACAGCACAATGTGTTGTTTATGGCTTTTCAGAATGCAGATTCAAAGCAAGGTATAATCTATGGTAAGCATGCCAAGTATCTTAATCTCCTTCACCAGAGATTTACCATTACTTCACCAGAGATTACCTGTTACTTCCACATTTACCATAGAAAAGCACAGTGTTTCAAAGCACAATGAACTGTACATTTATATTTGGAAAAAAGTAAAATTAATAGTAGTAGTGCTGCACCTAACTGTGAGATGTACTTGCAGCTGATTTTTGTATTTCATGTACATTTATGTGTTTCTTTGGACAACAGATATTTAATTTTGAATTTAATTTAATTTAATATTGAAATTTAATTACCTATTGAAACTGTTCAATTTCAAATCTCCAAGGATTCCATTTTTATTACCTTTTCAATGTATAAACTAAATGGGAAATAATGATTTTTAGAATGATGTAAATCCACTTTCGCTCCACAATGTACGGCAAAGACAGAACTATCTCTGTTCTACTCCACAGTACTTTTGTCAAATCACTTCACATGCCTTGGCAAAAATTTCCATTTCCATTAGTAGGAGTTTACAATAAATCTGAAGAAATATTATGAGTAATGCAATGTTTTGCATAAAAAGGAACTCTTAACAGCCAACAACTGGCTATGTCATGCCTGGGCTTGATCTCAGAGGTCTTTTCTGACCTTAACAATTCTGTGATTCTGACTTGTGACAGACAAGAGGCAGTTGCTCAAACGAAGAGCAGTAGCAGTCTAATGTGTCAGCAGGGAAGAGAGAATTTTATATATACAAGGCTTATATTGTATTCTTCAGTGCACAGGCAACAGGTATTTTGATACAGACCTACTCAAGCAAGCTTGGGTACAAGAAAAATTTTTGTTACATCCAGGAGCTCCAGATGGGAAGAAGATCAGGGTAAGTAACTAGTGGCCTCTACATTAACTCAGTGAGGTTGCCTGTAGCCAAGTCCATGCCCTGAAAACTAACCTGGTTTCTTCTGTCCCAAATGGGCAGTGAAGATGTACTATAATCCAAATTTTTTTGAGGATGACTTTATACAGAATAAACATCTCCCTTTATAAATCTCCATGGTCCATTTTTTCCCAGTTTACATCATCCCAGCATATGAATTAATTAATTTAGTGCCTGAATTTGGTGTTGTCTGACAAGGTGTTGTTGTATGTGTTCTTGATGCTTTTACCACAGTCTTTATTTCTGTCACCAAGATAATTTTATTAGGTTTGTTGACTGGATTCCTTTGTGTCACTGCATTTTCTTCCACTTGGTCACATACCCTTCACTGAAATTATTAGAGAAGCATCATGACTGTGTAGCATTTTGCCAGTTTCCTTCAAGAGCTGTTCCACATCTTGAAAAGTATACAATTTAAGTAATACTTAATATGAAACTACAATATGGGTTTTGACAAAAACACAAAGTACTCCTAATAATTATTTTTAAAAATACATGAGAAAAGAAGAAAGGAAGCTTTGAAAGTCAAAAGTTTCAAAGATACAAAGTTACATGAGATTAAACTAAAGCCATGACTTCCTCTCATGTGATTAGTGACTTGGATTACTAAAATATTGTTTAAACTACTTTATTAGTCATTTACACTTCCCATTAGTAAGGTGGAGAAACCAGACGCTTTGTTAAGACCAAATTTCCTCTTCTGTCCCTCACATATTAGTGCAATGCTTCAGCATTAGGGTATAGTATTGAACAAATATCTCAGCTTAATATTGTGCCTCAGAATTAAAAACAGCAGATGAATGACAGCCAAACACCCCTGGCTCAGGAGCATGTGAAGTACTGGCCCCTTCACAGGGTCACTCAGAGCACAGCACTGGCCATGGGGCCTTGCTTATCATGGCGTGTATCTCTTGCTCCTCTGCTCAGTAAAAAACACATCTGGGAGCTGACAGCAACTCCTGCAAAGTCTTTACATGAAAACAGGAAAACCCCTTAAATAACAAAGGAACAAACTCTTCCTTTATGTAAGAGGAGAAATGATGAAATTTCTGAAAAGAGGAGACACTACCAATGCAGTGTCTGTGTCCCCTGCGTGACAAACAGTTTCAGGATACAGAATATGCACACCCCGGTTTTCACACTGAAATCCACAGTACAACTGATCTGCACGAATGGACGTTCATGTAGTGGATATGTGAAAATGGCCACGGTGATTATGTGTGGACACAGTGCTGGTTTTTCAAAACTGCAGGTACAGCATTAATTGAGCCAAAAATACAGAATTGCTTTCAAGAATGTAGCAATATAAATCAAAGTAGAATCAAGTCACTGAAAGTCAGAAAAATCTGCCTCTACAATCTCCCTTGGTAAATACTTATTAGGTATAGGTACCTGAGAAATTACTTAAAAAGAGGGAATGAAACAGACAGAAAACAGCAACAGAAACCACGAAAAAAATTTTTCCTAATTTCAAACAGTACAAAATCACAGCTGGCTCACAGAACAGCGACAGTGTGAGTCAGTCATTACCAACTCCAGGATAAAATTCTATTGCTTCAGTCAAAAACACAACGTGATGCCTTGAGCTACTACATTGCTTGCAGTCATATAACCTATTCCTGAGTTTTGGAACAGGAAACAACTCAGTGACAGTTCAACATTCAGCCATTCCTGCAGGCATGCCAGCACACTCAGACTGGTGGCTAACACATACCGTCATTTATCTGCTATAGAGCTCCTTCCTCACGCAGGATTTGAAAGTAGTATACCTCTGTATAGGTTTGTAGCCCTGTGGAGCAGAAGATGGAGAAGTGTGCAGATGCAGACAACACGTGAAGGCAGCCAGAAGTAAGCATAAGACAACAGTATCATGAAAATACAAGAAAATGGCTTTAATTCACAAATAGCTTGGAGGTACAGTACAGTATGTGTTACGCAAAATGTTTATCATTTGGTCGTTAAGTTCCAAGTCTTCCAGTTTAAAACCAGAATTTGTACAGGAAAGAGAATCTTCTTATATATTTTAAATTTGAAAAAGGAAAGGAAATAATTATTTTAACTAAACAGTAAGCACAAAAATAAGCTTTTCATGTCTAAACATTTTTAATAAGTTTATGGCAATACTTTGACTGACCGCTTGATGGCAGCTTAACATATGAGTTTGCTTCAAAACTACTAAAGCAAAAACAAGGTTTCAGTTTGTGCTACTGCAGATTGCTATTCTGCTATTGCAGAAAAAGAGAAATTTAATTTGGTAATGTCTTTAAGACATTTACTTTTCCAAAAACATATCTAAAATTTGTATTAAAATGAACATTTATTGTGTTCCTGTAAGAGGGAGTACCTGACTGTCCTGAAGTTTTAAGTTCAAGTCCTTTTAAATAGGACAAACCTGCTACCTACTGACTGATGTTTCAGAACTGCATTTTCATTGGACTTGGGTTAACTCTTTGCTTTTAAATAGGTTCAATTTAGTCTTACATAATCACAAAATGCCCTTTTCTAAAATACATGATCCCAGCACCAAATCCTGTAAAGGCCTCAAGATTCTGGGCAAACATAATTAGCGAAACAACTTTTTAAAAGGTAGAATTGCTAAGTACAAGACGTTAATTGTAAAATTGCACTTCAAATCATAGGCCTAACTGAAACTGTTATTTTGGGATGATTTTAGAGAGATAATCAGATACTATATTACTTGTTGGATACTTAACATTAAAATCAGGCATTTATACTTCATAAAGGGGTTCAGATTTCTCATGGCCAATACTTCTATGTTGCTGCAAAATACTGAATAAGCTGAAGCTGTTACGATTTTTTATCTGTATAATGAAGTGACTGAATTTTCATACATATTCAAAACACAGTTATTGATAAAGAAAGGGTTAGTAATTTGTTAGTTTTGATTTACCACAGACAACATTTGAACCGTCTACATTGTAGGAGCAAGAAGGCAAAGTTTTACTTGTTTTGGACACATTAAATACTCTGCAACTTTTAACATACAAACAATAGGCAACAACTAATGACACTTTCCACCAATTTGTTCTGGGAAAAAAGTTCTTAGGCATTTTCTCCTTTTCATTCTAAACCAAGACTGTGGTGGGCAGCGGGATTTTATGAAGGCAAAAGTTTTGCAGATTTATTTTTTATGAAGGCAAATTTTTGCAGAATCTTTACTATCATTCGCTCTTGAAAAAATTGGTTTGTGTGACACTTATGAAAACTTACTGGAAATTGTAATTCCTCAGTTTACTACTGTAATTGTCTTGGAATACTATTGATTAGTGAAGAGAATGCATTTAACTGAATTACAGGACCAAAACAGAATGGTCTCCTATGTAATCCAGGTGATAGCTAGTATTTAACTTAAATTATAATTATCATTTATGAAAGACTGTGTTATTCTTCTGAATATTGGCAATTCTTTATAGTTCTTTTATAATCTACTGTAATATTTTAGAGTGGTCCGGCAAAAGCAAGATACATACATAAGACTGAATAGTGCTGCATGATATAGATTTGATATAGATTCTTAAAATTATATGTGATTTCTGTCATGCATTTTGTGAAATAGGAACATGTAATAAATACAATAATTACTTAGTAAGCAGACTGTTTGCTGGTTAAATTAACATACACTGCACATTTACAATTAGGAAACAATTAAAACATATAGCTGAACAGTTGGAAACGATTGTGAAACAATCATCATTACCACACCATAATAAAAGTAATTGAGGACCAACAAGAAAATAAGTTTGTTACAAATACAGTGGTTGTTGTCCACATTTTATGTTTGATCTTAATATTACAGAAATAACAAGTAAACTGTTGGACTCAACACCACTTCACAGAAAGTTCTCAAATTACATTTAGGAAGCTAACTAAAAATAACTGCTATTACAGAAATAACATATTGAAATGTGATTTTAGGAACCATAATACAGTTTAAGATTTATGTCTAAGCAATAAAAAAATGAGGTTGTTAGTTAGAACACCATTTTACATTTAGTAAAAAATGTTAACACCTGTCATATGAAGAAAAAAAAATGACTGCAAGTAATTTCCTGCCCTCCAGCTTATTATAATTGAATATTAGATACAGGGTTTAGTTATTAAAATCAGCTCTGAACTAGAACACAGCATTGTTCAGCACACTTCACTAATTTTTATCTGAAAATTAAAACTACCTTCTGCTGCAACTCTTTCCAATTGTCATTATGAGCACTTGTTATTTTATGTCTTAGAATAGCTGACCTGAAACTAAACTTCTTGAGCTTGAGAGAGGCAAATTCTCTTTTCCCTGCAAGCAATACAGACATAATTGCTGCTGCTGTTAAAATTCTTAATGCTAATCTATTAATCACACCATACAGAAGAAATGACAGTATACAGGGGATTTCTCATCTCCTATTTGGTTTGCATGTTATAAAGGTACATCATGTTGTCCAAGTATTGCTTTCTAACACAAAAAAAATCAAGAATTTAAGAAGGATTTTATCTTACAGATTGCTTCAGTATTTTTATAAATATATGTCTTAAAATGTATGTCATAAAATGTATGTCTTTAGACGTATGCACTGCTGGTTTGAAATCTACAGGTGCTACAGATGCTAAAGTAGTGGTAAGTAGCAAAGTCAACTAAGATAACTATAAAAAATTAGAATCCTTACCCTAAACCCTCGATTGAGTCTGTCTTTCATAATGCCGATAAATTCTTTGTAACTCAACTGGTCGTCTCTGTCGACATCAAAGATCTTGAACACTGTGTTCACCAAATGTGGTGAGAGCTTCACTCCTGTGGCTACATACACAGCACGCTTGAATTCATCTGCATAAGAACACCAGAAGAAAAAATTAAAAAGGTGAACTTAAGGGTACTTTGTGAACAGCATATTATGAAATATAAGTGAACTTTTAACTTGAGTTTTCATATTAAAATACTCAAAACTATGAAAAAGTGAAAATTAGGACTGAATGTCACAGTTCTAAACCAAGTAGTTCTTAACGGATATAAAATGACACCGCTTAATTGGTGCCACTTATTTTACAAAAAAGGTTTAACAGTCCATATACTATACTATGTGCAATAGCAAAATTAGAAAATCATATAATTAAACCTATGTTACATATATGGCATTTAACTATTTGACACAGAAGCCAAGAAATAGAGCACAGAGAAAATGTTACAATCCCTTGGTAAGGCCACATGCGGTAGGACCATGCTGGTGTTACAGGGTCAGACCCATGAAGAGGCTACTTGAGGAGAGCACACAAGTCTGACCACTTTGCATATCACTCACCACGTGTTCCCCAAGCATTACAAGGACTTTTATTAAGGATTAATAAAGGATTATTAAGGATTTTAGTAGGTACATACATGCCTAGTTCTTTCAGTACCCACTTACTGATTAGTTAAAAATCTGTCTGATCTCTCTTTAGACCTTCTGACACTCTTTTCTTCTAGAGCCTTTGTAGAAGCCAAGCTTCTGATGCATACTGTATAAAGAAAAGCTTTTGTTTGCTTTAATCTGACCTCTCACTGGTGTCATCAAGTGCCTCTTAACTCCTGTATTGTAGGATTTGATGGACAACTAATCTGCATTCAGCTTGTCCTGAATATCACTTATATGGCATTTACATGATATCTCTTATGATACAACCAAGTCTTTTCCTCTCAAAGCTGGAGTCCTAGTATTTTTAGCCTTTTGCTGGAAACATTAAAACTACAAACGAGGAAATACAAAACAATTTATATTTTATATGGATATCAATGGATTTTTATAAAAATACAGATACTTACCTTGACCTATGGAACGACTTGCAAAATTATACATTTGCATTGCAATTGTAAAGTCTTCTAGATTGTTCAAGAATTGAAAAAATGATCTGAATTCTTCAAATGTGATACCCTAAAAACCAGAAGAAAAATATGCACAGTAAAAATTATCAGTAGTAATAACAACTGAATAAAAACCCTTTGCAATTATATATGTCTACTTCATTTAAGAACAGATACTACACCCATTTAAAAAAAAAAAAAAAGAATTTGTAGTAAAAGTCAATAAAGAAGAGAACTCTGGAGTTGCTTGAAGAATTCAGTATGTCTTTTCTCTCTGCAACTGCAACAAGACAGCAATTCTCACCAGAGCAGTCAAAAATACTGTTCCATTGCTGGGGGCAATTTTTAAGAATTCCAGGATTATTACAATACAAAAGTCAATACTTTTTGAGAATAAAAAGCCTAGGTTTGGATGAACATTAGAGTATATTTACTACTGAAAACCTGCAAACCACTATTATATGTTTGTGCTCATATAAATACATTGAAAAGATTCATAAATATTTATCTATATATAATATAAATAATATATTATAGTATAATATAATATATTATAATCTACCTTAAGCCTGTACTTCAGAGTGAAATTTTTACATATCCAGATTTAGACACTCAAGTCTCATCAGCTGAGGGTTTGTGAGCACTGCAGGGTTTGTCCAGCTTTTTAAAAAATCAACTGCATTTTGACCAGACTTTAGAAAGTTTCACTGAAAGTTTTCTTGTTAAAATAGTTTATCTTCATTACTTGTAATATTTGTTCTGCTCTTCTCGCATCTTAGTTACAGATCCAAATATCTGATAAACTATCTCTAAATCAATTCTGAAAGAGACCTGAAAATAAGACTTTGAGCCAAGTCAGGACCATTGCCTATATCAAATTCCTATTGGTCTCAGCCATTCTGAACGGTGAATGGCATTCTTTGTCAAACCTTGATCTCCCTGGACTCCTTTAATTATAATTTCTGGCTATTCTTCCATTTGCTTTTATTCTTTTATCCTATTTAAATACTTGTCTCTGAAAATAAACTCAAAGGCAAGAGTAAGACCTGTGAGCCTTTCTGTTCAAACTAAAATATTGATCTATGTCTCTCCTCAAACATACACATATTCTTTATAGTACGGTGGAACACAGAAAATACACAAATGCAGGTTTATGCCAGAGGAGAAGATGGTAGAGGTTGGATGCTAACCCATATGAAACAGCAAGGACTGTGGAAAATGTGGAGAGCAGCATAATATTGTTATAACAGAAGAATTTAATAGGTCTCCACACACTTGAGATGTAAACCCCTGCTTAAGTGATCCCACCTAATTACTAGCTAAGGTTTATAAACTCTGGAGAGCTTGGCCTATCTCCATCATGAATTGCTTTTCTCAAAAAGCACATCCTTCACAATTGGGAAGAAACACTCATGTACACGAGTAGAACCACCATTAAACTTTTATCTTAAAAGCATAATATTATCAATACTGCCTTTTTGTTTCATTGAATCTGACACTATTAGTTTACGTGTCCAAGTTCTAGTTCTTGCACTATGTTTAGACGGAAAGCTCTATGGGACTGGAATAACTCTGCCATGCATTTGTGAAATTCCTACATCAGTGAAACTTCATTTCTCAGCCAGGAGTGTCAGGTACTATGGCAAAACAGCAATCATAGAGAACATCCACCAAAGTCTTGAGCTGACATTTTTAGGTTCACAAATCCTTAATGTGCACCAATCTGTCTGTAAACATTCTGAATGCAAAAATAAATGTAAAAAGTCAGGCTACTGCAAAAATCTTGTTTGTGTGCATGAGTTTTGCTTTTCCAAATAAAGTGTCTCTTTCTCCTCACTCAAGTTTTTTGGCTTTTACACTTCCAATTCTCTCCCTGATCCTGCTGGTGGGGGAGTGAGCAAATGGCTGTGTGGCGCTTGGTCAATGGCTAGGGTTAAACTATGATGAAAAAAGGAAGCTAACTTTTTTATTTATATGGACAGATTATATTTTACTACAGCAAAGAAAACTCAGATTAATGTACCAGTGCTGCTAAAAATGCACAGACTTCCTTCAGGAGCTGATATCCGTAGTAATTCATGATGCCAGCTTACATGAATCACTGCTTGGCATCTAGTTAGTAAAAGGAGGAAGGAAAACATCCTGTGAGCAGGCAGCATGCCAGCTGAACATTTTAACAAGATTACAATATGACAAAAGATCATCATGTTGCTTTAGGGGCTTCTTCCTACAGCACCATGAAAGATTAACATTGCCAACTGTGAGAGTATGGGCCTATTAATTTACAGACTTGACTAATTTTTCTTCTAAATGAATCCTCTGGTTAGTATTAGTGTTGCAGCATATCATTACCATGAAATAAAGAGAAAATTTTATAATTTGCAAATTATAGTGTTATGACAAGAGTCAAAAAATGTGACAACATTTGAACAACATCTCCATGGTAGTAAGAGGCAAAGTCCTATTCTTAAAGCCTGTGGCCAGCCTAAGAGATGTAGTGACAGGACATTTACCAAGCCAGCAATACAAATTTATGAAAACCAGCAATGACTTATTTCACTTAATGGAGGTATAGCATATGTCATATAGATATATGGCACCTGTCCAGTGCCAGGACATTCCCAGAACACAGCATAAAAGCGAATTTGTAAGTAAGTGACAAAGCTTTATACATAGAAATTTTCCTTAACTGATAGTCCCACCAGAGACCAAGAAGAGGAAACTACAGAGACATTGGAAGACTTAGAGATGAACTTCAAAGGCTACCACCTTGTGTTCAAAAGAAAGTGCCTCTATATTTAACTTCAACATTGACATTCTTTATAACTACAATTGTCATAATTTTTCAGTTTCCCAAGTGATACTTACATTATTGTTTCTATACAAGACCCAAAGTGAGTAGTTTTGGGTTCTTTTTAGATTTCCATCTGGAACCATGCAGTTATAGCAGTTCTGTTGCAATGTCTCAGCTCTGAATATTGAAAGCTGCACAGACCTTTTATGGCAGTTTCATCTGAGCACCTCAGTGCCTAGACCAGGAACTTGGAAAGGGTGACTGAGCAGGAACTGTGATCCCAATCTTACTACTTCATCTGACACCTAATCTGGTCAAAAGAAAAAGCCTTGCTTTCCCAGCTATATTTAACACTCAGTGGTCATAACTGCTGTACAACCATAGGAGGAATTAGATAATCCAGCTATCTGAACAGAAAATTGTTGATTTTTGGAGTGTGCTTCTATCAGGTCAGTTGACTGATCTTACTGTGAAGACTGAAATAACAATGTCATTTCTCAAATACAAACAAAACCCAAACAAACTGTTCAAGCTGATATATTACTTTTCTTTGCAAGCTCTGCTGTCAATGCTATAAAAGGATATAGCAATTGAAAGAGTCAGATTTCTAGGACAGATTAATCTGATCTTCTTCTGTAAACACAAACAGAAGAAGTATATCCAAGGCATCCTTGTTTGAAGGCTACTTTAATGTTATCCTATAGATTATCACTGATGCATAGTTGCTACAACATTTCTCTCAGATACACTTCTGAAAATATATTTTTTATTAAACAAATTAAGGACTATCTACCTCCTGACCTTTAGTGGTTATAATATCATTTCTGTCTCCTCAATAATTAAGAAACCCCCACACCCAACAATAATTACAAGCAATCTACTAGTAAGACTATAGAAGAAGATAAAATGTGACATTATTTCTGAAGAGATGCCGCTCCAGTGGCAGTGCGAGGGGAGGAGAGGGGAGGGGAGGGGAGGGGAAGGGAAGGGAGGGGAGCGAGGAAGTGTCGGAAGGAAGGCAGGAAGGAAGGAAGGAAGGTAGGAAGGAAAAACTTTTTGTCTTACGGTTTTCACAATTTAAACTGTTGTATTTATCTGCTACATTCTATCTAAACTTCAACAATACTACTAGCTAAACCCTATGGATTATAATTCTATGCTATTTACTCTTCTACTTTTTATTCAGCAAGTAATCTGAAAAACCAAGCAGCAGTTTATGATCAAAATAAAATCCTGGTGCTAAGTAATTCAGTCCAACAAAGCCATGTTTTCATCTTAATGAGACTGCATCTGCATGCTGGAGTCCACTGCTAAACAATTACCTTCTCTTCAGGAATACTGCAGCGCATGTTTTCCAGGTAACTGGATGTATTTTCCACATTTGTATACCTCAAGAGAATATGGGCAAAGTCTTCCTCACTGATGGTGCTCATCCCGTTAGAGTAGGAAAGGAATTCTATCTCTAGAACCTCAGTTTGCAGGTTATCCATAAATCTAAAGCACAAAGAAAACATGAAGAAATTGTCATACTTTATATTTCTACTGTTCATGTCCTTAAAAGACTCATAGAATATGAGCCAAATAATGTTACACAAATTAGTTCTCTTTTTGCAGCACTGATGTGTAAATTTGGTAAATCCCTTATCTATACTGACACATTTTCAAGTCAATGCAACAATCTTAACACAATGATGAAATGTGCTAATAAGGTTTAAAATTACTTGACACTTACATTTGTAATCTAATTCTACTTTGTGTTTGCCCAGTTTTTTTCTTCAGTGGGTGACAGATCTTTATTTGTATACGCTAAATTCAAAATTCCATCATGGTACTAAAATAATTCCCAAAATTTATTTAATTAAATGTAGTTACTTAACATTTGAAATTTAACTTTGTCTTTTAACAAGCTGGGTATGATGAATCCTTGTGGTCTTTCAATCTAACCCTTTTTAAAAAATACTTCACTAATCTTATATTTCTATAAACTCTTCCCAACTTAACAACCCATTTAGCATATTTTGGACACCAAATATAAAAACAGCTACCTATATAAAGAAGAAAAGTAACGTCCCTGATGCTGTGTGATGTCCTAGTCCTACAGCCAAGGGTAAAATTAACTCTCTGGTCAGGGAGGTGCACTGGGAGCTCATTGTCATCATGTTCATCTCATTGTCAACCACAACCCCTATCATTTTAACTAGATGCCTTTTGTAAAACTACCTTCTTTGCTGCTTCCTACTTTGAACTTACATCATGATTGCACTTAATGATACACTTTTTATATTATGTAAAATACTGAATACTTTTCAGGACTTCTCATTTAAGGTAAAATATTTTGCAAACTTCTGACAAACTGGAATACACAGTTAACAGATAATGATAAGGACAACTGATATTAGGAGTATTTACTGAGGAAGCAATAACTGAACATTGTACGTCTCCCAATTATGCAGAAGCATACATTTTTATGGTTCTGTTTTGATGGCACTCTCCCTGTATTTTTAATTTCTACATGTACTGGCATAATAACTAAGCCAATAGTTTTCACTGTGTTTTAACTTTTACCCAAAGAAGCTTGTTCTAAAGTGCCTGAATGATATCTTCAGAAAAATTCTGCATTTAAATATGTCCATAAGTGCAGAGATGAACACAAATTTTTTTTAATAGTGCTGACAAACGGGGGAAAAGATATAAATAATTCAAAACCAAGAAAGAAGTTCCTACCTATCAATAAGGTCAGGGCTGGGGTATAATCTTTCCTCCCCAAACTAACTAAACAGACAAGTGCTAACAAAATTTGCAAATGCAGTAGCATTGGAAGAGGACTTTTTATTGTTGGGCCACTTATTGTTTTATTTTGCTCTTTGTGTATATAACACATACAAAGGGAACATAAACCATATAAACATACCTGCATAAGCTATGTGTACGGTAATATAGCACACATTAACTAGAACGACTATACAAATATTTTTTACAAGGAATTAAAGAAGATGAGGCTCACCTATAAAAATCTTCAAAGTTCAGTTCAGCTTTTCCTTTCTTACCAAAAAAGTGCACAAGCAGTGTAGTATCCGACAGTGAACTTGAAATATCATCAGCACGCTTAAATATTAGAATAAAAAAAAATTAAAGGCCATGATTGATCAGATACAGAAATATAATCTAAGAATACCTATCATCATAATAGACTTTTCTATTAAAAGAGTTTGTATTTTATGTTTATAGTCTTAAAAAAGATTTTAGTATTGAAATCCATTACATTAATTTTGCCATGCAATTTTCACACAAAAGTAGCAGTAGGTGTTAATTGCATTTGTAGAAAGTAGTTGAACCAACAGAATGATGTAATGGAAGCTGCAATGAAGGGGGAAAAGGTATGAAAAATAAAACAAGAGACTTGTGAGGAAAAAAAAAATTCTTGTTAGTTAAGATAAATCATAAAATGTAACTCCCTTTGTACACAATCTCCTTTCCCTTCTATGAAATTACAAAGAAATTAAAGTACATTAGTTCATATACTCTTATTCTATATCTCAAAAGAGAGTATGGGATTGTGTTCCAAAATCACACCAAGTTAGGTGTGCTTTACATTTTTTCTGTAAGTGGCAGATAGCTGCATCTTAAATGTTATTGCCCAAACACATTTAAAACACCAGAATTATGAAATATTTTGAAATAATGAAGCAATATTTGGATTACTTCTCTTAAGAATGTTCCTCATCTACCAGGTTGTGGTCTCTGTGCAGGACTGGAATCTCTGAATATGTATTAATACCTTTTCCTTAATAAATAACAGAAGATTTTGAAGGCCAGAATTAGAAGAGAAAGCCGAGTAATTTTGACCATTTATAATAGCAGAAGTTGTAAACAGAAATCCAAACAGAAGTAACTATCACCTGTGTACAGTGATCGCATAATATTCCAGTTCTTTACTACATATTCATTGCCCTTAACTACTGTACATATGCATTGATTTTACTTTGAAAAAGAAGCTCTTGATACATTGAAGAGCTAGAAGAATAATTTGGTAATATAACGCTCTTGAATAAGCCTTATACTGGACAGCAGTCCAACATGACACTGTCCTCCTGGCATTGCCATGCTTCTTCCAACATTCCAAATTTAAAAAGTAACATATTTAGTCTCCTTACTGCACCTGCTTAGGAATTATCTCCCATCCAAGCTCTCATTTTTCTTACATAGATAAGACTTTAGGAGAAGAGTAGGAGAGCAGTCTGCTCTTCCTAGGCAAGCTACCACCCACTGGAAGTTTGCCTGCTGACTCCAGTCACTAGAAAGGTTACAGTACAGAACAAGGCACAGTACAGAAACCTAGCAAATATTTGGGAGATGTAACAGTAATAATTTATCACCATAACAATACATTATAAACCTGTGTGATCTACCATAGGTATAGGAAACTATTTATACAGCTCTATAAAGATCTACATGTATAAACCTACAAGCCACACTGAGTCCTATTAAGTCTGACTGTATTTCTTCTCTGAAGAAGCTATAAATTTGTTACAGAGAAACTCTAAGTGAAGAAACCAGGAAAAATTTTTGAACAATATGCAACAGCTCAACATCATGATAAGCCATGTACCATGAAAAAGCATTTCACATTTACATTGTCTAAAATATACTGTATTATTTCAAATTTACATACTGATTTGTAAAAAATGTAAATTGCAATATTCATTGAGAGTATTTATGTATCAACAACAAGGGAAAACACAAGGCAGTAACAACACAAATTCCTTCCTTTCAACATCCAATCTAAAGAAAGGAGAGAGACTTTTCTGTTCTTTAGTATAATCAGTTTAGGATTCTCAAGATTGTATTTCATGTACTCTAGCTTCCTCTTTATTCTCATATTCTTCTCCAGGGTGAAATAAGATGACATAGTGTATATAGAGGCAGAGATATTTCATGCCCTTCAATTAAGACAGCTCCAGTCTTCAAGTGAGCAAACTAATTCAGAAAAGTAATCACTATTTGTCTTTTAATATTGTTACCCTCTACTACAGGACACAATATACTGAAATGCAGATACCCTGATTTCTTATGTCTTTTAAGCAATTAAATCCCTAAGCACATTCAAACAATTTCCCTCAAGTACACTGAAAAGATATCAAATGTTAAATTACAGCCTTTCATCTTGCAAAAACATTTCAAAACCTTAGACTTAGGTTGCATTCACCCCTATCTAAAGAATCATTAAAAAAAATACAATCTGTAAGTCTTTTCACAATTCCCACTTGGCTGGCCTCACTAAATGAAAAAACCCCAAACAAAAACCTCACTGCAGAAACTCAACCCAATATGCTTCTCTGAAGAACTGCAGGCAACTGAAAACTATTCCTGTGCTCCTTCTGCACTGATAGCATAAAATAAGTTCTCTCTTTTATCCAGCAAAGAATAAAAACAGATGCCTCAGTCATTTAAAACTAATATTTATTTTTCATGAGAAAATTAATTTTATTTATTTTAGATCAGTGAAAATTAAATTACCTCACTATGTATATACATGTTTCTATGTATACAAATAGGAGCTTCAATTTTGATCAAATATATTTTGCAGTCATTTAAATGAGAATAAAATCCTTCTCACTTCTCTTTACCTTTACACTAATTGGAATACAAATGCAGATAAAGAGACAGACTGAAGACAAGTGTTTCAATCACCTTATTGACTTGCAGCATAATGGCAATATCTTTTCCTTTCTATTTTCTACCCTGAAGTCTATTTTCTAAACATAAAGTCTGTTCAAGTTCTTGATTAACAAGGGTTGACTAAAAGTAGGTAACGCTTATGAGCATTGATTCCACCAACATATTCCAATAGTTAAGTATGTATATTATGATTTAATAAGAGCTTTCTTACTGCAAACCCTTGATTTTTCTAACAGTGATAACTAACCTGTTGTCCTTGAAAATAAGCCTTCTGATTTGTTTTAATATAATTGAGTCAGTTCTCATAAATTGTAAAATAAACAAGAATCATGTTTTCATTCCTTTGTGAAAAGATATCACTTAATCAACTTCTCAAGTGACCAGTAGAGATGGAGAGGTGGTAACTTCTCTGTCCAATCTCTGGTCACTGTTCAGAAACTTATATATACGAAGTCAACAATAAACAAGAAAGTTCTTTTCTTCTTCTCTACCAAAGCACCTGTTGAGTATATTGCTGTGTGTTTCTATCTGCGTCACAGTAACACTAACCTACAGATTTCCAGTTTCACTAAGTAATTTAAGAATAAATCCCAAAACTAAATTTAGTGATAAGTGTCATATTCCAACAGGATGGTGGAATTGCTAAATTAGTAAGAATAGAAACAGTATTACACACTGTCCTAGAAAAAAACAGTTTGATAAATACCTTTACTCTCCGAAGAGGCCTTTTGATTCCCTTAGCAACAAACCTTATTTACACTTCTTTTCAACTTTATATATATGCCTTCTCAAAAGCCTGTGGAACAACACAGATCCCAGTGCCACCTTGCTTTATGCCACTTTCTTACTACAAACAGCTATAATATTATTCAGATGCAAAAGTACCTGGGAGAGATAAGAATATGGATGAAAGGCAGCTGGCCCAAATCAAGCAAGATAAAGTTAATTATGGTGAGAAGTGGGAAATTGTCAGTTGTGAAAACGCAGAACATTATTTTACTTCATAAAATTATTTACAAGTGAGCAGACAGGCTTTTTATACACTTTAGAGAGAATTTAAATCACTACTGTGTATACCTGCTGTTAAGCTTCAATTAGAGTATAGTTGCAGATATTAGTCTGAGTCATTGGATATTAAAAAACCTCTCTCTCTTCAAATTAAACATGTGTAGGGATTACCAAATTTAAGTCCATATATGTTTGGGACTGAATTTATGCCAGCTAACTGTACATTAAGATGATATTTCATTGAGACAACTCAATGCCCCAAGCTTCTTGAATAATCAGTGACATTATTCTTCCTTCTCTCCCCGCTCTATGCCTCCTTATCTGACTAGACAAGAGTGCTGATATTCTGGATTTTAAAATTTGGTGGAATAAATTAGCATTAACAAATGGATTAATGATTCAGAAGCTAATCAATGTAGAAGCAAGGGAAGATAGGCTGGGTATACTGCTTTATTGCAAGATTACTATGTATGCATTATTACTATGGATATTGCTATAAATATGGTTTTAAAATAAATTCTAATAAAATCAAAAATAACATTTTCTTTTGTTCAGGCCAAATGAACACAAGCTGAGAGAAATACAGAAAAAGGATTATTTGATACCTAGGTTTTACCTTAAAAGAAAAATCAAATACCTTATTTTGTTTGGCCCATAATTAAAATTCAGATAAATTTAAAGAGGGCTATGACTGCATTTATAAACACAACCATGAGTAAGAAGATTAACACTAAAGAAGAAAAATCCCTACGAGAATTAATGAACAACAGACTGATATAAAGGGGCTATTAGCAAATATAGCCTGGAAATTAGAAATAAGTCCATTGAAGTCATCAGGTTATTCAATAGCTTATGCAGAGGAACACCAGGGACAAAACACTAATTACTTTTAATATGAAGCACACATTGCTTCCAAACCGAGGAAGAAGACTGGTTTACTCTGGAGGTGAGTTTCAGTTCCTTGTTCTCTTCTCATTATGATTCTGCTTAGGAAACATGGAACTCTGAGACCAGAGTCAGTGTGAAGTTGCTGTATGTTCTTTAATCTCACTACCAGCAGAGCAATCATTTTCACTGTGTGGGGCACAGAAAAGCATAAATTATCTAGTTTCCTGATCCTCTGAAATTATAAATTTGAAGAAATATCTTACTCAATTATCTAGAAGCAGATCATGAAATAAGAATTATTAGAATTTAAAGCATTATGAAAATTAATTTGATAGCTCAGTGGTATTTCTAGACCTCCATAATGATCGTGTACTATTAAAAAAGATGGACCAATGTTTTGGTCACCTTAAAACATCCCTGGCTTTCTCTAAAAATTAAAAAATATTTGTATTATACTTTTTGTGAAAATTGACTCTGACAATACACAACAAAAGCACTTCAAGGGCATAAGGATTAAAAGCTTAAAGGGCTATAACTCTGAATAAAGTTGTCATTTTACTGGACCATGCCTAAATGACAAAGGTTTTCTGAATTACTTCTCTAACTGTGAAATGCCATGACTACTAGTGTTAGAGAATGCTTCTTATAGTGAGGACTGAAGAGGCCTTCATCTTCCAAAAGGTAACTTTGCTTTTTCTTGGAAATGACAACCTTCAATTATCACATTGCATAGAACCAAATGCATTTGATCTGAGAATTTTCAGATTTAAACAAAAAAAGTAATTAAAAGGAAAATAAGAAACAAGGTCCATAATATAAGAAAGCACTGAGAAAAGAATAAATAAAATAGCAGTCTGTTTATAGACCAGAGACCAAAGAGGTTGTTTTCTACCTCCGCAAGGTCTGAAAAGAGTGCTTGGCTTGTGCTACGTCTCAAAGTATCCCAATAGCTTCTGGGGACAAGGTCCTCTCCTTCTGTTTTAAGAACCTGCAGTTTCAAGAAGCACAATTGTTTGAAAACCAAAAAACAATAGAACAACCATTTATAAATTTTTAAATCTTTTCTAGCTGATCTTCAAAAGCATGGCTTGGTTCTCTTACTTCTAAACAGTGACATTTTAACCAGTTACATGACACTGTAAATGAAAGGAACACTGGTCTATTACAGCTATTTTCTTAATGCTCTTGGCTCCACCATAAGTATCACCATCTTTCCAAACAAAATAAAGTCAAGAAAGCAGAAATGAAAATATTTGACATGCACTAAAAGTACATGTCAAAATGGCCACTTAAATTCAGCATTTTGCCGCTGTTTTTCCTATCAATTCTGTTTTTCCAGAAAATATTAATTTATATACTTATGAAATTAACTTCTTCATTGGTTAAAATAAGACCCACATATAACAACTAGTTATATAAAGTAATTAAATCTAGTATTTATGATGACATCATTGCACCAACAAAGAAAGGCAAAAATCATATCCAGTAAGTTCGACTTCAACTGTAACATACTTATTAGGAAAACACTATCCACATCTAATGATCAAACTTACCTTGTCATGTGAATGAACACCACATTCTGTCATGCATACAATTCTATAATTATTTATTTTAAGTATTCACCAAATTTGTTCTTTTACTGGAGTTACTTTAGTCAATTGAATTAGTACTTCTGGGCGTGCACATTTTATTTCCACTGCATGATTGCATGCATCACATCACAGTTATCATGTTCTGGTTGGCATTTGGCCAGTGAAAGCTCTCATGCAGTACATGCCAAAGCAGTCTTAGACACAAATGCAGTATGCACCAGAACATGACTTGAAAGAATTAACCTATGCAAATGAAAATATGAAAATATTTAACCCATTTAAAACATCACTATATGCTTTTTATGGCCTATGGACCTCAACACATTTTTAAAAAATTGAATCTGATTTGTAAGATGAAGTGAAGGGCCTCATGCATGAGACAGCATGTTGGACTATTCCAGACATTTTAGGGCTGCATCTCCTTGGAACCTGGGTATCTTCAACTCCTCAGGACATCAAGGGAAACAAAAGGCTGCTACGCTTCTTGTTTCAGTAGGAGAAATAGAACCCCAAAACATCAATTTTTGGAGATGAGGGATTTTTCGAATTCCTATACACCTGAGTTTCCTTTGCATGGAGATCTCCATTCAGATAGCAGGAGGGCAAAAAATATGGCACACATCTTGGCATTATCTTGATAAAGTGCTTGGGCATGGCTGGAGTCTAGAAGATTGTTTTACTGAAGCTGAAAATTATGTAAGTAGAATGCCTAGCTAGTTTGGTTTCAGTTTGAAACAGAAGGAAGCATAGGAATATGGCAATCACTGTCCAGGCAAGTTTCACTACAGTAAAGCCTGATCTGAAATCTATTGAATCATAAGGCCTTGCATAGTCTACTTCATTTTTCTCACATCACTGCATTATACACATCACGACAACTGCACATTTTAATTCAACAGATTTCCTTCCGGCATATTGCTCAAATTGTAGGTGGCAACTTCACAAGAAATAAATCCATGCATTTCTGTGAATAATTATATAAAGAAATAAATTTTAAAACTGTAATTTCACTAGTCATCTAATTCTCCTGGATTCCATCCCTTCACTGGGAATATCACAATAACGCCACAACAAAATGAATTCCTCTATGTAAACATCAAATTAGTCTGTTTTTCAAAAACTGTTTTACTTCTGCCATGATGCAGAAATCAGTCAGGTTATGATGAAGACATTAAAAACCTCAGAAGATGTCTTGCTGCTTCTCTTTTTTACCCCTCAAAAATTATTGGAAAGAAGTTTACTGTCACCTAAGTAACACAGGGAATATTTTCTGTAAAATCCTTTCCTAGTTCAGCACTGAAAGTTCATATGTATTTGTTCTGTAGGTGAAGCATAAAAATAGGAAAGCTCTCTTCAGGTTTCTCTATGGGGGCTCACCAAAGAGGTGAAGGATTCAATTGACTAATTATTCACACTATACACAATGAAACAAAGAGATGGATCAAATGACTCATGCAGGATGACTTAATTTACACATATTAATTAAATATATGTCTACAGTTTATTGAAATGTATTTTGTACTTTCCCTTAAAAATACTGTTTCCTCCATTTCATTCAGAAAGCAACCTTTCCTCCTGATGGGCTTGCATGTTCAGTATGCATGCAACAATCTTTTATGCAAGTCAAGATTCCTCACAGTTTTACTGATTAGCAGAAATAATTTACTTGATGAAAAGGATAAATACAATAAATTTTCTAATAGCATATTATTTCATCTCACTGGTGAAGACTGCATCAATTGAAAATCATTAGAATACATACACTGTTAGTAGGAGTATGATATCCATAAAGTTGAAGACGCTGACATACAGCAAAAATGTATCCATGTCAGAATGAAGACAAAAGAAGGGGGGAAAAAAGACAACAGAATAGGTTAAGACAAGCAAACCTTTACTTTATATATTATTATTAGTCTTTTTGTTTGTTAATTTGTTTTCAAAACGACAGTGAAGAAAAAAATGGTTTCTTTTCAGTCTTACTCTTCAAATTTTCAAAAGAGAAGTACAGATTTTTAGAGATTACCCTTAGGACTATGTTCTATTTTGCAATCTTTATGTTTTCCAAATGTAAAGAGTTCCAAAGCTCTTATTTAAGGTAAAAGTTTCCTTTGTTCAAAATAAACAGTCTATGAGAGATTCAACAACTGACCTACAGTTTTAAAGAGCTGAGCAGCATAGGTCTCTCTGTGTGGGATGAAAAAAAATCTTTTTTTCTTCTCAGGGAAGGTTTAAAGAGTATTAATTCTTGAAAATCATACTTCCTGTGGTTTCAGGGACAAAGAACTGAGACCAAGCATTGATGCTGGCAAAAGTATAATGGACACTGAGAAGCTCTGCTGATATGCCAAAATGTTTCTTATAATAAGGAATTTTTTCCATAAATATGCAAATTGCAAATGAACATGTGCTTGACAGAGATTTGTCCCTGATATTTACTTTTCCAACAGTAAAAGAAGTACCTGCTGCCATCCCTCAGACAAACCACCACAGACGCATTTATTTCTGACTTACCTTTGTTATTTATTTGCTTGAAATGCAAATTTCGCATTATGTGAGTACCCAATATTCCATGAAAATCTTTTCAGGTTAATATATTTTGCATTGGTTGTAAGCATTATTTAGTAAGAAATTAAATTTGAATGTAAAATCTAAGTTCAATTTAACATTTCATAACCTGTTTTAAAACTACTATGTGGATAACAAGCACCAAGATCAGTAGATCTACAATAAACAGCTTCATAATAGCAAGTGTGTAACTTGGTCTTCCCACTGAGATCTTTCATTGCTATAGATAGTAACACTGGATCATTACTATTCACTTTTCCCTAGATTTCTAAATTCCAAATGGGATCAATGCTAATGTCATAACATATACTACAGTATTTAAACACTTTTTTTTCCTTCATATAAACCGCTTACTATTTTTTTCCCAGTTACAGCAGTTTAGGCTAAATATAGGTTTTTTCTACATATAAAGTTATGCATATTCTTTTAACAACACGAATTTAGTGTTTAAAAAAAAAGTGATCAGTGTAATATATATACACACATAATTTTGTCCATCAAAAAAAGCAAACACACTACCAGATGCAACTTTTCTGTTTTTACTTACCAGCATTGCACGTTTTTCTTCATCTCCTCTTTTTTCTCTCTTCTCATTTTTTTTCCTGAAGATCTCTTGGAGCTAAAAACCAAACCATTTTGTTCATATTAAGTGTTCAGGCTGTTTTCATGAGCATAACAATATCATTCATCATAAAGAACATTACAAACAGTACTAAGATGCAGGCCTTTACTGAAATATCAGAGTTTCAATGATGCGTTATTGTTCATACTCATGCCTTCATGTTCCTTCTGTGACTTAAACCATCATACAGAAAGGGAAAAAGGAAATACTTTTTTCCACCAAGTAAGGGTAACAATTCTATTTGGTAGCACAATACTAAGAATGTCCTATTTAACCAATAAGGCCAATACAAAAAGGGGAAGTTCCACCCTTTTTCACCACCTCAAGGCACATCTTTTCTTGTCAAGTTCTAATTAGTATCTGTGTGGTTATGTAGTCAGGTGGATCAATCTTTCTTTCATATTAGTTTCCAGCCTGATCAGTTCTTACTCCTGCTGGTACAAGGGAGGGGTAGAAACACCTGGTGGGGGTGAAACATTCCCCTTCAGCAGCAACAAACTACTACTCAAGAGTAATTTATCAAGTACCCTTTCTTTTCAAGTCTGTTCAAAGAATACCTTCAGGTCTTGTAAAATACCCCTTTCACAACTATCTCAACATGAAGAGCTTTAAACATGACTTCTGAGAAAACCTCAAATAGGAGATTTCAAACTTGCAGATTCTTAAGCATATTTATTTTTGTAAAGTCTTCAGAGTAAGAACTGGATTACACTTAATTTTCTTTGCAAGTATCTGTTTTATTTAGTTATTTATAGTAATACCAATTAATGTTCCCAAACCATTAGAAAAAGATCTCAGTGTTTAGCAAGAGAAGCAGTATCAACTATGATACCATCTAGGTCTCTACTAGAACTTCAGTTTTTAAAAAACTGCATGTGAAAATATTGTACTGTCATGTGTAGCATTTGGTATCCTCTAAGTGGGCTGGAAAAGGAATAAACCTTGATCTGAGAAACTTGTCCTATCCATAATATGGTATTTTCAGAACCAAACACCCTGGCATACAGTCACAATTGTGGCAGTCCTGTCACAGGTGCAATTTTACCTACCAGAAGTCTGGTAAAACCTGATAATGTAATGGCATGTACACAGAGCTCTACAAAGATTGGAATGTGAAACATAAGGAGTGTGTGATTAATTTTGCAAGGAAATTTTCTAAACGAAATTTCAGGATATCTTTATTTCAGAGAAGGCAGATGACTAAGACAACAGGATCAGCAAGCTTTACTGCAGGGTATGATAACATTAAAATGAAAGAATTCAATGTTTAGTGATTAAGTAGCAAACACATTTATAAAAAACATGTTATGAATTTCCAGAATTGACTACTGAGTTCTGGGATTTCCTATAAGGCAAATACAGACCAGAACATTTAGTGCATCACAATACCTATTTTTTGAGTATGGGATAAATTTCCAGACCTTAGTAAATTTTTTTCAAATTTTTTTTGTAAACCTACAGGTGCAAGTTACTCTAACTTATGCCAACAATGAAAGAGTCATGGTAGGATAGAGTACTACACAGTTTGCAACCCAGAACAATGCAAAGAAAAAAGTTAAATGAACAGAGAGAAATGGAAAGAAAATCCCTTGTGAAAAGTGAAGTGACAAGCCATCAAGCAGGAGAGAGGAGTGGCAGTAATTGAAAAACCAAAAAAGATCAGTAAAAAGCAAGGCATCCTTGGATGTATTTCCCCTGCCACAGAGGCAAAAGGAGTAGGATTCTGTTGCATGCATTATTAAAGCCCTTGCTAATCTTCTGGAAATAGATCTTTTGTTCAGAAAGAGTGCTATAGGATACCAGTGAGTGAAAAAAAGTGAATGCAAAAGGGGTCTAGGAGTACTTTCATAGGAACATTGTTTGAAACAGGATAATGAGATCGACTGCTGAAGGCAGCAAAAACAAGATCTCCAGTAACAGGGCAACACAATCCTTCTGTTCCCTGACCTCAACCCTGTGACATAAGCAAAGAGGAAAGCACAAACACCATGAAATTAGTTTACAAAAACAATACAGCTGTTACCAGAAAAATTAAGTATTTTTCAACTCTTCAGTACCCATACTGTTTTCCTCAAGAATCACAAAACATATGATCTGTAAAAAAAGCTCTTCAAATTCTCTTTATTTGTAAAACTGAACAGCATTTACTACCAATTTTGCAATAGCTGCCTGTAATTGATGGATAAATATTTTGCAAATGTTGGGGTAGTTCAAATGGCAACTTTTGAACAGTCTCCTTTCAAGCACACAGGGTATGATACATCATATTCAAGCAAGGTGAGTAGAGATGTCAAATATGTGTTCTGGGGCTAGTTCTATCACAGCTGCAGTATCACTGAATCTACTCCTATTTTCATATTTACTTTTACTACATAAAAATCTATCTACCTATCTATTTTAGTCTTTTTCACTTCAGATCTAACATTCTGACTTAAGGGTTCCAATCTCATTTTTGAAGGATCATTGACACCTAATGAAGCAGAGCTGCACTCAAGTTTTATCTACACAAATTTATTTATTACAATCATAAATTATGGGACAGTATATATGATGTTTGAAAATTCTACTTTTTTTATCCACCAAATCTGCTAGCAAAAAAAGAATAAGGAGAACTTTAGCCATGGATCATGACAGAGTGATAGAATACATAGCAGGACATGAAGAGGACTATAAAAGCATAGTTGGAAAGAAAGATGCAATACACAGTTAAATATTGTCCTTATTTCCCACTTTACATGCTTATTTTATTTCATTTTTAGCATCAGTTTCTGAAAGACAAAGCCTCTTGCTTCAATTTCCTCCCATTTAGCTGTAGTAATGGAAGCCCTTTTTTCTTTTAGAACAAACTTGTCAGTCTATTCCATCATATTCTGTTTAACTGAATCATGGAAGATACTTGTTTTTTTTATTCTTCTTCCTCTCTTTTTCCTTTTGTTAATTAATTCAATGTTTGCTGGTTTGTTCCTCGAACTGGAGGAAATGTGTATTCAGAATTAGCACATAAAAGGATGTGTACGTTTAGTAATGGAATACAAAAAGATTACCCAAATGCCACAATTTGCAAGTGGCATCACCTTCCAAAATAAATTTGAATTTAAGCAGACACATGTTCTGCTCAAGCCATGTCACCAGAACAAGCCCATAGATCTCAGATCTCACTTCCCTGAAAAGGAGAATTGAGGGAAGTTCAGCATATTAGGGAGAGTTTCTTGATATTTCTATTTTCTTAAGGTTAGCATAGTTTATTTTAATCAATTAAGAAACTACACACAGGAAACTAGGTGTCTTTATTTTAAATAAATTGGACTCTGACACTTGAATACATTCCATGTGTCTGTTTCATTCTTTGCATTTTCCTCCATCTTTTTCAATAAAGCACTGGACTTTTTCTCATGTGTATTCACTGTATTTATTTAGAAGCTCAACTACACAAAAATGTATGAAGATAAAATTTATGTATTTTACACAGATATTTTTTCCAACATCTGATTCAATTCTTATAAATGTTTTATTGTATTAATCATTTGTACGTGTTCAGTAGAAAATTAAGGCCTTGTGTAGTCTTCAGAAAGCTTGTCTATACCACTAACCACAAAACTTTAAATGTTAATTTCTAAAGAAATGTCAAAACCTACGTACACCATAACCGAGTGCTTCAGTGTATTCCCAGACAGCTGCTGCCTATGGACACAATGGACACTAACAATTTAGAGATCTCTGGTTTATGGTGCACTTTTATTAACATAAAACACACAGTTATTGCACACTCAGAAGCCCTAACTTTGAGTGACCAATTTTCTGCATTTCTTTTTTTTTTTTAATTTTTATTAAAAAAAAAAAAATAAAAGACTCACTGGCATTTATTTAGAATGGCATTAATTATTCCTCCCATTTCTCATTTCTTTTGAAATCAGAAAATAAATTAAATGAACATAAATCTAAACTAGCCCTCTTGTTAGTGCAAGATCATTCTCCTGAACTTGGCACATCTTACTACCTGAAAACTTATGAAGTATTCAAATTTTAAGATGCAATTATCAGATTTATGATGATAAAAATGAATATATAGGATGACTTAAAATTTTTCAAGATTTTCCCTCAAGTGCCAAATTATTCTTCATTTTCAAATCTCAACAACATGGGAATTTTTCTTTCAAAGTTTGGTCTTTAGAACTGTTTAGATTTCTAACCTGAAAAAATAAACTCTGCTTAAAATAATTAATAAGATGAATTTACAGAACTGTACTCTGGTTTTTCCTGGCCTGCAGTTTCTGAGTTTCTAAAGTTCTGTTTCTTTGTGATGTTTTGGGTTTCTGAAGCTTGTTCTCACAGCTTGAACATAAACATCAGGTCTTTGTTTCTGTAACAAAATCTTTGGAATTCTTTCTGTGGGACGGACTTTCTTTGATGTCCCTTTGGTTTGGCCAACGTGAGTGAAGAGTTCTGTCGCGCTCCCACCAACCACAGTGGCCTGTCCAAAATGTATAAAAGGGGTCAGCTGTTTGAATAAAGCAGAGTCAGATCATGTCGCCAGGCTTTACGGAGAAATTTGCGTCGTGTTGTTATTTGCCACAGCGACACAGAACTGCTTTTTCCAAGCTGTAAACAGAGTAAAGCTCTAATTTGGAAAAAATCCAGCATCATTCAAATTAGTAATGTAACAAAGTTTGGGTGTAAGCAAACTACTGCCAAGTTCTAGGTATCCTGCCATCTGTTCCAAAGCACATGGACATCATTCAGGTCAAAGTCAATTTCACTTGTAGGATATTCTCCTTAAGAAGAACTCACTGAAGCTCATCTTAGCAAATTGCTTCAGCATATGGAATTATGGGCTAAACTAGATAGATGTACAGTATATTTTATTTCACTACAAATCTTGTCCAAAACAGATGAAAGTGTCACATTATGTCAGTCAGTATTTTCGGGTCACTTGTGATTATCAGCAGAATGAAGGGCAAACTGAGGTGGTCTCCCAGAAAAAGATTCTTTTACAAGTCCTTTAATCATTAGAGCAATTAAATAACTCTGCTAACCATGAAAACATTTCTATCACTTTAATAGCCTATCTGTGACTACAGTAGCAATTAGAAGATCCAGAATAAAAACTAGAATTACCTTTAAAAATTATTACATACAACACTCCTGTGCACTCAAAGAAGGAGCTTCTATTTTCAGTTTACATTATAACAACTATTTATATTAAATAAGGCAAATAAACAGCTACATTCAGTGAAGAATATCTAGCAATGTAGATAGTATTCTCATGACTACTGACATCATCACATTAGTTTCAAGGTTACATCAAAAACTGCAAATATACATACCACTAAGAATTCCTTTTTGTCCACCATTTCATTGCCATCAGTATCAAACATGTTGAAAGCAATTCGAAAACCTGCATGTGGCTCTGCCGAAAAAATGCCAAACATTCAATTATTTATTTCCTTGGAAAAAAAGCAAGTATACTACTCTAAGAAATTATTTGGTGTCCCTTCATAAAAGCCAGAACCTCAACTAATTTAAATCAGGATTTTTGTGTACTTAGTAAATGCAAATAATAACATCTGTAAAACAGAATAACCCAACTTATTCAAACAGAAGGCATGCTCACAAAAATAGAAATAGAACATGAAATATTCAAGAACAGTATCTCATAAAAGAGTGTTTGTTCATGGGTAGAGTCCATTTTATATTTCAAACACAGATATGTAGAAATTAAATCTTCTACGAAAACATAGTGTTCTGAAATACACTTTAAAAGATTTTGAAAAAAAGGTGCAGGACACCACTTCTGGTCAAAGTAAATGTTATGCTGAAAGACACGCAACGTTTTCTTGTTTACATGCTTACAGCCATTGAAATTTGAGATCAGGTTAGAACTTTTAAATTATTTCTGAAACATGGCAACTTTGAAGGTAACTATAACCCACTGATTTGCAATATGAATGAATTATGGCCAAAAGTTAATTCTTAACTTTATCTTAAGAAAATAAAAATGAAATAATGGAAGAATCCCGTAGTGGAAGACAGTAAGGGTTCAAGGTCAAGTTCTAGCTTTGATATGAATCAATAGGAATCCAGTTCATGTCCAAAAAAAATCCCACTAATGAATTTAGTAGAAATGATTGATTTACATATAAGTGAAAGACAAGTAAAATTCTTTGCTTTTTCCCAGAAGACACCTCTTAAAATATAAAAAAAAAGTCTGTATCAGGCTTTGTTTACTCTAAGTTACTTTATTTCAATTTTATGGGTGATAGAAGAATAATTTTTCTATTTTGTTAGTGTTTCTGACATAAATATTTTATATTTAACCACTGACTCTCTGAGTTTACTCATCATGCACTAACTGGTGAAACAAACCAGCAATAATGTGTATCCTTCTGTTTCCCTATATTCAGTATCCCTTATGAACTTCAGCAAATTTAGCTACAAATTTTGTAGGGATTTCAAACAAGAAAATAAATTTAAGCTCTTAACTGGGGTTTAGCTGGACCGTATGGCATAGCTTCCTCAACAGCAATTAAAAGGCATTCTAGATAATAATGCATTTAAATAAAGCATAACACAAGATTCCAGAAGGGCAAAAGAGGTTCAGAGGGACATAGAGATGCATGGTGTAGTTTTTTTATATGCAGGGATGGGAAGTGTAATTTAACACACAAAAACAGATTCAGAGCTTTGAAATTGCAAGGAATCTTTTACATGTTTTCTCCAAAAATACTTACTTGTTAAAATACATAAGAGGAATAAATATTCTGTGTAAGATATCACACCTGAAGACAAAAACAAAATTATGCCACGTTAGTTTAACCTTGTCTTTACATCCTAAACTTGAAAACACTTTATCTATTTATAAGGAGAACTTTTGTACATGCGCATACGCATATTCATACTTGAATGTGTGTAACTATTCGATCTGATGAATAAGTTATTTGTCTACAATATTCATCTATGGCTTGGGGCTATTTGTTTATGTTTGAATTTTAGGGGAGGAGTACATTAAACATAGCAAGTAAAACTAAATTGACAGTCAGTGGAGCATGGCTCATAAAAGCTAATATAAATGATTTACTCAATTTTCTTCCCAAAACCCCCACTGGTAATTCATGATAATACTCTTTAACAATATGAAAACATTTACTTTGAGAACATTAGTAGTGCTTCCTCCTGATACACACCAGTTTTTGACTTTATTAAGTGCTTTGTAAGTGCATGTGCTATATTAACTGAAAACTTGATCTCATTGGGGCTTTTGGAAGATTACAAAAGGGAACCACACTGTGGAATGGCACTTCCTTTTCAGAAGAGGTTAAGGGAAAATTTAAATTAAAGCTGGAGTCAATACCCGAATAGTATGTCTGGTGCTATAAGTTATACTTGAGCCTTTCTAGCTCTGGAATAACGGGTAAAGAGACAACCTTGCAGAATGTCCAGATGTCTTGGGATGCAGTGCAAAATGTGACCAGAAGCATGTATTCTATCACTGTCTGTTGCATCTGGGGTGGGGGCGGGGTAATCCTTTGTTAATGGGGCAGCTGTTAAAAAAAAAGCTGGGGTGGTTTTCTTTCTCTCTTCCACAACCCATCCTCCCTCCAGGGAGGTATCTTCTGCTAATGGACCATTGAGTCCCACTGCATTGCTGATAAACTTACATCATCCCATTGGGAGATGCTCCACTCAGGGGAGGAGCCAAGCATTCCTACCTGGATAAATATCTGAGATTTGGGACACTAAGGCAGCCTTTCTCTGCTGGACTCTGAGAGGAAGACCAGGCCCATCTACACCACCACTGGATCTTCAGAGGAAATCTACACCTTTCTACAGGATCATTGTTTCAACATCTGCCACTCCAGGAGGACTACAGCCACCATTTGATCGGACTGTTACCAACACCCTGACACACAGGGCTCTGACTCTGTCAGTTGGGTTTGGTTTTTCTATTACTGCATTTTTATTTTAATTCTCTTAATAAAGAACTGTTATTCCTGTATATTTTCCTGAGAGCCCCTTAATTTCAAAATTATAATAATTTGGAGGGAGGGGGTTGCATTCTTCATTCCAAGGGAGGCTCATGCCTTCCTTAGCAGACACCTGTCGTTCAAACCAAGACACCAGAGCAGCAATGAAGAAAAGAATCTCATACTTCAGTAAGAAAACAAAGCAATGGCTTGCAGCTCTCCCAAAAGCCCTTAGCTCAATGACCTTTGAGACTGAACTAGGAAAACTTCATTTCTCACAAATTGGTTTTGTCTGTCCTCCAAAACCAGAAGTGTTAATTCAGTTCACAATATTAGATTTTTTCAAAAGAGTGAAAAAAGAGAAGTATTTAGATGCCTGAGAGTAAAGATGTCTATCAGCTAGAATTTTCAAAAGTTGCTGGCTGTCTCCTTGATTTCAGTCCAAGTCAGGTGCAAAAGTTTTGCCAAAAACAGCCACATCTTTGGATGTTTAAATATCTTTTAAAATCTGACTTAAATGAATACGTGACAAACTAGGTAAGCAGTTATCTGAATTTTTTTGCACTGAAAAACCTGTACAATTAAAACTAAAAACATTGTATCATTCAGGTGGAGTTTACTTCCATTATACTTGACATCCCATCTTTTGATCCAAGAGCAAATTTAAGTCTTCAGAACCAGTACTTTATTACTGCTAGTAGATCTAGTTAGGAAAGTTACTACAGTCTTTTAATACCACTTACTCTTTTCCTTAATTTACACATTACTGAAGATTAGCAATGATTAAATACAGTCATTTAAGTAACATATGCTCTATGCTTTATCTTCTTGATTTTATACAGCAGTTTGCAGAAATTAAGTTTTCAAAGGGCTGCTTGAATCTGTTTGGACAAGCACCTATCAAGAAATCAAATACCTCAAAGGTTCTCATTCAGTGATGGAAAACATTCTTTAATAGCTAGTCAATAAATGTAAATATATATTTTTGGGGTTTTGATAGCACCTTTTTTGTTGTAAAACAGGAATAAAGTGCAATTGTCAAGTAGTCCATCACAAGTATGAAGAAAGCAATATAAACGGCCTTGAAAGCCTTCCCTCCTTTTGTTTGTACTGGCATATTGTAGTTGCAGACAGATAGTTCTGGTTGATTGCTCTGAGTGTTATGGGAGAGAGGCTCTGAAATGATGATTGAAGGGAAAGAAAAACTTACACTAAGATCAGAAAGAAGAGAAGGAGGGCACTCAAGGGTAAAAACTCAAGGTCAATGGGCATAAATCTGCATGCCTCAACTGAATTACATAAATCCATGGCACGATAAATGGACATAGGCTTTTGCTACTTGCTTCATATGTGCATGTTTTAAAAAAACATGAATAAGAAACAAAAAAAAGGACTAAATTATAACTAAGGAGACCTGAATTCTATTTCCATTTCTTTCACCAATTTATGCTATCTGTCATAAGAATCACCATATTTTCTTATATTTTCTATAAAACTGGGCAATAGAACTCAGTTTTTCATAAAACATGCTGAAAAGATATCCAGCTACTAAGGTCTAATACTAATTTTACCATCTTATTTTGACAGTTTGAGTCCTACCAATTCCATCAAATCTGCAGAACTCTGGAGTAAGATACTGCTCAATCGAGACTGCACATGTTGCAGACATTTTATTAGACTTAATAAGCAACATCTTAGATATATATTTTTAACTAATAATGTATTGATTTAAGAGAATCTGAGGTGGAATTTTTATGCAATTAATATTTCAAAAGTCAGCTGTTCTGACTATATAGAAACCAGCCTAGAGCAAAGAAGTCCACTGAAATACAATGCAAAGATGTGCCAATTTCTGCCTCTCTGGAGTGCTGGCTGCAGACTCAGGAAAAAGAAAGTGAGTGCCTCCATGCACTAGAGAGCCTCCTTAGAGAGTATGTCCATACTACTTACTCCTTGAATATATATGAGCTGCATTTGAGTTATATTAATCAATTACATGGATACATTTGATTGGAATTCTGTTGCTGGCATGCTTATTTTAAACACCCTTAAATGTCTTTCTTTTATAACAAGTACTTGTGTCTGCTTTTGGAAATACTTAAAAGTGTCACCACACCTTTGCCACTCTGAATATAAGCAAAGAAATAAGTGGATTATTTATCATAAATAGCTTTTAAATGTCTGTAAAGCCATCATTGTTTTATTTCCCTATGTTTTTTTCTGTTGTGAAGTGATAGAGCTTATTAAGAAAGAAAAATGTACAACAGGGAGACCAGGAGTGACTCTTGGCTCTTTGCTTACTGTTAGTGTGAGTTTTAAAGCTATCAAAGCCCTCATCTGCAGAGTTTAAAGGAATATATGACATTCTGAAACTGCCTCTTGGTGTTGTGTACAAAATGCTTATTCATTCATACAAGATACCACTATTGTCTTTAGAAATAATTACATTATTGAACCTGTTGAAAAGAAGAGATACTGCTTCTTTACTGGAATATTCTGTCTATAGTTCAGAGATCATTAATAGCAGCAAACTGAACCTGAAATATTCAAACATCTTAACAAACACTGAGTTCCCAGTCACTTAAAGAGTGTAGTTGGAAGATGGCATCATAAAAATACTGTAGAGATTACATGGAACTTTTCCATGCTGTAAAATGTAGAAAGCAACAACAAGCACTTTTTTTATTTTTGAAAATGTGACTCAGATTAACATACATCATCACAAAAAAGTTAACAGAATGATAATTTGGTTCAGGAAAATAAATTCTCCTCAATCACCTTTCTCATTAAGATTACGGAAAAGTTTGGATGATCCTTTCCAAACTGGTGGTGTCTCCATAAGGATCTGATTCAGTTCCTAAAAAATAAGATTTAAAAAATTTAAAAGCACATATTTCAGTATTTAATGAAGTAGTTAATAGATTATGATAAAATGTAGGATATCAACATAAAAGACAAGGAACTGCATGCAAATCTACCAGTTAATTTAACTTTAGTTGCCACAATGATTTTGGAAGTACTCAAGCACTCCATAAATTTTTGCACACACAATTATTGCAAGAATTACTCATCTGCATGAATATTAAGTGTTTGCTGAGCTGGAGAGAGACATGCAATGTATTTGTGGCTGGAATAACTCACCACTGCTCATATTGACTGAAGCCAAGGATAAGTCCCCCTGGATTTCAGTAAGGTTTTCATAAAATATCCGAGCAACTGTTCTTTTAAAACGCTCGACCTGAACTAAAGCAAACTTCACCCATGAATATGAATGCACTTTACTTAAAATATATGGTAACAGAGAGAGTCCTTTTGCAGTTTTACAAATGAAAGAAAAAAAAAAAGGAGGCACATAAACACCACAAAAGGGAAAGAGCAGCATAAATATTTCAGGCAGTTTTGAATACACCTATTACACCTAGACACTGAGAAATGCAGTCAGATATAGACTGAGGGAGAAACTGACAGATGATTGAAAAAGTTAGTAAGTCAGTAATTACAACCAAACAGACGCAGTGGCTAAAGTATCTGAGATTCTGGATTCAGCTGAGTCTGAAGTGACAAAAATGAAGAAATTAAACTCTCGTGTGCCTCTGCATTTACATCACACAAAATCAACTAACAAAATGCGTGTTTATAGGACTGCACAGGAATTATTGCTCACCTGCTTCGAAAGGGATCGCCACTTTTTAGCATCTGCAACAAAAGAAGTTAAGAATGCACAGAATTTAGTTGTGCCAATGTCATGTCATAAAAATTGGACTACATCTATGATGTGTTTTCTAGACAAAAAATTATTTGCTTTACTTCATGAATGTAACTGTCTTTATGTTATTAAAAAGCCCTTTAACTTAATATATTCCTAAAGTCCTAACTTTAAAGAACCAATTCAGATGTAGTCTTTAATCCAACTCTGCTTTAATGAGGAATAAGACTTTCAACCTCCAAAATACACCTTTCAATTCAAATGGAAATAGAGGGCATTCATACTAACCCCTGGTATCAATATTCTGAAATGATTATTGAGTAGCAGTAGTGTTAAAATGCAAATTGGAAGGAGACCTGGATTACGTCAGTTGCATCACGGACTACTCATACTTTTTAAAGCAAATACAGAAAAAAGCCATTGAAACTACATCAAGTGCTAAGACACCCTTCATTCCTTCCTACGAACTCAGATTCCTTTTCCAGCCTCTGTCAGGCTCAATTCTTTGGTAGCTATAATTGAACAGGAGCTGTCCATAACCATTCAAGAATTCAAAATTTGTATTTGTACTAGTAGTATTGACAAAGATTCAATACTATGATAAGGCATTGTGAGTATCACAATTCACAAAGGTCCAGAAAGTAGCACTTTATGTGGTCAAATCCCTAACTTTTTGGCGGATAAAGGCTTCTTTTTATAGAGCAAAACACACTGTGTTATTAGAAATCCTTTTCTCATAATGAACCTCATGCTCCATTACATAATTAAAACAATACACAAGCTACCCTCTATGGTCTTTCATCAATTCATGGTTAGAAACTTTAATTTTAATTTTACATCTTGGTAAAGGTTTACACCAAGACTTTTGACAAATCCCACTCTAACTATGGTGGAGTTATATCACACAACTTCATAACACAAGGTAACAGATTTTCATAAGCTTTTCAGCATAATTTCTAAAATAAAGTCCCCTAAAACAATCTCATTTGCCATATAAATTAATGTATATTTATGTCTACCATAAAAAAACTTGGAGAATAAATATATCTAATATTCCAATCAGATAATTTCCAAATCTCGTATGTTATATACATATTTTCTTTCTAGACAAGTCAGTGTAGATTTATGTGTTATATATATATATATATATATATATATATATATATATACACTTACAGCTCAGAATTAAGCTAAATTTACTAGAGTTAGCACTAAGGGGAAAAAACAAATTTCATCTCTTAATTTGCTTTCTCACATATAAACACATATTCAAATTATAAAAATGTATCAATAATGACTCTTAAAAATAATGTACATTCCCAAATTAAATCCTGCGCCATAAAGGCAGAAGCAAGTTAATTACAGCATTTATTTTATACTTTTTGTAAAAAATGCTTGGAGTAAAAAAGTTACATTTTATAAAAGAAAATATACTCTTACCATATTAGTTAGTGTTTAATCAAAAAAGGAAGCGAACACCCTCTTGACTTTTGTAGGGTTTGCATGATTTCCAAAGTAAATCAATCACAATAGACACATTCATTCCATCACAAATATCATTCAGGCCTAGTATTATTAGCTTTTCTAAAAAGCAGACATAAAGAGCTTCTATTATTATACTTCAAAGGGCATCTTTGCGTTTTGACAAAACTCAAGGCCTTTCTAATCTTCATTCATAAAAATCCCAGGTATATGTTCTTTTTTTATTATGCAAAGTATAGATGGTTTACTATGTCAGCCTGAATGGATCCAATTATATACAACTTACAATTTATCTATAAAATGACACCAAAAATAATAAAAAATGTTTAGAATGTATTATTAGAAAAATTCCTTTCTTAAATGTACTACCTTCAACAGGGCAAGACAGAAATGACTTAATGTCATGGTTTCAATTTGAAACTGGCCACCAAGAAGACAAAGTTGTCCTTTGGCAATGCTGCAGTACAAAGGTTACAATTACCATAGTCAGAAATGAGAAGCTGGATGTGGCAATCTGTGGGTCACCTATTTCAGCTATTACTTCCTATTTATTAGCCTTCTATCCCAATGTCCCAGACAATATGACCTGCAGTAGAATGAAGTAATCCATTTCTACTTAGTTTTAATCCTTTAAAATAATTATGTCAGCTGTATAATCTATGATACCATGAAACCTAGAAGACACACAGGTTAGTTTTGCTTTTGGTCTCAGAGGTGAACTGGATGAACAGAAAGGATTTGGATGAAAACAAAGTTCGATATACTGAATTCAGAAGGGTGCCTGACTGTTCAACTCCAGATCTTTCCTTCTTTTCTGTGAGATAAACAGAATGTCCTTATGACCTTAAAGATTTTTTGTTTGGTTGTGTTTTTAAAATCTGAATACTTGCTTTGTGAGAGAAGGAAGCATCTTCATTAGCATGGAAAGATTTTAATAGCAAACCATACATATAGTGTGGTCTAGCCAATCAAACTGTCATAAACCAGAGTTAAACCAAAATGTTTTAATGATGTAGAATATATACAGCACAAATGCTTCATGACCATACACAGTGAAACCCAACTCCACACTGACAAAAAAAGGAAGAATTGAAGGTCTGAGCAGAGGAAATAGATAAAAAGTGCTGATACATATTTGTATTAACAACTTGTGTGATAAGCAATCTGCTTCCTCTCTTTTAACCGCAAAATAAAAAGAAAAAGATTTGCTTTCTGGTAAGAGTTTCAAAGTTTTGCAAGTTTTCACCATCTAAGCTCTATCTTCTGTCTTCACTGTTACAATGAGATTATATCTTTATTCAAAAGTTACAGAAGTTTTGATCGCTGATGAGCCACAGTTGAATTCTTTCCTCTCATTTCATTACTGTTAAGAGAACAAAGGGGAAAAAAATCCAACATCTGCACAGAATTTTAAGCTTCCTCTGACTGTTTTAGTATTGCTTTTGACTGTTCTGTATACTAGCTTTGTGGTGTAGACTGAAGAAAGGAAAACCTAAGGTGAGTGATTATACATGTCACACCTGAGCAAAGATATTCCCCTCGCCCAGAAGCTGTGTGCTGCTACCAATGCACTGCAAGCCTGAGGGCCAGGAAATCAAACTAGAGAAGAATGGGATCACCTTACTGTTTAGTCACTCTTTGATACTTAAAGCAAAGATTTTACAATAAATGACCTAAAGTTGATAGTTAATTTTTAATTAATTAATACACAGTACTATCACTGTCAATGTTTAAGTGTAGAAAGTTGATCCCCTGGGGGACTAAAACTCTTACTCAAAGCATGCTATTTAGAAAGCTGTGATATAAGGTATATGTTATATCTTAAGTCTTTTGTAGAATGCATATGTTGCCTGCTTTCAGAGAAACTATACAGAAGAGAAAGAAGGAGTTTTACAGCAGTACAGGCCTGCTCAGAAAGAAACTGTGTCAATGCAAATGGCACAAATTAACTTGCCATCTTTCATGACTGTTGAGCTGTTTGCAACCTTTAAGACAAGAATGTTTAACTAGCATAGAGATGTTTACAATCTAGTAATAATCAGGATATTGTTTGTATGCATTTGGACACAATTAAAATCCTGAGATGCAGTACCTTTTTATTACAATCAGAAACAGATGTAGGAATCAAAAGTAAATGGGAATATAACATGTGCCACGGGGATTTTCCCTAGCAGTTTTAGTATTACTAAACTCCTGCTTACGTTTGGGTTCATCACTTGTAACAGCCTGGATGAAGTCGGATGGAGTCATGTATAGCTGCCCTTCAAATTCCAGACTGGCAAACCTACGGAACCGTTGCTCCCGCGGAGTTGCATAAAGGTGTAAATCTTCAAGGTCTGATCTGTTTTCTGTAACCTTCAAAGACAGAAGGACACAGTTTTAATCTATGAAAAAGGTTCTGATTTACAATTTCCACATTCATTATAAAGGAACTCTAATCTATAAATGAAATAATTCATAAAGTCAAACACATCCAAGTATTTTTCTACGGTAAGAGCTGAAACTACAATTGGGATGTCACTGCTATCATTTTCAGTCTTCTACAACTTTAGCAACAATTTCTGTCTATTGAAATTGGTGGGACTACCTAACCTCAGAAGAAAAAAATTTTAAAAAGAGAATTTCAGCTTCTGAAATTCATAGAAGACGGGGCAACTTTAACTGAAGGAAGTCATTGTAACTTCAGCAGGAAGACTTCAAACAACTCTGCCAAAACTGTGTCAGTTTTCTAATAGTTCCGGAAGAGAACAGAATACTATTTTTTTGATATTGCTTCTTAATATAAAGTGCACCTGTTGATAGCAATAGGCCTCCATAATATACTCCAGTGTAAAGCTACCATATCTGGGGGAACTGAAGAAGAGCATAGCATAATTGTAATTCCAGAGTTACAAAAGTATAATACAGCATTAAGTTCACATATCACAAGAATCTATGTCAGGAGTTTCTGGTATATTTCCCATCTAGCTGATTTAAATATAAGCGTGGTAGTACAAAACTGTAAATGTTCTAAATTCTCACATCTTTCTGTTGCACTGCGGAACGTTTAATAGAAAATATGCTACTGCTATCTGAAAACTCTTTTTAGACCATAATGAGGCAAGCTCCTCTATGGAATCATTATCTTCAAGAAAATGTATGCATCAACATTTTTTCAGAGATGAAAAAACCAAACCCAAACTGTTTCCTAGAAGGAAGAGAAATCATATAGGTAACTTCTCTTATTATGTTAAAATAGGATAGCAGCATCTTATCAAGGAAGTCTCCCAACTTGCTCATCCTGTCATTTAATACTGTATTCCTAAAATTCTCCATCTGTCTAAGAAAAACACAATTTAACTAATATTATGGTTTCTTTTACAAACTAAGAAAACAGACAAATGCCCTTTATTTTTCAGAGAGGCATCTAAACACAAACATAAGTTGGAAGATGTCTGCAGTGGCTGCCCACTAAGAGATAACTGTCCTCAAATACAAACAAATTAGTTTTCCAAAACCCTTGTAAGAATAGATTACAGATTTCAGCAATTAGAAGCAAAGACACGTTTACACTGAGTAGTCACATATCTGGGCTCACTTCAGCTTTTCAAACAACATCCTTAAAAACTAAAACAGTGGTGAGACTACTGCAGTCAAACAAAATATTATGGCCTCAGTTGTAACTAGGAGATTAAATTAGATTTGTAGAAGAGAAACAAAAAATGAATGTGTCTAGAAGAGGTCAAACACTTTCTATTTGGAAAAAAAGATGTTTTATAGTGGAGTCTTACTACTTAATACCTTATCTAGGACATTTTAGCCAGCCTTCTACAAGGACAAAAGACTATTGACGGTATTTCTCTTTCTGGACTGTCTCTACTACTTTCAAAATCATTGCTCCATGTGTGTATGCGTGAAAACGTTTTGCTTCAACAGATGAACCTGTCACAGAAAGTAAGACTAAGAGAAAGGTCGATACAATAATTTAGTTTTCAGTGGACTGCTCTACAAACATTCTGCATTTCTGCCTAAGAGATAGCTCTAAAGCAGTATTTCATGTTTTTTGTAATTTTCAAATGACTACCAAATTAAATATGGGGAGGAAAAAAATAGTCTAACAGCCAGACCTACAAAGTCATATTAAAGTGACAGAAAGAACCTGAATTATTTTCTAACGTACTCACATGCAAGACAAAATATTTCTGTCCTATCTCACTGTTTGAATATTTTGGTCTTACTGATCCTTCAGCAGTCCAGTGGCATTCAAGCTATGCCTTCATGTGGGAAGTATACAACTCAATTGTTTTGACAGAACTTGTAGTGACACAACTGATTATCCCTGTATTTGAAGTTTAATAATCTATCTCTTTTTTGATATGCGTGTTATTTTATCGCTATTACAAACATGCTTGTGAATACAGTCAGGTTGTAAACACAAGTAATAACGCAATATTTCTGCAAAGTCAATTTTCAGAAAAGAAACAGCTTCAAGGCCACATTACACATACTGTATGTGCAATCAATAGTTATCAGTCAATATCAATCATACACAATCACGGAAATCTCAAGATAATGTATCTCTTGAATATAATTTTAGTTTTGATCACTGTCAGTATTTAGAGAGCATGTTGAGATTCTTTGCTCCCAAGAAATTCTCACTGTCTCAGGTACTACTGCTTAGTATTTCGCTTGAGACATTCAGAAAAATATTTGCTAAATTCTCAGACACATATTTTTCAACGTTATCTTAAGGACTCTATGCTACACCAAGAATAAAATAACATGCTAGAAACATGGAATTTCAAAGACATGCTTAAAATTTATGCATGTCAGTACTCAGGTCTGCAAAGCCTTAATTTCTGCCTCATTTTTCAATCTAGTTTTCCTCTGACTATATAGCAATGCCAATATTTCACGCTCTGGCTCAAAATCATTGTAACCTGATATGAATACAGCCTGCCCCCATAAAGAGAAGCACCTCCCTGAAGGCCCAATACTTGCATGAACTTGCTCTGGTGCTTTATGTCCACTTTTACAAGCATCAGACTGGATAAGGGAACTGGTCTGACTGAGAACTTTTCTTTTCTTTTGGTGGTGTTATTTCTAAGCCAGATAGATTCCTGGATCTATCCCATGAAAACAGTTATTTATTTCAAAACCTAGGCTACAGGATCTTAGAGATTATGAAAAAAAGAAAATACCACCTGTTCCAGCAGGAAGCTCCACCTACTTTGAGTGAGGGAAAACTGTGAGCTTAAGCATTATTTTATTCTAAGGAATAAAAAGTATTTTGAACTTGGTGGTTTTATCTGACAGAATCAAAACAACTTATTTCTGCTACTGATGCAACATGAATTTAAATAAAAGTAACAAAGGCTTAATATGTATTGGATCACTGGTCCATGCACTAAATGTCCAAATAAAAGCAAAGTTTGGCTGCAGAAGACTCCAGACACACAATTAGCAAACTGACAAATAAAACTTTCTTTGGAAATAATACTATTTTTTATCCAAATTTCTTTTCAGAGCTTTACTGCTTCTATTATGCTTAATAATTTATGTATCATACAGAACATTTTTTCTTGTATAAAAGCCATAATTACTGTGAAGAAACAGATATTCTAATTAAAACCAGGACATTCTAAAGTATTACCTCAATTTGCACTTCTTCAGGCATTCACTTAAGAAATTCATCTCAATACATAACAATGAAACATCTTAGGTTTTCCCCCACATTTGCAAATGATAATGCAGTGAGGTAAGTGTGAAAATCCTAGTGACACCAATTGGTCTCAATTGATTTATTTCATATTTATGCCCATTTGAGCAATCTTACTGTAGCATTGGACACAATGGGCACTTTCCATTAGGAAAGGCTGAGAGAGTTGGAATTGTTCAGCCTGAGGAGACATTGTTCCAGGGAGACCTTAGAGCATCCTACCAGGACCTACAGGGGGTCTGCAAGAGAGCTGGAGAGGGATTTTTTACATGGGCATGTAGAGATGGGACTAAGGAGAATGGCTTTAAACTGAAAGAAGGCAGAGTAAGATTAGATGCTAGGAAGAAATTCTTTACTGTGAAGAATGGCAGTCAGACTCTGGCACAGGTTGCCCAGAGAGGCTGTGGATGTTCCAGGCCAGGCTGGATGGGGCTCTGAGCAACCTGGTCTAGTGGAAGCTGTCCCTGTCCACGGCAGGAAGGTTGGGAACTAGATGATCTTTAAGGTCCCTTCCAAACCATTTTATGATTCTGTGAACAAGACACAGAAAGTAGATGTTGAATACCTCAGGGAAGGTACTGCTGGTGAAGGAGGGAACAGAAATCACTAGGTTTCCAATTTCTATTTGAAGTTTCAAGAGCGTACCAGACTAAATCTCTCTGTGATTAGCAAGTATTTTCAAACACTTTCATGAAAGCACATCTCTCTGACAAACAAATGAAGGCAGATTTTTTATGCTACATGTTTACCAATCCTCTTGGTGATCATCCCTACTAATTATTATGATCTTGTATCATGTTACAATTATCTGTCTTTTAAAAACCAGACATGCCCATTTCTATCACACAGAAAGTCACAAATTCCCTAATACCAGTTTTACCTTAATTTTAGGCATAGCTGCTTATCTCTGGCTTGCCTGCACATGTACACCGATCTGCTTTGTTATTAGAAACATAGAGGGAAAAGTCCACAGCTGAAACTGAGAATCTACTAACTGGTAGACAAACTTTCCATCCTTTCAACTTCACAACTCAAGAGATAAACAAGAAGAAGCAAGACTGAAGCTTATAAGAATTCATGAACAATGTATTATCTTTTCCCTATTCTCAAAAAATTTCAAGGGTTAACAGTTGTATTCAAACAACTTATGGTTATCATCCTTCTGCCCTTCCTTCCTCAAACTCTGGTACCTTGTTGCACCACATTTCACACTATCCTCCTGTGCTGTGCTCTTGCAGAAGGACTGCAGAGAGAACACAGCACTTGTTTTGGGTGCTTAAATCAGCTGAAGAGAAAAAATTATCCTGGCCTACTTTCCTGCTGTTCCCTAACACAGAATTGTGTATACACATACACCTAATTCTCCCATGGAGGATATTTCAAAGCCCTTTCTGAAATGGATTAAATAGATTCAACACATATATATGAAACACACTTGGGCAAAGGAAACAGAGGGAAACATTTTTCATTGAAACAAAGTAATAAAAGTTAAATTGAACACCAAACAGTAATTTGGCAGGGTACTTCTCTGAAGGAAGAGTATCACTCTTCGATTGGGTGTGCTGTTGTTGTCAATCTATGCTACAGATTACAAATAGCTCAAAACACCTGGGACAGGCCTCAAAAGTTTCAAATTTATTACGAAAATATGATGATAATCCTTTCTCACTAACATGTTTCAATGACTTAATATAACTACTAAAAATTCTTTTCTGCAAGTACAGTATTTAAAGAGGACCACCTAAAGCCTACTTGTTGTAATAATACCACCATGTGTCACAAAGCAGTAGTCCTTTAGATGAAGGTTTTTGTTACAGACAATTGACATTTTTATGTCAATCAACTTTGAAAGCATTCCTTACAGAATGTCTTCAGTGACACTCCTCCGTATTTTCTCCCTCTATTCACAGAAAAAACTTGAGTGAAGAAAATTTAGACTTTTTATCAAGTAAATTCAGTGGTCAAAACCCATTCCCATTTCGGGTTCATCTTTCATATACTGTGTCTATCAACAGAGACAAATCAAAATGCCCTGAAAATCTGGTGTTCTCACCAAAGGTCTCCATGTACTCCTTGAAGTTCCTTGAAGCACAGGCTAATCTCTTTATTTCTGGTCCCATGTCCCATGTTCATTTTACTGGCTGTCTTAGCTCAGAAAAATTTCCTTCCATAATTTGGTATAACATGAATTAATTTGTATGGTCTTCCAGTGAAACCCATGCAATAACTTTACATTGTCATAACACATTGTAAGGCCTAACACATGGTACAATCCCACAGTAACACTGAAATAGCTAAAATTTTGCAGTAGTTATGACACTGAATTATCTGAAAATATAAAAAATGGCAACTATATGGCTCAAATTCAGTGGGAGTAAAGTGCAGAAGATACAGCAGTACCTCATTACTCTTTTTATTAAAAAACACAAAAGAAATGTTCTTTGTCAAGTGTGAGTCTTGTTTAACATTAGGTCAGTAATAAGTTTTATTCAGTGACAATATATCTAGTTTTTTCATAGAGATAAGCTAAGATGCCAGATACAGGATTTACGGAAATTAAAAATTTGATGCCTACAAGCTCTGCAGAAGTAATCTGCAAGAATCCATTGTCAAAAGCCAGAATACTCCAATTCCCAGATTCTGAGAATATCCACAAAAAAAAGCAAAATGTTTTACTCAAAAAATAGTTGAAAATATACATTTCATGTGTGCATGTGAGGCAAAAAGCTCCAGCAGTATCTCAAAACTTTATTCCAAGTCAAATCAGTGTTCTCTTGTTTTTTCCAACTGAGATAAAGGAGAGTCTATTTTAGCTAAAGAAGCCAACATTTACTACTAAAGGTACATTTTGCTTGCAGTCAAAAATGTTTGCTACAGTAGTTTAATTTTAATTTATTTCAAGTGAGTAGTAACTTTCTTTGAATTTTTGTTTGCAAAGTAATCTGTCTTCCATCAATGAGAATCTGTGCAAATTATTAAAATACAAAGGTTTTCAAAGCAACACTGTTCCTAACTTCCTTAGTTTATATTTGACTTCAGGCTTATTTAATATGCTCCCATGTAGATAAAAGTAGCACAGTTCTGTTTTCATGCTGGGTGGCCAAAAGGTTAACCGTCAGGTTCCTAGTGTGGGAAAATCCCAGAGTAGACAAAATTGTTTTGATGCTTACTGAAGTTGTATTTCTAGCAGACTACTTAGGTGTAGTAGAGCCAACAATTCTGTTAGATGATCCACCTTCACTAAGATAAGGACATTATTATATTAAAGTATTTACAAGCATAGGAAGCTAGAATGTGTTTAAAATGCTGTAAAAAGGGCCATGTTCAGATATAATTCTGTTACAGGAAATCCTTGGGGTAACACTGTAACTAATATATCAGTCCTTCTTTGCCTTAGTTTCACAGGGGACCCACTGCACCCATAGCAATTGTTCAAGAAGCCTTAGTCAGTATGTATACCCAGCCCCATATGTTCATACACTTCATTGCATGCAACATCAAAACACACTAGGAGCTGCATCTGTGCATCCAAACATGCACCATTCTTTTTTAACATTGTGAGGAACACTGAATTAATGACAAAAGGTAAACCTTCCCTGTTCTTCAGCATAGCTCTCACTACAGCTGACAAGCAGTATCCTTCTCACGATTATGCTGGTCAGGAGTTTCAGATGAGATCAGCCAAAGAGCAAACCATTGTCATACATTTGGCAATTGCCCTATGGCATGAAATGCACAATTTTTATTAAACAGCATTTGCTGCAAGTGGTTTTTGAAAAGTGATACTTATGCTTCTTTTGGAACAGCATCCTCTTTGAGCAGGCAGGAGAGCCTCCTCCCTAGGGGAGCTTCCCTTACCTTTGGGAGGTAAAGTCTTGTTCTTCATTTCACAGAGATAGAAACACATGATGTAACGCATTTAGAAATGTGCTGATATGAAAACACTTGACCCTTTGAGCATTTTCACAAACTGGGAGTTTGACAACTGCTGACATACTAGGGAAAAAGTCTTTGGAAACACCTGAGGTACATAGCTTCCTTCTCCTGAAAATTAACATGCCTTCGAGAAATGTGGTGAAGTATACAGTCTGTGTCTGTCTCTCCCTACCCCTCTTTAAATTCCTAAATCATCTTTGAAGGAAATGATGGGGAAGAGGATAGCCCCAAAAATTATTATAGAGGCCCAGAGTTCACTACCTTTACATAATGACAACATGATTAAATGAAAGGTCTCTTAGCAGTACCAAGAGGAGTCATTGGTATTTCCAAGACCATTTTACTAAGTTTTACTAATGACACTGAACTTCTGGAAGTAAGGAACTAGAAGACAAATATTAAGTCCTCTGAGGAACTCTGTCACTGTCAAAATAACAGTTCTTTCAAACATTCTTGCTCTGCATAACCATCTCCTAAACTTCAAAGGAGCTGTCTGCTAGCAGAACTCTCCCAGTCTTCACCAAAACCTTCTGATACAAAACTAGCAGCTCTGAGTGCAGAATTTTACTTTGGGTCTGAAATGTTTTGTGGCAGCATCCCTGGAATTAAAACTGCCAGTTTATCATAGTGTCCAAGATTTCACGCCAAGTAATCATATATAAAGCCCTCAGGTCCAGAGTTATTCTCAGAAAGTATCTGGGAAAAAGTAATCCCGTAGGGAGCTTACCTTCACACTGCTTCTGCAACAAACCTTACTTTCCAGCAGAACACCTCAAGTGTTACACCTGGTCAAGCAAGTATACTTTTGCAGTGATCCCATGATCTTTGCCTGATCAAATAATCTGGCACACCACAGACCTCATGTCGGTGACACATTTCAGAGCTTACTTGACTCTTGGCAAAAGAGCATTTTCTTACTCCTCTGTACATAAACTCACATCTGTTGCTCATCAGGTTTCATACTGTAACAATTTCACAGAACATGGAGACAGATATGCATTTGACATATTAACACCATTTTGACACATTGTTTCTCTACAAGTCTCAAATATATTTTTTTTCCCAGTTAGCCTCAAATGATGTGCCTCATTTCTGAACTGGTCAAAAAGGTGTCCCATCAACATCTGTGTAATCATCACTATTAGTCCTGGAATCTAAAACCCCTTTTAAAATTTCCTGGCTTATAAATCCTAAAAGACAGTAGTAAGACAAAGAAATGAACTATCAAGATATATATGACAACTTTATACACTTAAATATTCTGTCACTACTGCCAAGCATTATTTCAGCTCAGTGACAGAATCTGAAGAAAAGTCAGTAAGAATACTAACTGGGACTAGCACAGGCCACATGAACATTATCTGGAAGCAGGTGGCCTGCCAGAAATGAAAGCTGTTCTTTGAGAGTTGAAATGTAAACTAGGTTAACCCGTTTTTTAGTCTTTGGGAGTATCAGAAAACTATTCTGCTGCCTGGATGAAACAAGAAGGTCACTTCATTTACTACAGTTTTTTAAAAATTCCTCTGAAGTAAAAAAAGACAAATGAGAGTTCAATACTAGGTATTTTACAGATTTTGGCTGGAATAGTTAACTTCCTTTGCAGCAGCTGGTATGATGCTGCATTTTGGATTTGTGACCAAAAGTGTTGATAACACAGAGATGTTTCTGCTGCTGCTAAGTAGTGATGGCAGTGTCATGGCTCATCCTGCTTCTCACATTGTCCCACCACTGAGTCTGTGCACTGGAGGTGCACAAGACGCTGGGAGGGGACACAGATGAGACAGTTGACCCCAACTTAGCATAGGGAGATTCCATACCATACAATATTTGTGCATGTTAATAAATGCTTTGGAAAAGACAGAAGAAATGGACACACACATTCAGTGCATTGGTCTCCCCAAGTTACGTGTAATGGAGCCCTGTTTGCCTGGGGATGGCTGAACACTTGCCTGCCCAAAGGGAGCAGTGAATCAACTCCTTGTTTTGCTTTATTTTATTTCCATGGCTTATTTTCCTTTGCTCGTGTGGCCTTTACTATGGTTGTTAAACTGTCTCTATCTCAACACACAAGTTTTCTCACTTTTTCACTTCCAAGACTCTTTCCCATCCCACTGTTAGAAGGTGAGGGAGTGGCTGTGTGGTACCTGCCATCCAAAGTTAACCACAATGCTAGAGGTGAAATACCCATAATTACCCTGTATATCTGAATACTTTACACTGTGATACTGTTTTCAGTTATAAACTCGTTATGTGTTAACCTTTAAAAAATCATCAATTGTCAATTAATATTTCAGAATGGATTTTTTAAAAAAATTAACACAAAATCTATGGGAGGAGATTTCCCCCACCAGAAAATTTACAAAAACTTTAAGACTCTCCATCAAGTCTACGTTTATACAAATCCATATACTATGGCTGTTTATGTCTTAAAGGAAGGGATTTCAGGTTTTGTAAGGGCTGTTCCTTTACTGTTGGTACTGGGGTCTTTTTAGTGGTTATTCGGCCCCCCAGGGGGACCCGATGCAAGAAAAATTTATGAGTAATTGCTTCTACCAGCTGCTGTAGACTGACAGCAGAGACACCACTTCCTGCTTCCAATGGTTTAAGTAAATAGCATTTGGGAAAAGCATGCTGCTAGAGGAATGATTAAGGAAGAAACATGCAAATGAAAATACTAGGATGAAGTAGAAGAGTGTGGCTTGGATGGAGGGAGGAAGAAGAAAAAATGATGCATGATTTGCTTTGGTGGAATGAAAGGCAGCCTGAGATTGGAAATGAAATGGGGAACTAGGGAAATAGGAAAGTGGGGTAAGGATAAACCTAGAAAACCCCAGAAAAAACTGCCAGACTTTATGCATCAGGAATACAGAAACAACCAAAGGCAGTTGGAGAGGATTCCAAGATACTTGAGCCTCATCATTCTTTGTTGGTAAAGAATGGTAAAACCTGCTAAAACTGCAAAAATATCCTAGCAAAACATGCATCATAGTTCCATCAAACTCATCTATACAGAAGCTGCAGATTATCATTCTCCAATGATTGCCCTAAACACACTGCAGTAGATCCAAGAGCTCCAACCTTGATCCTAGTAGGACTGACACCTTTATGACTTTTCATGACAGAACTTTCTACTTTTAAAATTATCAGATTTTTTAAACTGTTACACACTCTTAAAGTTAGAAGTTCATCACAAAAATGATTCAGCCTTCTAACAAAGGATGTTTCAGTACAATACCATTGCAGAATACCATGAATACTATTCAACACAATTTGAACACAATTTCTGCATTCTTTTTTCCATCTCTGAAGAAGTTTTAGAAATCTGCAGTGAAAGAGTTGGTGCTCATCACAGGTCTACAGGGCAATTATAAATGGATCACAGACAGAGCTCAGGGTCAAACTACTTGTGGTAGTTTCATGTCTAGATTCACCTTCAAACCATGGTCTTACCTCACAAGCCATTCTGCAGAACAAGAGTCAATAATAAAAAAAGCACAGGAACCCACTGCCTCAGATCAAAAATTCCACAGATCCTCATTTTTAGGGGCCTTTAATTTAAAGGATATTTTTTCAGGAACCCTGAGCACACAGACATGCAATTGGAAATCAATGAGATCAATCATTCAAAAATAAAACCCTGTAACATAAAACTAATATTCTCAGATGTCAGTCCGGATTTAGTCCACACAATCTGAGTGGACATATTTCAAGTTAATCTTTCAAATTTTCTGCTATGCATAGAAAAAACAAAATTAATTAGAGACCTTTTCCACACAGAAGCAAGGTGCTTCAAGACAGTGTTTGTCTTCAAAAAACAGGCATTACATTTTATACTTTCTATTTCAGTTTTACATTAATTAAAATATAAACTTAGTTCTTAATTTTCAACCTCAATGCTTTTATTGTGACACGTGTCAAAATTCATAATCATACATCCTAGTAAATTCATTGACTTTTCAAAGGTACAGCAGCAATACTTCCCTTCAAAGAAAACTGACCATTAAGACTGGCTAAGTAAAACAATGAAAAGTTCTGTCAAATCAAAACACTATGAAAAACTGAAACAGTTTGTCTTCAGTCCTCTGTGCCACAGTAACACACTCCAGACAACAGACCATAACTAAACAAAAATACTAGATTCAACTTCCCTTCATAAAGGATGCCACCAGCAGAATCTGCCTTTCAGCTAATGATGCAGGGCAAAAGGGTAAACAGCATTCATACTTAGGCACAAGGCCTCCACTGCAAAAATGTCTCAAAGACAGTATAAAATAAACTCGGTATGGAGAAAGCAGGCCATGTGCAACCACTGACTTCCAGTCTTAGCAGATGCCACTCTGACACACTGCCTAATCACAAGTCTTGATATTTTTAAATGAAAAAATCACCCAACCCTATGATTACCATATGTTACATAGGCTGCGGTGCAGGAGTTCATCCTTTTCACAGGAAACTTCATTTTCCAGGTTAACATCAACTGTTTCTTGTTACCCCTGGTTACCCAACCGGTGTTTTGGGTGAATTAGTCCAACTGAACCGTTACTTGTCACAACGCTGCCACCTCTAACAAAGTTCAGCGTACACCTTTCACTCTACAGGAAATTTTACATTAGAAAGGGAGCTGTCCTAAGCATAAATCGAAACTCGGCGTTTGCGCCGCCAGGAGCTGTTCCATTTGCAAACCAGCGTTTTCTATTAAAGAAAGATTCGGCTAGGACAGCACAGAGGCGAACCGCGAGGCGCGGCCGCGCTACGGTGACAGCCCGTCCGTCTCTGCCGATGGGTGACAGCTCCTGCTGGGGCCCTGCCTCGCCTGCCGGCCCAGGGCTCCCTCCACCCAGGGTCACCTCTGCGCCACAGCCCGGGGAGCGCCCTCCCGGAGAGCCGCCCCCGCCAGAGCCGGCTCCCCGCGGAGGGACGCGCGCACACCTACCGTCACCGTCTCCTTGGCAGCGGCCGCCACGGGGATGGGGAGCAGCGAGGGCTCCCGCCGCCGCTCGGACAGCCGGTACCCCGCGAACCCGGCGAGAGCCGCCCCTGCCGCCGCCCAGCCCAGCTCCCGCCGCCACCGCCGCGGCCCCGCCGCCCCATAGCCGCCGCCCCACAGCCGCCGGGCGGGCGGAGCGCCGGGCGCGGGCCCCAGGCGGCGGCGCCAGCGCAGCAGGGAGCGCAGGGCGGCCATAGCCCCGCTCCGCCCCAGCGCCCGGCGCACCGAGCCCCCGGTGCCGGCAGAAGCCTCGCGAGAAGCGCGGAAGGGGGTGGGGAACCGAGCGCGCCCTGCAGTCCCCGCCCCGCCCGCGCCGCCGCCGGGCTGCCCGCGGGCGCTGCGCCGAGCCGCGGCTGCCGGGGCGGGCGGCAGCGGGACATGCCGTGCCGGCGGCGGGGCGCGGCCAAGTTAGCGGAGATACGAGGTGCCCAGAGCAAACGCGAGGAGTCGGCACGGACCTGGGTCCGCGCAGTTTGAGCCGCAGTGCCTGGGCAGGGTGATGCTGCCGTGAGCGGGGCAGACCTGCAGTGCCGCTGCACCCGGTGCCGCGGGTGCTCAGCGCCTTCCCCGGAGCCTCACCGCGTTACTGCATGGCCTTGCTCCCGGGGGTGTGTGCTGCACGAGGCAGCCCTTGCCATGTCAACAGCCACTCTCATAAATACTCTCGGCGACAGATAGCTTCCTTAGCATAACCAAGAACTAGTTAAAAAAGACCGGTTGTGAAAGATGAGTATGGTCTTTTTTTCCTACCTGATGCTGATGGGCTATAAATATTTTTAGGCATTTCATGTTAGGGCATTCTTCTATCGTACAGCCTGCATCACCACCTACATTACCTTGAAACTTTATAAACTGCACACAAACATTTAAAGACACAACACACCTTATGACTTTTTTCTTTTGCAATGATACAGTCTCACTCTTTTTCTTCTTTACGTAAGTACATTTTCCCCAAGTTTCAGCCGCTTATCCTCCCCCCCCAAAAAAAAAAAAAAGTCTCTAATGACTTTTTATGTTATTATGATCAAGATTTCAGAAAATACACAAATGATAAACTGATACCTTTATACCTTTTAAGACACCGTCATGCATTTTCAGTTACATTCAGGTGATGATATGTGTCAAAGAGTAAGTGCTGCATGTTTGTCAACTGACAGTCTGTCAGATCACACAACTGCAAGCATGGCCAAGGTGGAGTTACCTCAGAGCCATGGCTGGAAAGGCAGGTATCTGGGCTGAATGATAGATTTACTGCATTTCTTTCAAAATTTTACAATACTGTAAGCCAATTCATTAATCAAGTAATTTCCTTGACTTCATTATTCCCAACTGTCAAAAACTATTTTGGTTTGTTTTTTTTGAAAAATAATCTACTGCTTTATTTTATAAATACTTTAAATGTATTTATAAGGAAAAATCCTTTTCTGCAAGTCTGATTACATCTTGTACTAAATGACTAAAGGCCATTGTGGAGACCAGCATTTAGGAGTCAAGGCAATAATACTTTCTGATGCTTAGCATGACTGAAACACGAGTACTTTTCTTGGAAGTACATGACTAAACATCCAGTCTGGAAAATTTTGTAGAACGTGGCTCTTGGATCTTATCAATTCTAGCTGCCTCATTAGGAAACATCATTCACCAATACAATTACCTTTTTCAAATAGCCTACCTTTTTTGGTTTGACTGGAAGAGAAACCTCTTTTGCTCAGTGTAGTGTCCCAAAGCAAACCTGTTAACAACTCATCAGTCACTTGAACTGTAGTCAGGAACCATGAGTTATCTCCCTCTTCACGCTGTTTCCCTGAAATTAGTTAGCCACATTTTACTGACTTTTCAGTAACACCTTCAGGCTAAAATGTCTTTCACTTCAAAAATCCAATTCACATCTGCAACTACTTACACCCAGGTAATTTTAGGCAGAATTTCCCTGGTGAGGTGTTTGTTTAGGAACAAAAACAAAATTTATTTGTGCAGCAAGTCTAAAAAAATAAGCTGTCTGAACATCTTCTATGCAAAGATTCGGAAAGCATGTAATTTAAATAAATTAAGGTTGTTTTAATCCAATGATTCACTTACAGAACTAATAAAATGAGGCATTTGAATATAGATATATGGAAACAGTCTATTCTTACTGGATATAGCCATGTAAATGTGTGCTCATTGCAATAGTTTCCATTCTGCATATATAGGGTTTATTCATGTGTATCCACAAAAACATGGACAGTATAACAATGAATCTTAAAAAGCCCTATGAAGTTCTGTCTTCAATTAAAGAAATAAAACAAAGCATGAAGGTGTAAGAAATGTAGAACTCCCTTCCCATAAGAAAAAAATAAAAATTGATAGTTGCTTTTTCCTCATTTGAGTTTTCTTAGTTAAATATAATTACACATGTATGTATATATGCATACATACCTGTTACTGTGTCTGTTCAGAAGAGAAAGCTTTCAATGTTTTTAAAATCTGTACGTATTGCATTTAAAAGGCTTTACATTATCAGATTATGGCCTAATTCATACATGGAGACTTGGAAAGGTTCTGTTATTTTCTTCCTAGTGAATTCTGCACAAGGATAGATCTTTTTCACTCAGACTTGCAGTGCTTAAAGAGGCACTCATTGTAACTTGTGCATGTTCTGCTCACCTTCCTGAAATAAGAGAACCATATTTTTGTGTCCAGATCTAGGAAGAATCTGAAACTGGCTATGATACATAGGCATCTCCAGCTGGACATATCATTCCATGTGCTACTCTATGGTTTTTGTTCACCAAATGTTTGCTTGCTCATGTATTCATGAACACTCACTTTCCAATATTTTATTATATCATTAAAAATTTATTTCTGGCACAGAACTAGTGTGACGGAGTTTTAAAATTAACAAAGGTGCAATAAATTGCAGGACCTAAAGTCTTATAGCTAACAGTTTTGTAGATATGCAGATTGATCTGTCTTTCCATATATATACAGACTATCTATGAAAGATTTCAGTCCATTACATTCTTCACTCCCTTGGTAGCCACTAGGTTTTGCTTATGACAACATGCTATTCTTAGGAAATATACAGTAATTGTATTGTTTATAGAAGTCCTAACTACTTGCTATGGAAATAAACCCTTGACCACATATATATTTGTTCAATGACACTGAAAGTACCGTCTCTAGGAAGTATACGTAGAGTCGATTAGATTGTACTGTATACTTTAAGTTGAATTATGTACTCTTGTAAAAAAACTCTTCAAAATTATTTAACTTCCCATGGTATAGTTTCAGAAGGTGCAAAAAAAAATCTTTAGCGTTATCTTTTCCTGTCACATGACTAGTGCAAACACACACAAAAAAAATTCTTATCTTTTTTTTTTCTTTTCTGGTACTTTATAAAACAGCATAACCGGTTTAGTTCCCAGACATTAAAGACTCCACTCAGAAAAGATCCGTGTTATGTATTCCGCTCTACTTTAAATGTTTCCATTATATAACAGGAAAGATTTAGCCATAAGGGTCTTTCAATGTGTGATGGCTGAAGACTTTTTTCTTCAGAATAGCCCCAACCCTTCTCTACTGGAGATAGTGACGTTATCGGAACCATAGACCCATCTACTGTTTGTAGGACTCGAGGGTACTGCCTGGACCCAGCAACAGTATGGGAGCATCTTCAGGCTTAGAACAATATACCTTCTCCATTTAACTGTACCATCCTGGTGCATGTCCTGCAATTAACAGCTGTGATGAACAGTTTGATCTTGACCTGTCAGTCATGTCAATAAAAATACTTGATGTTTGTTTCAAACGTTTTTGGTGTATTTGAGTAATCAGTGAACAGGCTATTTGAGGAATAGGTGCCATATAGATTATTCAACTTTGATCTATTTCTTTGATTTAGCACTACAATTAAGTAGATTTGCTTCAAAGAGAAAGCTCATTGGTTGATGTTTTACACTGATGTGATAATGTTTACACAGATGTGCTTTGAAATCTCGATTATGGTGGATTTTTGGGTCCCACCACATGACAGGCTCCTGTTATCTGAAAGGTAAAATAATATAACATCTATCTGTAACTGCCTTCAGAACAGGTCTGCCTGTGCTCTCCTCTGAGGTGATTTATCTGATCACTGTATTTAGCATTAATTTTTTTTCAGTTTTAAATCCCTCCACAGTAAATCACTTGCTTTAAAGCAGCCTTTTTATAATTCAGGTGCACACAGGGGCAGTACTTAGGACTACGATGATGAAAAGGTGTCACATTACCTGCTTTAAAGCACCTGCCAATTAATTAGCCCTATACTCTCCATAGCAAATAAAGGTAAGCAGTCAAATCCATTTGATCTCTCAGATTTAGACTGTGACTGAAAAGACCATGAAGCAAGACAGGAGAACTAATCTCTCATGATTCTCTGCAACTTTTTGTTTAAATGAAACCTTAAACCACCAAGTGATTCTCTTGAACTTTTGAAAGAATTAACTATGAGAGATCTTTACATTTTATACTCTAATACCATGTTTTAACATTGGCAAAGAACCACATATCTTAGATGTTAAGATAGGTCATGTCATTTAAGCCCTAAAATTAATTAGACTTTAAAGAAAAAGCTGGAAAGGTGGCAAAAGTCAAGCTCTTAGATTTAATGTAGCATTGTTTTACCATTGGTGAATATATTTTTCACCAAAATATATTTTCCTGTCTGAACCATTCTACTCTGGGGATGAAAAATGTGCATATGTTCATCTGGAGCAGGATAACAAAGTCCCAAACTGATTCAAAACACTGTAGAACTGTAAGAGGGATCTTTCAGTAGATGATATTACTACTAATTTATGATGCTCATAGACCTTGGCTGTGGGCCCAATGAAAAACCCCAAAGAAGATGGATTAGATGAGCCACCTCTCAATCTTTCTTTCTTCTTCTCTTCAAGTTTTGAAAATATTTTTCCCAAATGATGGGGCTGCCAATTTATGTTTTTAATACCTCCTGTCAATACGCAAATACTATAGATCAGTTTAGTGTCACATTAATGATAAATTAAATGCAAGGGAGAATTTGCAGAGGGGAAAACACCTCCCTGACTATGCCAATTTCTTTAGAAATTCCCCTCCTTGTAGTTGAAGCGATAAAAGGGAAGCGTAATGCATGTACATTTTATTAGCGTTTTAGAAACAGGGAGTAAAACTGTCAGATCTTCGGGTTTTTTTCTTTCATGTGTGTCTGGGCAGGTCTAACCCTCAGGTAACGCCCTTTCTCCTTCTTCCCTCCTGCCTTTCCTTGCACCTGTCCACGTAATGCTCCGGCAGCTCCCTCCCTCCCTCCCGCCCGTCCCCCGCTGCCCGCTCCGCTCCGCTCCGCGCCGGGGCCGCGCCCGCGCCCTCGCCCCCGCCGCGTGTGTGCGCGCCCGGCAGCGCGCGGGGGGCGCGCCCGCAGCCCCCTCCCCGCCGTCCCCGCAGATCAGAGGAAGGTGCGAGCAGAGGGGGGGCCGGTTTACAATTTCAAACGCGGCCTCCCCGCAGCGGCTTCATTAGCATATGTCAGGGGACCGCCGTATATATATACACGCACGCGAGGCTGATGAGCAGCACCCCGCCGCCTGGCTCGCACCGGCTCGGATCAGCACGGCTCGCCTCGGTTCCGCTCGGCCCTGCCGGCTCCCCATGCTTGGGGCTCCGCCGCGCACCCCCACATGCCCACCGGGAGAGGCCGGCAGCCGCTCTCCGCCGCCGCGCCCTAGCCCGCTCGCCCCGCGCCCGCATGGCTCCGCTGGCCGAGGTGGGCGGCTTCTTGGGCGGCCTGGACGGCCTGGGCCAGCCGGTGGGTGCCCACTTCTTGCTGCCGCCCGCCGGGAGCGCCCGGCGCTGCTCGGGGACCGCCGCGCCCCGGCGGAGCGGGGGGACCGCCGCGCCCCGGCTGCGGCGGCGGCCGCGGCGGCAGCGGACCTGGCGCACTTGCAGGGCATCCTGCGGCGGCGGCAGCTGTACTGCCGCACCGGCTTCCACCTGCAGATCCTGCCCGACGGCAGCGTGCGCGGCACCCGCCAGGACCACAGCCTCTTCGGTAGGCGGCTGCGGCACGGCCCCGCGGGTGCGAGTGTGGGGGGGTGTGTGTAAGCGCCTCTGTGTGCACCTGGGCGGGAGCGGTCATGCTCTTGGGAGGGGGGTGTGATGCTGGTGATGCCGAGGCAGGTGGATGAGTCCTCCGAACAGAAAGGCTTCACCCTCCGGCGTTTGACCACGGGGTCTGCGCCAGGGCAGGGTCGTGAGGGAGGGCTGTGCATCCCAGGTGAGTCAGGAGATAGGCAGGCATTGCTCAGCTGGTGCTGGGGATCTGTAAGCACATGCTACACTGGTAGGTTTAGTGGGAATGGTCGAGATCCTTTTTGTATTCACTATTGGTATCGGAGCTTCTTGGGTCTCTGTAAAACCGTATTGGTCACAGACTTGGGCATGCTGAGCCTTAGGCTGTATTAGACTGCTTTGCTTCACAGGACATAAAGCTGAATCAGAGGAGCCTAAAATGCCTCTTTGATCAAGTGCTTAAAATGCTTCTCAGCCAGCTTTCTCTGCCAATAAACTCAAAGGAGGTGAACTCAACCCCAAAACATAAACATTTCCTGTGATATGAGAGTAAATCCTAAATAGTAGTTGTAGAATCTGGACATCTGAACAAACCTGCTGTTGTCAACTACATGTGAGTTTTGGTGTGTACTGATTTAGCAGTTGTAAAAAGGTGATTAAAGAGCTTCCTATCATCCTGCCTGTAGTCAAAACAATCTGCTGGAATGGCTCTTAGCTGCTTTTATAACACATGGATGTTTTAAGAAGTAGAAGAGCAGTAGTCAAACAGACAGTTCTTAGAAGGAAGATTTCCTACAGCATGTAAACATGAAATAAATCTTTACTTTAAAAGGAAAATCAAGTTAGCCATAGATCTAACGTTTACTGGCCTTTTTAGAATTTTACTACCTTTATTCTACCACTACTCTTGGCAGATTTGTCTGATGTGGTTTCTTTGTGGGTTGTATCACCTGCTTATTATGCTTTCGGAAAAGGGTGGCTTTGAAAATGATATCAGAAAGACAGAATGCCTCCAAATCTTTTATGGGACTCTGTGCTTTATGAACTGGAAAACTAGGATGATTTATGTGTGATACAGTTTTTAATGCTTACTCTATGTAAAGGATTTATTTTCTTTGCTGTTTGTTAATACAAGTAAGAAACATGCCAAAGCTCAATTAAAACTGAAAACATTTTAAATTATTGTATGGTCCAGATAGTCCATCTGTCTGGGAGTGAAAATTCTCCTGAAATCATAAATAGTAAGCAGGCAAAAAGTGATAATCAGCTGCACTATTTAAAACTACTTATCTTAGATTCAGGGTTTTTTCAAACATTTTGTGGTTTTGCTGCTGAACAGCAATATCTTAGATATGATTCTGGCACTTCTTATTGAGGCTTTGTTTACGTTGTTAACAACTTCCAAAAAGCCAGTTCACACATTCCCTTTCTTTAATGTTTTGGATGTGCTGTAATCTGTGCATATCAATTAGTTAAGTATGTTGGTTTACCTTTGCCAAATCCAGGCTTCAAATAATATCTCATGTCTCAAATACTTTATTAATATATATTACATTTTTGGGCAAATGTAATATAAATAATGTTATAGTCCAAACAGTAGCAAAAAAAGCAGCATATTTTATGTACTTTAAAAGCCTGCACTAAAGACAGCGAGTTGTGTCAAGAGGTGTGGGCCCATGTGCTAGATAAGATGTCTGGCAAATACTTTTCTTCTTCTGTGGGTAGATTCTGTTTTATGAAATTCCCACCTGTACTTTGATTTCCATTCAAATGACCTAATAACGGTTGTGTTTTTTTAAGATAACTCTGTAGAAGTAGTAAAGTATATTTTCAGGTAATTCAAACCAATTTTATAATATTTGAGCAGGCAGTTCAGCAAATAGTGTACAATCATTAAGGACTCCAACAGTGTGATAGTAATGGCTTTAGTCTCAGTGCTGAATAAAATCCTTTCGTATTCAACATTTTGAAAAAGTTTCTTAAATGGCGTAGGATTCATGTTCTAGATGAGGCTTCTCAGACTGCTTTCCTGTGAATGTTGTGTACATTTTAACATAGTATTTGACATTTCAGAGAAACTAGGCCACATTTACTGTAATATGTGCATTTTCTACTTGTTTTCAATTGAGATTTTTGGATGCTGTGTGTTTTATGCTTACAAAATTAATTAAAGCAATTTTTTTTTTCCAGGTATCCTAGAATTCATCAGTGTGGCAGTGGGACTGGTCAGTATTAGAGGCGTGGACAGTGGCCTTTACCTTGGAATGAATGAGAAAGGAGAACTCTATGGCTCTGTAAGTATCACTTTCATATCAACTCATATATCCGTAGGTTTTGGTTACTTTCTAACACAATGCAACCCCCTCAAGAAGTTCATCTCAGCTTTTAAAACACTAGCATCTTTTCCTGTTGAAATATGTAATTTCAAGGCTACAGTGTAGCCTTGGATAATTCAACAAAATAGAATTGATTTTTACAAAGCTGTGAGGGTAATACCAGTCCTACTCTTTTTTTCGATTTTTAAAACATCTTCAGATAAAATACTGTGTTTCTCCACTTCCTTTGGTTGTGGTCATTCCAGTTTAAAATGTGACAAGTGATGCACAACACAAAGAAATGTATAATTACCTTCCTGCTCTCTTACTTTGCATCTGAGTCCCTCTTTCAAATCTCATTTCTAGAACAGTAGATACCCCAAGACAGAAGTCTTCATAATGTAATTCCTGTAAATCAGATGAATTTTAAATAAATCATAAATAAGTAATGTTTTCATACAGTATATTCATTTTTAAATCCAAAATTGTAGGTGTACAGGTCCAAGTTTCCAAACTCATTGTCAGGTCGACATACTCTTCTTGGGTTTGGTTTGTTGACATTTAAACGAACAGTAAGGCTACACAAAGCCTAAAGCATTTTGTTTATTTTTATCATATTTTTTTCGTGTCTTCAAGTATCTAGTGATGGCTGAACTTATTTTTCTTTTCTTTTTCTTTCTGTAGGAGAAACTAACTTCTGAGTGCATCTTCAGGGAACAATTTGAGGAAAACTGGTACAACACTTACTCATCCAATGTGTACAAACATGGGGATTCAGGGCGGAGGTACTTTGTAGCACTTAATAAAGACGGTACTCCCAGAGATGGGGCAAGGTCCAAAAGACACCAGAAATTCACACATTTCTTGCCCCGGCCTGTGGATCCTGAAAGAGTTCCAGAACTGTATAAAGATGTGTTAGGATACAGCTGAGGAAAGAGGGAGCTTTGGCAAAAAAGCAAACTGGAGCTGTTGCCAATGCTTTCATGGCAATGCCAGCATGAGGAACCTGCAGAGGTCTAGGATGCTGGATGTGAAGAACCTACTTGGTGAAAGACAAGCCTCTGTTTTCTAACCACTGGATTTAGGAGGCGAGGCCTTGAAGCTGAGCGTGGACCGGCCTCCTCAAGACTTGTGGAACAGTTTGGCAGCCAGTCACCAGAGGGAAGTGGGACTTCTTAAAACACAATGAACTCTTGGCAGTTCTGTCTGGATTACCTGTGGCCTGTAGATGAGCAAGGAACCATCTACATCATCTGGATGAGACAATGGCTGGAAGAAATGGAATGGTAAAATAGTAATAAATCCCGAAAACTGTGTGCGAAGTTTTACGGGCTCCACTTTAGTGATGGACATTAGATGTCAATACATAGTAGTCAAAACTGGAACTTTACTTCAGGATGGACCTATTTATACATCTCCAGATAGCATATATTTATTTTATATATTTATTTATTAAAGAGTTTATTTTTTACTGGGATATGAAGAGAATACAAGTTCCTAACCCCCTATGAGAAATCATTTACAGTGCCAATATTTACTGAGTAGTGTCATGATACAGAAATGATGTTACCTTGCAATGCATCCAAAACCTGAACATTTGTTTCATTGTTTATCAGTTACAGATAAGTTTATATTTTATGTGCATACCATTGCCTTGTAACCATCCTTATTTGGAAAAGAATGTTTAATTGTTTTTTTACTTATGAGAGTGCCTTACAGATTGTATTAAATTCAAATGCACATTTAAAAAGGGAATTAAAAGTTGCTTCACTTTCTTTGGTTTACTGTTTTTTTTAAACTGAGAGTATCTTAACACACTATGTGCAACATTACAAACCTGCAACAGTTCTGAAAAGTGTATTGCAGTTACCTTGAAAGAATAATTAGTATTAACTCTTGAAATCTTGATTCAAATCACAACATGCTTGATGGTTTTTGGCCAAAGGATTTTTACTAATACACAAATAGCTAATCTCTGTAAAATTTTCATGTACTATTTTCATGTTTAAATTATATTTCCTATTAATAAGGGGAAACAAGTGCAGAGTGCCAAGTTTCAGATATTACAGTATGAAAAGCATCTGAGTGAGGGTTGTTTCTCCACTGAGTACAGAGAAGCCTAAGAAGACAACTTTCTTACCTTGATTCCTCATCTAGGCAATATTTTTAGCATAAGATGTTCTGTGAATGCTGTCAGAACAAAGCTGAGCTGTGTCTCTGTGCTAGAGCTATAAGACAGGCAGATCATAATTAATTTAATTCTGAACTGTCAGTTATGAATCACAAACTCATCTGGATATTAACTGAGGGGGAAGTCTGCCCTGCAAGAATTCAAAGGGTTAATGACAGATTTATGTTTTAGATTTAAACCTGCTGAAGCTTGATGTCACATGATTGCCACTTGCATGGACAAGGCTGGCCCAGGAAAACTGCAGGGAAGGAGAGGGCACCAGAGGTGGTCTCATGGTTCAGTTGCCAATGGTCCCAGTGGGCTCCTGATCAAGATAACTTATTTGCATTCAGTTTTATGCAATTGTGTATAGATCACATGCATAATTTATACAAGATCAAGGTATCGGTGAAAAGCATTTTCCAGTATATAGCACACATGCTAGAACCTTTGCTGTGCCAGAACATCTAGTCTATAGTGGAAGTGGATGAGCATAGGTTACTGATGGATTGTTGACAAAATCACTTTACTTTCTGCCAAATAGAAATGAAATGCAGATACACAAAAACCTGTTTCAGCACTTTGTGGCTTGCAATATGTAACTTACTGAGACAAAATATTTCATTTAAATTTTCTGAAAAATGGGTAGAGGCAGATCCACAGTGCACTGAAGACATCTTGGTAAAATAACGTTGTAATGCACTCCAGTTTACCATAAAATAATGATTTTGTGGGTGACATCGAGTCCCATTAGTAATAGATCAATAGCTGAAGGCAAAAGTGTATGCTTTATATAGAAAAATTCTTCCTGTGTCTTAAAATGTAGTTTATTCCATATAAATTTTGTAAAAAAGTAGCTGCTGCTTAGGATATAATTCCCATGCATTTCTGGCAAACACTCTCAGTGTTTAAACCATAACAAGAATTCTCTCTCTTTGGATTACTAGTTTACTGTTCATCTTCAAAAGTACACTGAAGATGTCAAGGGCTGTAATCAACCTTGTTATTATCATTGTGCATCTTTTTTTCACAGATATGATACAGCCCATAACAGTAACTAAGGATACCTCTAAATGATAAATAGTCATCTGAAACTTCTGGATCCAAACACATACCCAACATCTAAGTGAAGAAGAAGAACGATACGTGCTTGCCCTATTTCCATTTTAGATATATGCAAATAAACCTTGAACAAAATATAATGGAGCAGGTACAGTGATGATGAATGACTGTACAAAACCTCCAGAGCCCTGAAAAGCTGTCACAACTTCCTTTTTAGTTCTGGTGTATTGCCATTGAAAAAATATATTGAGGTTCCTTATTTCATTTTGCTTGCAGCATTTATTTACTCTCTGTTACATCCTGTCCATCATGAACTTCAGATGCAGTTAATGTTTTTCTAGTTTGAGAATGGTGGATACAAAAGTAACACCTCAACAGGGCAATTTTTATATTATTAAACTGATGGCTTTAATTTTCAGAGCTTAGGACTTTTTTGTGTGTGATTTTCACTCCCACTTCAAAAAGCCCAACAGCAGAGAGGGAGGGATTTGTTCTGTTTAACCAGTAGAATAAATTAGCTAGTTTAACTCTCATTATATTTTAATAACTGTATAAATCTGAAAGATGTGGTCTGCTCTAATACTATGAAGGGAGTAATCTGAAGGAGGTGACAGTGTTCAAAGTTCAGAGGAAACCTCTGCTTCAGGTTTCTCTGAAGGCAGAGAAAATGCTACATCTTGAAATAAATTCCTGTATGACTGCCCTACTTCTGCCTTTCCTCATTTATTTTTTCCCACAAAAGAAAAAGTATTCAAGACAGTTAATTCAGTTTGTGCTGTAGTTGCAGCTCCACTTTCTGCTTCCCATGGATTCTCCTACAAGCTGTAAAATTTGATCTCAGAGCTGGCTTGAAATGGAGTGCTCCATGCCACTTTAGTATTTCTTCGTATATTTTGGGTTTTGCTGCTCTGCTTTCCAAGTTGTATCAGAAATAACATATTGGCCATACAGAAGATTTTCTGAAAGCCAGGAAGAACCTTGACTTCCCAACATATTTGAAGTCAAATTAAATTATTACTTCTATTAATCTTTGTGCACTTAATCAGGATGCAGAAAGTGGAATTCTTAACAGTCTTCTGTGGAAGCTTTGCAGCCATAATGGCTACCAGATATAGGAGACCTCAAATACCTCTGCAAATGGGTATTTTTTAAATAGATGAGCTGATATAATCAAAAAAAGTGGACAGCTAGTCTGTAAGGTACACAGTCTTTTCATTGGTCTGAGCCATTTATGTTTGCATGGAGCAGTTTGATCCTATCCATATCTTCAAGTGTTTTATCATAAGTTTATTGATATCTTTCATACACAGGTGTGACAGCAAGCTTCACTGCTTCTGAAAACTGAAATCCCTGGTATGGCCATACACTCTGGTATCACTTCAGAATTGGGCAGAATTTACTTTCTGACATGTGAGAGTCATTTGACAAGTACACTTTCATCACAGCTTTCATTTTCAGCTACCTTCATTTCTTGATGTGCTTTGTTTACTCTTTTTTTCATAGGCATCTTCTCTAGCTTTACTAGTAAAAGAGTTCTTTTACTCATAGCTCTCAGCTATGAGAGCAAGGGGTGTAATTTGCTTATTTTCCACCGCTTATGTAATCTTAATAGTATCACTGTGCTATGGCTCTAGTTATACCATTGCAAATAGGTTTGCCATACTACTTTTTCCATGCAGCAAAGAACTAAACATAGGTAAGGCAATTTTATGCACCATAAATGCATCTTTACTATTGTCTTAATGTACTGGACCAAGCCTGTATCAGATACTGAGAACATGGTGGAAGGATGCTTCACTTTTGCTTCTATTGCTCTAAACCACATGGAGATGCTATTTGATAAGGAGACCTTTTGGAGACCTTTACTGCATTTTCTCATTTCAATTTTAATGTGAGAAAAGCTATTAACTTCACCACCGTTCCAGTCTCTGCAATTGGTTGGGTTTTTAAATAGTAGCTCCATTTGAAGACTCAAATTTTGTATGAACAAAAGAGCTGCATGAGATAAGACACCAGAGAGTAAGACAGACATACATTCTAGGGATTCTCTTCTATCAATTCTCCTCTGGGATATTTCCTTTTATGAGGAAGAAAAAGAGGAATAAACATTTCATAATGTTGAAACATATGATCGTGGAATTCTTTACTTCCTGGACGTCTGCATAAACATACACTTTATCAGACATTTCTCTTAAAACAATTCCCTTTGCAGTAGTGTGTTCAGCAGCTGTGGTGGAATTGTTGCTGTGACTATACCTAGTGTCAGTGCTTGTTTCAGTACATGGCAATAAGTATATTGTTAGGGAAAGAGAATATTCTGAAGTTGTTATGTGTCATTAAATGATAAGCTGGGAAGTTTGGTTTATGGCATTAGTTTTAACTCAGTTTTTGATACAAAGTTTTGCATAAGTTTTGACAATCCTTTATGATTTCTTAACATTCAGAGATTCGTGGGCAGGAAACCAGAAAGTTGCAAAAGCTCCTCAGGTAGGTCATACTTAACCATGACATCTTTATCAATAAGTTGTGCACAAACAGAAAGAAAAAAATATCCAAACTGAGGAGAGGTCAAACAGTTACTTCTATTGCCAGTTGGAGAGAGATTAAGTTTCAAACAGAAATTGGTTGGCAGCTTGCCAAAATAGCTGTTTAATCTGCAACATGATCAGTCACTAAAATAATTCTGGAAGTGCAGGCAAAAGAGAAAATACTGCATTAAAACGGTGGTGACAGTAGCTCTCTGTATTTTGAACATATCCAAAAATGCTGTTGTTCTCTTATTATAGGAAGTCTCTCAAAAATTTATGGGGAAAGGAGTAAAAGTGTTAGAAAGGCAGTTTTAGGAAAACTCTTCCAGGGGTAAGGCCCTTGTTTATATATTTTGTCTAATTACACCAAAATTGAATCATGTTTTATTTCAGTTATAATATCACAAACCATGTATTACTTTCATGGGTATCAAGTCAGGGGTGGTACCTGATTTGCAAATAGAACCCATTTAAATCGCATTAGTTAAGTCACATTTGACTCCCAAATGTAAACATTTAAATATCAATATCTATATATCAATGTCTATATATCGATATCTATATATCATCTATATCTATATCTACCTATATATCTACTCTAGCATATATTTATGAACTATGCTTTTCAAATTAGTTTCAAGTGTTTCTGTTGTTCCTGAAAATGACAGTCTCGGTGGCTGTTGGACTGTGGGACGTGTTTGTTTCTTTATTATTCCTGTAAGATCATCCATTGGCCTCTAATTCCAGTGACTATAACGTGCAGTAGACATGAACATGAGTCTCAAGACAAGTAGGTTTGTCTTAGGGCGATTTCATCTGTAGGTGACTGAGAGAGCAGAAGGTGGTGATAGGCAACTATGCTTACACCAAAGAGTTTTGAGCAGTTGACACCAATTGTGCTGAAGCTTCTGGATAAAAAACATTAAGTAATATTAGCTACAAGTCAGCAATGTTCTGCTAATGCTGGTTTTATGTTTTCTGGTTTGCTGAAGCCAGAAAATATAATTTCCTTTTCTAGTAGAGATATGGATGGAAGCTTGGTATAAATATGATGAAGGTGAAATGATAGAAGGAGAATATTCTCAAGACTTTTTTGCAAACTCCGAGATGATCTTCACAATTAGTAAGTCTTCCTTACTAGAGAACCTACTGATCAGGTGGGTTATCAAGTTTTGAACTCAAACAAAATACCTCTTTTTCTTTCCAGCTGGACAGCTCTTCATCTCTTAGATTTAGCACTACTTTAGCCATCTTATCTTTCTGAAAACTAGCATAACCCAATGACAGCATGAAAACTCATAGCTGCATCGTGGTCTTTGTTCTGTCTTTTTCTTTAGCTATTCAAACTTGGGCCTACCTACTTAAGTCTTTATATTTTAATTTCACACCTATCAGGTGACAAGATGTATAATTAATCATTAAACTAAAAAAAAAAAATGCATAAAAGTCTTATAAAACATGTAACTGTATAATTTGTCAAAATTTTTAACTTGTTCCAGAATAGGCCTACTAAAATGATCTATCCATTTGATAACTTTCAACACAAAGATGAGTGCATGATTGTAATCTACTGTATTCCAGCTTTTATTTTGAGCAGGTTTTGATTTTTAAAATCAGATGGTACCTTTTCCTGTTCAGGAAACTCCTTGTCATGGTTGTACAAAGCTATGCTGTCTTTCTGGCCCTCCAGTCAAACTTTGACAACCGTAGTTCTTACCCACTGTGATTAAGTGTAGTGATCTGGATATCTGGGTGTTTTCTTACTGAACTCCTTACAGTTAATCCAAAGAAATCCCTACTCTTGCTAGAATCTTATGCCTCTTTGTACAAACAGACAGTAGATTTTTCTTGTGAGAAGTTTGCTTTGTCTAAACTTTCCTCAGTGATCTAGAATCCAGTACTTAACAGTCACCAAATGGTCAGCAAATGCTCTTAATTCTATGCTATTGTCTTTATGTATAAAGTAGAAACTGCAAACACAGAACTCTATGTGGCATAGTACCTAGTCACATGCAATTTTCCTTTTAGGTCATGGTGCCATGGGTATCTTTTCCAAAATTGTAAAGTCTCCTGAGGTGAGTGTTGTATTTGTGAATGCTGAACACTGTAAGGTGCAGTATGAAGTTGTCTCATATACTATATATGAGAACTATTAAGTTCTCATCTGATAGACATTTCTCATGGCTGCATTCAAGTACCATTGCAAGCACCACATTACATTTGATTTATTATGTAAAACTGTGCTCAAGGTACTCACATTTGCATAGTGGTTGTGGTTTCATGGCTTATAACCTCAGTTAACTTCTCAAGTTGACTATAATGATGAGGTAAATTCTTTTATCTAGGAATGTGTCTGCTAATCTTAACTATGTAAAGTGTTCTCTATTCTGTGACGGTGCTGGGCAAATAGCTATAATATGGAATAAATACATGTTAATATAGTTTTTCTTCTTGAAAAGCTTAAATTAATTAATTCTAGGTTATTAGCAGTGTTTGCCTTAACCTGTTCTATTTGCCCTCACCTTCTTTAGGTTACTTTTTAGGATGCATTTCCTACCCCTGAGCATCTCTGAGAACAGATATCTTGCAGCTCAGCAATGCTTTTTCAAAGACTGTCTCAAGTGAGCAAAAATAAAATGCATCTCATATCCTGGTATTTTGTATGTATTTTTGATATTTTTTCTTGCTGTCTTGGGCTATTAGTGCATTCAGGATCAAACCCCAGACCTTTCTTTCTATGTGTTGTAGCCCTTCCTACCCTTGCATATTTAGGCAACCCCTTGACAACGTTTCAAATGAAAAGTTGACAGATGATGAATGACACACAGCACTCTCATATGTTTTCATATATAAAAAAAAAAAGGTACTATTGTTTCAAAACCTCAAAATGCTTTTATCTCACGAAGAAACTTCAATAGCTCTATGAAATATTTGGTTGCTTAAAATGTTGGTGAGTGTGCCCATATGTTTTTGTATGATTCTTTTATGAAGCTGGCCAGTGATGATGAAATTAGCATGTTTTGATCTATTTACAAGTTGTTCATAAAGAACTTGAAAGGAGTAGTTAGGAAAATCCAAGTGCTGAAACATTTAAGATATACTTTCTGGTCTCACTTTTGTGTGATTGTCAGCCAGGGACTATCTTGATTAAGGTAGCTTGCCAATTGCCTGCCATAGATACAATATTTATTGCTATAGTGGGGATTTCCTATCAGAGATCTGAAGACAGACTTTTATACATTGTTTCTCCTAGGTAACTTATTCAAATCAGCAGAAGAAATCTGATAGTAAGATAAAAAAAACTGAAAGAAATGTATTTTTGGTCTTTGGGCTCAATTGAACTTAATTTTTTTTGTTCAGGTTTTCCTTCACATGGCTGGAAAAAGGTGAAGGAAATTGGCTGATGTTCTACTTTTCTATGCAAAATTTATAACTGTTTAATGATGTTAAAATTAATGTATTTTGCTACTGACTTATGAAGTATAAGATTTATTTTTTTCATGCCATTAGAAAGTAGATACATACAGTTTTGCAGGAAATTAATATCTTTTAAGTCTGTTGGAACTGTATCGGAGTACTCATCTAATCAAATCATAGTTGGCTAACATTTCTGTTTCTCTTCTCCTAAAACAGAAATAAACGGTGTTTTAAAGCACTAAGAGTGACAGGATGGGGTTAACATATTTGAACTCTTCCCAGTCCCATGTCCCTACTATTCACAGAAAATATGCTATCCAAGCAGCTGAATCCCTCCAAAGGTTGCTTGGCCAGTCATCAATTTTTGTTCTCTATACATAACCTCCTGTTTTCCTTCATAGGCATATTCACCTCCATGAGCAAATCAGGTCTTCCTAGTTACACATTTTTACATATTTTTTTTAGAAGCTATGCCTTAATTCCTTGTTCAGCCAGCATCTCCTGTTTGATTGGAGAGACCTGGAGTCTTCTGACAAAGGCTGTGCTCCTGTTGCTTGTATTGTTTAGTGCTTATTGTCAGAGGCAGCTCTGGATTTTAAACAGCTGAACCCGTTTTACATCTTCCATGCTTGCCTCCCAAGCATGCCAAATCCCTCACCCAGTGTGGCTGCCATCTTCTGCAGCACTAATGCTGCTCCAGAGGTGCAGCTGAGGCAGGTGCAGCACACGCAGAGTGCCGAGTACAAGCTGTGTGCTGAGGGGTGTGGGCAGCAAAGCTGTGCTTGCAGGGAGGGAAGGCAAAGGGAGCCAGAGATAAAACTGCTCTCCTAGTGTATAGCCCTTGGTTTTAGAGCTGGGAAGCAGGATCAGAAACTGTTTGGTCTGACACAGATCTCATTGGGTGCCTATCCTCAAAAGGCAGATGAATTTCTTGCTTTGAAGAACATTCAGTAGAATGCTCACTTTCCATATTGTCCGAGCTACAGCACCCGAGGCCTCTTTGTGGTGCAGGTTTTCATAGTGCTCTGTTTTATTTGCCAGCTAAATGGTGAACAAGGTGATTACTGGCAAACATAGTGGTGTTTTTCTCACACTCTGCAAACTGTATGGGGAACACTAGTTTATTTGATAGGGAATGCTGATCAAACTATAATTTTATAGTAATAGGGTTCTTTTGTCATCAAGGTCTGATTATACAAAAACCTAAAGGCTTTGGACAAGATATTCACTTCTGGTCTGGCACATTCACTCATAGATAAAACAAACCATCAGAGTTATTAATCTCTATTTTTCATGTCTACAATTTACACTTAAGATTTCCTAAATCCATTGATGGCTCTGTAGCACACCAAATTTTTTTTCTTAATATTTTTTTACAAAAAAAATTTCAATAAATTATTATTTTATTTTGAAGCATGAATATATTGGTAAACACAAATATGAGAATGTGTTTCAAATCTGAGTTATCTGACTATGTCCAATGTGAAGACAAATTTTGCCAGAAGGTATTTCACCAGGAAGGTATGAAAGGACACACTGCAGAGCCATTAGCAAGAGTTTCAGCCCCACTGGGACTTTAGCCACCTCTGATGCATTATCTCAAACTCACAAAACATGATCTACAATATCTTTTTCCTTTAATCATCATCATCATCATCATCATCATCATCAATCTTGGCTTTCATCTTTTTAAAGACCTCAGTTTAAAATTTATATTTCTGCTACCTAGCTTAAAGATGTCATGGTAGAAAAAGTAGAGTTCCTAGCCATGTACATTGGAAATAACAGGAAGAGATTGGAAAGAAATATTTTTTAATATATTATAATTACTAAGATAACTACTTTCTTCCTTTACCTGTGAACTTTCTTTCTATTTTCAGTTCACTTAGATCATCTCATCACATTATGTTTAATCTTACTGCTCCCAAAGGGCCAATAATAATGTCAATTTGCTGCTTTCTAATTTCCTGGAATTGAGTATCTTGCCAATAAAGTGAAGCAGAAAATTAAATTAAGAGAACCCTATATTTTTAATGAAGTTTCAAAATAAAAGTGATGGGCAAAAATATCATGCCATTTTAAATAGAGAAAAGACCAAGAGGGCAGAAAAGAGATATTTCTGCCAGAGACACAAACTTGTGGCCAAATCTGTGATATCCTTATACTGGTGCACAACACTAGTAATTAAAAAAAAAGGGGAAACATGCTAATTTCATGCAGGTGGGAAAAACCAATCAGCTCAGATAGGGTGCAAAAATAACAAGTAGCCTGAGGTGGGGCTTTGTAGCACATCTGCTGTAATTCTGTATTACTCAGAACTCTACCTTTCACAGAAATGCTTTCCCTGCCTGCAGGGTAAATGCCAGTAAAGGCCATGGCATTTTGATAACATGCCTTTCCAGAGGAATAGATGGAATTCTAAAGAACCAGAGATTCTTAAAATGCTTGTCTCATCAGCTATTATTTGAAAAATAGAAATCCCTTAAGGAATATTGTGAGACAAAATCTGTCCACTTTAGCACACTGCCTGAGACTTCTGTACATGGAAGGACAGTACAACATTAAGGAGGGTGCTGTCTCTTATCAGGCACCTGCAGGATTAGTCCTGTAACCTTGAAAAGTACAATCCAAAGGAACAGTATATCAGTAACCATGTTGGCATCATGCATACTGCAAAGAGAGAGAGAAATAAACTGGGAAATATTTTTACCCAGTAAAAGTGCTGCTGCTATCAGAAAAATTGATGATAAAGAAATGCTGAAGAAGAACTAGTGTATTTTTTATGATCATTTTCTTCCAGTAGTATTGAAAGCCTACTGATAGAAAATATAAACATATAAATCTGCATGGATGGAATGACTAAAATGTTGAATAGACTTTGTTGATGGAAAGTGAGTTTGTATGTTTTGGTGATAGAATTTATATCCACATGGAAAAAAAAAAAATCTGGGGCATTTGAGAACAACCTGTATCCTGAAGAGAAGCATGCACATAGTATTAATAATTTTTGTTAGTAGTTTTCCCTATGAAAAATGCTACCACGTCTGTCCATCAATCTCAATATCCTATACAAAGTCCAATGCCAGATGTGAAGGAGAGATGTGACCAGGACAAGCATATAATTTTCCCAGTACAATTCTTTCATCCTCCAGCTTCTTGTTTTACTTCACTATCAGTCATACCAAATATTTTGTTGCTATCTTAGATTGTGTCCCTTAACACAAAAGTATTTTTTTTTTTTCTATTTTAATACTTGTTCCTCCTTGACAGATATATAGATATATCGAGGGAGGAAAGGAGTACAAAGAAATTAGGAAACAAAAGAAAATCTTAGATATGCTTTCATCTCTAGAAAAATAAGATTTTCTGAAAAGGAAGATAGCAAGTCTTTGCTCTAAGTATTCAGATTTTAATGTAGCAAAGGAGCAGCATAGATATGCATGATGCAAGAGGAATAACTTATTCTTGGCATTGTAAAAGCTCTTTATAGTAACTTATTAAAGCAGTTTCAAACTTTTGTTTGGAGCTGACTTGTTCTTAGCTGTCCTAAGGATCAAGAAAATATGAAGACTGTTTAAAATGATATTCTTCTGATTACACTGATTTCTGGAACACAGATTCCTTTAGTAGATCCTAGGAGTTAAAGATGATGGTAAATAATATTTTATTTATTAAAGCTATAACTTTTTGACATTTTTTTTATCAAGAATAATATCTTGATTCAGTTATCAACACAGCATTTAAGATACACTTCCAGATGTAAGACTTGAACATTCCAACGTGTATATACACATGTACAGTTTATCATGAAAAGTAAGATCAACTGTTTTTCTTATAAATATAAATATAAAAAACATATGTATAAAAGAATAAAACACTTGTTTTTGAATGTAACACTGCCATCTAATGAAATAACTGTAAATTACATGAAAACATTTCATGGTTTTGTCACCTGTTTTTGGAGATATAATACAGGATATAACTTCATTATTAATATAATTTTAAGAATAAGAAAATAGAATCTTTGTCAATTAGTAATTTATTAATATAACAAAATAAATATTTTTATTAATGTTAATAATTAATACTATAAGAATTATATTTAAAATTAGAATTAGCTGATTATATGGCCAGCAGCTGGAAAAAACTCTCATCATACAGATGGTATTTAAATAAAACAGTGAACTGAATAGATACAACGAATGAGGTTTTCTCTGAAGATAGGAAGTAAAAACCCCAAATTAGGTGGAACTTCATTTCACATGTCATAACAGATTTATTTTCTGGCTGATCTATAATCCTAAACACAGTATTTACAGTGCCAGAGGGTGTTTTTGCCAACTAGTTCACGTAAGGTCATAAATGAATTTTGGGGATGAAGATACAGGGAGTAGTCTCCTGGGCTCTACTTGCAGATATGCAGTGTAGTTCTTGAATGAACTTGAACAGTCACTAAGGGAAAATCCTGCCCCACATCTATCTGCATAAAATTACTCAAGCACAGCAGCACTGCTATGTGGATACTTGTCGCTGTGGGCGATGAACAAACGACACGAGACCTCGTTATAAAAAACTGCATCTGACTCCGTTTTATTAAAACAATTGCCCTCCTTATATACCTTTTGGAACAGGCCACTCTCATTGGTTAGAAGAGTGCCAGAACTCTTCTAACCATTGGCCCAAAGCAATGGATAGAGACAAGTCCATCCCACAGAAAAGAATGCAAAACATCACTCTCGTTACAATAACACTTGGGATGTTTATGTCAAGTCTGTGGGAACAAGGTCTTCTGAAACTTAAACACCACGAAGAGACTGAGTTCAGAAACTCAGAAACCTCAGGCCCAGAAAACCAGACTACAGATACTGAAGAAGGGTAAGGGGATCCCCCGAGGTTTCATACTTCTTCATTTTCTGGGACTGTTGGAGGCCAGCTGGGATCCAGCCCTGTTTGGATTTCCCCTGTAGTGGTGATTTTGGGGGACTCAGGAAGCCTCTAAGCAGCTTGGTGGCAGCTCTGGGTGTAGGGCTGAGTATCTCAGCCTGGAAAGATTGCACACAAGTCTGCTCTGCACTGTGCTGTGGACTTATGGCAAGTGGGTTTCAATCTCAGATAATTTCTAATCAGGAACTCGATTAAAAATAATAAGTGCTCCACTTCCAAATATGACAATGCTAATTGGAAGCAAACTTGTTAGATGTCATGTTTGTTTAGCAAACCCCACTGAAGAACACCTAGAGGTACCAAAACACTTCACTATAGACAAATAAACAAGATTTCTGATGTGTCTATTAATTCACTACGGTGTGTTTTACTGCAGAGTGCAACCATGGTATTTATTTTACATTCTCAGTTGATATTATGCTAACATGGCCAGGTCATAATATGGTCATATAGCATACTATTTTATTCTAACATACTATGTCATGATAATAAAGTCAGTTGATATTTCAACAGTGTTTGTGAGGTCATCCTGCAGCTGAAACTTGGCATAAACAAAAGGGGAAAAGGCACGTACGCTAGCAAGCAGTATAGTCTCACCAATCACCAAGTCTGAGATCTGGCTTTTCAGTGAATGAGAGCATCTTGTTGATTTTATTGAACATGAGGATCTTCACACAAGGAAGATCAAAGGGCTGCATTGCATTTCAATACATAAGTTTATGGGACAGATGGAATCCACTCAGAGAGACCCATGACACTCAGGGCCAGATTACCAAAAGTTTCAGACACTAAAACCTATTAGTGTGTTCAAACCTTTATTCCAACACTGTCAGCACTTTTAAGCTCTATTTAAAGCATCAATATACAATTTAACTACTGCCAAAGTTCAAATGGAGGTTAAAAGGACGGGCTAAAGGAGGCAGAAAGTCAAAAGGAATTTTGGGTTGCCTTTTCTTTTTTTCAACACAGATATTGTCAAACTTTTGAATTATTTGTCAAACAAATAATTTTATTTAGCAAGGGAGAAATGAATATTCTTGTGAAGCATACCAAAATATCATTGGTGAGGTAATAAATATTAAAATGCTGCATGTCCTACCTCTGTGATGTTGGAGCATGAAAAACAATATTTTCTATATCACTGTTGAAAACATTTCAGGACTATCTATCAAATAAATACCAAATTCACTCAGGAGGAAAGGAGGGGTGAACTCTCCATCTTGATAGCAGCCTGTAAGATTCCTTAAACTACATATTTACTAATGTTTTGCTTGATAATGCATTCTATTGCTCTGGTAAACTCTTCTCTTTTGAGGAGGACTCTAATTAGGATTCCTGCTTTGTGTCTAGAAGTGTCAGACTCCATGCTCTGTAGTTATCTTTCAGTGGTTTTTAACTCTGAACACTTAGTTCCTCAATCACAGTGACAGGTCTTACAAGCAGATGGTTTTGCTCTGCTACCCTTTCAAAAGAGTGAGATCTTGTATTATACCTCCTTTAAGTAATGTAACCTAAGGGGACCCTTTTCCACATGCCCAGTATTGTGCAGACTGTGATTTTATGGAGAAAAGACATGAAGCTGAAGTTGGCTGTTTTATGGTACCTAGCACAAGAATACACAAGCCCAGATCATATAATAACAACTACATGGGTGCTCAGCCTAAGATTCCTCATCACTTTTGAACATTCCTAAAGTCCTATTTAGAGACTGTTATCCTCTGCTCTTCATTCAAATGACTTCTTTTATGGAACAGTCAGCCTTTCTCGAATTGCTGTTGAGAAACCTTCTGTATTGAGGACTTTCTGTGAATTGCTTCCTGACCCATATGCAGTGAAGAAAATTCATCCTCAGGGTATTAATTTCTTAATTTATTTCCTTCTGTGGTATGGACTTGAAAATTATGTTACCTTAAGCCATAGCCTGCTCTTCATCTAATTTAAGTGTCATTTGAATCAAGAAGAGTTGAAGAGTTCTTGCTGAATAGTTCTGTAGATGATTTCTACATGAACATGAAATCTACATGATTTCTCTATGATTTCATGGAGGCAACATGAAAAACATATAAATAAGCTTCACATTCAAACCCAGCAGAGTTCCTGGTACTACATGGGATCACCTATTTTTAAACATGAAGAATTTCTACCAATGCTTCCAACAAAATCATGGGTCCTGCTGATCCTTCATTGGTGTGATCATTCTTTAGTACAATTTAGATGTGGGAAAAATGCATAGTTTGCACAGCTATAGTTGTGCTTAGTTGAGTCCACACTTTCCACATCAATCCTTCTTACTGCTATAAAAACTATCTCCCATATGCAATATCCCATGCTATTCCAGTGTACAGTGATAGGTTTTGAATTAATTTGGAACCTTCCAAGCAGTAATGGAAGACACTAGAAGGTGTCTTTTTACATGGAATAGTAAAGGAAGCAGAAAGTGACATCAACTTAAAATTATATATAAGCTGCACTTGCTGCACAAGTTTTCAGTTAGGCAAACTGCTTTTATTGACAATGGTAATTACCCTGTGTGTATTATCTTAAAGGTTACTGAGGACCTAATTATATGAAACTCATTTTTAGTATTAATTACAACAGAGGAAAAGCTGTCAAATTCTCTTCTTTTTGAAGGAGTGGGGAATATTGAAATGTGAGAACTTCTGCAACACAGGCCCTTGTTCATTTGTGACATTAAGCATAAGCCCTCTGCACATTAGCATGTGCACTCAGTGCTTATGTACTGCCAAAGCAAAACAAGTAGATACCTGGGCTCAGCTCTGGCTGGTTGGTCTTTAGTTGCATCATTGCAGCCTCTGAAAAGCAGGGAGCATGGTTAGACCACTCATGTTTTTTTTTTGCAGCATATGCCTGGTCAGATGTAGCCATGTGATAATACAAACACATGAGACACAGAAAACAGTTCCACATAGCCTGTACGATTTTTTTCCCATAAGTTTGTTGGCACAAATAATCCTTTCCAATATTATTAAAAATTTTCTATTTTAAAACTGTTTTAAAATGTCATTGGTTGCATCATTCTATTACAATCCTCTCTACTATAAGCAAAGCATTTGAGAATGAAGATGAAAGGGTTAAAAACTATCAAGCAGGTGTGTTGGTTAGCAAAGGCTTTAGCTTACTTCTTGGCCCTCACACAGTGCAGGTGTTAAACATCAGCATTTTCAACCTGTTTGATATCTAGGCTTTTGTGTTTGTCGTCTAGGGACTTTTACATTAAATCTGTAGGAAAACCCCCCATTGCTTTGTTGTTTTGGCTGAATAGGATAAAACAGAATTTATTTCTCACTGGTCTTAAGTTTAAAAAGACTAGCACAGCTATGTCTGTCAATCTAAGAAGTGGAGGGTTTTTTTAACCAGATAGTTTATGTTATTATAGATCATCCCCTATACAACAACCACTAAGAGGTAAAAAACGGCAAGAATCTGCAATTACAGATAAGTAGGCAGAAAAGCATGTCCAAAAAATGCATTCATTTAGTGCCTACTTTGTATATCTTAGCTTATAAATCTGATGAATGTGCTGGGAAAATGAAAAACTTTTGGCTTTATGATAAAAATTCACTTCCAATTGAAATTTGTGTGTGATGCTAAAGAATAAATAATGAAAGATGTAAGAAGCTCATGTAACTTTAAAATCCATTACATATGCAAAAGACTTTTTGTATGTCTTCATATGCAGATTTAAGTGCCTTCAATGTCAATAGAATCTGCACACTAGTTTCTTCTTCCCATCCAAATAACTCTTAAGACATGCAAAACCTACCAGTGCTCTAACTTCTGTAAAGTGATGGACAAAGTATAATAAGGTCTTCTGAATAATTATAAAACTTAATCAACAACTGATTTAGTCCAGTCCTCTTGAGAGTGTGAAACCAATTTTGTGCTGCATGAAGACCATTCAGAATAGAAACTTAGAGTAAGATTAAGACATGTTTACTTTCCCTTAGGGACTTCCCTGAAATTGCTTGAACTAGTCTGATACTTAAAATTGTTAGAAACAAAGTACAACCCTTCCACTTGTTACCAAACTGAGTTCTACAAAAACTTTCCAATTTGTTGGAAAATTATTGGCTTGGTATGGAAGTGGTTTTCAGAACAGCATCCTTGTATTCCTGGATGATATAGCAGTATGAAAAGTGGGGAACTTGTTCACTGTTTCTCAGACACTGTGAGTAAAGATGTCAATCTGCCCCTGTGAAAATTATGGAGTCCTGTTTTTCTGAATAATTTCCAGATAGTTGATTAATTTTGGCCTCAGACATCCATCAAAGCCTTTCAAAATGTTAAGCACTAATTACACCTACCTATACATAATGTATATATGTATATATATGAAGTTGTATTACATACGTACATCTATATTTTAGCAGAACGAAAAAAATAGTGATACTTTGCTGCCATTTATTGCATTTGTAAACATCTGGATACATTACCCTTCTTAAATCCCAAATAATGCTTTTTGTAATACAGAACAAGGTTTTGGGAACTAGTCCACACAACTGGCTTTGCCTTTTTTTTACTCATCAAATGATGTTCCAAATATATGCAAAGATAATGTACTTATGCATTTAACAATAACAGACAAGAAATTCATGATGTCAGTGTGTTTCTACACTGTTACTGCAAAACACAGGAAAATATTCTTATGTGAGATCACATTTGATAATTTTTCTCTCTGTATCACTGAACCAAATTAAAAACTATGTCATGTATCTTACTGGAAATCTATAAAGCGATGCATTTGCTCCTTGAAATCAATTATGTAGTCTTGACAAATCATCACACCAGAAGTTACTTTGTATGTGGAAGATTTTATCAGCTGTGTCATAAGCTCAAAGCACTTAGAGGGGTTAAACTTGACTTTCAGTCATTTTATTGGGATGTTTACTGCATTATCTCATCATGCCAATACTTGGCTTGGACATGGAGAGAGAAAATTTTATTTATTATGCAGTTCCCTTTAATCTTTTTAGCAGTTACTGTAATTCTATGTTTCCATAACACACTTCACAGCTTTAGTGAAGATGAATTTTATTATATCAGTGACGTTGAAAGGATCAGTCTTTTAAAAAAAAGAAATTATCTTGATACATCCGTGCCTGCCTATAACCCAGGCATATGCCAGTGCTACTTCGTTATTCATTTTGGTAATGATAACCAGCTGCCAGTTTAATGTATGATATCGGAGTCCATTTGGGAATCATCCCTCCCCTCAGATAATCAGGCATGTTAAACAATTATTCTCTATTAGCAAACTCATTTATTGCCCTGTGAAACCTAAACTGAAAGTTGCAAATGTTGTGTTTTGAAACACTTTTCATGTCTGAACACGAGCGACACAGAACAACTTCATTAACTTTCAGTAAAGTGCATTAGAAAAAAATGTAAGACTGAGTTCAAGTGCCGAAAGGGGTGTGCACTTTATTGTTAGGGCAGACCTAGTTTTTGTATTGACAGACATAAATATTTCTTTTTTATTAGACTTGTTAATTTGGTAAAAAAACTTCTAGACATATGTTGATTGTTTTTGATCTTGAAAATTTAGGAATACTTTCTGAATTGCTAAAGTTGCGATACAGCTAAGAAGAAAGAGACAGTGGATTTAAAGACTGGAGAAAATTCAGTATATGAAAATAATAGGGAGTTCTTTAAAACTTGTGCAGTTTTAAAGTGGTCTGCTTATCCACATAGGAAGACAAATATTAAGGTACAACAATAATAATTTTTAAACATTATTTCTTCAAAAAAGCAAATATCAAAGAATGGGAAATGTTTCACTTAGGAAGGTTTTAAGAAATACTCTAAAGTATGGTTATCATACCGTAATCCTGAGAATCTATTTTCTTCCTTCCCGCTTCTCTCAGCAATATCCTAAAATCAGTCATAAACTCTAAAACAGCTTTATTCATTTATTCATTCAAATTCAAATGAATTTATGAATTCATTTCACAAATGCTAAAGGAAAAATATTAAAGTAGATTAATGCTTTGTAGTTACTGTGCCTAAAAGAGAAGGTGGCTTCTGCAGTTTTTTCTCAGGATGCCTGTAAAGCATATATGTTTTCAGAAAACAAGGAATATAATACTGTTTGTACAAGTACACAAGATGATGTATAAACCAGCTGTGAAAAACTACAAATAAAACCTTCTCACCTTCTACACTTCCCTCCTGTTCTTTGAAGATACATGTTGTGCATCCCCACATCTTCAATATGTTGTGTGATCTGGTAGATTGTAATCTCTCTTCAAGTTTTTGATATGCAATCAGAGGTGGTTAGTCTGGTTTTGATGAGTATTGTATTGAACATAAACTAATAAAGGGACACTTGACATGGCCAAGTGTTTTTCCACATTATAGATTGCCTAGAAGAAAGATACTGAAATTGAGCTGATAGCAGTTTCTGTTTAACAGATCTAATGGTGAGAACATACTGTAAAAAACTATTTGCCTTTATGTGTGTGTATTTGATGGGAAATCTGTTTTCTTACTTTGCAAAAGAATGTCAGTATTCTTTTTTTGACAGCTGCCATGGTGCTATGAAAGTCACTGGGTTTGCATGGCCAAGTTTTGGTTGTGGGGGTGCTACAGGGGCAGCTTCTGTGAGAAGCTGGTGGCAGTTTTCTCCACGTCCAGCAGAGCCGATCCCTAGGTGCTGGTCAAGGCTGGGCCAATTAGAAATGGTGGTAATGCCTTTGTGGTAACATATTTAGGAAGAAGAAGAAAACAAATAACGTTTTTGCATGGTTGTAGTTGTGGCCAGAGAAAAGCGGGGCAAGAACAAGTGAGAGGAACAGCTCTGCAGACAGCGAGGTCAGTGGAGAAGGAGGGAGCGAGGTGCTCCTGGTGCCAGAGCTGACATTCCCTCGCAGCCCCCGTGCAGAGCATGCTGAGGCAGCTGCCCCTGCAGCCCATGGAGGTCCATGGGGATGCAGAGACCTGCACCAGGTGAGTGCCTGAGGGGAGGCTGTGACCCCGTGGGAGACCTGTGGAGAGAGAGGACCCCACACTGGATCTGCCTGTCCATGAAGGACTGCACTCCATGGAAAAGTGACCCACACTGCAGCAGTTGTGGGAGAGCTGCTGCCCATGGGATGGACTTGTGTTCGAGAAGTTCATGGAGGGATCCCATGCTGGAGAAGAGGAAGAACTCCTCTCCCTTAGCAGCAGGAGAAACAATGTGTGAGGAACTGACCATGACTCCCATTCCTGTCTAACTGCACTGCTAGGGACGAGGTGGAGCTGACAAGGAGGAAGGGGTGGGTGTAAGGTGTTTTGAAGGTTTTATTTTAATTCTCATTATCCTACTCTGATTTTGTTAGCAATAAATTCAATTAGTATCTGTAATTGTAGCCCTTTTCTGCCCATGGTGGTATTTGGTGAGTGATTTTTCCTATTCCTTAATTCATGAAACCTTCCTTATATTTTCTCTCCTCTGTCCAGCTGAGGAAGTGAGTGATTGACTTTGATGGGTGCCGTGATGGGTCCTGGCATCCAGCCAGCATCAACCCACTACAAGTGAGATGTTATTTATGACTACCAATCATACAAGAGGAGTTAATTAGTTAAAGGAAGGAAAGAAATTAAAAGGTAGAGGAAAGCTATGCAGTAAGTAAAGGTTTAATAAAGAGAAAAAAGCAATAGTATTTGTTTTAAAATTCCCCCCAACAATTTATTTTGATCCAGCTTGCTAAGGGAAGAATGTACCTGGTTTGTCCAAAGCTAAGGATGAAAATGAATTTTCTGCTTTCCTGAGGAGGTACTGGTTTTGTGTTCATTGATATCATGTCTATAACCTATTAGATCATCTGCTTAAGCCAAGTTTTACTTGGTTCAGGTGTAGAAATATCATTCCACTTTGTCAAATTTGTCACAGCATAGGCTTTATGTATTTGACATTGCTGTGACATAACAAATACCTAACTTACAGTTAGAAGCACACAGGCACATGATACCTGGTCTAGAATAACATCTCGTAGGAGAAATACACCCATTGACACTTTCTAGGAATCAGTCTGAGAGAAGGAAATTAAATGCTTCAACTTTCTGTAGCAACATTTCTGATTCAGTTGATGGTAACCTAAACCTGGCCTCACATTTGCACTACACTCCAACATTAAAACAGCTGTTGGGTTGTCTGAATCAATAGATACCTTGGCAAAAAAGGAGGATAACCAGCTTAGGGAAAAATTCTTCACTGTGACAGTGGTGAGGCACAGGACCAGGCTGCCCAGAGAAGCTGTGAATGTCCCATCCCTGGAAGTGTTCAAGGCAAGGTTGGATGGAACTCTGAACAACCTCATCCAGTGGAAAGTATCCCTGCCCACAGCAGTGGGTTAAAAATAGATGATCTTCAAGGTCCCTCTAAACCAGGCCATTCTATAATTTGGTGATTTTTTGAGATGAAGACTTCATTATACTAGTGCATCACTCATTTTATAGACACAAGAAAGCTATCTCATTAGAGAATAGATATCCTGTTTTTTCTTATTTTCAGCATGAATGAGACTTAATTTTATATTCAGAAGAAATCAAATTCTGATTAATTTTGAAGAATGTAGTGAAATAATTCAGTTTTTGCAGAGCAAGGTGTTGTCTTGACATCGTTCAAATAACTGTGCTTGGATTTTCAGTATGTGGTTTATATAGTATTTGTCTTGTTCCAAGAGTGACTTCAATGCCAGTAATCAAGGAGTGCAGATGGATTGGAAAAGTTTTCTGCAGATTTTCCTGAGTGTATTCTGATATTCATTTTAAAGATGATAGTGGCAAAGTATTTGAAAGCCAAGGAAATGCTCAGAAAGTTTATCTGGATTCCACTGGTCTGAGAATATCAAAGAGCAAATGGTAAGAAAACGCAGAGGGTAAAGAGGATTTGATAGAATTTCAACTATCTAAGAATGCTGGTGAGCAGCAGGTTTCTTAGTGATTTATGGTCTGATGTGTTTTGCAATTCCTTCATCAAACTTCATGGAGAAGAGAAACACATGCAACATGGGATTTTAATATGGTATTGAAGCAGTAGCAGGCAACTTCAGCTATACATGACTGTTCTGAACCAGTTTTGTTTTTTTTAATAATATTATTTTGTCTTTTAAAATGTATAACAAAACAGTTCTTGCCTACAATGGTAATATTAGTTTCAATACTTAAAAAATTTCCTTTGCTATCCTTATAAAAAATTTGCAAATGCTTCTTTATTCTAACATGGCATTTGAAATAGTAAATCTAAAATTTTAAAAGTCAAGAAAGAAGGACAGAGAGGAATGAACATTTCCCACTCAGTCTTATTATTTAATCCCCTTGTGCATATGTGTTATGATATAATCTTTAATTAGACAGTCACACACAGCTTTTTTCCCAGGAGACCTCTGGCTTATAGAGTGAGTAATAGTTATCCAACATTTCTTTTTATCTTGTTCACTATGTGGTTTAGCCTCAGGCCTTATTTATGTTACATCATCCAAAATCTTGACTGACTGCAGAATTATTAATTTCTTTTCCTGAGAATTTCTTTGGTTCTCTTATCACATCAATTAATTTCTTCATGGCTGCTCCTAAACCTATCTTTATTTTCCCTTTGAAAATGTATTATCAGTGTCCTGTTTTTTGCAGCTATGGAACTGAAGCACAAAGAGATTAAAGCCAAATCCACCATGTTAATTTTTGTGTGCCAAAAATGAGACATGAAGAATGATTCTTTTAAGAATATCTGAATTTTTGAAAGCAATATGTACATAATTGCAGTGCTCACTAACTTTATTTGTAACCTATCACAAATATTAGATGTCTCATTGAGATTTTTCATTTGGTATCTAACTGCATCATGTAAATCCTGAGTTGATTCAACTTAATTAGTGTTCTTTATTTCCCTGAAACCTCTCATCTTTCAATTCATACTTTCTGATGAAAGAAATTAAGTTTCCCCATGTTCCTCCTCTGTAAGTGTCTTTCCCAGCATCCTGGATTTTTGGCTTCTTTCTGATCTCCAGATATTTGTGTTTTCTGGAGCCTCTTCTAAGGCTCCTGTATTTCCCTAACTCTGCAGCTCCTTCCTCACTTTTCTGCTGACTACACACAAGCTGCATCTCCACACTTGCCACTCTTCTGCATTCCAGCTAGGCAGTGTCCTCTCCTCTTGCATTGTGTGGCAGCCAGTTGAAAGGTACTTGAGGATAGGAGAAATGGACATTTTACTTTCAGCTCCAGGGTCCTGTGTCACAGAATTTAGCTATTAGCTGGAGCAATCATAAAGAACCATTACAGCCTTGCATCTCTTGGCAACAGTGTGCTCAGGGCAGGAGGAATCATGGAAAACTTGACTGACCGGATGTTAATAGCAGTCTTTGAAAGGCTTATAATTCAACCACAATAAAGGGAATTTTTTGGAGATGGAAAATAGTGCACGTCACATCATGGACAATGCCTGGACAACTTTTAAATTTCTGCTCTTGATGATAAAAGCATGGAGATTTTCAGTGGAAGACTTTTTTAAGAACTAAAACATCATTCACAGAAAAGGTTGTGCTGTTGCAGCTGAATCTTCCCCAAGCAGTTCATCCTAAGAAAGACAAATGAAAGTCTGACAAGAGATATAAAGTAGTTTCAAATCCAAACCTAAGAGTGAACAATGACAGTTTTATGAGACTAGTAGACTATAAAAATAACTTTTTTCCCATTAGGTATGCTGAATACATAGCAGCCAGTTTTAAAGAGTTATGGAACTTGACAGTCAAAGAATTTAAGAAACTTTTTTAGAATAAAGGAAAAAAGTGTTTCTAGGGCTATATTTCACTGACATAATATCTTGGATCCATAATGCTGTTATGTTAAACAAACAGTAATTACATTATTATTATTATTGTTATTTGTTATTGTTATTATTTTAATAATAATAATAATAATAATAATAATAATAATAATAATAATAATAATAATAATAATAATTTTTTCTCTTTCCATTGTTCTGATCATTATAAATTTTTCTCTTCGTTCAGGCTTTCATGTTCAAGATCCAATTTAACATCAGAAAAGCATCTCCATCTCCTTGCTATTGCTATTGACTCTGGTACTCTTGTGTTTTTCTTTCCTTCCCCTTCTGAGTCTTTTTAGAATCTGTAAAGATATCTAGGTTTTGGCCACTTTTGACCCTTCAATATAGAGCAGTGTTATTATATGCTTACCGTGTGGTTATAAGAAATTGCTAAATAATAGTTCGCAAGTAAGACTTTCTGTTCATGTATTTATTCACATTGATTTACAGGTGCTAATGCATTGTAATTTGGAGTGATTGGTGCACATTTGCAAGACATAAGTTTTCTTGGTTTAAATGTGCAGTAGGGATTTGCATTTAACATAAATAAAAAATAATATTTTTGTTGAAAATGTTGAAAAGTTGAAAATAAACTTCCATAAAGAAATAAACTATCTGAAAATGCAGCAAAATTATAAATATTTATAAAGAATTTGAGAAGAACCTGATAAAAATATCTGTTGTTTTGAGATAGTTGATAAGCATTTTTTCTTATATTACAAGTTAATTATAAGACCAATTGGATACAAAAAATAAACAATGCTCATTAGCAAGGCATGGTTTAAACCATTTTGTTGTCATCAGTTAACTTTTTATATAGGTCGGGAAGCATGCCAAGATGAGGGTGCAAGTAACACTTCCAAACAAGTAGAGGCAAAAAGGAATTTGAGATGATATCCTTAATGAAACCCAGAGCTGCAGCACTGTGAGAAAATTAAAGCTTGGGCCAAGAATCAAAGAGAAACTCAAAATGCTTCAGAAGGCTTTTTATAGTCTAGGATCAAGGAGGTTTCAGCTTTTAGTGTGGAAAGGGCTAATAATGATCTGCTAATCTATGTGCAGCATTTATATTGTTTTCCTTGTAATTTCTAACAGTCTATCAAAGCCTCCAAGTAAGGGTTTGCATGTTGGGAATCAGATGTGGCTATTGGTCTAGGGCATGTAACACCACAGTGGCTTATGTGATGTTCAGGAGAATGTGGAATGCTTTTAGGACTGTCTAAAGGTTAAAGACTTTAAATGCTGCTACTCACTTCAGTCACCTTCTGGGAGCAGAGAGTAGATGGAGAGCAGAACAGAAGCACCTGGAGCATATTTGCACTAAACTAAGACTCCAGCAAGCAGCTAAATAGACACCAGATCTATAGATTTTGTGTTTCACTTTGTCTTAAACTTTTAAATAAACTTCCAAAACAGCCAGGATGACATATATCAGAAACTTTGAAATGTTTATTTTTTTTTTATCTGTGCTTATCGGAATAATAAAAGTTTGTGGTTCTTACACCTTTTAAACTTTTTGATGTATTTCGGTCCAATAGACAACCTTTATATATTTAAATATGCAAATTCCTCTAAAGTAGGTAAAATTTTGACCCAAATGAAACTGATATTTTATCCGTCTATTTTTGTGTTACAGGCCTCTGCCTCCTGTTCTAAGTCTCATGAGTAATCCTCTAAGTGTTTAATTTTCTGAAGAATCTCTGCTGGTACGCAGAACTCAAACAAAGCTGGTAATAAGCACTCAAACATCTGAAGGAAAATATAGAGGAAAAATCTACAAGAAGTGGATATCTTATATAGTTATTTGGATATCTCACAAATCAGTGAGATACATAGGACCCAATACAGCCAGTTTTTGTTGTTAGTATTTTAGCCCTCACAGAGTTAAGTATCCATATTTTTGTAACGTAAATTCTGAAGGTAACCCTAATGTGTTTATGTTATTTCTAACTAGTGGCTTTTGTGGTTGATTGCTTCAAATTATTTTTGGCAGTCATTTTGTAATACATGCTGGAAATCCTTGCTATTTCTTTGTGTTACTCCAGTGAGATTTACATATCCACAGGAAAAATAAAATCTAAAAATTTTAAAATTTGATATTTAAAAATATCAAAATATGTTTGATAGCCTTCATTGCTACATAAATGATTGCAAAATTAATTAATAAAAAATAAAATAATAAAATGAATATAGGTATGCATTTGTGAGCAAATACCATTGAGTGTACTGAAAAACCCTAATATATTTCAAACAGTTTTGAATCTGGGTTAGGGGTGTAAAAGAGCTATGAATTTTCAAGAAAGCAGGTTACCAGGCAGAAGATGGAGAGGCTATAATAATTCACCTCCTACAGAAAAAAAAAAATGTAATCTATAATGTTCCTGGTCATTAAAAAAGTCACATTGGAACGGGAAATGAGGGACAGAGTTGAGGAGGGAGGGAGAAGATTAGAAAGAGAATGAAAAATAAGAGAGGCTCTGAACATCTTTTTTTCTTGAGATTTAACTTATTAGACATTGAAAAATCCAGTAATTTTGTTTGAACACTGGATTATCTACTGTTTAAAAAGACATGAATATACTTTCTTCAGACCATGAAGTGGGATATGCTCTCTCCATGTGGCTTTTCTGCTTTCTCATAATGTTTGAGCTCACATTTATTTTAATTCATTTTAAATGTCTATCAGTCATGAAACACAAATTCACTGGAAACATTGAGACAGATAAACGAATTTCTAATGTTTTTCACACTTGTCAAGTCATTCCATCTTAACCTGGCTTGTCAATTATTTACTTCCAGATTTTACAGCCATATTTAGAGACAGATTGTAGATCTCATCAAGTGAAATGTGGCCTGCTTAGGTCTATTGGAGATTACTGCTGACTTCAAAGCAGGAATTTGCCCATATTGTTCCCATTCACATTCTGGAATGTCATGTTTGCTGGATGAAGTACCATGTGTACTGGCTTTGATTTTGTATTCCGATCACAAATGGTAGGACATGTTCTGTTAGCAAAAGAATTGTTATCCAATTAAGGCAAATTAATCTGCTATGACTGTTGAATTTTTAGAAGAGAGATTAAACACAAAATTTTTATATTAGAAAAAAATTAAACCAAATAGACTAAATTATTTCAAAGAAATAACTCATTTTACTAGGCAAGCTACTTTCTAATTTTTTTTTTTGTAGATCGCATTAGTAAAAAGACATCTGAATAATTTAATGTTTTGTGATATATCAGGTTGGCATGGTGAAAGTTCTCTTCTTTAATTAAGTAATTAACTGCTACCTAGGAATTTTATGAATATTGATGTGATTTGCAGTGGGATACAGGGACTCTCTCATGCCTTAGTAACGTGGGACCAATTTCTTGTTGGTCTGGTAGAGCAATATGACCATGGTAGACAACCACCTCCTACAAAACAGAACCTAAGCTTAAGTCTACACTCATGTCCCATCTGAAAACAGGTCCAGAAGCACAGATACCAAAGGAATAAAATTCCAAAGAAAACTCCCTGGAGACAGAAGGAAACTATTCTGTCATTGGTGAATTGAGAACAAATGAACATAAAATGATATTCCCTAAAGAGACCATCTGAAATTTCTTGTGGTCTCCCATTTCCTAGGTTGTATGGAAATTTGAGGAAGAAAAGACAGGTTTAAAGATTTGACTGTCCTAAAATATGTTTTCAATTTTATGCTTTGTTTTCTATTAGGTGTTTGCCAAAATGGTTTATTACACATATTGTTTGGGGCACTAAAACAAAATTGATGCCACATATGGGAAATATGGGGAATTTCATCACATAAGTAATGAGCCAAAGTAAGGGCAGGAAAGATATGAGTCATGGTCAGTTTAGTGATGGTCTATTCCATTTGAAACAATAAATAAGCACCCCTAAATACCTTTAATACTAGAAAAGGTGAAAAAGTGAATCTCAGACTTGATTTAACTAAAAGTTATACCTGCTGTATTCATGTATAAAACACCTTCTGTATTAGGATAATCAATTATCATCAAGAAAAAATAGAAAATCGATTCAAATTGAGAGAAAAAAGTGTTATCATGGCAGATTCTATTAATAGAAACAAGAATACAGGTTGCTACAAAAAACCCAAGTCATTCATCTGGCATTGTGCTGTGGTAAGGAAGAGGCCAGTTAATTGTCCTTCTTTTTGTCATTAATCATGTTTTTGTGCAAAAGTCATTATCTTGAAGGTAAAAGAATTATTGTCACAAGTACATATTAGACAACAGTGTGGCTCACAGGAATCCTTACTAGAAGCAGGAGTTTAATGGAATTAGCAGTCTTTGCCAGATTTTAAAAGCGTTTGCTATACGAGTAGGAAATGCCCCTGTGCTTAAGAGTAAGTGAAGTATTATTTTGAAGGATGAATATGCAGAACCTTGAAGCAAAGAAGCATAAGCAGCTTGGGCTAGGTACTGAAACTCACCAGGGTCCAAGGTTGCTCCAAAATACAGCTGCTGTGGCATAGGCACAGAACTGGTGCAAGAAACGGGCAAATTTAGAGTCCCTGCCTCACCTTCCCTCTTGGGCACCGCCCTTTTTCTGCCTCCTGCTACCTCTTCTGTGTGTACTAAAACCAGCAGGCAACAAGTGGCACACACAGCCAAGTGCCTGAGGTTTTGGTTTTATCAGTTATAGTACCAGAATAATTCCATGGAGATCAGAGATAATCTCTGGTATTACTCTCACTGCGAATAGGTAGACACTCAGAGCTGGTAAATAATAGGCTGTATAAACGTTATGTGCTGGTGATTAAATGTAAAAATACCTTAACCTTGATATAGAGGATATGCCACATAGCATAAAAGAAATATAAAAGACCATCTATTATTATGTATTATATTATATAACCATATATTAATATATATTATATTATATAACCAAATATATTATTGCATGTAGTTACTTAATATTTAGTTACTTAATATTTACTTTTATTTATAAAGAGAAAACAACAGGAAAAATTGCACTCTACTTTGAGTTGGATAAGCACTAATCGTTTTCCCAATGTTTTTTCTTATATCTGTGCAATAAATTCCAGTTTGTGTTTGGCACATTCCTTGCATCCCTCCACACAGCAACCTTATCGACAGAGTTAATTTAGAAAAAGAAATTCTAATCTGGAATTAATAAGTTTTGTTTGATTCTCTATGCACCCTGTTTAATGTCTCATTTTTTAAACACATTCATTAGTAAAGAAATGGAAATTGTATATAAGCTCCTTCTATAGTGGAAGACTTAATTTAAAGCTGCTAATAGGACTAGGATCTGATGGTTTTAGTCAGTAAAGTTGAAATACATTTCAGGTGAAGTTGTAGCTTAAATAACTGAGAAGTAGAAACTACCAGTTAAACACAAAGATTTTGCACTAAGTTGACATACCTCAGGTTCAACTGCTTCTTCTTTCCTGTTGCACAAAGTGTAATTCCACAATGGGAAAATGAAAGAAGAATAATATTTTGCCAAGATAAAATCATAACGCTAGTAACTACAGATGAGCTTTGATTTATTTCTTAAAAATGTGTATTTCTAAAGGGCACCTGCCTTGTGTTTAATAATTCCAAGAACAGGCATATATACTCCCAATATAGGGATAAGTATACTATATGTATGTGAATATGATTTCTTCCTTGTTACACATGTTTTACAAAAAAGATTTTATTGTAAGATGTTTTGCTGTATGCTCTGAAAAAATACTACTGTCCATTAAACTACATGTTTAATGAATATATTGTCCCTTTGAGCCATACAAGTAAAATTCTTAGGGGTCAGATGCACTGTGCTCCAAATTTGTCTTTGAAAGAAGTTCCATCTCCATTCTTGCCCCACAATGATGTATTGAGTATTAACTAGGAATTGTGCAAACATATCAGTTTTGGGGAAAACTTTGTCATCATTCTGAAAAAGGAATCATATCAGATACATAAATGTACATAGGAATATAACTGCCTTTGAAAACAGTAAGGGTAAGTGGTAACTTTGGGACCTTTACCTCTTAAGGTATATTTATGTGTTATATTTACTTTAATCACATTGTTGATCTTGATTGATTGTCAATTTGTTTTGATTAAAAAGACACTGCAGCAAATGGGAATGTTCTTGACACAGTAAAGAGTCTTCTGCCTTTTGTAAGAAGACATTTACATGGTGTTTAATATATAGTGACAATACTGCAAACAGCAGTGCAAATGGCAGGATACAGGATTTGATGAGCTGGTCAACTAGTAGGGCTCTGTGGGTAAGTATGGCAAACATTGCAGTTTTCCCTTCTGACAATTGAAAAAATCAATTTTCAAGTTCGAGGTCTCAAATTGTTACATTATTTTTGCAGGTTTTTTCCTGAGGAAAGAATGATCAACCTTGTTTGTAGTGTCATAATGAAAATTTCAGGGAAAATAAGCATGTAAAAAAGCCAGGAAAGCCTTAGAAATGCTTCCTACTTAAAACTTTACCACTGAAACAGAAGAATTAGTAAGCCCCATAATTGAAATAACTTCTTGCCCTCTAGAGAGAGGGTGATTCCTACAGGTCAAAACAGGGGTGACTGGTAGGTCAGCTGAGATGGCCATTACTGCAGCTATCTGCACAGTGTTTGGGCTTTAAGTAAACCAGAGATGTTATAATGTGGAACTGCTGGTTCTTGGTTGGCTTTCCTAAGGTCATTAAGAAAAAGACAGCTTTTTTAAGCCTGAAACCATTAAGGAAAAACATTAAGCCCTATTTCTAAATAGAAGTTATATCAAATTAAGTAAAACTGGTTTTGGTATTCTAGTTAGAGTATGACAAATCTGTTTAGACACTACTAACATTCAGAGACATCGTTTTAATTACTTTCTTGACCCAGTCACTGTTATTATTTATTTTTATCATATTCCATTTGATATTTTCATTATCATAGTATATCTAAGCCAGCTCTGCTTTTCAGGTATGAAATTAATTCATTGAAAGCACAAATATTTGTATTATGAAAATAAATGGCCATTAAAATCAAGTAAGATTGGTTGACTAGAACTTCTATATATGTTATTTATATGTACAATCTAGTGTGAATGCTCCTAAAATAACATCTTTACCTTTTTTTTTATAAAAAATTAAAAAATATTAATTCCATTAATATTTTTGATACACCTTCCTTCAGTAAAATTATTTGCATATTGTGCTAGAAAGGGAGTTGAAAACTGGAGAAAATGGAGGATTTTTTTGTTTTGTTTTCAGGCTCAATTCTGAGAAACAAGCAATGAAAGGATTTATTGTATGTGACGGCTACAGTTGTGAAGTGTCTTCTAGAAAAAATTTGTGGCAGATTTTGAGAACCCAGTGCACTATTTTTTATGTGAAAGGCATTCATACCTTAAATTCAGATGAGATACACCACACTGCTTCCAAATTTCATGAATGAAACCATAATTATGCTCCTAAACAGGAGCTGCAGAATACTCTAAACTGTGCCTGACTTGGACATTTGGAGAAACACAGCTCCAGGATAAATGATAGCATGCCCCAGCATGTAAATAGTGTTCAGCCTGGAAGAAGAATGTGAATCTGTGTGCTTGTTCTGAAGTTTAGCTTACCTCAGTGCTCAGTACATTCCCAAGCCAGACAGCACTATGCTCCAGTTATCATATGTTTTGGATTTTCAATTTGTGTGGACTCCATTTTATATAGCAACTCTCAGCTTCAGTTCTCTTGAGCTAATTGCTTATTTATTATGTATCACAGAAGCTGTTACTAAGAAAACACAAATAACCATCACCAAGAATCAATAATACTCTCAGGACCCTGGAAACACCCCTTTGGTTCCCTGCTATTTTATGATTAAGCTGCAGAACTGCCTATATCTTGTTAGGGAACTTGCTGTTCTTTGATGGGAAATGTCTTTCTAACTCTCAACTTGCCCTCTCTTTTCTTAATCAGATAAACTTGTCTAAAATACACCTTTTTTTTTTTTTTTTTATTTTTTCATAGATGTCTCTACTTTCTACTCTCAAGAGTTCTCCACAGCACAGGGCCATTTTTCAAGTTAAAAGAATAGAAACTTTGGCTGACTTGTTTTCTTTCTCAACCATTCACAGAACAGATCCAAAAGGAAAGGAGGTAGAATGTGTACAAAATTAATGTAAAAATAACAGCAAAAAGTCCCAATTCGAGACTGCATGAATAAAAATATAGAAGTTTCTTAGTTAATTTCCATTATTTCCACCTTTATCTCAGAACTCATGGTTCAGGAAAGACACAGTTTTATGTTTAGGGAAAGCTACAGTCACTTGCTCATTAAAACTTCTGTCTCTCTCTTTCCTCTTCTCTTCCCATTCTTGACAATTACATCCTAGATACTGAAGAAAACTTTCCTCACTCAGAAGAACTATAATTTCTGCTGAAGTACATGAAAACAAATTTCTTAATCACATGTTCAATAAAACATGTGAACTCTCTGGAAACTATTGGGATGATCCCTTGAGTATTGACATTACTCTCAGTAATGCAACTATCACAAATAAAAAATATGATATAAATTCTATTCTAGTGAAATACCTCACTTCTGGCTGTGTGAATACTGTGTAATACTGAATAGCAGTATTATATTTTGAAATTGTGCTTGCAATTCTCCCTCATTAATACCATCATGACTTCACTGGTACACACATAACATTTCATCTCTGTTTCATGAGGTCATTTTTCCAGATACTGCCTCTTGTATTCAAATCAGTATTTTCTCTATATAGAAGATAGTAAGACTGCAAATGAGACATAATGAGGAGTTCATATACTAGGCAGTACAACTTCTTTAGAATTCTGTTTTTAAAGGAAGTCTCAAAAGTTGCAATAAGCCTATGACAAAGTAAGCTTGACTTTGTCAAATTTCTTTGATTTCACTCCAGTTAGGAAAAAAAAAAAAGGAAAATAACCAAATCAGGCATCCAAAGCATGAAACATCCTGTACATTATGTTTGTCCAGAGTAACCCACAAGTTCTGACTGGACTCCTCCAGAACAATGTCTGGGTTTGTGCTACACTATTACAACTGTAACACAATTACAATATTATGGTGGAAAAATCATAAAATTGCTAATTTTAATTTTCAAGCCTATCTGTCTTTCTTGTGGATTAGATTATGATTTTATTTGGTGTGATCTGTCAAAGATGTGTAGAATGTGAATAGCTATGCCCAACCACCACTCTCTAGAGATATCACAGGGATATCCATTGGCAAGCTCTGGTTTGTCTCTGTTATATGCATCTGAATGTCATTTAAAAAAAATTCCACCAAGGATATTTCATCTGTTCAGCTATGATCCAGATTTTTTCCATCTGCATCATGATCATATTAGGATTAGAAGTACCTTGTTATATTCATGAACAAATAAAAAAACTTAGACATGAATTTTCATGGGATTAAAGATTCATTTTACTCTAAAAACAATGAATTTTGATTAATTTTTTGATTTGATGAAGGATCCAACTCAACAGAGAGACCAAGAACTCTGAATGCTAATGTATGAGCAAGAAGTCACCTCACCGGTGAAATTATATTTTAGCATAAAACATCACAAAAAGTGTTCTCTCCCTTGAGATATGCTTCATCATATACAGGGGCTAAGACTAATGTATTCATAAGTATTTTTCAATGAAATCCAACTTATTAGGAAATTTAAAAACATCTTATAAATTTTATTGATCAAAAATCAAACAAACCAAATAACAATCCCCCTGTTCTAAATGTTGCCATCACTATTAACTGAAAAAACAACCCTTTAAAGCTGTCATTAGACATCAGAAAGGTACACATACTACTTGAATTTTTGTTACTATACAGTTTTTAAACTGTTGTATCTGCACCATGAGTATTCATGAAATTAATTAGGTAAAATAAACTTAGAACAGTCAGTTTCTATTTTTCCCTCTAGGGTTTCAATAGAAAAGAAAGAATGTTACACCTCTGTCTTCCTGCTCCCTGCTCCCACGAAGTGGAAATAATGCATACTAAAATGTGTATGTTAGGTCTATTAGGTCTGATGTAACAAAGTACCCTGTGTATATGTGTCAAATTACTGGAACAGAAGAGTATGCAGCAGTCTCATTTGGGTACCCAAACACCCAGTCAGATGGAATTGGAGGACACTTGAAAAATATGTATTTTCCTTAACCTACCTGATTCATTTCCTCTCCCTTTAAAAATTGGATATTTCATTCCTCAGACTCACAAAATATTGTATGATGAAAAGTGATGTCATGGTTTCAATTTGAAACATCAGGAAAATTTTTGAGGACCCCAGGCAAGCTATGCTACACATTTGCAAACTGGTATTAAATAAATTATTAATAAAGGCACTGTAGTATTACTTTCAAAAATAAAGAACCAGTAATATATTCACAAGAGAAGTATAAATTCCATGGGTGTACTTTGATGGTGTTGCTTTGCTAGGTTATTTTTCTGAGGTTATAAATAGACCCGAACAGGATCTAGTTAAACTCATCTCTAGTAAAATGCCCTGAAATTAATAGGTTTTTTTATAGATATAAGGCCAGATTACATCTTGCTACAAACCCTATACAAATATTTTAAAATAATTAAGACTGTTTGGATGCAAGTTAAACCTGTATGGTGTTTTTTGCATAGAATTATTAGTGGTAAGAGCTAGATACTGTTCATAAACTGTGGAAATACTATACCTGGAGGACATACAGAAAATTGCAATGCTTTTTAATGAAGTAACCGACACCTCGTGGAAAATATTAAATTCTAGAACTTCTAGAATGATGATATCTTTGTATTGATTAAAGTCTTTATATATATATATATACACACCTGTTTATTTAATACAAAATATGAACTGCAGCCACAAAACTCTTCTCAAAAAAAAAAAAAAAAAAAAAGTGAGGATTCTACTCAACCTCTGGTGAAAGGAAACTGGGTGGAACTTATGTTATGAGATACACATAGTACAAATGATGCTTGCTTGAAGAGAAACATGTATAGGTCTATTTTATTGTTCTGTTAAACACAATATTTTCTAAGTCTAAACACTTTTCATGTTTAAAACTGAATGGTATGCCCCTGATTTAATACTAGTTGTTGACCTTCAACAACTATCGAATAAAACAATATATCAGACTACTTCAATGTAAATATTCCCAAACTAAGTAACAGACATGGAAAAATGTGACAATATCATATAAGAATTCAAAATCAGAAGAAAAAAAAAAAAAAAAAAAGATTAACAGAATAGTAAATGCATGTTAAATGAAAAGTTCTATTTCATTGTAAAAATTGACTTCACTAGGCAGCTGAATGACAGGTGTAATACTGACTCCCCCATGGTTTGGCTGTAAAGACAATCCCCACACTGAGGACCTAGAAGCAGTGTGTGTATATCCATGGTCTGGGCTGTCCCGCTTCACTTCTGGTGATTTCATCCTGTGATTTGCAGAAAATTTCCTCTGGCACTTCAATTCAGTGAAGAAAGCCATCACCCCCTCTGCTTTGCCAGCACCCTGTGTCCAGCACCTCACAGCCCTGCCCTGCCCAGCCACGGGTCCTGATGGGTGGACCCGCACATCCCCGAATGGCCTGGCTGGGCACCTGAGGCGGCCAGTGCCCATGGCTGGGGCAGCTCCAGATGCCCTGCTCCTGTCTGGGCACTGCCCAGCCGGCCAGATACCGCGATGGGCCCCAGCTCTCTGTCCTGGAGGCAGCAGCCGCTGGCACTGTGCCCTGGAGCTGCCTCCAGCTCCCCTGGAGCCATGAGAAGGGCAGCTGGGGGCAGGGATGAAGCTCCCTCACCTTCCTTCTGGGTTACTGGCACCAGTGCTGGCCTCCAGCTCCCTGACTGGTCTCCTCTGCAGCTGCACATGTGCAGGGAGCTCCTTTCCTTAGTTTGCAGAACAGCTTCTAATCTGGCAGTGACTAGAGAGATTATGGTCGTTTAAGGGTGTGAAAATGGTATGTGAATACAAGTAGAAAATAGAGTAGCACGAATCATTTTACTAACAAAGAAAATGAATGCAAACCTTTTGACTTGGTTCATGGTGTACAAATGACATTCCTTCTGAAAAGGAATAGTTCTTACCTGGCTTTTGTTTTATAAGCCCTGCTCATTTCCTGGTGAAATGAAAGAGCTGCTCAGGAAATGGAATCATACCAATTAACCTTCACTTTCTTTTTCTGTAAAAGCTCCTATGGATTTTAGTAAGAGAAACAGAGAGGCAGGGTTTAAAAAAATTATATGTATAAATTAGCAAGCCAAAGGAAATGAAAGAGAAGTTAAATAGTACACATAAAAAACCCCGTGTTTTGAACAGAACTAGGCAGAGAACATTAGTAAAAATTACCATAATATTTAGGAACAAGGAAAATGCAGAGTAAATTTGTTTGAAAGAGATTTAGCTCTATGATTGTAGACAATTAACTTTGGAGCTTCTGGTATGTTCATGCTCGTGAATGTTTCTCTGGGATAGGAAGACAAAGTTGTAGTGTAAAATCCATTAAAATACCATTAACTGCTAAAAGGAAAGACACTTTTCATTTTATTGCAGCATAAATGTTGCAAATTTTAGTACTTTTGACAACTCACCAATATACTTCGCCAATGCATTAAAGCTCACAAGGCCAGCAGCATTATCTTCACTGTCTTCTATGCAGCACCTAAATCAGAAGTCAGACTAAGTTATTTGGATGCTGCTCAGTGATGAACACTGCTTGTAGAAAGATATTTGTGACTATTCCCATGATGATGTCTTCATAGTAAATTCTGTTTTATAAACCTCAGCTTGCAAGCTATAACTGATAAAGATCAGAACGATTAGGGCATATCCTGTGCAGTAGGCAATAATCAATACAAACACAGCACCATATGGACTACTATGAAGAAAATTGACTTCATCCTAGCCAGAACCAGTACACTCCTCAACCAAGCCTCATGGAAAAATTCAACCATAGAAGGGCTCAATTTTCCACATAAATATTATCTTGCAAAATTAATGAGCTGCTGAAGAACCCCTAAATACTTTTTATAGTCAAGTTCTTTTGAGAGAGAGGAAACATACTTGGATTGTTAATTTATCTCTAGATAATTATTTCAAATCCATGTCTGCTTTTGTATTTGTGGAGTGGAAATTGAGAAAGAAAGGTAGAATTTGAAGTAAGAGGTGATTTTGGCTTAATTACTCTTGTATCTTCACAGGTCACAAAATATTTGTCAGTAATTTTATTTTATATTTGAGTTTAGCAGCAGAACCATTGTTTCAAATGAAGGCAAATCTCTGAGGTGCTTGAAACAGGTTTGTCTGTTACTTTAAATCTGAAGTATTCTGTAATTCGTTATCCAGAAACTTCTCCAGGTGGATTTTAATGCATATTCATGTACATGGTGTGGAGATTTTCTCTGCACAAATTATTCTGTAAGTATCCACAGCTTTATATTCTTGTTAAGCAGCTGTTAGTGGTCACTTTTAGAGGGAAAGAGGATTAGATAGTTCCTCTGGTTTGATCACTGTGGCCTATCTCTTAAAGGCAGAAATGTGGAGAAGCATCATCACATGAGTTGGAAATTACACTGCTATCTCTTTTCTGTCCTGTATGAAGCTGTTACTCTTTATTGTTGTTCAATGAATTGTGAAAACTTGGAGAAGGATAATGGAAAAGTGAGAAAACATAAGAGCACATCGACCCTACAAAATGAAAGCAGATAAGCAGAAATATACTGTTGAAACCTGGCTAAAAGTATTTATTAATGTGATAGTAGTGTATGTAAAAAGTACCTCCAGAAAACAGAGAGAATGAGAAATCCTCCTACATACAACATGAGGGAAAATTAATTTCCTGTGGCAATAATACAGTAGAAATACAGTAGATTGTAAACTATAATCCTAGAATTAATACATAAACTCTTTAATGCTGTCTTGCATTTCCAAAAGTATTGTGCAAAAAAGAGCTCCTAACCTGAAAAGTCTCCAAATCAGCATAGTTGCTCTCTCTGGTAGACTTTCTGGACCTTAGAAAAATTAATAAAACTAGACTTCTTTCTTTGTGTTATTACTACAATAATAAAAGTGTTGCTATTTTCTTGAGTGTTTGTGAGTGAAGACAATTCTTATTTTTTTGCAAGAAAGATTAACATTTTCTTTATGGCAAGTGTTACGTTACATAGGAGAAGTAGGCTATATGTTTTTCTACTTTTACCTTTAACTCTGCAAGTATTTCTGTGAAAAAAGGGGATGCATGTGTACACTTACTGGAGAAATTGCTGTGAAGCCAGAGCCCAAATATGCTTGAGGATTTAAGAGAATTTCCTCCTGACAGGGCCTCACAGAGATCAAGGAAGGTTGGTTAACCACTTAGAAAGTACAGGAGCTTAAGCTAAAGCCCTGGCAGTGCAAAACTGTTGAGATGCACAAAATTTACCTGCCAGCATTTGAAATGGAGGAGAATTGCAAGTTAATAGGGTTGCAAAAAACTTATTAACCTCAAAACTCTTTAACTGGCAACTGAAGTCTTCAGTAGATTTACATATATTTCTCTTCAAAGGAAGGGTGTGTAAAACATTAGAGCTTAGCCAAATGATTAGCATTTCAGTAGTATTTTCTATCTTGTAACCCACTTTTCATTAGAAAAGTGATTGGTCATAAAAGCTGAAGAAGCAAATAAGGTGAAAGTTTAGTCCAGAAGATTGCATGCGAATTAAAAGCCCAGTTTGATAGTAAAATGAATGAAAGAAACAAAACGCTCAGCATGTGTTGTTTCTTCTCTATATAGAGCACATGAATGCAGCTTTTCTTAGAAAGATTTTCTCCTGCAGGTCAAGGTACAGAGATTGATGCACACACTTCTGCATATTTTTGAGCCCTTCAGCCTAGAAGAATAAAGGGTGTCACCTGAAAATTGCAAAATGCAGAATGATGTTCACGTGGCTGTGCAAGAGATGAAAGAAATATGCTTTTGTGCATGGGTCTAATCAGGAATACTTTCAAGTTACATATTTAGAGATAAAACTAGAAAATATGGTCGGGATACTATTAGCCAGAAGCCAACCTTTCGCTCCTTTTTACCTCTTTCTTGAGTTGAAATGTGACATTTTTTTCTGTAAAACGAAGTAAAATTATTTCCTTATTTTATTATAACTGAGTGCTTCTCAGGACACAACAACAGTCTAATTGAAGTGGAATTTCTGCATTCCAATATCCCTGTTTTCCCTGGATTTAATTTTGTAGACAAAATCACAAATATTTCAGGCTAAAATTGTCACTGTCTTTCCAGGGGAGTTATTAATAACATTATATTCCTATGAGGGCAGATATTCTAGAAATTAGGATTTATGGGTTTTAATAAATAAAAATAAGTATTTTACAATTTTTTTTTTTCAATAGAAAGATAAAATAGCTGGAAAAAAGCTATATTTTGATTTTAAAAATATGCATACTTGTTACAAGTAACACTTGTAGCTATCACCAGTTTAAGTACAAACATGTTTTAAAACATTTTTCCATATTACCTTGCAATTTTTCTGAAATTCATTATCTAAACACAAGTAGAAAGATAATAAATGCTTTACTTGCATTTCCTTGCAAACTGAGAATATAAGTTCTTTGTACTGGTAACTTTTCACTAAAATCACCCTTCAAATGTCAACTAATTATCTGCTATTCTTCCAAACAGGTGCCTTTTTCATATTTGCTATCTACATGTTCACACTTCACTCTCTACAGCACTTTTGAAAGGGCACATCTTTGATGTTCGCTGTCCGTATCAATATGAATCAATTTATTGGAATCATGCTCATAGGATGAATTAGTTAAATTGCTGACAGAAAGCCAGTTTTTCCAGTTGTTTGTTCCAATTGTTGTTTTATCAGTTTATGAAATTTATCAGTTGATTTCTATCAAATCAGTCAGTCGAGCTGAGACATGCTGAAGCCACACAGTCTTTAATGCAAAGGAATGGGCTGGAGCATACAAGTGAAGACAGAAATGAGGAGCAGCAATGCCCCTTCTGGTGGCCATGAGATTGGATTTCACCTAGTCTCAATGTGCCCCCTCTGACAGCCAAACCTGCAAGAAGAAAGATTGCTTCTCTCACACCTCACATCACAGACTTGCTGTTCCTAGTCAGCAGCAGACAAATTCGTTTCTCTACATTTCATTCACTAGATCTGGAGTGAAAATAGTGTGTGCCAGAGGTGACGGTCTAAGTAGTCTCCTTTTTCCCCTGTAGATATGTAACAGTCAAATGCCAAGAGGAAAGGCTCCATTAGGAGCTCTTTCATCTATTCAGATGGTAGTTTACAAAAGAGACACTGTCAGGCAGGATTACTAAAAGCCTGTGTTTACTGGAAGTTTTGTCCTAAATTTTATTAATAGATGGTTATCTTTTTGTACAGCTGAAAGAGAATTTTTTTTCTACCTACCATTCCCATGTATGTTTGTGGTTGATCTTGCCAGCTTTGTGTCTCAAATATTTTAGTGAACTTTACAAAATTCGTGATCTGAAATATGTAATGCGGCAATTAATAAGAAGGGTTAGACAATGTTTGCGTTAAGTGAGTTAAAAGATAAATCCACTAATTGCTGTAGAAATCTCTTGAGCACCTGTAGGCCAGACATCAAAAGTAAACAAATCCAGCAATAAGCAGTTTGCAAGTGGGGAAAAAACAACAGTGGTAAAGGAGAAAAATATTTTGCAGTTTGCATGGGTAATCAGTTTTTGGAAAACAACAGGAAGAGGATGGGAAATAAATACCCTGCTAGCAAAACTATTGTACCTCTAACTGCACGATCACTGCAGGATAATACAGGAAGGTTCTTCACTGAGACTGTTTGTTATTGAAACGTACCACAGAGGACTCTAGCAGAGTTTGAGTAACTGCAGCTATCTAAGGACTTTAATTAATGTAACAGATGCAGAAGCCATTTATCGCTTCACAGATCTGTGAAAGTTTTATAAATTGTATCTATATTTACTGGTAAATAAGGCTAATTATCATAAATTCAGAAAACATCTTTCAAAAGTACTTTCACGATTACCACATTTTATAGCCTGTCTAGCTTGTCAGGATGAATATAATCAAATACTAAATATTGCTAGCTGTAAATGCTAGGCTTAACTACCTAATGACTTGTATCTACCTTCTGTTTCTCATGTGACTGAGGTCAAGATGAGTACACTGCTGTAGCTGGTAGCATTACACACCATGCTTTGTACCATCCTCTGCTACAAAATAGGCAAAGCAGTGATGATCAGGATCTTATGTTCAGGCTGCAGCTAAGAAATACGAGTAATAGCCTTTAAGAGCACCTCATCACATTCTCCTGACACAGAGGTTAATATTATATTCAGAATATATTGCACTAAATGTGATTTATTTAATTCTATTTAGTATTTAGGAACTCAATTGATAGTTTGTATCTAACCAGAACTTACATCACAAGTGCTTTTGCATGCTGTGCCCTTTAATTCAGAGCATACACACCTGCATGGGTGGAGCTCAGACGGATGTAAATTAGATAAAGAGTTCAATACTGCACGTGTCACTCATTTGTGTGCTTTGTGCTCCTAATTTCTTTCTTTGTTGTGGGAATTGTCCCTAGACTTTTGAGAACTGTGTTTCAGGTTGATAGAGTAATCCCATGGCAATGCTTGTCTAATGATTCCTGTCAGGTAAGACTTTGAGATGGGTATGCATAGATCTTTGCTTCATAATGAATTCCTGATTTTACAAGACTCTAAGTTTTTTCATAAGGGCCAGTTTTAATTAAAATGACAACAAGAATAATTGAGTCTTTCAGTAGAAAGGGAGAGTCAGACAGACTAAAAATAAGGGTGGCTTATCCTTAACTCTCTTCCTGATAACCATATTTTTGACAGGTAATGGGTTTCTGCTTGTCAATTGACATTTATAGTTTCATCAAATGATGTGCAACAGTTTTTGCTGCCCAGCAAGTACGCTTGATCTAGTAAGGCCTCTATGTTACCTGCTTTTCTCACACTATGTCTGGACTAATAAGCAGCAAAGCAGAAACAGTTCTAGAAATAAAAACAAATTGTTTCTGAGCACCCACAACCCATGATGTGCATGTTTTGGATGTTTCATTTCAGGCTAGGTCTAGTCTAGTCCCCATATCTCTATGCCAATTAGTGGTTGGAGCACTCTGACCCAAATTTATGTTGGCATTATCAAGGTGCACATATCCTAGTTCACCTAAAGGGATACATTTTATGTGGTTTGAGACAACTCTGGTGCAAATAAAAGCATATTAACTGAGGAAAATGAAGAGTTTTGAATTGAAAGGGCATTCATAATGAAAGTCAATATGCAAATATGCCAATGCAGACTCATTGTCTGTGAGTTACAGATTCTCATCTCCATGAGCCCTCATTTATCCATTTATTATACTTGTAGCTTGAGGTTTTCTTTCCCTTGAGAATAAAGATTATTGTTCTTCAAAAATGAGAAATCTTAGTCTCTTTCTAGAGAGTTCTGCCTGCCTTGTGGAGAAATTAATAACAGAATGTGTTGTGCAGGGAATTTCTTCCACAGCTCATCTGAATTAGAGGTGATGAGGCAGCCCCATCTGTTGCTTTGTTCTTATGTTGTTCTTTCTAGCATTCTGATTGTTTACATATTTGGGAGTCAGTTTCTCACGTATTTTCTATAAACAATATTATTGTTGACATTCCTTCCATTTAGGAGGGACAATGGATGGACATTTTCTGAGACCAGTGGAATTGAAGAGGTTGAACCACTATCTCCCAATGTGGTCCCTTTCTGTGAAAGGTATATAAGGTAAAGTCAAAAAAGTAAACTTCTCTTTCTCCTCTAGCTCTGACTTTATCTCTGTTGCATCTCTCGTGATGTCACAGCGTCACCCATCTTGTAAGGAAACAGATCAAAAGAACATATGAAATAGGCAAAAGTAATTGTGAAGGCTTTTCCTGCAGCAGTTAAGGGGGGGGGGGGGGTCAAGCCAAGGGAAATGGGCAGCGTTGGGATTTCTCATTAGGTACTAGAATAAAGAAAAGCAGATGAATAGAGTTTTGGAAATGTCTTAAAATTACCTGGATATTTTTGGTGAAATGTGGAAAGCAAAATAAACCATTCAATTTACTGTTATGTTTGTAAAATGACTAGGTATGGCTTACACACTTAATGCCATTTAAAAATATTCTCTATTGTTTATTTCAAGACCTTAAATATGAAGCTGCAAGTTTTCTTCACCTGAGCAAGGACAGTTTCATTCAGTGAAAAGCCTTCCATAAGGGAAAGAAAAAAACCCAACCTCAAGCCAGTCTGGAGAGAAGCTTGTTGTATTGCCTTATACGTTTTATTCTGGGCACCTGAGCAGGGAACAATGCACCACTTTTCAGCAGAACAAAAGATTCCTTCATTGCCCAAACGCTGGGAAAGATGACAGCTGCAAAATTGGAGCCTCAGAGGACAGGTAGCTTGCAGGAGTCCTAATAGGAAATGGACTATTCATGCAGACTTTAATGTCTAACACTATCTACTTCAAACTGAAGTAAGATTAGCCTCCTTTAAAAACATGTACAGATTTAATGGTAATCCTAGGTGATTTTGGTTGTGAGAAATTTGATACAAACACGGAAAAAACAATGTGTCATACATTGGTGTATATGAGAAATTCTTAAGTTCTAATATCCTAAAATTATAAATTACAGTTACCTTTATATGTGAATTTGTGCTTTTTCAACTCAGACTATCTCAAGTAAATTCTATGAAAGAAAGGATTTTTACAATATGTCAGTGAAACTTAATTCTGTAGTTGTAGACCTTATATAATTTAAAAATAACACTCAGGATAAATGTTACTTATTTACTTTCATATTAAATAGAAGCCAGTAATTTATTATTTTAATCAGAATTATATAATTAAGCTGTAGCTCTATTTGAGGCCTCCTCACTGTTGTAGTGGAACAAAGTGACATAAAGGGATGATGAATGCCAATTAGACACTAAATTACAAATACTAGTAGTGCTCAAGGGTGAGGGTCTGACATTTGCACCTGACATTCACTGCAGATATAGTCAGGTTCGCCATTGTTTCCCCATGTCCATGAGACATGCAGACATGGCAACACTAATGGTGTGAGAAAAATAGCAAAGGCTATTCCTGGTCAGTTTTATATTTTTTTTCTCAATGTTTACTTTTTTGTAATTTCAAGCTGAAATTTGAATCTGTTGGAAGGTTTTCAGGAAAATGCATAGCAACTGATTATGCCAGATTCTGTAAATTCTGAACAATTTCAGGTAAGGTAGTGATTTTTTTGTAAGATTTCTGTAAATCTAACATAAGAGCTTTCTCATGACAAGCTCTTTTCTTTACTGGTTATCTCTTTACTAAAGAGATTTAGAAATTGGGTCTACAAATTTCCATTCCTCTTTTCCATGTTTTGTGAGGTGTACACGCAGACATTTTTGTGATAGGTGACTACAGTGTTCACAATATTCCTGCCAAACAATTTAAAACAATTTTGAATGTTTTTTTCACCTTCTTGATTTCTGCCTGTTGGTGTGGGCACATTTTTATATACATTTTTAGACATTATATTCATATTATTTTTAGACAGCAATTGCTGCAAAGGGGGTTGTATTCATGTGTATAAAGCAGGTGGAAAATGAGAGAACTATCCGTTTTGGAGCTGAGCTTCCTGTATATTAGCAGTGTCCCAACACCTCATGAGAGGAGATCAAACAACAGGTAAAAGAGGAAATGAACAGAGGAAGAAATATTTCAACAATTTCCACAGTCCCAAAAACAGGCAAATGTAAATCTGTACAATATATGTGATGTGCAGCACGGTTTTTCAAATGGAAGACATCTAAACACTCCATTTCCACTTCTTTCCACTGTCCTATAATTTCTGATGGAACAAAGCTGTAGGTTGGTTTAGAAAGCGTAATAATGGGTGTAGAGATGGAGCAGTATGATGGTAGGAAACATCAGCCTGGAGGCTTTTTTGTGGGGAGTAAGGGTTGTAATGAAATAAAATGAATGTGGGATGGAGGTAAACAGAGCAGGGCAAACAAGGATGAAAAAGTGTGAATTTGAAATAAAGAAGGAAAGGCCAAAGAGTTTGGTTCAAAATGTAGCTATTACTCTGACTGTTATGTAATTTCAGTTAAGATGATCCTGTTCATGCTGTTACTCTATTAAACACACTGAGTCTCAATGTTCTGATATGATTTTTGTTTTTACTGAACACTGTTTTCTCAGTTATGTGTGACAGTGGCATTTTATCAGCAGACACTTCAGCTTAAAGGGGGCAAGGTGTTGACAGGCAGCTCGTTGTGTGCGGTCCCTTTGCTCTGTCATTCAGTCAGTCAGCTATTTGATCTGACAAGGCATGATGCAAGAGTTATCAATTTTCTAGGTTGTGAAGGTGTTGGTAGACCCTAAAGGACATTGCTATCTAAGTCAGAGTTCTCTTAGTAGAACTGTACCCATTTCATAGTAATGGCCAGGTGGTTTTGCATGGTCACTGAATTACAGATTTTACAATGTACTTGAAAATTGTGTCTGTGGCTGCTATAAAAATAGGGGGAGGACTGAAAGCTGACAGACTTTCTTTACGTAGTCTAATGTAGTTTTTAGCAAAAGTTCATCAATTATTTCTCTTACAAGCTTTTTAAAAAATTACATCTTTACAGTAGCCCTTTCAAAACAGGAATAAACATTCTACTAAGAAAACATGACTTTGTGGTAACCTTTCTAAGAGGAAGAATGAACATTCTTCTTTCAGTCATAGATTCTTCAGTATTTTAATAACATGTAATTACTTTTTTGAAGAAATGTGAGGAACTCTGGTCCTGCACGATGTTCAGTTTCCCACTTAAGTGTGGGATCATCATCACATAAAGCTTTCCTCTTGGGACTCATACAATCAGGATTGTAAGGATTACACAGAGTATATCATGTACATTGTACTACTTCCTGACAGTCTAAAATATCACAGAGCAGAATAGTAGTGCCTCTCTTGGAATGACTGCTGACTTCCTTTTGTCAGACCCATGAAGATAAATCACATAAGCTTCTTAAAGCTGGAATAATAATCTTTGGTGATTAAAACAGCTGATGAAAGCTTTAGAAGTTGGCTCATTGCCACATGCTGATTTCCTGTCATGCCAGGTAATACTGTTTGACCAGTTACTGGCAAAGTTTCCTTCTCAGGACCTTGCGTTTTTGATTTTTTTTTTTTTTTTTTTTTTTTTTAAATAACAAGCTTCAAAGCTCCAAATTTACTGAACCTATTAACTATATTCCATTCTTTCTTAGCTGTAAATGTTCCCGGCAATGGTAAATTAAATTTTAAATTAAACAAAATGCTGATTTATTGCAATGTTCTTAAAGACAAAGTAATTGTCTCAAAGATTTAAACCCAGAGCCTTACCACAAACCTACGTTTTTGCAATATTGTTCATTGTCTGTGATGAACCAGTACACAGTTACCAGTATCAGCATTATTATACCTTGTAAATCAAAGAACAGAAATTATTATTGATGTTAGTGTTGTCTAGTTAATGTTGGTGAGTGGTAAAAGGCATGTGTGTTCTCTGTGTCTGGATTCAGTATAATAATTAGGATCATGGATTTACATGTAAATATGTTTTATAAAAAATTTGGAAATATCAAATCCATTTTTGGAAAAAGAGAAGAAAACAGAGGTTTTGAAATGAAACATGGAAATCAAATTGAAATGAAACATATATTTGGAGTAGTGCTTACATTACTTTGTTTGATGTCTATTTTACCTTATAAGCTTCATTGTTTCAAGGTCTTTCAAGTATTAAAATAGTTTTATTTGACAAAAAAGTTAACTTAAGGCTTTGAAAGTCTGGGGGTGGGGCAAAAGGGGGAAAATGGTGATTTCAGACTAGCATTTATGATTTATAAATAAATTGTACTGATATTTCTGTTAAGATTATAATTATTGAGTTCGGCATACCTCCCTTTTAGGAGAGTTAATGATATTAAGGATTGTATAAGGTATCAGTTCCATCTAAAGATAGTATCTTTAGATTACTACACATAGGTTTCACAGTTATCACAGTAGATGAATGAAGCAATTCACACCTTTCCAAATGTTTTCTGTAATACTCTTTGTATATGCAGTGAATGTGCCTCTGCTTTTGCAAGGCTTATGTTTATAATTCTTTTGGCTTGTTAAGGCAGAATTAAAAAAGCTTTGGTTGGTGAGCCCTAGTTTCCAACTTTCCTAATATGACTAGTTTTCGGATGCTAGACTAATTTCCTGAACTTTTCCCTATTAGTTTATGTTAAGATAATATCTGAACTTCCGCTCTAAGGTGTACATGGTTTCTTTTGTGTATTTGAAGCTACATTTAAATTATTTTTTTTTTTTTTTATAAAGGGGTATTCAGTTTTCTTTATAACACTCACCCTGTAACATGAAGCAGTAATTTTCATTATATGACTCCATTTTAATACAATATCAAAGCTTTTGCTTATTTTTCTTCAGAAGTTCAGCTAGAATTTTGAAAAGAACACAGACCTTCCAGGTTATATTTGAAATTCTTCTGAGATGAGAATATTTATTAAATCAATGTATAAATTTTATTATTCCTCATGTGAGCCACAATTCCTCAAATGTGGTGGCAAAATGGTATTCTCCTGTGGTAAAATTATATTGGTGCTTGTTTCATGTTGTGGACTCCTACAGTGATAAACAGCTCTTCTAAGTTAGATAGCACATTTTTTATATCTGTCTAAATATATTTTTTATTATATTTAAATATCTTTAGAGAGTATGCATATCTTGAGTTTTGTATGGTTTTGTTCTGGTTGCACAAGAATCTGAGCCAGATTCTTGTCCTGGGCTTTATCACTTTGTACTAAAGCAACGGGAAATATAACACAAAAGATTTCTCAATGATGCTGTTGCTAATAAATATTTTAGTTATCTTCTATTGAAAGTTTGAGCCCTTTCAGCCTTGTGCCTATTACATTGTGCTCTTTACTAACCAGGTAGTCCCAGATGCTATTGTATCAACTTCTACTCCCTGCATAGCAAGACAGGGGGGACAGAGTCAGAGACTTAAGCTTTTCCACCTGCAAAACCTAATGAACAGTAATTCCCCTGCTTTGGAGGGGAATCAAACGGTTAGAGTAGTCTAAATTTTGAGTTGGGATTTTACATGAAGGATGAGAGCTGGTGCCTTACTTTTCTACTAAGTGTGAAAGCAAAAGGGAGATGTCAGTAGATGATCTACGTGTTTCAAATACATACAAAGCCAACAGCAATGACGGTGTGCATTAAGGACAGGAGAATGAAGTCAGTTGTAAAGAAATAAGATAATGTATTAAGAAATATATTTTATTTATTTGTCTGTGTAATATTTTATATTTAAATAATTATATTTTATTTATATTTTATATTTTATATTTAAATAAATATGTATTATTTATTTGTCTGAAATCTTTACAAAATTAGGATGATGCATGCTGGATCATGAAGTCGACTGGATTTTTATCTTTAGAAATCCTCAAATGTCTCATATTTTTTATTTATTTCTATAGTTTTCAAATATGAGTACAACTTTTTGAAATATTTTTTTAAGCAATCAATTAAGATTGCACTTTTGAGGAAATCCATTGTCAATTTTTAATAGCTACGATCCAAGTATATTTTAGCCATGGTTACTAAGTGTGTCTCAATATGCAATGGGATGTGGGTGTAGGATGGAATAGGATGGAACTTAATTTCAGAGGTCAGCACTTCAGTCAGTGCTGATGTTAAAATCTTACACATGAATCTACCTATTGAGATATGGATTCAGCTGGCACGTTGCAGTCTGCCATTAAAATGACTCATCCCACTCTTTTCCCTACTTTAAGCTGCACATGCCTGTCACAGCCTACGTGCAGATAAAGGATGTCTGAAACCTATTGTTTGTGTTATTTTTGATGCCAGGTTAATTTTCATCTGAATCAGTGAGGTGACCTGGTGCATGTTGTCTGGTTGTTTATGTGATGTCACCAGGAGAGCAGCAGGAATGTGCACCCACGGATCCTGCAGAAGGCAGCACCCTCCAGTCACAGACAGAGACAAGGCTGCCAAAGCTGAATGGGAAGTAACAGCAAAAGTACTTGCATGGCTTTGCTTGGTAAATGCACTGAGCTATTCAAAGCAAATTCTTCATCAGTAAACATCAGGTTTTAAATAAGGGATATCCAATAAAACAAGGGTGGTTTCCAAGACTGTGTTTTAAACACATAGAATCTGTTTAATAGGAACTTACAGCTGGAGGTCTCTAAGTTTAGGATAGAGCTTGAAGGAGAAATGCTTATCAAATTAGAGCTACTAATTGAGCAAATACTTGAATGTTTAAATTTACATTCAGAGCTTTGGCCATAAATGTAGTTTTACTTTCAAGGGCATGAAAATGTAACAGCAGATCTGGAATTTAGCTACAAATACTAATGGCAATGCTAGCAATACTAATTTGAGTCTGAAAAGGTTTAAGAGGGCCCTGGTTAATTGAATTGACTGTTTTGAGTTGCCACTGTTTGGGTGATTTATCATATGCTTCACTGTCACTAATTGTAACTGTGCCAGTCAGACCCATCTGTTTTATGGCACACATTCTAAAATATATAATTTACCAAGCATAAATCTATTTTACAAACATCTTTCAAGTAATTGAAAAAAAGAACTATAGGTAGCAATTCAACTTTATCATACTAGCAACCTCATCATTTTAGCTTTAGCAGTCTGGCACACTAAACAAAAGTGGTTATGGCAGGACCAGAAAAAAGAGAATGCATGGACAATTTGGAAGAAAACCCTGATCTTTTCCCTCTGGTCACAACAAATGATCTGCTCATATTTTTTTTTTGTCTCTGATAACAGTTATGATTAGCCATTTTGGCCATCTTTAGCACTTGATGAATACTTGACAGTGTGTAGGATGGAAAGTATGAAACAGTTGAGCCTTAACTGATAAAATGCAAATCTGATTTATACATGACAACTTCCATAAGAAATGCTAAGTGCTACTTATGGGTAAATGAAGATCTACCTGTATTTTCTATATTCCTCTACTGCAAGCCATCAGTAAACATTTTGGTAATATGATATATTAAAATGTCAGTAATATTATGTCAGGTATATAGCATTTCTCAGTCTGTTTTTGCTAAGTATTTTTTATTACTAGATGTATCACAATAAGCAACACTGAATGTTAGGAATAATCTGTTATGGCAAGAAATAAATTTAGAACGTCAAATCAAGTTACCAAGAGCAGGCAGCTAAGAAAACTTAATGCTGGAGAGCACCAGGACTTGTGCACAATAATGAAGGAAGGAGAAAGAAGCAAAGAGGTTTAGTTTACTGCCAGAAAAGTTTGAACAGAAAAGGAAAAAACTACAGGGTTTTCAGTGATTAGTCACTGCTAAAGTGTTAGCTGAAAGAAATGTGGATATTAAAACCAGAAGAAATATAAATTAGCCCAAAACGACTGTTAATAGCTGTTTTCAGTGTTCATGTGACATTAAAAATGGATAGAGCATTATCTGGATTTAATATTATAGAGCTGTCTATTGTTAAAAAGTTTTAAGAGTAGGTCAACTCTAAGCAAAATATTTTATTTCATACAAAATGTCTCTGGACTAAGAGTAGTAATAGTTGTCTAAAATAGATCCACAATTCATAAAATCACTTATAGCATTATTCATTAATTTTTATATTCCACATATGATCTCTTAAAAAATGTATTTGAACTTAAAATATGCTGGTTTTAAAATAACAGATTTAAGACCATCCAATATGGAGAAATGTTTTAGAGCTGGCTTTGCTCTGTTTTTGTATAAGCTGAATGATAAACCTGCACTTTATTCTGCTAAGTACATTAAAGAAGTGGTGTGCCAGGAATTACTGAACCTATTGTGCTGCCGATTGAGTATATCAAAATTCAGCTAGAATTCATGGCATAAATTAACTGCTTTGTTTCATTGTTGTAAAGGAACTGCTATGACAATGTTTAGCTTCCCTTTAGGTTTCTTATGAAAGTCCTAGGTATATGCCCTAAGCTGATATAGCATGTAGATATTTTTTATTCTTTCTGCCTTTGTGCCTGGGTTATATTCTCCATGTAGCTTTCTTCTGGGTCTAGCCATTGTCACAGAGTAGATGTGGCAATGACATGAAGAATCACTTGTTTCTGGTAGTTTCTGCCTCTGGTAGGTGTGTTTGGATTTGAAGGCACAGAACCATCGGAGGAGGTGAAGGAAAAAGCAAATTCTATGTTTATGTCCTTTGAAGTTATTTATTTTCTTTCCATCCTGAGCAGGAACCCTCATTTGAGAATCACTATCTGTTTTGTTCTGCTCTTTGGAATACTCCTTTGGGTAATTTGGGTCACCTGTCCTGGCTATGTCCATGCTATGTCTCCTCATAGCATGAGACACTTAAAAGTCCTCGACTTGTATAAGTGCTACCTGGCAACAACTGAAACATCAATGTGTTATCAATATTTTTCTCATCGAAAACCAAACCCAAAACACAGCCCTTTGCCAGATACTAGAAAGAAAATTAACTCAATCCCTGCCAAAAATAGGACATGATGAACTAATGTTCTTGAGTTAAAAAAGCAGACTTAGCCAAATCTTCATCTGAATGTCTGGCCACCTGCTCTTCTGAAATCAACAAAGTATTTCTATTTCCCACAACATGTTTTCAGTAAATCTCTACCCTTTCCTTTCCTTTTTTAAATTTTTTCTCTGTCCTGTATGGATTCTCAAAAGGAAAAATCTGCTTACCTGATTTTGAGGGTAGCTTATTTTTCAAAAGTGTCCCCCAGTAGCTGAGACTCCTACATCTCTAGAAAGGACTTTCATGTGATTATTTTTCCATGCAATATTTGAAAGCTCATTTTGCTCTAGGTAATTTGATTCAACACATATCTACTGCCTTCCTCTCTGGATGCTTCTTTAACATAAATGGGGATTGTAATGTCTACTAAATTAAGACATCCACAATTCTCTAGAAGATACGAAACAATTTGCTACCGGAAATATGAAAAATTATAACCTAAAGGCCTTTTCTTGGCTCGTAATTAACTAAACTGTGTTATCTAGCCATGGTTCTTTATGAGTAGAAAGGAGAAAAGAGCATCTAATATTGTCATCTGAACAATGATCTCAGTCCAAATTCCAAACAGATGTTACATTAGTCATTTTTCCAAATCCTGCTTGTTCAGATTTTCCTACTTTTGAAGTGAGATCCCAGGATCAAAAATTAGGAAATTTGGGGTCTAATTTCCACTGTATTTCACTCAGGAAATTAGCATGGAGAGGAGCTCTGTGGAGAAGCACTTGGGGTACTGATGGATGAAAAACTGGACGTGAGCTGGTTGTGTGCACTCACAACCTAGGGAGCCAACCTTACCCTGGGCTGCATCAAAAGCATGGCCAGCAGGCTGAGAGGGAATCCTCCCTCTCTGCTCTGAAATACTGCGTCTCCTCTGGAGTCCTATTTGTGTGAGTCCAGAGGAGGGCCATGAAGGTCATCAAAGGGCTGGAGCACCTCTGGAGAAGAGAAGGCTATGGGGAGACCTAGTTGTGGCTTTTTAGTACTTAAAGGTACTTATAAAAAATGATTTTAACATGGCCTGTTGCAATAGGACAAGGGGTGGTGATTTTAAACTAAAAGAGAGATGATGAGATATAAGGAAGAACATTTGTCTAATGAGAGTGGTGAAGCTGTGGAACTGGTTGCCCAGAGGTGTTGCATTCTTGGGAAGATTCAAGGTCAGCTTGAATGAGGTTCAGAACAACCTGATCTAGTTGAAGATGTCGCTGGTCATTGCAGGGGGCTTGGACTAAATGATCTTTAAATGTACCCTCTCATCCACACCATTCCATGACTATGATTTAACCTGGGTATGCTTCAGATATTGCAGGTATGCTAAACTTAATTTGATAAGCTCTCTGACACATTATGAAGCAATAAATGCAAATGTTATAAAAATTAATAATAGAACATTCTGATTTAATATTTTGCACAAGAGAACCCAGTTAGAAACAACAGACTATGAAGAGATTATCATGTAGCTAATATTATGATTTACATTAGTAACCTAAAATTCAAGTTGAGTATCACAGGGAATCTGGCATAAGCAGTACATGACCTCTTCTGCCTTTATATCTCTTATTTTGCTTCTTCAAGTGATAAAGTTCCTTTATTTCCTGGGGCAGTGTAGTCCTCTAATCTGGCATTTTACCCATTTTCTGTACCTATTTGTATAGAGACTGTATGTTCCTTGGAGCAGGGCTTTCTTCTTCATGTGATGATATTTCAAAAAGAATAAAAACACTGAACATAGATTCGTCCCCATAAAGTTACTGATGTTTTGTCAATAGAATGTCATTCTTAAATAGTCGACATAGATTTTCAAATTCTGAAGTAAAGTTAATGTGCTGCAAAAATAAAAGAACTGATCACAATCTCTGAAAGCCTACCATTTCAGGTGTTGGCATCACAGTGAAAGGAAGGAATTTGGATTGTGTTCTTTATCAAAGTTTGAGTCTGGCTCTCAGATGCCAACTGTGCAAGAGGCCTCTGTATGTAGTCATGATTTTTATTCTGTTTCCTTTTAAGTTTCTGTCTGTCACTGCTGTCTAAAATAATATCTGTTTTTGTGCTCTGGTTTCTTGTTAGCACACTGAGGCTGAATATAACACACCTGCCTTTTTGGTTTCAGATGCCACATTAAAAATGGAAGCAGAAGAGAAAGGTGTCACAATAACTTACTAACATTTCTATCTGAATAGTTGCTGCATTTTTTTAAAGAACTCTTATCATCCAGTATTACTTAAAAAAGAAAAGGAGGAGATGATTTTGCTGGTATTTTTGTTTTTTAACAGTACTTACCTGTCTTATTTTCACCTGTGAAATATTTTGGCCTTTTATGGGTTATTAAGTATTGGTGCAAACAGTACTCTAACTGATATAATTGGTGTTTTAGGGGGGCAGACCTAAAATTCACTCCCCAGCCCCTACCTGAACCCATGGACTATGGGCTTGGGCTTCAGCCCTTACCTGAGCCATGGGCAGGTCTGTGTCTTCTCTTCTCTTGTCCCTGCTGGACCTGGATGGTTTTTCTGGTCTGATCTCAGGCCTGACTTGTCACCTTGCCTGCATTTGATAGTTACAACCCATGCCCTTCTCAGGTTCTCTGACTGTTTCCTGACAGTGAGGGTGCTGCTTTCCTGCTTTCTTCAGTGGCCTTGTCGTGTGGAACAGCTACATCGAGCATAGCATACAATAATGTATCTAATAACCATAGCTTATTATTCCAGAAGGATGCACAATTACCAAGAAGGTGTGTCTAAAAAACACTCCCCTATTCACCAAGTGTTATGTATTTGCTCACATTTTATAGGTGATATTAAAAGCCCTAAACTGTGGTGGTTTAAATATGAGTCAAAGTTTTATAAAAAATTATCGTAAATTTTCAGTGTGTTCCCCTATTTTGCCTGTGCCAGCAGGAGTGTGGATAGGCTCTTTTTCTTCCTTCAACCTGTAAGTAAGGCAATGGGGAGATATAAATTGGTTTCTTAGACCAGTTACCCTAATCTACATTTTTTAAAGGTGCTGAGGCAGGAAAGATAAGAGTCCAGTCTTGATTCCATTTGTATTGTGATGGAGTCTTTATTCTTATGCCATAGGACATATGTTTGGTGGTAATTGAAGCAAAACAGACTGATAAAGTAGTTTAGTAGGGGCAACTATCATTTGGATAGAGACAAAATTAATTAAACACTCTTTTCTAGAGGATGACACTTGGAATAAGTAATTGCTTTGATTTCTAAGTCAGATTTCATTACGAATTTCCTTGTCCTAGACTTAGTGCACAACTTTTCAAAATATAATCACCTTCCCATGTTTTGTGACTATGTCAAAGTAGAGATTGCTGAGCAACTTCTAACTGGGACTTATGGCAGTAAGGGCATTTGGGGACTTTTAATGTTGGCACAGCAAATTTGGCACATTACTTGCAATTGGGTTTGAAATTACAGCCTTTTCACTTAGAGAAGAAATCTTTTAGCATACAGAACCTGCTGAAGTAGTGGATGTGAAATGGATCCTTCCTGTTGCAAAATTTCTTCAGAAAGAAATAGTTAAATGTTTCTGGTAATGCACAGGCTCTGAGGCTCCTGAAAGAGGGCATCTCACAGTGTTTCTATCTGTATCCAACACAGGGAATAGAGGCCTGCTGTCCAATCTTTCCATCATCACTGCCATCACTCACATTTTGAGATGAAACAAAACTAAAACAATGAAGAACAAGTATAAAAGGCTTGAACTGCATTTGAGACTCATGTCAAAAATGTTTCAGTCCTCAGGTAATTTGCTCAGTTCTGGCTCTTTTCGTATTTACTTCAAAGCTTCAGTGAAAATGAGAGAAAATGGCATTTAGGTTTGCAGATAGCTGTAGTCACATTCCTGTGACTCGATCTGGCCTTGTTGAAGGGTGTCTTCCCCTTAAAAGTCCAGAGCTGTCTACACATCATGAGGAAATGTCTTGCATCAGAGCTAGTCAAGGATACAAGAGACCTACTATGTCATGGGATTATATCTCTTTTCCTAAGGAACACCACACTGTAGATTCATGTAAATCAGTAAATTTAGTTGGTTTATCTAAATGTAGCATGTGGTCTTATCAGAAAATATTTTAATTGATAAAATAAAAAGTCATGCACAAAATTAAAATCAGCAAAAAATTAATATAACTTGCAACTTGCAAGATGAATTAAATAAAATTTCATGTTTTCTATATTGTGTCAGTAATGTTAGTTTGTACAGACAATCTTTTCCTAACATAGTGCAGCCCTGCCTAAGCATGTAGTTGGTTTTTAAGAGTGTTTGAATTGCAATATTCTGACATGAGATCACAAATGTGAAATGCAGAAAAAGACAAAAACCCCAAAATATACATTTCCTACTGGCAATGTGGAGTAACTTGTATCAGGACATTTACCTTGTTCAGTACAGAGTAGAAATCTGTTTCACTTCCTTGGTCTCATTTTTCATTTGTCTCTATTTCATAGTCAGCAAGAATGGGATACTTAACCTGTTTCAATGCTACTTTATTATATATAAGCTGGCTTATTTAGCTCTCTTGCATAGCTTTCTGGTACTGCCTGTAGCAGCTAAATGCTATTGAGTGTGTGTTGTGGATGATCCAAGTGATTTCTTTGGTCTTCTAAGCGGGAAAAATGTGTGTGAATTTTTATTGAGATGACTGGAAAGTTTTGCATGGCATAAGGGCCACCTCCATGCTCGTTGCAGTATTTGTGATAAAGTTCATCGGTGACAGAGTATCTGAAAAAAGTAATCTGTGTGAGAAACATGGAGTTTTAAGTATAATAAAGGTACATAATTGACAGAGTTTGAAAAAAATAGGAGGTGGAGTGGCATGGAACATCATACCTATCTTGAATCTATTTAAACTTTTGGGCAAAATATCTGCTGATAATGGAGGAAGTCATTATATTTTGGGAGGCAATAGCTCCAAAGTTTCCCACTCTAGGCAGGACATGTCTGTAGTGTCAGTGACTCTTTGTATTAGAAGTAGTTAAACTTTTTGTTATTGACATAGACAAAATCTGATTACTGACTTTACTCTGCCCACAGCTGCAACTAATGGAGTCTTTTGCTGTATTTCACTTTCTGTATCCTGTGGCTCTTAACATGCATTCATTCTATATTAGTTTAGGCACCTGACTGAATCCTAGAGGTCTGTCTGGATTCTCTTTTGCTATTCTGTCGTTAGCAAAAGTGTTGAGCTCCCCTCCTGCCCCAAATGTCTGTAAATCCCATTTTAATTAAGTGGAAATGGGCTTTCATGACAACAACGTCAGGACCCATGCATACCTAGTTTCCTAATTTTAAGAAAGCAGGGATTCCAAGCATGGTTTTTATATTTCACTCTGAAAAAGCAAGTACAGAGAATTAATTTGTACAAATATCTATCTAGCTTCTCTTTAATATGAGACTACACATCTGCATATAAATGGAGATTTTTCTCTAACAGAATATAACCGTTCTTGCTAACTCTGCCACAATAACATTTTATTTAGAAACAACCTAAATACCCCTTCTTATCAAACTAAATAGTAAATAAGTGATGTGAGCCACAGGGGCTGCTTGTCAGGGGAATCACTCAGTTAACATTTGTACGACAACCTGCATCCTTTGTATCCACAACTTTGAACTGAAGGCAAAATGAAACTGTCTCACCCTTGGACTGAGGTAGACAGTTTTTTCTCTTTTACCATCCCTAGGACAAATTAGGAATGTAGGAAGGCTTTCACTCAGAACAAAACGATGATTATAGCAGGTAACAGGACCTCACATTAATCAGTGCTTTCAAAGAAAAGGCCTCGACCTGTGCCCTTTGTCTAGCCTAGTGGTAGGTATGGTTTTTTCCCCCGGTTCCTTTCAGTGTCAGGGCATTCTCTTTCTGTGTAATACACTCTCTTGGAGAGTGTTTCTCTTTTCGGGCAGTCCTCCTGCATTGATCAAAACCCATCCAGAAAGCCACTGCAGAAATCTGAACTTATAATGACGTTCTTTTATATTTTCTTACAATGAACAATGGCTCTCTCAATACTAATGGCCACAGTACATAGATGGAGGCAACAGTGCAAAGAGTTGGGGGTAAATAGCCATTATTCGCAAGACTTGCTGTTTCATGTCCTGGAAAAAAAAAAAAAAAGAAATCCTGTCTTCTGCAGCCAAATCTTTACTACCTCTTGTTGAAAACATTTGAGGCCTTTGCAAACCAATGCTGAGATAAGGAAAGATAAGCATGGATTAACATTTTTGTTCTTTTTGGAAGAAAACATTAGTGACAATTAGATGGCAAAAGATCTTAGTTCTCCATCCCTCCTGAATAAGAAGAAAGAGCAAACATTCCCCTGGATAATCTTTTTTTGGTTTCCTGGCATTGATCTTTAAATCAATTATCTCCCAAATATCAGGCTCGAGAGTAAATGTGGGGAACTGAATGTGGCTCCATTGAACAAAAGACTCCCTCTGCTGCCTGAAATACACGTCACCAGATGAAACAGAACACTTGTTTCCAAAAGGGGCACAAAACATAGAGCAAATATGTCACTGCTTTACCAGTCTCATCATTTTTTTCCTGCCTTTAAAATCTGTTGGTATTGTCTGGTATATTTTTGTTTGGCTGGGATTTTTTGATTGGTTTAGGGATTTTTTTGTGTGTGTTTTCTTGTTTGCTTTGGTTTTTTTATAATGAATACATTTACTGTCTTAGGAACGTGGGTAGTGAAGGAAAAGTTGCTACAAAATTGATGTAATGACATGCTTTATCAAATATCTATAAATATAACTGCCAATAAGCACCCAGTTTTTGCTTAGTGTTCATGAATACTGAGCTGGCTCATACTTAGTTGCAGCTGAATTTGGTTGATACTCACTTAGCAAGGAATAGACAGACTACAGTTTCATGGAGCAAAGAAGATTTTAATAGGAAGGTATTTCTAGTAACTTCACTGGGGAGTAAAACAGGTACAACAGCTTAGAAATTACAACCAGAAAATAGGCTGCTGCAAGAAGGTGTGGAAAATTTTCAGTTCCAGAAAGGGACTGAGAAATGAGCCTTGGAGTGAGACACCCAAAACTCCTTTACTGGTGTTATGTTTAAATTCTTCTTCCACGTGTTAGCATTTTTTTTCTGCATTGGAATTATGACAGGCATTCTTGGAAATAGCATCTCATAGAGGGAGATGATGGATATATTTTGTTGGAATTTAAATTGTAAGCTTACTCATGGAAAAGCAAACATGCCAAGTCAGTTCTGCCTTTACACAAAGATGAATAGTAAAACAATATTTGGCTCTAATTTTTTTTGTCTCTGAGCTTTGTCTTTCAAAAGAGGTACAAAAGGCAGCTCTTGAAATGCATGTTTTAGATAATTTTACTAAAGATTAAAAGACTACATAAAAGAAGATAAAAAATAATTTTTCATTAGCTAAATAAAACCTAGTGGGCTGGTTGCTGTAGTTGATATATTAATAATGTACTCCAGAGAGAATGCAAAGGCAGGTGGAGCTGTAAGCAACTGATAGTATTGAAAACTTAAACCTTCAGAAGCTGTTCAAGTGCCACAGTAGAACCTGAGACCAAAGAAAACAGGAGTGGAAATGCATACAGATGGAATAGTTCAAGAAAATCAGATGATGCAGCTATTCTGTCACGAAGGTCTTCATAAAGAGGGAGACAGCCAAATGTTCAGAATCTCTCAGTGTTTTTAATGCACCTCTCTTCTGAAGATCAGGTGTTCTAAACAAAAATTTCTTGATGTCTCGCTGCATGTAAACCCAGTCTTGACTTGAGGACTTTCACTGTTTTTAGTTATTACTAATTAATGTAAAATTTAATTACTGTGTTGGGTATTGAAGAAAGAAGAGTGTACGCCAACACTTAAGTTAACATATTTCCTTCTTCTTCACCAGATTCCACTTCAGGCTCCTCTTCCTTACCTCACAGCCTCACAACTCTGCTTGTTTTTGTAGCATGTAACACTCAGTGTGTCCCAGACTCTTTGGTGAGGGAACAGACAGTTCAGGAAGCTGAGGTCAGTGTGTAAGAATTTTTTTCTGCTACTCCTTTCTTCTTGTTTTCCTCCATTTCTTCTTGCTTTTTAAACATTTCTGTCTGCTCTGGCAAGGGTTGCCTCTGTACAGCAGTCCCTGTGGCTGTCTCTGCTCTGGTATGTGTTGTCCATGGACTGTAATTTCTGACTTCCTCTTGCATGGAGCAGCTCCTTCCAAGAGCGTGTCTCCAGGTGCATCCCTCAAAATATCTTCCGCCTGTCTCTTGTGTCTCTTCTGTTTTCACCCTCACATTTCTCTAAGGCCTTTTCCTCATTTATCTTATATGTGTCCTCTCTTTCTTCTCTTACCTGTCTCCTGCCCCTTTCATTGATGTGTTTGAGCATGTGGTCCTCAGCTGGTGTAAGTTTTGGTGAGCAGTGAGTAGTTCCAACCTGCCCCAGAGCTGTCTGGTGAGACCAGCACTGGTCCTGTCATGGCCTCCTCCCAGACAGGGCACCCTGCAGCAGCATCCTATTGTCTGGGTATGTCCAGCAGTCTCCTTGCTCAGAATTTCCTATACAGACACTTTATTTTCAGAGTGGAAAAGAAGGAATAAGATTTCATGTGCTAATAAACCATCACAGTATTTTTTCTGCTTTTATAAAAATAAAAATATTTTTTATTTTTATATAGCTTCTCAGATCTGGTAGTTTGTAGTGCTATCTGATATATGAAAACATCTTGAGAAATTGCCTTGAATAACAATTCAGTTATCATTAAATGTATTAATTATAGGAAGCAAGCATATTTTGACTATTTTGATCTTGCATAATTTGCATCTTTGCATTCCGTTTTCCTACAAGCAAAAGAAATACAGGCTTGCTAGAAAGCTAAGATTCAGATGTGGTTCTGGAAATACTATAAAATAATCCTTATTATGAAAACAGTATTACAGTGATAGCCAAAATAATTTGAAACAGTTCTTCTCACTGACCTACTTCCAGACAAAGCAGTTCTGTGCTAATCTGGACTTGACTCTACGCCTTCCATCCTGCCTTTATCCCCACAATGAACTATGGAAAATTACTTTGTGGCTATTTGTGGGTTAAACCTATGCTGTCCTCAATTTTCCTCAGACATACTCCTAAGAGACCCCTTAGGAGCTTTATCTGCACACTCACCCTTCTCTGAGAAATCAAAATCTCTTCTCATCCCATTTCCTTCTCCTTCTCTGTTGCTTTTGTTGCTGTTATTCTTTCTGCACATCTTGCCGTCAATGCCCCTGCTCTTTCTGCCTACTTCCCACTTCTTTTGTGTTTTTATTCAGGAGAATTAAAACGACTGCATTTACATGTAGCATATGATCTTGTATATAATCATGGGTGTGAAAGTTATAAATGTTTCAGCCCAACAGAAGTTTGATTGCCTTCAGCAGTTTGTGTTGGCCTCTGTGTCTGTATTTTTACGAAACATTATTTAGGTAAAACCCCCTCAAAATAAGAAGGCACTTCAGACTTGGAGTATGTTCAGATAGCTGCCTATCCAGGTTCTTTATATCTGCAAAGCTGCATTTGTATGGGAAAAGAGCTGAAAGCAGAAAGAGGTCATGGACCAAGGCAAAGGGAAGGGGACTCGAGGTGAGATGAATTGCCAGCCTTACAGAGATAAATTTAGCATTTCTAATGGCAACATGGAGACGAGCTGAATTGCTATATCAACTATTTGATTACTGCCTTATGGTTATATGGATTTAACATAAGCATATTTAGCAAGTTGCTGATTTAACATTTAGCAGGCCATAAGGTAAATAATGTGACAACGCTGCAGTTAAGACAGCTGCAGAGCAAGCACAAAGTGAGCAGTTATCCTTAGGTCAGGTTTGTAACTGACTCACCAAGAACAATAAACAGTCAGCCTGGACAGAGTGAGAAAGTATAAAAGGTCACAAATCACAGTGATCTGGAGGGATTAGAAGGAACCTCAAAGATTAAGCGGTGAGATCAGCAGAAGAGGACCAACATTGCAGACCTCATAGATAATAGAATCTGAGCATCAACTACTATTGAGGCAGGCATCATTTTCCTGACAGTCCCACCACACCAGGTGGGATGTTTCTGCAATCTTGTGCTGTAAACATGAGCTCCAAAAGCCAAAGGAGGGTACTCACCTCTTCTATTTTGCCTCAAATTAAATGACTCAATTTCAGGCAAATTAATTCCCCAGAACAAAGTTATGCAGGATGAAATAATGAAAACAAATATTCACTTTAGCCGTGAAATCAACCAATTGAATGATAATCCATTGCATCATGCTGGATGATGAATTTCTGTCTACAGAGAAAGCTGATTTTCCAATATTTTAATCTTTCAACCTTTTTTTTTAATCTGAAAAATAACAAGGCTTAATAAGAATGCAAATGTGAATGCTATGATCTTCTGCACTGCATTTATTAATTGATTTTTCTGATGTCAGGGCAAAACAACATAGCGCAATAATTGCTTTGATTTTCCTCTGATTTTTCCTGTATGTCTTTAGTGCTGTTTTTAATTTTCATAGATATTTACTATAATTTCTCCTTTATGCCTTTGAAAAGTTAGGGTTTTTTCAGAAAAATCTTTAACTGTGAATCAATGCAAGAATAATATGCTAGCAAAGATAAAAATAAATTATCTTCCTCCACCTGCCCTGCTATTGAGAAATTTCATGGACTATAGGACTTTTTTTCTGATGATCTTGTAGATTTCTCATCATTCAGCCTTGCAAATTCTTGCTTTCTATGGTGAGAGAAAGGAGAAGAGGATGAAGTTCCTTCCATTAAAAAAAAAAAAAAGTGACTATAATAGGATCATAACTGGGCTCATGACATGAATCAGAATCCAAATATAAATATTCTTTAGCTTATATATGTATTTGACTTGAAGATTTTAAAATCGGTCTATCTCACATTAACTTCTCTTTTCCCTGGAGCTGTATTTATTCACTTCCACACACCTGCCTGCAAGCACTGTTTGAGTTTCACATGTAAAATATAATTCTGGGGAATTCATCAGCATATCCCGTTAACTGGGATTTTTCTGAGCAGAGGATATGTTTTGCTTTGCAGCTTACATCAATCCCTGTAACTGATCTGGGAAGAAGCAAACTCAAAATATAATTTTTTTCAGAAGCAGTTAATAAAGGACTGTTAGGGGGTCCAACGGATGCTGTTGCCAGCCAGGTTTGATAGCAAGGATGAGTTCTTGGGGAATAAGGTGAGTAAATTTGTACCCCAAAGGCAACATCTCTGACTAAACAGGTCCTTCTATGGTTATGCAGACTGAAGAATTTCCCTGGTTTACATGTCCTCCTTTGAAATGTCTTTAGCATTCTGGGAAGATACAGCTTGAGTAGCTTTTTCCTGCAAAGCATGTGATAACCTTGGAATATTTTGCTTACATTTATTTTCTATCTTAAGATAGAAAAAATGACTAGGAAGAAAATGGCACATGCATAAGTCATCATATTTTCAGGAGTAAGCTGGTTATTTGCAGTGTTATTGTATATTAAAGCTATAGATTTTAAGTTTTGGTCACTAAAGCTTAGGGGTTTGTGACTGTTTTTGCATGCTTTGGAAGAATATATAAATCCAACATGGATTTATATATGTGGCCATTGTATCAGCTAGCTTCCCATTGCCCTTATGCTTTTAGTAAAAGGAATCACATATCTCACTCAGGAAATACAAAGAAAAGCCCCTCAGGTAGTTGTTTTTAATTAAAACATCCTTTTTTTCCTATACTGACACAAATTACAAAAAAATGTAGCTATGGTTAATAAGTGCTATTTCTACAAAAACTAAAGAATGCCTTATTGACTGAAGTAATAAAGTTATTTTCATCTCTGGATGAACTATCTTTTTTTTTAAAAAAAAATATTTTGCTATCTCATACTGTGATAGTATCAGGTGAAAGAGTAAGATGAACAGTGTCAAAAATTTGCAGTTTCATTTATGGAAGTATGTCTGGAAAACTTGTGCTCTTTTTATAGTTTTAAAACCCTAACAGATGCAGTTCTTCTAAGGTCTGGCTTGACGTTGCACAGGGTTGCATGATAACCTGATACTTCTAAGGAGGATTATTCTGTAGATATAGCTGGTTTCAAGGAAGTCTACATAGTGAAAAACTTGCATGTAAAATCTACAAAATATTTTATATAAGTACCTTAGCAAGTAGCTTTCTAAAATGAAGTTTAAATTTTTTTTTTTTTTACCGCAAAGTCATCAGTGGTTCAGCTTTGAATTTTCTATAATATTAATAAAAAGAGAGTTTTAAAAAAGCCAGTCACAAGTAAATAGAATATGAAACTTAATTCATATTTGGTAATATATGCAATTTAAAATATGGAGACCTTATCTGCATTCTAGTTTGCTAGTTGGAAACATCTTATGGGATAGTAGAATGGTGGTAGCAAATGGACCAATCTGCACAGCAGACCATGCTGTGGGTATGAGATAACACCTTACTGTACCATTGTGAAATCAAAATTATGTTAAATGTGTCCTTAAGAAGTTCTCTGACTGTAGTAGTAAGTAATATGAGGCCAGGAGAGCAGGTATAATGCTTTGCTATGGCCAGTTCTTAATTTAGTTACATTTTAATTTTAGTCGTATTTTAATCCTTCTGATTTTAGGACAAATAAAACCTGCTACATTTTCCCCTGATTTTTTTTTCTGCAGTCACTGCTCTTTAAGCTTAGTAATGGATATTTTCAGCAGCCCTTAAGAATGCTAGTAAGACTATAACTACTCCTCATATATTAAAAATATTGCTAACATTGCCTGATGATTTAAAGACAAAATGGGGAGTCTGTGGAAGGCATACATTTTCTCCATTAGGGGGAATCCTTGCTCTATCTTCTGAAGGTTTCAATTTCTCCCAAAGTACCTTAAAGTCATATTTTACATTAAGAAATGCTGAACTCTGTAGTTCTGATTCTGAAATTCTCTTTTAAAGTACTGGCCAGATCACTGATGCTTAGAGTCTAACATTTCAGTGTGTGCGAGAGGAAGATTGATTTCTGCTGATTTGTGCAAGAGCACAGAATTCTTTTTGTTCTCTTCAGTACCTTATTGGCTGTTGCATGAAAAGCATAGTCCTTGCACAGAAAAGTCAAACGGTTCGAAGACTGATCAGGAGACTTCTTTCAGAATATGTCACTTTTTGAAAGAGTCACCATAGCGAAGAGATCAGTGGCAACTTCTAAGCAAGTTCTTTCTTCTGTCAGCTTTTGTTTTTAGCTAACTCTGGCTTCATCACTCGAGCAGTTCAAAATATCCTACAGAAAAGCAACATCCATATGGAGCTGATTTGCTTAGCCAGTTGGAAAAAAAAAATCATCATTTAAAAAGTACATTTTAAATTACTGTGGTGGTGGTGAATCTTAAGAGGGATGTTAAAATTTAGCCTTGACTAAAGGTTTCCACCTTCAAATGAGAATAAAAATGGAATATAGTTATTTCTCAGGTGAAAAGGAAATTAAGTTATAGTGTTTCTACCGGCAGAACATGTCAGAACAAATAAATGCTGAGCACAATGGTTTATATGGCGCTGTCAGGCAAATGGCAAAGTGTAGCAGCGTACTTTTTAAGTTTTGGAATTTTTATATTGTTATATGGTTTGTTCTATGTACCCCCTATGTTCTTCCCCTATTTGAATCATCACCCCGGTTACTGTTACCTGTCAGTCTTGAGTTCTGTAACCCCCAGACCCTGCCTGTCACTCTGAGACCTCACCTTCAGCCTAGAAAGTTCTGACAGGATCACAGAGTGATTGGACGGAATTCCCGCTTTCCCCCCCACTGTATTCGGGTTTGTTCCCCTACATGTCACTGAGTTACAGAGCCGTCCCCGCTTATCCCTAATTGGTGCCAAGTCAGACCCTGCCCCCAGTTCCTCCCCCGTTATCAGCTGCTGTGCTCAGGGGCGCAGGGAGGTTTCGCCTGGGCTGTCACCCGTCACTGAGGTGTCCCCGCTGCGGGACGAATAAACCCAATGGTTTAAACCCCAGCGGAGTCTCCCTCTTTCTGTGCTGCCATCGCCGCTCGCTTACCCGCAGACAAGCCGAGACCCACGGGTTCGACAGAGTCCGTATCGCTCCTGAGCCGTGCCCGCGCTGCAGCGGTGCCAGGGCTGGCCGGGGCAGGAAAGACGCAGACACCGCCACAGCAAAGTAACAAATAATTCCTCTTTGTAATGGTTATGGTCAGTGTCTCCACATGGTTACAGTACCTGTGTTTGAGGCTGAAAGGCCAAGAGAAGGCTTAGGTATGACCTAAGCTTTGCAATTTCCACTTTGGGAGCATCTACCTACAGTATCCATTAAAGACTCATTCAAGGACAAAATGTTACCATTTTTAATACTTCAGCTGAAGCTAAAGTAGCTGTAGGAGGTACTGAGGAAATCCCTTCTTGGAATGTGAAAGGATAAAGTGACAGATACCCAGTGATGTCAATGAAGATTTCAGAACATTTCTAATAGACAAAAAAGGTCTTTCAAAGCTTCAGTGATGTGGCATAAAAAAAATCATCTTCAGGTAAGTTCTGAATTTTTAAAAAGTGCTTTAGCACCAGAGTTGCAAATGTTCAAATGGAGCAGAAGAATTACAAATCAGCAACACCAAGCCTTAAAAATGGGCAGTTCTATCAAGCTCTCTAAATACATCAACAGTAGCACTCAGGGCCCCATAGCCTTCAGGTAACATCAGTTTGCAAAACTAAAAATTACATAAAACATTAAAGTCTTTTGTTCCACCTGCCCCCTGAGTGCAAGCAGTTTCAGACAAAATAGGAACTGACCCTGCCTATGCTTTTACAGAAGTCAAATTATCCTCAAAGAACAACAGGTAATACCAATACAGCAGTATTGTACCAGGTGATGATTTAATTAGTTGACTCTTGTCTTATGGGGAAAACTGGGACATGTGTGGTGAAATAATGATTGGGACAAAGTTTGAAGTAAATTCTTTAGTGATTTCTCTTTTATATCTCTTTAGCATCTGTGTGTTCATGTAGCTCATGTGACTTCTATACTGTAACTGTAAAGAATATCTATGTTTGGGGCAGTTACTTTATTTTTGTATTCTAATAACTGTGTTAGTTTTTGTTTAGACATCATAATAGTGGTGGATTAATACAGCTGAATAAAAACAACACATTGAAAAACTAATGATAGCAGTGGATTTTACATACTCCATTTTTCAGAGTATAAACTGAAAAGAATACATATTCCCTTTATGTGAAAGATGTATAATTCCCAACCATAATATTTTTTTTTAAATTATATGAAAATTTAAATGAAAAAGGTAATTTTTATACTCAAACCAATCCAGCTTCTGTAGCTTCTGTGGTTATAGAAAAAAAGGAAAGTTGTATTATGTACTTAAAAGCATTGAATTGAATTGTGCATAGAAATAAGCAGGAGATGATATTAAAAATTCACGCTGAATTCTTGAAGGGTACAGAGTGTCCGTGTTAGTTCAGATTTTATCTTTACAAGAAATTGTAGGAATTTATGAATATCTGCTACTTTGCAGCTTATTCAAGAGCTTACCACTGTGTCTTTTGTCTGAGAAAGACGTTTTAAAAGTAGTGCAGAGTACACAATTATAACTAAAGAAAAGTGTGAAAGAACTGAGTTACTCAAAAAATGGACTTGACAGCTAACTCTGTTGCTCCTGTTTCCAATGCAATGTGTTTTACTGTAAGACAGAGAGGGTGTAGATTGAGAAGCCAGAAATGTAATTCATAGAACTAAAATGTTTTCCAGATAAATCCATGAGAACGTTTCCTTAGTGTTCAGTTGTTTGTTGAATTGATAAGGACTGAAGATTTCTGCCTCCTAAGGGAGGACCCAGTTGGGATGTTAGAAAAGCAATTCCTGCTGACCTTACTTCCAGCTATCAGAGGATTTTTCATCTTCATTTTCAGCACTACTTCTGCCATTGTTTGTGTGATTTTTTTTTTTTTTTTTTTTTTTTTTTTTTTTTTTTTTTTTTTTTTTTTAATAACAAAACAAGAGGGCCAGAGGAGGCTGATCTTTGCAGAAGTTTTGACCAGAGGCGGGAAGGAAACATGAAGGCAGCAGGTAAGCAGCAATCATAACGAATGGAGTTCAGTGCACAGGTGAACAGACAGGAGTTTATTGGAAATCTGGAAGTATCCAGCAGAGGTGATGGCAGAAAGTAAAGGTGAGGGAAAAGTGTACTCTGCACAGAAAAAAAGACACAGTTTGTTTTGGTTTTTTTAAACATAGGTACCTTTTATTTCAAAACAGAAGCAGGAAGCTACATATAAAGAAAGTAGTGGTACCACTGTGAATTCTAACAACTGCTGCAGTTGGAGGTCTTGTGACATTTATGTGTTCAAGGAAGACATCCAGGCTACTGAGAAAACACTAATACCATTCTTGATAGGTCAATGATGAAATTTGAACACAGCTATGATTAAAAACAACCAAAACAAACTTTAATGACTGCATGGTGGCATAGTGATGCTTCAAGAGCTATAAGATAAATCCTGGCTGCATTATAAGCTATGTGACCTCAGAGTTTTCATGCTTATTTAGAAGAGTCCATATTAATTTTATAATTATATTTTCAGAGGACTGAATGATCGACTGCGTTAACTGTTTATATCTTCTCTATTTACTAACAGTTCTCTCCATCACTCATTAATCATTTTAAAGCAATTAGATCTTTGGTGATTTGGTAGATGGAAATATGTCCCTGTGTGTCAATATTGAATCTGTCTCTCCATGGGATGACATGATATCTAAATCTGGTTAATGACATGGCACACAAGTCAGTACTTAATAAAAGTAATGGTGTACAGAGACAATGTGCTGATGCAGAGGCACTGTGTGTAGCTCAGATGAGAAGTATGAAAATGACATCTTGCATTCTCTTGAACAAATTCTTGAATTTGCAAACTGAAATATGGGCAGTAATCTATTCACCCTCAGATTTCAGGGACACTTTTCATATTTCTCTGCTGTCAGAGCTCCCAAAAGTTCAAAAGCCTGGACCTAAATGTCTTTGAACTATTTAATCCCCTTTTCATTTTTTATTTCTCTGGATACTTTTAAAACGGACATGAAGAATGTTTAGCCAATGCTAAAATTTTCAAAATTTTCTCACAGTGTGTTTATTGGATTCTTAAAAAAACATACACGAAATGATTATTGAAGCATTAGAGGAATTTATATTAATAGTAGCGTAAATGGACTTTAGTTTCAGCTGCGTCCTAAATTCTTTTCCCATTTCTGAATATCCTTTTAGGAAGTGGAGTGTACCCTTATGTTTCCTGTTCTGTTATAATGCTTTCTATGTATGTACTTTGAATTTCTACAGTCAGAAAGCATCTTTGGGTATTTTTTTAATCCATGCATTTGTTTTGCCACTCTGAACCCCCTTCCTGTTGGATTCAGTCTTCTGGAGAGAACACTCATTAGTTCTGCTATAAGTATGCAAGGCTCTGCATAAAGGGCAATGTCGCCTAAAGAATTACTTTTAACCATTTTAAACTGTTTGTTTAATAGTTTTAGAACTATTTAAGCTTGAAAGCAGCAACAAGTTTTCCTTAGTTTAGATCCAGTGACAAACTAAATTATTTGTTTTGGCATTATGAAAACAAGCAGCTTCCAGGCAGGATACTCCATGTTGCCTTGACTGATGGCTAGCAATTCTGCTGAATAACATTTGAAGTACAGGGGCTTGTTCAGGGCTAATCCCAAGGGAGGTTTCTGGAGTTAAAGATAGCTGAACTTTCGTATAGGCCATCTCCTTAGCAGTCAAACAAAATAACCTCAGTGACAATAGAGTGACTTAAAATTTAAATCTCATATAAAAAGATAGATTCGAATTGGGAGTATATTCATGAAGAGAAGGAAGTGACCTATCCTTTGATGTTTGACTGTGCTTACTTTTAATGGCCTTAGTGTAAAACCCAGAGAAGACTTTCCTTGGGTTTCTAAAAGGTCAATTTACTTGTAACATGGGATGAAATTCAGTCTGCTTCTTGCATTTAAATAGAAGGCCTTTCTTTGTGTTGCTGTGGGCAATTGATTGGTAACATTGAAATGGAAAACTCCCAGACATGTAGTAGGACAGCAAATAGCTTGATTAGTGTGCCTGTGTGACTCTCCACATACACACAGTAGATGTTTACATGAATTGTGTAGAGGCATAACCAATATAAGCTTTCAGAATTTGATGATGTTGCATTTTGAAGCATGTATGTCCTATTGTTATGAAACACAAGCCCTAATAAATGGGAAGGTTAATGATCAGGAAAACTGTGTTTTTGTATCCCTGGCAGATTACTGATTTCCTGCCTTACTTCCTAGATTATTTTTTCTTCCTCTATTCTGCAGCTTTTGCAAATGTGTATAGTAGCTGCAGAATAGAGATGCTAATAGTGAAGTATGGTACTATTCATCAGAGGAACAAATTCCTCTGGATCAGTGACATATTTTCTCTTGACTTGTGTAGAGCTATATTCACAATGTTTTTATGCAAAGGGTCATTACATCCCCTTGTAAATGTGCTGTGTCTGTATGTGATACTAGATCTATATCCATTTGAATGCAAAGTGTCTGTGATGCATACATAGCTTGGATAAACATTTACATTCTCTTCATTAGTCTTCCTTTTCAACATTATTTATGATATTTAAGTCAGCCTGAACGGGCACTTGTTTATTGGATAATTATTTACAGAGCTGACTAAATGAACTTACATTTAGGAAACAGGTATTACATTTAGGAAACAGATACTGCACTTGAAATCTCTCTCTTAGAACTTAATTTTTGGTTAATAGTTTATATAAGTTCAAGTTGCCAGCTAGTATCAATACTTTTATAAGTAAAGGGCTAGAAGGCCTTTATTATAGTTTCAAATATCAAACATGCTTCCAAATCTGGTTTCAGTAGGTCATATCTTCATTCTACACTTTTATCTATTAAGGTGTTGTAATGACATACCAAAGTAGTTACTGACACTAAAAAGCATTTTGTCACCAAAAATGTCTCCCTCTATGCAGATGATAAAGTAGTACCTGCACAATAATGAAGTGATAATTTTGAAGATAATTTTTCCTTTTAAGACAATTCATAACTTTTATGTTGCTTTTTATAATTCCTAACCTTTTGTTACTTGCTGGACACGGTGAGCATGTGTGTATAGAAAGCACATAGCTGTAAAAGATGCAGACCCATGCTTTTGAAACACTGCAAGCATTGGTGCCAGTGTGGTCATCTGTGTTGTCTTTCTGGCAGTATCTTTGTTTCATTTTGGCCAGGCTTTGTTTTGCCAGATTGAGTTACAATGAAGAAATGACTCATCTCTTTTATCAGCACAGTTTGTAAGTGCTGCATTGAATTGCCCTGAAACTCTCTGTTGCTATAGACATAATCTAATTCACAGAGGAGTTTACAATATTTAGATTAATAATAGAAGGTATATGGGAAGATATTAATTTCTACTTTTCAGCCTTTGATAAACTAATATAAAAATATAAATACAAAATTTTGAGTGAACTCATCTTAATAAATCTAATTATGCACCAGATACATCTTATGTACATGTTAATAGCATTTTAGTATCTGGCAGTAGTTAAGACTTTATTCAATGAAACATAAATGTGACTGATTCAAAAAGCTGCCGTATCATGTTAGTAAGCAAAATTATGGGCTGTGTAAATATAGTCAATATTGGTAGTCTTATCAGAGATGCTTTGGTTGAAATTTATCTGATGCTTGGACCAGTAGCTGCATTCAGAGGTAAAAAAAGAACCACATGAGTGCATTCTTGGTGCACAATTCCCCAATTGTTTGGCCACAGGAAAAAAAAATCTGTTGCTTTGGGTTCAAACTACTTTCCCATGGTGGTTTATTTTGTGCTTTATTTAATTTTGCTCCATGACTGTGGGGTGGTTTTGTTGCTGTTGTTATTTTCTTTTCTTTTTGTTTTTCATACATTTCTTCAGTTCCTCTGTGACTTAAACTTCTTTGGCTATATTTCTGAGTCTGTCCAACCACTACCCTGTTGCTGGATTCAGCGATAGTTTCATAGGGAGGAGAAACAGCGATGCACTTTTTGCACTCTCTCTTTAGCCCCAAATATCATAATCTTTCTCTGATAGTTCAGTTTTATAGTGAGTTGATTACCAAGGAGAAATTTTTCTTTAAAGATTTTTGACTTTATTTGGGATTTGGGAGAAAAACACTTTTTTAGTCTTACATACAAAAATAGGAGCTGTCCTCTAGCATATAATTCTTTCCTCAAAGGATATAGCATTAATTTTTAAGACCTTACTACTAACTCTAGTGAATTCAAGAGATGTTTGTTGTCTTTTACTACTGTCTTTACCTCGGACCACAGATACTATGCTATACAACTATTTATTCTAAGTCACTTCAAGGGATATTTCTGGCTTTTGCAAACCATGATCTTGATGTTGCTTCTCATCAAACAGATTACTTTGTTAGATCTGTTACATAAGAATTTTAATTTTCATTATCTTGACTCTTCTGGCAAGGTAATCAATAACTATGCTCTTCATCCAGATGGTGACAAAATGTAGTAGATACTCAAATAAATTAAGACCCTGCACATTGTGAAAAATAGTTCAGCCTAAATTCAAAGTTAGAACAGTCACAGGTTTGCTTTCTAACTTGAGAATCTAGTTCCTCAATTTTTACTTTATTTGTTAATTTTGAAATAAAATACTAGTTTTAAAATATCTAAACTCAAAGCTTGCTGAAATCAGTGGATGTTTATCTCAATTATTTTTAGTTTTTCTTTTCAATTTGATTTACTCTGAATTAAAGTTTTGCAGGGTTTCTTCCTATGGTTTTGAATTTACTTGAAGCAAATTTCTTTTGTGGTGCATCTTCAATTCCCTTGAAGATGGAATGCTTTTAAGAACTATGGAGTTGGACTCCTGTTCAGTTCTAAATCCTACTGAAGGAGAAAGAGAAAATTATGGAATTTTGTTCTGTTGTGCACAGATCTTCACCTAAAACTTGTTTGCTGCTGACAAGGTTAAAAACTGCTGAAACATAACTGCTGTCTATTTCTCTTTCCTTTTTTTCCCCTTATCCTGTCTCATTAAGCAATCAAATCCTGGTTTTGGAGTCTACCTTGACATGCCAAGCATGACACTTTACTCTTTGCCATGTCTTCCACCATTACCTCTGTGAGATAAACTTAACCTACAAACACTTAAAAGTAAACACTAGGAGAAACTGAAAAAGTTTGTTCTATTCTGCCTAAAAATTGGTAAAAATGTTTTTTCTTTTAAAAGAAATAGGTTTTCTCTTCCTTCTATATTTGGGTGGTGTTTGGTGTTTCCCCCAAAGAGGATGATGAATATGAAGTCTAATTTTATGTTAAAGATGATGGTTTTGTGGATGGTTTTGGCTCTGCTAGCCTCAGTTTCCAGTTTGTAAGATAACAATATATTCACTTGCCTAGGTCTCATTGGTATTTTAATATTTAAGATTTGTAAGAAGTTCAGGTGCAAATAATGATGATTTTGAAAAAAAAAAGTTACTGTGATTTCAGAGCAGAGAATGTGAGGAACAGTATGTTGAACCCAGAGACACAAGTGCAGTAACTTGCCGCTGATTTCATTTACATATTCAGTGAGGTAGAACACTGTGTAGTCATGCAAGTGATGCACCTTAAGTCTTGTGGTCTGTCCCATGAGTGTAGAAGGGAAGGAAAAATTCAGGTTTATTGGTGTATTCCCCTTTTTGCAGCCAAGTGTCTCTTCAGTGTCTTGGTTCTACTAAATTACTGTGGAACTATGATTACACTAGGATAGATCCTCAGAACTGCTTTGTAAGTTGCTACAAAAATTCATGCTGGATAGGCTGAGAAATATATCCACAGAGAAATAGTGAAGTTCAGGTATTTGGAATTCTCTCCAAGCTTGGGAATGGAATGAACTTTGCAACTTCATTAGTTTCCTTCCAGGAGGATTGGATTTTTAAAATTCCTTCCTTTCTAAGACATTACTCTCATGCATTAGGTTTCCTGAGTATGAGATTTCTTACCAACTTTTTAGCTAGAACTAGTCCTGCCTTTCCCACATCCTTGATTTCTTCTCTTCTGCCAGAAGGCACACAGCCTTGTTTTCTGCTGGTATTCTCTGTTTTTCTGTTGTGGGTTTTTTTTTTTTTTTTTTTTTTTTTTTTTTTTTTTTTTTTTTTTTTTTCTTCAGCAACTGCCTTAACTCCAGTTATCCCTGTAGGGCATCTTCAGTCTTTTCCCCAGATTCCTCTATATTTGTCTTTATCTCTTTTCTTGGTCACACTTACCCCATTACTAAACTGTGCCAAGGATGATCTTTGCTCTTCCAAGCCCCTTTATTTGTAGGTAATACAAAAACCTTCCAAACCTTTTTCTTCGTCTTTGCAGTACTAAAATGCAGGGAAGATTAACACCCAGTCAAATACCACAGACCTGTTTACACAGATCACTATGACTGAAGAGAATCATGAGCAGGGAAGCACTGATTCAGGGGCTGTACCTGTTTGGTACTTTTTAAGAGTTTAAAGTGAAAAAGCTTATCAGTGATTTACTCCATCACATTTCCTTGTAGAATGTATTTATTAATTTCCCTTCTTCCTTATAAGATCAAAGCCAGTTCATGTCTTATGTTTTCAGATATATTGGTGTGCTCATGAGCAGAACTTTCATCAGTGTCTAGTGTATTCCTCAAGGTGTGCTTCCCCATCCATAGAGCCCAAGCCTGTGTGAATTCTTTGAAATGTATGACACTTTGTAGGCCACTTTTGGAAAAAATTTATTGCACATTTTCTTGCATTTGCAAAGGTCATATGCTCATGTTACCTTCAAATTTAATTTTTAGAAAAATGTATTGTCATAACATAGTTGAACTTCTTAATCTCTTCTATTATGCTTAACATTGATAAACATTAAATAATACAGTTTCTTCTGATGCGGAGACTGTTGGGTTCTTAGCCAATCTCCAATTTTCCATATTTTTAAAAAGTTAGTAAATAACTTCCCGGAATTGCAATGACAAATTAAATGGAACATAAATCTATTTTCTGACTTTCAGACTTCACATAACAGTAAGGAGCTCCCTAAAGAACACTAAAGTGTTTAATGATAAATCAAGATTAATTTCCACTCTATTCTTATTGACTTCATTTTTTCTGTTGGTTTTTTTTAGAACCAGTGCAGAGTTCAATATCATAGGCTGCAAATTTTCACAGCATTGATTCATGAGCTGGAGATGCATCTCTTATACTTAAACGGCTGAGCTTTGATGAAAGAACTAATTTTCTTCAAATCACCTTATTTTTTCTATATAATCCATGTATATTTTTGTTTATAAGGCCACTGCTATTGCTTGATCTCATTTTTTTGGAAGATAAACAATTTTACATCGTGATAAATAACACTGATACAGTATGTCCTATCATTCACATACCTTCTAAATATTAATCAGTAAGTATACCAGTAATGCACATCTTTATATTTTAACAGCTGCAAACATTTTGGACTTCATTTTGGAGAGTGGGCCAACTAACACAAAGAGATTCAGATGCTGCTCATTTACTGTTCTTTACTCCAATACATTTCTTCTATATGTGGGTATGCTCCAACACACTTTCCAAAACAATCAGATACTGTAATTGTAAATGTTCAAATATAACTTTTTTTTCTTCCACCCCCCCATCTTTGAGAAGTGCTTACTCTCTGTGATTTTTCTTTTTCTTTTACTTTTTACTAAGCAAAGGGTAGGCACTCACATTGCTCAATGCTCACATTTTATTGTTAAATGTGACCTGAGAAGGTCTGCAATGTAAAGCCCAAATGATTAACAGCAGAAGGGAAGGAATAATGACTGGAAATCTGTGATTAATGCACAATCTGTCTTGAAAAGAAGTGATTTTTGAAATTTATAAAGTAAATGGTTCTACTCTATTTTAGTATTAAGAATAGCTTTTAAGATACATTATTATAGTAAACATACTGTAAAGTTTTAACTTACCGCTCACTTAAAATTGACTGCTTTTTATTTTTTAGGGTTTTTAATTATCTTTAAAAAACCTCAACACCTGTCTAACACTGTTTATTTTGGTATCCTGAGTATGGTTGGACTATTTGACATATCAGGCTTTATAACAAAACATCTACCAAAAGCTGTTGCACTTTCTAATGACCCATGAAGACCATGAAGAGAGTGCTATAAATCATATAGGAAGGAGAAAAAATGTTGTTCATATGGATGAAGAAAACAAAAGTTTAAATCCAACTATGTGATGCCCTCAGATAACTCTTCATCTTCTCAAGAAGATATGCTACATTTCCTGCTTCCTTCTGGTAAAATATGCCGTTTTGAAAACTTCACCTTGACTGAAATCTTAAAAAATACATAAATGGACTTATGATTTGCCAACTTTCGCCCAGAAGGCTTGTTAAAATACTTGAGGTATAAACATGTCCTTACAGAAGGAAAGGAAAATGCAGAGTTCTTAAAGAGACCCCCTGAGGATTTTGTGTTAGCTGTTGCATTCGCACTGAGCATTGAACCAAGCCCCAGAAATGGGCTAAGCTCAGAAGGGCTGCAGCTCTTGGCACACAGCTCCCAGCCAGGGAGTAATTTGCTCACAATCTTTTACATTCAGTGTGCCTTCTCTCTGTCTGTATTCCAGTAAGCCTGGAGATTTATGGCTCCTGTGCTACTTGAGCTTAGTGTGAGCTACCTGGAGTAACAGCTGTATGTGCTTCTCTTAGCAGCTCAGACTCTTACATATGAGTAGAGAGGAAAAATATTACACAGCTGATTTCCTGGAATTACTAGGCCCTTGTATTTATTGTTTATGAGCTAGAAATGACTGAATGATGGATTTTGGGTGACAAAAATAAATATAAATAAAAGGATTTTAATAATATTTAAAATTATTCTCATTGTGCTTTGGACATAGAACCAAGATGTCACATGCATATATTTCCATGATAATTTTACTCATTTGATTTCACTGTGAGACTTCCTTATAAGAAAGAACACAGGTCAGTCTGATTAAGGCACAGAAAGTAGTTTACAGTTCTTTGCCCGTCTAGTGCATGCCAAAACACTCAACATTTCCTGTAGTTAGTGCAAATGAAAAATAGATAGGTATTGGCAAGCAGGGTTTTTAGGTACCTCTGGGGGCAGATTTAAGGCTTTTTAAGGCCTTTCCAGCTGTATGAATGTGCCTTTAGATTCTGGAACAGGATTTTGGATTCTGTGCTCAAGTTTTCTAATTTTATAACTTTTTTTTTTAGTATGGCCCAATGGAAAATGATAAACTAAAATTAATGACATATTTTCTTTCCTTCTGTTGTCTCCATCAGAAATTGCTGAAAAACTTGCTCACAGTATTTAAAGACAGTTCAGTTATATAGGTATTTAAATATAACAATCCCCTTTAAAAGTACTCTGAAACTATTGGGAAAGTTGTGTTTTTTGCAATTCTGTGATTTGATTCGACTTTCTGTATCAGGAGAAGCAACTCAGAATAACGATCTGGAGAATACTACATATAAGAATTGTAAATCAGCCCTTTTGCTGGTCCATGCAGCAGAAGGTTGGGGAAAGTGGGACTCTGAGATCAGAGAGTCTGATGTTTGCAAGCAGTTTAATGTATCTGCGAGAAACAATGCCAGCAGCTATTTTCTGAGTGATTCTTACACAAGTAAAAAGTGAACAGCACTCGGTGATTTTCACATCTTCCATCTGAGGTCTTAAGGCTATGTTCTTAGGAGCTGACCTGGTATGTCTAGAAAGTAAGAACTTAAATGTTGGTCTGAGGTTTTGAATGAGCCAGAGTGCATTTTGTGGGGACACAGCATAATTTAAAGCATTTTTTTAACCTGGAAAGTTAGTTACACCATCATAGAGAAACAGCCTTGGTTACTCAGTGGAAGAAAATGTTCATCACAGTTTATGACTTAAAGAGTATATATCCATTTTGTGACAATCACAATGACATTCATTGAGCAGGTGAAATACTGACCTATGATGATATTGATAAAGATTTTCTAACTCAAAGTATCATTATCATGGACTGTTCCTGACAGGAAAGGTAGTTAAGAGGAGATGTGTATGTGTTGTGCTCAGGCCATGCTAACAGATATATAATATATATTAATTAGTGCCCACTGAGATGCTGGTGCAGTGAATTGAATAACATGCAGCTAATTTCTCCAGTTGGAGAGCTGATTTATGCTGGAAGCCAGGGCTGATCTGCTGTATTCCTGAAGCACTGGGGTCTGTGCTGCTGGCTGCCTTATAGAGATGATAATGAATTACTGGGGAGAATAGTACTACGGCTAACTGTAATAGTCTCTGGCACTTACCTACACTCTTGTCATTTCCATTTTCTCTGCTTCTTGTAAGCAGGGAGAGTTCAAGTGATTTTGTGAAAAAAATAACTTGCTATACTGGTATTTTACCAAGGTGAGTAAATATTGTAAGTAAGATTAAATTGTTGAAAGTGAGTAAGAATATATCCATGATAATCTGTTGGCTAAGCCATAGACCAGAGATAACGTGAGAACAGGTTTTAGTGATGGGATGGAAAGACAGAACCTAGGTGGAAGGACAGAGTCCACAACATGCAGGGAGGAAGGCAGGAGGCACTGGTATCTGAATTTTGGCTGACTGGGCAAAAAAGGAGGCCTCTGATATGAGGAAACCAGGAGGAAACCAAGATTTTTCATTAAAAGATTTGCTTGAATGTGGCTACTTTTTACTTGCTGACCTCACACTGCAAATGAGCAAACCTGTCTAATGACACCACACAATATGGGATTATTCAGCTATATCATAATAACTTTCCTATCTCTTGCTTCATCTGCTACTCAAGGTTGCCCATTTATTTTAAAGTCTTAATGTCCTAGGTAGGGTTATTACAATCTTTCAAGCTTATCTGAAAGCCTAATATGCCCTGCAACACCTTTATGAAACATAAAGATATGTGAAACTGAAAGAAATCAGCATGAAAAAAATTGTATTTTATATGAACATCCAATAGTAGCTAAAAAGCTTGGTTCCTACCAATTCCATTCTATCAAGTCATCCTAAACTTAATTGTATTTTGGTAGAGATGTTAAGCTAACTTAACTTTCCTGTGATTTTTATTTTTTTAGATCTAAAAAAATGTTTATTTGCCTTTAAAATTAAGTATGTGTGTTCATTTTGGAGGTCAATGGATCTGAAGGGGTTTGCAGATATGCAGATATATTCCTTCCAAGTGTGCATTTTGAAATAGAAACGAGGATTTTTTTTTGTTAGATTGAAAAAAATTGATTCCATTTAATTAAAAAGAAACGTTAGATATACTGTTATGATCGTTATGGTAATTTTTGTAACTGAAACTGTTGGCCAGCAAGATTTTGATTCTGTAAAAATAATTCATATCGCAAACAAGAAGTGAAGGATTTGTGCTAACTCAGAGGAAATTAATAAGTGATTGGGTGAAGGATGGCTGTGTGAACATAGTTTTAAAAGATCCTTTTTTTGATAGAAGTTCTGGACATCAGTATTGATGTTTTCAGTGCTTTTTACATTATGGTAGTAAACTTGAAAGTTCATTACACTGTCCTCTTCCCCAACCCCAATTAGATTTACAGTAGGTGACCCCAAGTGCATTTTTACCCTTGAAGCAGACCTGGTAGATCTTTAAGGATATTTGATTAATGTGAAATTCTTTGCCTTTATAAATGCTGAGTGGACTAAATGAGAATTAGAGTTATGATACATTAGTGTTCTTCATTTTCCAGCATGAGCATGTACAAATAGCATTCTAATAGCCCATTGCACAGCTGTAATTTAATATGTTTTAATGAGCCTTTGATCTTGGACATCTGGGGTCTCCATGTACTGGAAATAACTTAAGTACTTTATTTCTTATGGAAATGAAAGCCAAATATTTCTGCATTGTACTTGCAAAGCCAGAAATGGTGATATACTGATCACTTCTGCATCAGCATCTGCAAGTTGCATTTAGCAGAAAACTGATAACACACAATTCGTATTGAAGCAAACAAAATACTCAGGTTCAGAATAGAAGTAATAAGTTATTTGCAGTCTATTTTTTTGGGGTGGATTCATGCCATTACTGTGCTGAACATGGCACAAATAAGAGTTCCATTCATGGAGCTGAAAAAGTGACAGGCCTCCTAGACCACCTAAGATTTGCCTGAGCTAATTGTTTTTATTTCAGTATTAATGAGGAGCACTTAACATCTTTGAGTCTTAAAAATGAACAAAAAATGACCTGTAGGGTTGTTTGGGGTTTTTTTTAGAGTTCTGCCTTGTTGGATATCAAATTCTTTCCTTCTTTATTCCTTGTTTCTAATCACCAGAAATTTCTGTCCAATCCTCTTTTCTTGTTGCAGGTGTATTTTGCATTTGTTTATAATTCACATGAAAAAAATTTAGATATTTTTGAGTATTGAACCTTAGTTTTTTCCCCTTGATTGACTGTCCATAAATCTTGACAGCATGAATTGGAAACTACAAGAGACTTTAAGCATTTAGCAGAATTATGTGTATTTCCTGATGTACGCCCCTTATGACTCCTCTTCCATTACACTCATCCTTAACAAAACAAAAATTCATCTCAATACTTACAGAATTTGTGTTTTCAGTAAGTATTTGGGCATTGTATTTGCATAAAATAATAAACTTTTAATGACTCTTTATAACTGCAGGCTTTTTCTTCAGCATTATTTAGATCTGCAAACTCTTCCTAGGGAAAAGTATCAGGCATTCCTACATATTGACCCACAGAGGTTTTCTTCTGTGTCATATACTGTAGTAACCATGAAACCTCCCAGATATCTTAAATGAATGACATACTTATATGCTGACTAATATCCTAGTTCTATTTTTTTCTAATTTATTTATATTTTATTTCCATTTGCTTCAGCTTTGCAACCACCCTTTTTGATTATTCTCCTACAGTGACTAAATCACATAGTGAATTGTGACTAAGCTAATTTTAATGTGATTATAATCTAAAGCAATTATAATGCTTCCATTGTCTTTTCATAGCTTGTTTAAACAATAAAAGCTATAATTGTATGCTGACATGAAATAGGTGAGGACTTTCACTCTGTAAATCTAATTAACTTGTGAAAGTGCCATACTATTCATGTAAACCAGGTATGCTGTATTATGTTATAGCCATGCAAAAGATAGCTCTTGGTCAACTATTGCAACTCTGTAGTCTGTATCCATGTCATGGTTATCTTCTGATGTTCTTCAGTAGTCTGCTGAGTCTCACATTTCATAGCTCTAGTGTTCTTCATGGAATGTGGATGACATTACAGATAGTGAACTCAGCATGTTTCTTACAATGAAGAAAGCCCATTACCCCTCTTTCACATCAAAAGCAAAATGTTTTCTTGCACTCTGCAAGCCTCTAGGTCCTGATCCTCACTAAAAAATATGCAGTTCATAAACATACTTGTCCGCCTTTTGTTTAGTGACACGTGAATTTTCATTTGATAGATATAACTTAAAGAGTCATGTTAATGACTGTTCTACTCTATATATCTTGGAAAGAACAAATGCTATAGAAAAACGGTGTCAGTTTTTCAGGAGTTTGTCTTTCACTTTAGTGAGTCACAAAAACCTTTTGATTCATCTAGTGAATAAAGGTGATTTCCCAAGGCATGGAAGCTATTACTTATTTAATTTTTTTCCCAGCTTTGTTCCTGTATTTATTTTATTTGACAATCTCATCTTCCAGGTTTGTTGCCAAAGGCTAGAAGTGTCCTACCCTCTTCAGTGACAATCTCTATCACTCACTCCTGAAGGTCCTTGTGAGAAAGAATACCAAACGATCTCATGACTTTTAGCAAACAATGAAATTACATCTCTAGTGAATTAAGTAGATACAGGGGGTGATGTCTCTGATAGTTGTTTAGCAGTGAAATGAATCATATAAAAATATCAGACAACTGAGCCAAAGATGTCTGCTGTATTTTAAAAAATATGTACAGGTACCCAGACTTTTAATTTGATCATGGCTGAATGCTTTTACACTTCTCTGTAAAACGAGCAACTTTTAAAAGTAATGCATCATGTGCAGTGAATGTCATGACTTTAATAATGCTTTGACTACAATAAACATTTAACATGTTGGTATGAGAACTGTGAGTTACTGCCAATGTATCTCTGCTCTTGCTTTCATTCAGATTTGAATATTACTCATATGACATGTGAGCTATTCCACTGCATAGTTAATAATACTGTATTTCACAGAAAATGTAAAAATAATTATGCTTATCTTTATGGAATGCATTTAAAATCTTGTTTTGATTTCCTCCTTCACCAAGGTCTGTGTTTTACAGTATTCCATATTTTATGCTTCCTTTTCTCCCTGCCCATTCATATTTTGTTTTTGTTGTAAGCTCCTCTCACACAATTGCTATACTTAGAAACAATAGCTTCTCCTTCTCTGGAGTAACCACTTCTGAGCAGATTTTTAAATACTATCATCTCTACTGGCTACTATTTATACTTGAAGATGAATCTTAAAAAAAAAAAATCAGTTAAAATATGACCTAGTAAAATGAAGATCTTTGTATGTCTTTGTATGTCTCAATTTTCTTAACAGTTTAATTTAAACTTTAAAATAACCCTTTAGGCTGAGACTATGTCTGAGAAATTTCAGCCCAATAGGGACTTTTTCAAAGTTAAGGGTAGTGAAAGAATTGCTAAAGATGGAATTACTTCTGTAGAACATTAACTATGACTCTGTACTATAATTACCTTTCCTAAATGAGACTGCAGCATTTCTGTTTTGGAAATGTCTTTACACTTTGAAATTATCTCTCAATTAACTTGAATTCTCTGCTGCTTTGTGTTGGTCTCTGGCTGAACAGCAAATACGGGATGAGAGTCTTGTTCTCTTATTGAGTGAAAGCTGTCCAAATCTATGAGGAAAGTTTTATTTTTGAAGGAGAATCTTTATGATTTTAAAAATAAGTGTATACTTTTAATTACAACTAGTATTTTGTTCTGCTAATCTTAGATTTTTCACTGCATTCTGCTAACGAAGATGGTTTAGCAAAAATTTAATATTCTTTATCATGCTTTTAATTTTTATCATTCTCATAATAAATATAAGGAAAAACTAAGAAACTTTTGAAGTATGAATACAAAAGTGCACATGGCAACGTGTTTTAATGAAAATATTAGTCATATTTATTAGCCAATTTCAAAAAATAAATATGAAGTAATTAAAGTAGTAACACTTTAATTTTAATATATGGTTGTACTCAAAATAGGGGGGAGTAAAATTAAGCAGAATCATCATGAAAACTTGAATATTTTCTATCAATTATATATGTAAATAAATAATACAACCCTACAGGATAATAATGAGAACAGAATAAACACTGAAGTTTTAATATAAGAATAATGCCTGTTGACGTTATTAGAAGTTTTGCTAAAGTATTTAATCATATTCACGTTAAGAAAAATAATTAGTAACGTCTGTTATTATCATGTGAAAATCATAAAGCAGGATCAATTGAATCTTAAACATTTATATGAAGTTTCTGTTAGAACTAAGAACTTCATCAACACATGGAATGAAGCTTTAAATTACTATGCACAACAGAAAGAGTACCACAAAAAATGAATAGTTTTGTTGGAAAATGTCTTCTTCAGGCCTTCTATTTTCACTTGCTAAGCCCCCTGCAAGAGAAATGGTGAGTCTTTATTTCTGTGCCCACAATTCATACAATCTATGCACCTGACAGAACTCTGAACAAGCATATACAAATTCCATAAACAATTTTGTTTCTGGTCTCAAATAAATTTATGTCAGATGATAGGAGAACTCTTTAAGCATAGAAGTCTCATCTAAGGTAACGTATTTTATAACAATGAATCACAAATAGGTTTTCTACAAATTTCTAATCACTGTCTTAATAGAGTCTGCAACATCAGAAATAGGTCTTTGCTTTCTCTGTTGAAGATTTCATACACAGCTTTAAAAAAAACTGTAATGGTACACAGAGGTAATAATTTTAAATTTTTTTTTGAGACTTGCCCTGAACACTGATATTGAGAAAGTACTTGGGAATATTTGCATAGATTTCTTACACTTTTTGTAGGCTATAATTATCTCTGTAGGTGGAAAAGGAGGCTGTATTTGTTCGTGCTCAATACACTCTTACACTAGGTATGTTTTACTAATTTAACATTCTAAGTATTTAATTGTCTTTATAATGGTTCAATCAGCCATATGCCTCAGAGGTTATACTGAGAATTTTTATCCCTAGCCAATGTTTACTTTCAGATTATAATGAGCAGTTAGTAAGTACTCACCATCAGTTCCTGAGAAAAGGGAAATCTTTGTATTAGTGGACAAGTGGGAAAATGATTCAGAAAGCTGATTATTAGTTCATGTAAGTAGATAATGGGCCAAATTTTGTTAAGAAAAAACAGGGAAAGCGAAATTCTTACTGCTAGTACAGACAAATCCTGTGCACTAACAATAAAATAGGTGCTGGGGCTTCTACTGGGTAGCAAATCTGAATAACCTCTGGGTTAGCAAATTCAGATTAGATATATGGTTTTATTTTTGTTTTCTGTCATAAGGCTGATCAAACACTAAAATATGTAGCCTAGAGAGGATTGACTATCCAACCTTGATAGTCAAAACTGATTTGACATGAACAACCTGATTTAACTTGATCCCGCTCTAAGTATCATCAGCTGATAACCAAAGGTTCTGCTCAACTTAAATAGTTCTTTGATTCTATGGTTTAGCTACATGATATCATTCTCCAAATTTTGTCAATGTATAAACCTGAACCACTGGAATGGCTATTTTATTCTGAGGAGAAGTGGGCCCAATATATTACTCAGTTATTTCTGCACTGGTCTTCATTGTTCCTTGAATCTGAAAAGTAATGTGAGATTATGAGGCAAAAACTATATTCTGTTTCATTTTAGTAGTAAGAGAATGAGCTATTTGTCTTACCTGATGCTGTGTTTGAAAGTTGAGAGTTTAAACGAAGTCCAGTCTTCAGAAGGCTTAACAAAATAAATCCCCTGAATAATCTGTCAAATTTTATTTTGAGTATGTATATTAAGCATTGTGGGAAATAGTCACCCAAGGAACTGTATCTTGTATGGAAAAAGAGGAGTCTTTATTTGTAGAGGATAGACAAACTATTGGTCTTTATAAAGTGAATGTTTATTAAAAAAAGTGTAGTATTACCAATTTCAATTTCAGATTTATATTGATGGCAAGGCTGTGAAGGACAAAAATGAGTCTAATAAAATCTCTTTTATGTACCTGATAGCTGACATATTTGAGGTGACTCAGCTAAGGCAAGGCAGGCCCCTATATTTTAATTTGAGATCACTTTACAACCAATTTTCTCTGCAGGTAGCAATTTCTTCCAGCAAGTAGCAAAAACATTATCTCTCACTTTTCATGACGAGAGGATGCCATAAACAAACTGTGAATCCTACAGTGTCATGACCATTTAGATCAAGTCGCTAAATCAGTAAGAAATACCTGGGCACAAGGTATATTGTTTAGGTATACAGGTGTGTATATATATATATTATATATATATATATATATATATATATATATATATATATATATATATATATAATATATATATATATATATATTGGTATATATTTTTGGCTTTTATTTTCTGCTGTTTGCCAATTATCACCTTGTCTTTAATAGTTTGCCTTCATGATATTCATCACTGGCATTAATTGTCGCTTTCTTCAGTGGTCTCTTGGATCTTTCTAAGATGCTACTCTGTCAGTGTCTTTACTTTTCTACTAACTTTAAAAAAGCTTGGTCTAGATTAATGGATTGTAGTTGATATTAGGCTATTTTAATCTTTTTGATTTATAACACAGGAAAAATACTATGAACTATATGTTTGTCTGTTATAAATCTTGAAATATTGTTTAGTTTTTAATACTGTGAGTTTAAAATGCAGTAATGTTTAAATAGTTTATACTTTAAGTGACAGCACAATGCAATACAGCATATCTCATGTTTCCTTTTTAAAGAAATAATGTTCCAGCTTTATGCTTCTTGGAAGAAAATGGTCCAGCTTAAACCAATTATGGTTTGTCTTTTTTTATACTCCTAAAATCCAATTTTATACATCCATTTAAACAAAATCCAATTTAGGATATTGGTTGGTTTGCTAAGTCCCTGCAAGAGAAAGTGAATTGGTTAAGAAAATAGACTTTCTAATTTTCATACTTATTCTTAGCTGTTGAAAATCTTATTTGAAAACTCAATGTCATCTTCATACATCATAGAGTACTTGTAGTGGGAGATACAGACTGAAAATTAACTTTGAGGGAATGCGATATTATACAAGACATTTTCCTAATAAGATGATCATTTATGCTCATTATGCTTTTTGTAAAATGAGAAAAAAAACCAACAAAAAAAAATACTTCTTACCAGAATTACTGTAAAAATATTGCAATTTTCAAAATATAGTTCAGTAATTACTGTAATCTCGCCACACATCTCATAAACAGCATTCCAAATTTCAGTTGATTTTTTTTGTCAAGAAATTTACTTGCTTCTAGCACAGAAGATTGTTCAATGGGATATTCTTTACAAACTACCCACCTCAAATTTATTCTGTGTGTCTGTGGAGAAGATGAGTATGAAATTCACAGTGAGACATTGCTGCTAACAGAGTGTGAAAAAAAAAAAAAAATTCTTGGGAAAATTTGCAGCAAGAAATAGCACATGTTTCCTGAAGGAAAGATTCTGTCCCTGGGCAAGAATCTGGCAACCACAGTAGGGAGAAGCTTGCTCTCTGAGCTCGTGGAGGTGCTCACCCAGTGGCTTGGCAGGGCCCAAGCAGTGGGTAGTGGGAAGGCATTGGTGAGACTTTCCACAGGGAAGGGAGGACAGAAGTCCTCACAATTCCCTGTGATAAATCTAAGCATGTAACTCTCTTTACAATTCTGCAGCTGTCCCATTAAAAAAAAAAAAAAAAATTAAAAAAATCACATTTCTCTGCATTCTTATTACCCTGTGAGACTACCCTTCTGATTTTAAAGTAGCAAGAAAGACCAAACTAACTGTTTGGGATAGCTGAGTATCAATGTGCCTGCAGTCAGCATTCTCCTCTGCTGAGTTTTTTTTTTTTTCATCCCCTTCCCTATAGTGATCTAAATGGTAGAAAGGGAGAATATTTTTGATGCTACTTTTCATTCGTCATGAACACAGAAGGAGGCTGCATATTCCATTTCCTTGACTGCAAGATATCTCTGCTGCTACCAGCTTGGAGTTGCTGAGTGCATACTTGTGTTGGAAGCTGTGACTTAAACACACAGTTAATACTGTAATCAATATGCCTTTGCTGTACTAGACAGTAACTGTGATGTCACATTTTGCATCAAGCTATGAAATTTTACATTATTGATGCAGTTCAGGTTTTTTCTTACTTTTCTAAGCTATTTAAAGGGCATATTTCAGGGTTTGTTAAAAATAGTTCTCATACCGGTCTGTAGGTGAATCCTGCCATTACAATTAATGCTGACAAATGATCAGGCTGCTTCAATGGACAAATATAAGGAAGATGCTGAGTTCTTAAAAAAAAAAAATAAAAATTGACTTTTTTGATGCCTCTAATAATTGTTGGTTTGCTTTTAAAAATTCTAAGCCTCAAAGGAGAAAGATAAATTATTCCTGGAAGAATTAATAATTATCTGATTTCATATTCCTATTAAAAGAAAGCCTGAGATGAGTTATTTTACATAGCGTTTAGATGACCAATATTGGGACAAATATACTTAAGAAGTGTTTTTTGTGTTTTCTGGAAAAGATCTCAGCACTGTCTTATTACTGGAGAATCAGTGTGGTTTACATTACTTAAAATTGTCATAATTTGTAATTGGGGAGAGAACTCTATACTTCCTCTGGCAAAGTATAATGGTTTATTAAAATGTGTTCTTCACAGAACATAACCATCTCTGGGTTGTATAGTACTGCAAACATTTTAATCAAAATCAGTGAATCCTAAAATGATATTCCCTTCTAAAGAACAAATAAGACTTTTTTTGGAATGTTTTATTTTATGTGGAGCCCCTGGGGCAGGCACTGGGAATCTGGGGTCATATTACCTCTGGTGAAAAATGTTGGTGCAACTTTATGTTTGTTTCCAATCTATAAAACTCTGGTAATAATTAGTTTCTGTCATCTGTGATCTAGTGATCTCTGTGATTTATGAGATTTCCAAGGCTGTCCATTAGATCATGTTTGGAACCTCTGCTTCAGCTCCTCTTTTCTCTATTACTCCTTGCTGTATCCATTCTCTAATGTCCCTGTATGTGTCTTCACTCAACAAAATTCTGATCAAAAGGATAAAGAAAAATGAGTATGACAGACCACATAACAAATTCCATGTAATTAACACTGAGAATTATTTGCTCTATTTTATATGCACAGTCTGAACACGGATAAGATTAAAGACACTGTGTTTAATAAAATATTTGTAAAGATTTGGATGATGAGTGATGAGGTGTTGTTGTTGAGGTGTTGTTTTGTTCTTCTAAAAATTCTTTTTTACAGTTAAAGTTCCTGTTGCAAAGGAGCAGTATATTCACTCTGCTAGGGAGATGATCTGGTTTGATACAGAGGGAGGAATGTCTCACAGTTACTGTGGGCTTATGAGAGACTTGTTAGCAAGTGGATACAACAGTTTGCTTTGTATAAAGCTCTATTACTCCATGATTTTTAGACATGAGAAAACATTTTTATCTTGTTCTTTTTCCTGCTTTGCATAATTAGTGACTATGAAGGTAAAACGTCAGGGTGGGAAACACAAAATGTCACTTTTGGGACCTGGAGGTCCTCTAGTTGCCCGTGGTGGGAGTGCTGCTATTAAGGCTGTCCATACAGTGAAGGAATTAGAGCTGTGCTCATCTGCATGCTCAGCAAAGGATGGGGTGTTCTGAAATCTTCCTATATAAATGTAGTATAATTGAAAACCTGTTCATGAAAATTTTAAAGAAATTACTTTGAGAAGACAAAATTGTACCATTAATTTTGCAGGGTATATTAATCTGCTATTACAAAATATATCTAAATATTTTATATGAAAAAATATCAGAAAAATAAGTATTGTAACAGATTTAAATTTTGTCATATAATTTTTTCGTGTAGGGTTTTCTGTCCATCTCACAATGAAAGAAATTTTTTTTTTTTTTTTTTTTTTTTTTTTTTTTTTACTTTTTGAAGACAATTTTAGATATTAGAATTATCTATGTGTTTACTTATTTGGCTTGCAGAAAAAATGACTAGGTCCTGTATAAATATTTGTGCTATTATATAGCTTAATGCTGTAGAAAATTTCAGGTCACTTAAAACACTGGCAAGGTTTTTAAAGGTTTTCTTTTTAAAGAAGAGTTTAATCTAGATTGATAATACCGGTATGAAATTTGGCAATTACTGATTTTGTGCAGTTAAAATTCTTTCTAAGTAATAGATAAAAGGAATTTTTTCCGTGTATACATGCATACACAGAGATAGCAATGTAGAACTAGGGAAAATTCATCCTCTATGAGATTGGCAAGAGCTGATGTAGTGGAAGCTGCTGTTTTCCTTCATGAAGTCAGACTTGAGACACACTACTTTCACAGATTTTGTAGCAGAGGAAATTATACCCCCTCCCCAGATACATATTGTGATATTTGCATAAAGATGAACCATATTAAGATTCCTCTACTTAACATAGAGAGACATTCATTACCTTGCATTTAACATGCTTTTTTAAAGTGGCATCTAATTATTGCCCTTGTGTAGTAGAAATACCTTTGAGAAAATGTGTGTCAGGTGTTGAAGAAATATATCTGGCTATTCTTCCTTAAGAAAACGTTAATTGTTCTTTGGTGGGGTTTGTTTCTTTGTTGGATTTTTTAGTTTAATTTTTTTAAAAATTCTGTAGTAGTGGTATGTAAAAATGCCTCTGTTTATGAAAAATGCACAACATTAGGGAGCAAGAGGCATCTCAGTGAGCCTGCACTGAGAACACACACATTTTGCTTGACTGCAGATGTACTAAAAGAGATCCCAACACATGCCAACATGTTAAAATCCAGAGACTGCTGTAAGTATTTTGGACATTAGATGAAAATATAGACATAACAGTTAGCACTGTTGTAGTACTAGTCTGTGCAGTCTGTTTTCTTCAGTGTCTCTTCAGTATACAAAAACATCTAATTGAAGAAAGCACAGAAGAATAAAATATAAATGTTTTGTCATTATGTCAATGTGTGTCTTCTGGACTTTTTAATGTTTTTCTCAGTTCAGTTCATTGCTCTGTTTGGTTCCTTGTCTGGTTTTCCAATACTACAGTATTGTTCAGTACAGTAGAACATATTTCTCCTTTTAATTTTTGACTTTTCCCCAGTAGTACCACTTAGGAATGGCCACATGATATGGCATGAAGGTGTGAAGGTAGGAGTAAGGCCACCAAAGTCCTCTGGAGAAGCTTAGTGATTTTTGGGTAACCAGTATGAGAGAAAGCATGACTACAGGCTGGTGACATGGGGAAATGTGACTTAGACACTGTTCTCAAAACTCTCTCTGTGTTTGCCTCCAATAAGCTATCGCTGAGTTTTAATCTTCAGAGAAGAACTGCACACTTATGTGAAAAGCTTGGTCCTCGGCTTGTTCACAAATTTTCCAGAGCTCTCTAACAGGGTTTGATAACTGATGATGTACAGGACAGTATATTCCAAAAAGTTTTACCCTTGCTTCCAAGTACAACCCAGAGATCGAATGTGTTTCATAATACAGTACAGTGGATGAGTAAAGTATGTGGCTATTTTTTGATTGTTTTTCCCTTGAAAGAGAACTCCCCTTATTTGTTGTTGTTTTTGTTGTTGTAATATGAGACACAAGAAGTAGGACAAAGGCTGAAAGGGAAACACTGTGCTCATATCTAAAAAAGGAAGAACAGACAACCCTGGGAACTACTGACCTGTCAGCGTCACCTCTGTTCCTGGAAAGATCATGGAACAGATTCTCTACTTCACGTTTTCCTGTGAGAACAAGGAAATATGACAGATATGCTGAAGGTAGAATAAAGAAATTTCCTCATACAGGTTTAAGAAACTAGCTAGTATCGCTGTGATTGAAAGCTGACATTAAAGACTGAATAGAAATTAGCTAAAAACGTGCAAGGATTTTTTTTTTTCTGTACAAGCTTCATTTATTTGGTTTTAAATAACTCTTAATTCTGAGTACTGTAATGTTGTTAAATACTCTGTTTTCATGATGCATATCCTAATCTTTTTTCCTAAAGTATAGTAGCATAAAAAAAATAAACACACATCAGTGGCAAAACATGCCAGTAAGAATGAATTCTTACACACATATGAATGGGAGCAAAAATAAATAATGAAGTAAATGCCCCTCTTGTTTCCTAGAGTATTCTCATTTAGGTTGTGCTTTTGTGGGAGGAGTATTCTGGCATAAGTGAATGCAACTATTAGACTATGAGCAGAAATTGTAGCTAAGTGAATTGCCTGCAGAAATTATTGCCTCTTAAGAAAATACTCTTACTTAATCTTAGGCACTATGCTGGAACTTCCAAATAAAATATTTGGATTCATATGAAAACTTTGTATGGAGTTAGCTAATTCCCATCCCCCTCCTTTATTTTAAATAGGCAACTCAATATCTAAATTTTGGTACTAACTTTCTTGCCTGCAATCTCTTTTTTTTTTTTTTTTTCTTAAGTGGAGAAGCTGAGATACATGGAAGTGAACCAGTGATTTTTCTTTTAGAAATGAACTATTGTTTAATTATTATTTTTATTATGATGTCCAATCTGGTGATGAATTGGAACATCTGAATTGACCTGTTCTCTAGGTGAGTAAAATCCTGCATCGCTGCCTATGTCTGCATCAGTCAAGAAACCAAAGTTTCTTGATGGCAGTGGTGGAAATGTGTCACAAATCCTAATTAAAGGGTAAGTTAAAGGAGTAGTTATTCTTTCCTTTGTGTTGCACAGGTTAATTCTCTAGCAACTAACTTCACTGATGTAATACAGGCAGCAACGTCAATCTGTACATCCACTTTCACTAAATAAGAGAATTCCCTGAGTTGGTTCTTCTTTTTGTAGTTTTAAAATGGAAAATTAAAATTAGAAAAAGATTTAATCCATAAGTAATTTGATAACACTAGTTTTAAACTGCAGTTTATCTGGCTAGTCAAGTCAAGCTTCTATCAGTCCTAATTCACTTAAAAAAGGATTCATGCTTAATTTGGACATTCTGTGTTGCAACAAAGGAAACTTGAAATTTTAGTGAAAACATCTTTGATCAAATGTCAAGATATATTGTCACTTGTCAAGAAAAATTTTTATTGCACAACCCTAAATTGTCCTTTTGATTTAACTTTGTAGTATGTGTTAGGCTTTTTTGCAAAGGCACGAGCAGTTGCATAATGGATAACATTTTTGCAGGAACATTTTCATGATTGATGCAAAACTACATGAACTGTAGAAATAACTTTGAGAACCCACTAGGCAAATCTGTAGGATCCCAGCATGACGTGTGCATGTGAATAAACATTTGTGAGTGCACCCTTTTAAATGTAAGCTAGAATTTGGAGAAAACATAGAAATTTGTTTTAACTTCTTTATTCTTTTATTTCTCTGATGAAAGTCTGTGACATTTGTGAAAGCAAATAAAAGTCATATGCAACTATTAAACCTGGACACCAGAGAAAGATAGTAAACATGCTCAAAATATTTGTGAAACCATGCCTGCCCAAAACAATTGAGCTCTGTAGCTGCTCTGTATATGTTGCTTAGTACTCTTAGAGGAAACATTCTCTCATAATTTTTTCAAAAAGTTAAAGATATGCAGTTGTATTAAGTCTTTGATGAATGTAGAGTTGTCTTTAAGGCATGTAAAAACTGCTTGTGATGCAGTGGGATAAGTTTATGAGGATCCTGGAGAGTGCTGTACAACAATTTTTTTATTATTATTATTTATATTATTCTCTTGGCCCTAAGTAATGTATTATGCATAGAAAATGTATTGGTGCTGCAAACACAAATAGATCAACTGAGAGAACACCCTTTGCCTGAGGTATCTTTAGAACTGTGAATGGGAAGCTCGATGATGAATTGGATAGTCTGCTTCGAAGGACAGATATATAGTGTCTGAATAAGAAAAAGCATTTGTGCATGAAAGCATGCCACAACTGTATGTAGTGCAGGCTGCTCTGAGTGATAAAACAGTTTACTATCACCTTTACTACCAATGAAGTATGTCAATTTAGGGTCTGATGTTCTGCTTTATTTATTGGAGACTGTATACCTCTGTATACAATATAACATTTTGTAGTGCCTATTGCTAAAGAGTAAAACCCCCAAATTCATCTTTCTCGATATTAAAAAGTAAACCTGCTTCCTTCAGTTCATTTTTTCCCCAGAAACAGCAGTTTTATTTTGATGCTTGCCTCTTTTAGTTATTTCTAAAATGCACAAAAAATATTACCTATTCTAACCTTAGTTAACTTGCAGTTGGAGGGCTGAAGAGTTTCATTAGCATAACTCTTTAATGGAGAAATAATTTAATATTCCTCAGAAAACAATAGAATTATATTTGGGTAAGGTTCAAATGAAAACAAAGACTTAAGTTTCTGGCTTCGTGTCTTATGAGATAAAGTCTAAGCTGACTTTTCTACATATTCTTTCTGATCTGGATTGAGGTAAAAGCAAGGTTATGATAGAAAATAAGTGGTCTTCTAACATAACACTTTATAACACCCCAGAACAAGATTCATGACATGAGAAGGACAAATCCTTATTTTAGGAACATAGTAGACCTTGCTTGGCAATGTATAAACCATACTTTTGCCAGTAATGTTCAACTTTCCTTACAGTACCTCAATTTAACTTTCCCTCTCCTGCTTATTTAATATTTTTTATGCAATTTTTCTTTTTTCATCTCTGTTTTAATTTTACTTCTTTCTTTGTCTTTGGGGAATAAAATGTGTGGATATTGAAACATGCTGTATGTTCCTCATTTTGTATGCTTCTCTGCTGTGTCCTGCCCCTTTGCCACACTCTTGCTTTTGATGCTCTGTCATTTCATCAGTTTAGATTGAATTCTCTAAGAGTAGTGAAATAGAATAAGAAGGCTTCTTTTTGTCTGCTGTGTGGAAATTCCATTGAAATCAGCCTAAACTAACAACAGATGATGACTGGCAGATCAGGTGTTAAAAAACAGCTTTAAATTTAGTCTGAAAAAATAAAGGGAAAGAGGAGTACCTTTTTTCTCATATTGAAAATGTTTAGTACTGTACTTTTTCAGGCCTAATTACCTAGAAGGTTTTAATGTTCTTAATGCCCTTTGAAAGAACAATTTGGAGAAGATAGCAATGATCTTTTTCATTCCCATTTCTAAAAGTTCGGTGGCCAGGATATTTGCTTGGAGTAAAAGCAAAAATTCAAATCTCTCTGAGTTTGGCATAGTCCACTAAAACACTGCACTCATGGCCATCACAACCCTTGTAGCTCTTGTGATTACTGGGGAATGTCTAATTTGCAATATACAGCCAAAGGCAGTCTAAGATATTTTGTCTGCTGTACTGTACAGCCACCTCGGAGTTTACTGCAGCTATTAAAGATGTGAAGGCAGGAAGGGGTTGTAGGGTATTCTTTTCCTTTCAGCCATGCCCCAAATCAATACCAGGATTTTACAATCTTGGTGGATCTGAACATGGTGACTGACCATGGACATTACTTAATCTTAGCCACAAACATCCCTAAAAATATACAGATATCTATTAGGATGAAAGAATCCATAAGACATTGGCTGAAGGAATCACCACAACATTTAGAATTATTAATTATTTTTGATCAAAGTAAATGTTTTTATGTTACACCTAGCAATTGATGGGTTTGTGTGATTATAGAATAGAGATGATTCATCTGAAGTATGCTTGTAAGAGAACACCATTGACGAGTTTTAAGTGTGCTGAGAACTCCAAGCTTTACCAAAGAAAAAGAAAATGAAAATGAAAAAAGGTATGTGAATCCGAAAGTATCAGAAAGGTAAGCAGAGTGTTATGTTCTAAATGTTCAACATATTTTCAGGAAACAAATGGTAAGCTGTCTACGTGAAAACCATTTGACAATTTAGAGTAACAGAATGTTGCCTGATGAATTTCTTGTCCTCTCATTGAAAGAATTTGTATATTTACTTTTGAATAGTTCGCGAAGGAATGAAAGGAAAAGAAAGGCAAACCTTGCTTATACATTTATAGGAGGGAAGAGCTGTAGATTCAACTGTCTAGATCATGAAAACTGAGAAATACCAAGAAAGCTTCCTTGAAATCCCTATAAAAAGACAGTATTTGGAAATATTAATGTGTTCAGTAATCATATATGCAAGGATTCTGAAATGCAAGATAACATTACTTGTGAAAGAGCAAAAACCAGTCAAATACTGTCTTGTAACCACTGGCAGCAGTGGAGCAATTAACACCTTTCAGACAGCAATTAATAGTATTAATGAGCACAGCATTTGAAGAAAGCATTTATATTTGTAGATAGCTGAATTTATCATGATGAGAGTTGTTAATGGTATGCTTAAAATATTTCTGTGAATGTATCTGTAGTGAATAGTGTTCTTTCTGTGACTCACATGTGATTGTCTCTCAGTGTGAACCCCCAAAACTGATACCAGGACAGGTCTTCTTTTGCAGGCTTCTACTCAAAATCCATATTCATGCCTTATGCCTTCTTCTTTCAGTGAATACCTACTATGTTCCATCAGTAAGATCAACTATTTTTTTTATGCTTTAATGATCCATGTGCTCTTCCATATAAGTAAAAATAAATAATTAAAGATAATTTTCTTCTTTATCTGTGAGTGGAAATATCAATCTGCTAATACCCCATTTATGCTTGCAAGTAAGTATATTTATATTAAAGTAAATGAAAGTGAGTTAGTGAACTCAGTAGTATGTTACTGACTCATCTACTTGTAAGTTATTTATTTAGAAATATTTTTTTTAAATTGGCGCTATTTAATTATATAAATCAGTGCCATAGCACTGCATTGACACAAATAAAGTAAGCAAAGCAAAGTTCTATTTATTTATTTACCAAACTTAGAATTTTAGTGCATTTGACAAAATTCATGTTAGCATTCCTGGAAATGGCTTTATAATGATTACCACTTTTCTCTGCAGAGGGAAATAACAATGTTGCTTCATTTCCTGTGTGACAAGAAGGTCAGATAATAAAAACCTAAAAAACATCTTCCATGATTACAAAAAAGTTATCTTTTCTACAGAAAATGTGTAATTTCTTCAGAAAGAAGATGAAGAAAAAAACAGGAAGTGTTCTCTTACTATTGAGAGCACTGAAGTACATCTCCACTTTACAGGAGCATTTGAAAAACCTTTCCATTTAATAGGGAACTTGTTTGATTCAGTAGGTATTGAAACCTATTAAGACAGTTTGGCATATCTTTCTAATGTGTGAAAATAATTCATTTGAATCAGACTCCCATTGTGGGACAGGTTTCTTTCAGCATCTTAAAAATAGATAAAAGAAAAATTGAAAAAAAACCTCAAACTGAGCTGCAGGTTTTTGATTAGATTTTTAGCATGCATTTTTTTAACTCTATCCCCAGGTATGATTTGTTTGCAGCTGTTTTTCTTTATTCTTTCTTCTTCAGTGTTTCATAAGGTCTAGTATTTTTTTCTTATTAATATTTCTGTTCTTTTATAGAAGAAAATAGAAAAACAAATGTAAAACAACATTCAAAAATGCACATGCAACATTTAAAGTAAATACTAATATATATTTTTTCCTGGAGCTTATAATTCCTTCAATTAGTTCTAGAAAACCTTTTTCTTACCAAATATTACAAAACTCAGTAACTCTTAGACTTTCTTAATTTTTTTTTTTTGCTGGCCAATGGCCCATGACTGGAGTGGAAGATTTTGTCATCTCTGAGTAGGATTCTGTTCTGTATTTTTAATGGATATTTGCAGGCTCCATCTCTTCTCAATACCAGAAATCAGACACTTTTGCTATTTCTTGCCACTCTTAGGCCGCCTGTCTCTTTTTGGTTTCCTAGTGCATCTTTACCCATAAATTTTGAGGAGTATTTATTAACTTAAGTTCCTTGCCTTTAAGATTTCCCATTTAAAAAGTTAGGAAAAGCTTGGTAGTCCATAGCTTTCTAGCATGGCAACTGTTTTCAAGTAGGCGGATTGCAAATCTGAGCTGTACTACATCAAGGGCTCACCATATTTTGGTTCTGGTGAAAATTCATGAAACGCCTTTTATTTGTTATTTACTCTGTTCTGCCTTGTTACTGTTGGAAAAAAACCCCCCAATACTACTACCAAATCGTGCTGGAAATATGCATACTTATTGCTATATGCCTAATTGTGCTTATCTTTCTATTTTTTTTTTTTTTTTTTTTTTTTTAGTGAAGACTAGATCTAAGTTCCCAAAACACTGGAATTGCTGTTAGAGTAAGCAAATTTGTTTTGTGTGTGTTTTCTGGAAGATGACTTCTGTCCAGCTCTTACATTTTTTTAAATTATAGTGTTAGTGACTGCTGCAAATACTGTCTTTATTGTATAAATAACTATTAATGTTATTAATGTTTTTTCTTATTTTCAAACAGGAGATGTGGTCTTTTATGAGTAGTATTTGTGCTAAAGATATAAAAATATTATCTAGGTATTTTTAGTTTGTGATGTAAACCAGACATCAGTAAACATTTCAGAGTAAGATAAAATCATGGTAAAAATATATTTGATTAAAAATGTTACATAAACATAAAAAAGTTAAATGAGCAAGTAATGTTATTTTTTATAACTCTTAATACTATAGAATATTTTTTTTTATATACCCAAAGTGTAAAATATACCAAGAAGAATAAAATAAGGTTTCATCTTGCAGAAATTATGCAGCAAGTTATAGAAGTAGAACACAGATTCAGTTATGCTGAACTTATTCAGGCCAATTTATAGAGTAGTGGAAGCAGGTATTGCTTCTTTTCCCTGAGTACACCAGAATATGCTCTGCACTCATTGCTGATTAATCACTTTTTATTTACTCAAACATAAAATTTGATTTCTCTGTTCTGTTAGGTTAAAATAGAATGAAGGTTTGCCAAAAAACTGTTTTATTTTGATAAAATAATCTTTGGCCTAATATATGTCCTAGGAAGAATAGTGAAGTCCAACAAGGCAAGCGTCAAGAATTTCTTATTCAGTTCCATTGTTAAGACTTAACCTAGCTGGTTTTCAAGCGTTCATTTGTTTTTTTGTTCCCACCTCAACAAAGACTTTCTTATGTTAGTATTATTTAAGCAATATTTACTGACAAATTGTTCATGTAATTTTGCAATTGGACCATGCTCTTTCAAGGATAATGTTAATGATATGAAGCCTTCTAAATGTGGTGAACAAAGAACAGTTTTAACTGCCATGCACATATGTACAATGAAAAGGTTTCTATTGAGGAAAGCAAATCTGTGTGTGATTTTAATAGCAACGCTATGTTTTTTCTTTATTAGTTCTATCTTCTGTGAACAAATATGAAGATTAAATATTCAATAAATACAGAATTTTAGAGTGCCTTTGCTCAAAAGCTCAGTATTTTACTAATTACTCTGAGGCACTATGCAGATCATACACTCTGATTGCAGATCATATCCTGACTGGATATCAGGGGCTTAACCCCACAAAGCTGTGCTGGGAGATGACAAGGGGAGAGACCTCAGGGAACAAAGACTAACCTGGTAAGTGAAGGCAAGGAAAATGAAATCAAATGGACTGGCTCAGACTTGGTTTGGAACTTTCTCTTATGTTGGGGCTAACATCTCTGTTCTAAGCTGGTGAATGCTTCTGTCAAAGAAGTAAGCCCTTCATGTGCCTCTGCTCCATTGCTTCCCAGCGTGCCAGACAGTCCTCACATCCTCTAGACAAGTATGAAATAGTTTTAGTTGTACAACTAGCATTTCATAGCAACACGTAACTGAACAGGTAATTTTACCTTTTTGAAGTGAATGTTTTATTCATGTCTTTTAATGGGACTTTCAAGCACAAAAATTGCTTGCCCTAAGTAACAGTTTGTGTTCAGGTATTTGCAAATTGTTTAGAGCAAGTTTTGCTGTAAAAAAGGATTGTGTTTGTCTCCTGTTGGGTGTTTTTTCCTGCATAACTTTCCTCAGTGGAGTGTCATCGTAATGAGGGTGATGTTCAAATTTCTTTTCTGAACCATGTAGAAATACATATTAATACTGCCATTAATATTTAAAAAATCCAGCTTCTTTCTCTCCAGGAGGATTTTTACTTTGCAAAGCAAAGCAGCTCTCTGTGGCAGAATTGTTTCTAAATAACACCACAATTTAAAAATAAAAGTAAAACCTGAAAATGCTTTTTACTTAATACTTTACTCATAATGAATAATAATCAATTATCTTAAGAGATAAGTTAATGTTTTCTCAGGGCAAATAGGCCTTTTAAATTTTTTTTAAGAGACCCCAATAACATTTGTTCATTAAAATAACATTTTATGTGGAACATGCAGGATTACTTTAATAAAAAGGAAAAAACCATTTTCAAATAACGTTTGCTTTATTAAAACTGTAAGATGTTTTGAAGGCAGAAGCAGAAAAAAGAATTTTATTAGAAAACATTTTGATCCTAATAACTTTGTCCTCTTTTAACAGAAAAGCTTATTGTCTCAATGTCTTGAGAAACAAGCTGTGACAGACAATTCATTACTTTTTTCAAAGTAATTTTATTTTTAAAGGAAACATTTTTATTCTCTTTCTCTTTAGGGATGAAAAACAGAACCCGAAATATTTTCATAGATCAAATAGTCCTGACTATCTTTTAAAGAAAGGAACATATACGGAGAATGTGTTTAATTTGAATTCACTATAATTGATAACAGTATGAAAGGTAAAGCTTATTTTCTGAGGTTTCCAGCCCTTTTAGCAGTTATTTAATCTGAAATTTCAAGTAAATAATGAAGTGGGACCAGTGAAACTCTCGTTTTAAAGTTTCTTACCTTATTACTCTCTTCTAATCTCTGCTGTGCAGCCAAGGCTTTTTAATCTTCTTTTCTGCTTTGTACGACTAGTTTCTTCTGCCTGTATTCAGCTGGAAAGTTCACATCCAACCTTTGCTTTCTTCCTCTTCTATAAAATACAGGCTGTGACAGTGACAAATGCTTGGTGGCTCTATTCAATGGCTATTCAAGGGTGTGCTGGCATCAAACTCCTCAATGAGTCGTGTAGCTGCGCTTCTCACATTTGTGCTGCAGGGAGCCCAGATTTCAAGGGGTTCATAGGGACAGTAGTGCAAATGTTGGCTCTGGCAGCCTTACATACTGGCATGAGGATGCTTATTTCTTCTTATACTGGCTCCTGTTATTACTGCTAAGATGAGGAATAACTGAACAGGCCATTGCAAGGCAGAACCACTTACAGTGAAGAAAAAAAAGTTTGTTCTAACTTTATAGAGTGCTGAAACTTGCAGAGCTTTCATGTAGATTGCAATACATTTAAATAGTATTCTGGTCATGCTTGTAAGATTTGTCTGATTTTGATTTCCTGTGTCACCCTGTGGTCATTATCTTTCTCTTTACTGTGAAGCTCATAACCAGTTAAATAATTTTTTCAGTTATTTTTGTGTAGGACAGTAACTAGGAGTGGATGCTTAGGGAAACTGTAAAGAAAAACGGCATTTTGGAATGATCCTACTGCTAGCACATCCTTGATTTTTCTGGCAATTAGTGAATTAGTAATTTTCTGAGTTAATACTGAAAGGCCAACTACGATGCATAAACTACATCCTACAGACTTGTATGATGAATCTATGGATCTTTCAGATCTTTCCTGTGTTTTTCACTTCCTGTGTCCTGTGGTTTTGTAATTTATTAAAATTGCAAAATTTATTAAAATATTGGTTTTGTAAATTATGTGGGTAAGATACTGTGGATATTGTATGAGTGAGAGTACTGCTTTCTTTTGGTTTAAACCGAAGGCAGGCTAAGTCCTATTCCCATCTCTCCACGTTTTCTGTGTGACCTTGCTAAATCATTGTGAATAGGAGATAAAAAATAAAACATGAATGGCTTATTTTTAGATACCATAGGTTTTGACTTACTCGCTTCTGTGTGTCAGAGTAATCTAATGGCATGTGTAAAATTCTTGCACTTTCAGGACATGCTCATTTTTCAATGCAGTAAAACAAACAACACATCCTATAACAGTTGATGAGGTGTCTCCAGCTGTCTAATGGGGAGTTTTCACTTAGAAATGTAAATATTATGGCAACAGACTAATAATACATTTGCTGACTGAAGTGTTTTATGAATCCAGCTCTATGAAAATATTCCATATTGGATTTTCTTCCTGATTGGGAATTCCAAATTAACTTCAATGAGCCTGAGACATCTGGTGTCTGATCACCAGCATAAGAAAAAATGTTTGAAAAATACAGCATTCCTTTAAGTGCAGGTATAATATTTAAATTGAGAACTGAAATCAGCTATTAATCAGCTAATAATCAGTATTAGTTGGGGAATTATGAAAACTTCAATAGTCCACCAAAACATTAGTCCTCTACAGAAAAACTTAACATTAGTATAAAATGGACAGACTGTGGAAAGAAACTTGTATGTTTGATTTGAATTTTGCTTTTATTATTGAAGAAGGGTGGGGGTTCTGTTCCCCAGAATCTCGCAGTTTGCACAGAAGTCCTCCAGGCTCTTCAGCCCAGCAAACCAGTTGCATAATAAAGCTCATCTCTCTGCACCTTCTTGACTGCACTCAAATTGTCTTCACCGGTTTTATTTGCTTGCTCCCCCACCTCTTCCCAGTTTTTGTGCTCCTGTTTTTCTAGCTAGTGAAGTTTCTTTAGTGACATGGTTCAGCTCAGAACCACCATGGAGAGAATTTTCTGGACTAAATATCAGTAGTTGTCTCGGTAGACAACCAGGAAGGTAAAAATCTTCTGTCTTAATGCAGCATGAATATGATGTCCAGATAGGCAGCCAATGTTCTTTTAGGGAACCTGCAGATCTAGTGAAGTTACTGTATGCTTGTGTATGAATTAAACCCATGTGGACATCCTTTAAGTGGGACACATTTATTAGAATAGATATTATTATTATTTTTTTAAAGTATATATTAGCCTAGTAATTGGCTGGAATTCAATATGAGTAATGTCAATTTTTATTATTTGTTTTTATAAATTTCTGTTACTTATTTAAATCTGTGTGCCATTTCCATTCTTCCTCTTTGACCTGAATTTTAGAAAGACAGACGGCAGAAAATTTCCAAAACACTTGGAGAATTTCCTATTAGACATCATCCACATCTGCCAGATTGTACTTCTCAATTACTCAGGAGCATGTACATGTACAACCCTCTAAGACATTTTCTGAATGATTAATATGTAATGACTTCTGAGCCACAGACAGGTCATATCTGTTCACGTTATGACTGTGCTGGTGACAAAAAGGACAATGTGCTATTAGTTCCTGAAGGTTGTCGTACAAATGCCGCTATGATACACTCCTTTTTTCTTTTTTTTTTTTTTTGTGACAGATGTCTGACTTCACCTTGAAGCAAATCTCAAGATGAAAGAATAGGTGACTTTGAAAAGGCAGGCCATTTCTGATTGATTTCATATTTAGAAAGATATGCTTGCTGCAGTTGGAATTTTCCTTATTTGTATATAAGAAAATTCAAAGAAACTCATTAACAGTATTTTTTTTTAAATGGATTCACTTAGACAAAACAAACCTTTCAAGCATTGTTCTGATTTTCTCTTTTCTTAGTAAAACTATGTCCTTCATCATGACTGTGGCCTCATGTTAAACAAATTACCTATAATTTTAGTCTTCAAACTGAAATTACTTGCACAAATTCAATAAATCATGAAGTGCTGCAATAGCAAGCAGGCTAGCCTTGTCTAAAACTTCTCCCTGTTGACCCATAAACAGAGACATGCTTTCTTCATAAATTAGCAATTATAGTTAATCCAGGGGATACTCCTGCAAGCCTCCAATGTGATATATAAAGATTTTGATGGGTAAGAGTGAAAGAGACTAGGAGGCTCAAATTTTTTTTATATAATTGAAAATCAAGTGCTGATTAAAAAGTGAGGCAGTTGATATCAAATGCATTAGTAGGAGATATGACCTTGGAGATGGAAAGAGATTTTACTCTCAGTGTTTCCTCAGGTTTTTCAAAAGTGTGGGAGAGTTGCTTAGTTGCGACTGAAAATGTCGTGAATTAGTGTCCATTGTTACAGGGCTTCTGTAAATAAGACACACTGCTAATATGAGTTCATAAGCCTTTAACTCTATGCAGCACACATGCACACTATCAGTTCAGAAAGCAGTTTTAAGTTCTGTGTAAAAGAAGTGGATATAAATGCCCGCAGAGAGGAATTCAGCCACATGATAAAAGATCTTATTGGGTCTTATTTAACTAGTTTCTATTTGGAAAAACATTGAAGATTTAGAAGTATTTGAAGATACTTGCCCAAAAGTGCGACATACTTCTGTCATATTCATTCACTTGAGCACATCGGGGACATTAAAGATTGTGAAGTGAAAGCACATTCTTTTTCATTAAGGTCTTATGAAGTAACCGGAGCTTAGCTTTTTTAAAGTCATAATTATTAGCAATATTCAGATCCAGAGAAAAAATTATGGTATTACATTTCTTTCCATGAATGTGCGTGCATATAAACACACATACGTACTCTGTCTTTTTTTTTTTTTTTCTCCCCAGGAAGCTTTAAAAGCATTTTATCTTATCTGCAGGAAATTAGGTTGAGAAGCAGTGAAGATTTTAAAGAGTGAGGTTGAGAAATCTCAATACTGTACCATTTTTATGTCCTTGCCTGGCAGTTCTCTACATTCTTTCTCTTCCCATCTTTCCTCTACAGCCCCTTCTGTCCTTCTCCAGAATGAATATCTGAATACCTGTGGAATTTCTAGTAATAATATAAACTTGTGGCATTGTATATTTTCAATTTTCTAAATTTTTACTGCTCAGAATGCTGTACCTTTTTAACCTTTTTGCTATACGTGTTTATCAGACACTCTGAACATGTTGAGGCCATATTGGCAAGCCAAATACATAGAACAAAGAAGTAAAACTATTTTCCTGATGTGATTATATCACTACATTCACAGTCTTCTAAACTATGGTGCAAGATTTTTTTAAGGCACTAATTAATGATTTAATTTAAAATGCAATATATTATTAGTAAAGTACTTTTGAAACAAATATTGTTATGAGAAGCTGTACAGAAGTGAAAAGTAAGATCTCAAAATTTACTTCTTGCTCTCACTTTATTTTTTTCTTCTCTGCTTGAAGCAATAATAATAATAATTCCAGTGTGTATTGGTGGATGGTCAAAAATAACTTTCAAATTTCTTGTTATTTTTTATATGTATTAGATAACAATATGCATTTTTTTCAGTAGTGTGTTTGTCAACATCACTACTCAAGTCTGTATTGGCTAAGTGGGTATCCTCATTGTCTTTCACATGCTGTAATTTGTGATTTGTAATAATAATTTTCAACTATTTTATTTGTTTAATAAAAATTTTCTGTTTCACAGCAGTGTGTTCTCTGCTTCCATGCAGTCTTTTCTCTGATTGAAATATTTGTTAAATTATGTATTTATTTTGAACCAAATTCTTCATTTCTTCTTTAGTTATGAAATGAAAATTAGTACAGTAAATAAGGAGGGAAAAGAACTTGAAAGACACCACAAAATACTTGAGAAGAATTTGTTTTTTTAAGTCTGTTGCGTTTAGCTGCAATTTGTGATTTTTGTTTAACTCTTAGGAGGCTCAATGGAAACAAGTTTTTCGTTGTTGAAAATTAAGGTGTCATCCACACTTACACAACAGTTAGGAAACTCCAGTTTCAGGCAGTTTCTGAAGACTAGACTCCTTTTTAAACTTGGCATCCCTCCATCTGTGCTAATGGTCCTTTAATCTTAAACTCCCCCCAAATAAGAGGGTCAGAATTAAAGTGTAGAGCTAAAGCCAACTAAAGTATTGTAGGGCTCCTCCGTTGAATTTTTCATGTCTTGAGATAGTAATAGAGATGTCTATTGTCTGCTTGTCCCCAAGCAGATTCACTGTCAGCAATTATTTAAGTTAGAAAAAGAGTAACTGAAGGGCACAGAAAGAAATGCTGTTGTTTCAGTGGTTTAGAGGTAAAGATTTCACCCAGAGAAACTGTCATTAAGGGAGATGCAATCATTTTGTATTTGTGTAGAAAAATACACACGTAAAAATGAAAAAAAAATTATTTCATTCTTGACAGGGGAAAGAGAGGAAAGGCTGAGTGATCTAGGTTACTAAAGAGGTAAGTTTACAATGTGAGATAATGGAATTTTTAGTTTTGGTTTTGGGTTTTAAAAAGTCTTTCAGTGACAGAAATATATATTTTGAATTGTTGGTTATATAACAGTCCTCTGGTTTTGCTTCTCAAGAGCTGGTGACTTATATCTTCCACTGAATTTTTTGGTTTTTGTGTCTGAAACAGCTTACCCAGCAGATGCAAGAGGCAAAAATTATACAAATTTTACAAGGAAAATAATAAAAATAAACATTTAGTGACTTGTGATACTTATTTATAGAATAATTCATAAGAAAATTTCCCTTTGAATAGTTGCATAAAATCTTCGTTGTTTGGCTTTCCTTCAGTTTTAGGTTCTCTTTTAGAAAAAGAAAGTGTTCAGGATTTACAATACCGTTTAAACTGGTTTTTTAGATGTTGTGTTAGAGAAAATAAAAATAATTTGTTAAAAGAAATTGCCTGATATGTGCGAGAGTCCGATGAAGGAAAATCCTTTACAAGTGCAGTGTTAGTAGTACAACATATCTAATCCAGTAGAGGGAGCTGGAATGCTGTTCTGCTTTCTCGGTGTTTGTACTAGAGATAGCTGCATATCTAACAGAACTACATTTAATTTCAATATGTTTTTTATCTTTAGAACACAAAGCTATTTTCTTAAGAATTCTCTTTTAGAAAAACTAGACAGAGTTGGCTTTCCTATACCTTTTCTGTCTTTTCTATATTAAAGAATCACAGAATGGGTGAGGCTGGAAGAGACCACAGGGGTCCAGCCCCCCACTCAGACAGGGTGGTCCAGAGCACAGGGCACAGGATTGTGTCCATATGAATATCTCCGGTGTGGGATACTTCACAGCCTCTCTGGGCCACCTATTCCAGAGCTCAGCACTCACACAGTAAAGAAGTTCTTCCTCTTGTTAAGATGCCCATTAACTCTCGTCCTGTTGCTGGGCACCTCAAGAGTCTGGCTCCATCCTCTTGACACGTTCCCTTCAGATATTCAAAGACATGGATGAGAGAGTTTCTTACCTACCTCTTCTCTGGACAGAGACAGCTCCCTCAGCCCTTCCTCATAAAAAGAGATGTTCCAGTCCCTTAACTATCTCTGTTGCCCTCACTGGACCTGCTCCAGGATCTTCATGTCCCTCTTGTCCTGAGAAGTCTTTAATGTTAGTATTCTTTTGTAATTAATTCTCTGTATCTCTTCATAAGAATTATGAAACATAGCCTTTAAGGGTTAATAGCCTACAAGACTGGTTCCTAATCTATGTAGCTAATTCGTGGATACATGTAAACAGAAGAAAATATCCTGAGTAGAAAGCTCTGAAACAAGTATTAAGCCAGCAATGCAAATGACATACTGATAGGTCTGTTGTATCACAAATTTGAGGTATTCATTAAAGTCAGTTGTTGCTGTTTGTAGGTGTTTCATTCTGGGTTTTGTTTGGTCTTGTGTCAGATTACCTGCTTTTATAAATAAGTTTACTGTTGGCAAAAATTCTTTACTGAAGAATTTAGATGTAGTCTTAACATCTAACAATGTTGAAAACAGAAGTGTTCATTACCAGTACATGTATTCCAGATTGCTTTCTTTCCCCTAAATGCTTATTCTTATTGACATAGGCTGCTTTAACCTTCAGCTTGGGAGGGAAGGAAGAAAATTCATACTCTTCCTCAAATTTCCTAAAATTCTTTTGTATAATGTCCCGATGAAAGGTATTTCAATTATAACTACAAATACAATGAGAAAAGGCTTTTGCATTTTTGCTATTAGAGATATTTTTGATAATGTCATGGAGAGTATCAGTCTTAGAATGGGTGAGATTGGAATGGACCTCTTGAGGTCATCTGGTAGGGCCACCTGCTCAGACAGGGTCACTGACTGCGTCCAGATGCTTTAGTATAGTCCTGAGGATGGATGCTCCACACCCTCCCTGGCCAAACAGAATGTGCCAAATGGGACATAAAGGGATGAATAAAAGGTAGCTCATGGTACTGTAAGGCTTGTAGCACTAAATGATCTTCAGCAGTTTCATTTAATGGCAACACTTTAGACAGCTTAGTGTGGAATTGTAGCTGATGAGGTCACATTGTGAAAAGTATTTTGTCATTTAAGTTTGCATAATTAAAAAATGATGCAAGGGAGTGAATTTTTTTAAGTACTAAAGCAAAATATAAAATCCCAAACCTGCAGAAGTCTAGTGTCATACTGAATAAAGCATAAAAAGTGGTACTAGAGATTTTTCTCTATATTGTAGAAACAATACATTTGCTTCTTCCATTTGTTTAGCAAGCAAACTGCACAGAAAGTCATGACTTTTAACTAAGATATTTTATTCCTGTGTTAAAGTTGTACAGGCTGTGAGCCTTTTATATTTTTTGTCTTACTTTTTTCCTTTATATTCTCAGTAGATAGGTTTCTAAAAGATAATCCTCGTAATCAGGATTAAACACATTTTAAAAGTACAGTTCTTTTCCTCTTGAAGGAGCTTGTGCACTGGTAGGGGGAACAGCTTATTTCTATAGGTGCAAACCTCCCTGCCATTTAAGGGTTATTATTCTGTAGCAATGCATATTATGATGCCTTAAGCTTTAAAAATGTGGCAAATTAATATGGCACTGTGATAAACTGATATATTTGGTTCTTATGTTGCAGGAACTGTTCAGTCTCTTGGTGTTTTGCTGTGATATTGTTACAGTGGTAGGTATTTTATAATGTAAAGTTTGATGTTATGGGTCTTGCAAGGACTACAGGTTGGCATGAAAGCAGTCTTTGATTTGCTGTTTTTCAAAGCACTCTTGTTTTCTGGGAAATTGATAGCAATGTCGAGGTAAAACCTTAAAAGTCAGGGTTATCTTTCTTTTATTGCACTACTTCCATTTCAGGGATTTTGAGTAATAAATGCAGATATGAATTTAACTTGCAGGGTACCCAGACATCATCCTAGCCACTCATTTTTACTGAGGATCTATGCTGTGAGACATGTTGTGACTACTGTTCCTCTACAGAATTGTGATGCTGGACTTCAAAGTAGGCCAAGTTTTGATTTTTTGTATGGAGAAATTGAATTGAGCCTAAGCTATAGAATAAAGGGCAACAAGTGAAGAATCCATTCTGTAACTGTGGCACACCTCTCAAATTTAAGTTTTGGGAGGACGGTGTGTTCAAAGTAGGAGATCAAACTTGCCTTAGTCTATTTATTTTATTTTTTTTTTTTTTTATGAGAATACTAACACAGACTCTTCCCTGCTGTTATGCTATGTTTCCATATGCTTCCACCTATGGAGACATCTGGAGGTTATATATGCTGTTTTACATCTGCTCTGATTAAAAATAAAGTTACTCAGAGCTGGGTGTCCTGTATGCAGATCGAAGTTTTGATTTATAGCATCTCCCTAACACCTCATAATAATCAGTGAAAGTAAGTTAATATTCTACAGTACACGAAAGATGCAATTACATAAATAATGCAATATTATTTTGCAGAAGTGTAGACTGAGTGCAAAAAACACTGGGTAATATATTTATTGAAACTCTGTGGCCTACTGGCAAATTAATCCAAAACCACTAGAAACACGGCCATCAATTCTTCATACCACGATCGCTTACGTCAAAAAGCTGTTAGCAATTACAGAATAAGTCAAAGAGCACCATTTTCCAGATCAAAAGCAATGAGTCATTGTTTGACCTTTGTTTAGCCTGAATTCAATAATTTATTGTATTTCAAACAATACAAAACTAGGGGTAAAACTATGCTTTATGGAATAAAAGCCTAATGGATCAATTTAAAAAGCACTTGGGTGTCGAAAATCTGTATTTAGCAAAAGTTCTTAAAATACTGTTTATTGAAGAAGCTGAATCTTTGAATTAATAATGACTTAGTAATACAAACATGAAGAAAGGAAACTAAGATCCAGAATAATTAGACTACATAAGACACAGAATGTGTGTTTTTATAGTTCTGCGACAGAGCATATTTGCCCCAAATCTTATTATTATGCTTTTCCAAGCAACTAATTGACAGGCTAGAACTCAGAAATTTATTTCATTTATACTACAAGAAATAAAGAACTGACTTTTCTACAATAGACTATTTTAGACTGAAGCATAACCATTTATGTGTTTGTGTATACAAAATATCACATAAACACAAATTTAAGTATTACTTTCTGTACAAAATCTGCATTAAAACATGATCCTGATAATGTTTTAGAATCTATATTCCATAGTCTTACAGTTATTTGAAGAAATCTTGTAGCCAAAGAAATTTAATTCATCTCCAGCCCTTTGAGAAAGACTATGTAGGTAAGTAATCATAGTCCTTGCACATATGTGCCTCTACTCTGGACTTAGTTAAAAAGTTTGGGGTGGGGGAGGATGGCTGTCTGAGAATAAAAATTAAAACAAAAGAGAAATGTGCAGTTTGGGATTTTTGTTAATGGCTAGTTCTCTAATCATCACCAGTAGATGAAAGTATTGAATATGTACAGCTGAATGTACCTTCTTTCCTTGATGAATTTTTATGGCTTTCTACACTTCAAGTCTGACATTCATGGGGCAGGGGAGGAAGCACGCCAATAATCACAGCAGTGTACTCAGCCATGGAGAAAGGCTGATGTGATGCAAGTGAAATTGCTTCAGGCCCTGTGGATAGGTGTTGTGCCTGTTCAGAAGAGAGATGCTTTCAATGTTGGGAGATAGAGATCTGTGACACAGTATTAAAGAACTTGTCTCAAAATCTTAGACTTGGAAAAAACTGATGCTTCATGGTTTGTAATAACATTGAAAAATGTTCTGATTTGGCTAAGTTGTAAATTATTTCAATATACCACTGGTTAAAAAAAAATGCTTACCTTTCCCTTTTATGTGGAATATTTTATATTGACAGAATGACTTTTAACTTTAAGTGTGTTTATATTTCATGTGGATTTAAACAAGAGGAATTTTTCTAACTATAATGACTTTAAATTTTAGAAGACGAATTAGTTAATATTCAATTTCTAAGATGGAAATGTTATTGCTATTGCTCTGCTTGCAAGAATAAAGAATTATTTACCTTATGAGGGAAAACAGAATGGAAAGGATATTTTCATTTATTTTTATCTGCTTGATTTTGTTGCCCTAGAATTTTTCCCTTGGGCTGTTTTGCTATGGGCATTATTACTACTGCTGATTTTTATGCATTTCTACCTTCTCCTTTCTTTCTCTCATGTCTGAACAGGGGTAGTTCGTGTCTTAAAACCACTCTGTGAATGTACTACCTAAAGCTTTTCCTTCAGATTCAGCTATAATACTTACTGTCAATGCTAGGATGTAAAACATCCCTGGATTGGGTTCTAATTGCAGATAAAGCAAGGTATGAACTTCACACATTGCAATACAGTGGGAAAGGACATGTTTACAATTACAGCAGTTGTTTAATGTATTGCATATGTAAAATGTAATGTTACACACACTTCCAATTGCCATAGATTTTAGCATCCTTCCATTTTTACAAAGAGTGTTCAGTTCTGCTGGCTAGCATTTTAATTCATCCTTTCTGATTTTTATGTGCTTTCTTATTCCATGGAGAGGTAGCACAGCTATACTGTTTAAACAAAGACAAGAAAAAAACCCAGTTGATAGAAATCTCTCTTTGATTCTGGATATGCTTATTGCTTGTGCATGGAAAGAGATGAGAAAAGAAATTTTTAACAAAGATTTTTATTTGGACCTTTCACATTTTGTAGGAAAGGCTTCATGACTAGTTTCCCAGAACTCTGAAGCCCCTGCTGATACTTACTTGTAGAAGTATTGATTGTCATGTATGAAGACCCAGTCTTGGAGGCATCCCACACTGTGCAACATGGTGCTCTGTAAGGCTGGGCCATTTCAGACTGCTTATTCACCTCTACCTTGAGAGATTTCTGTTTTACATAAAACTCTTCTGTTGCATGTGTCATGACTAGATGCCTTGGAGAATGCTATGGAGGAAGTCTTCTTGTCATCCAGGAGTCTAGAGTAGGGTAAATGACAATCAAAAAGATATATACATGCAAAAACGATTGTCACTCATTGTTGTCTTGTGCTTTCACTAGTATGAGCCAGAAGCAATTATAGATCCAGTCTCTGGCGTGCCATTAGGAGCTTTCACGTCCAAAACGTTGCAGATTTATTGGAACTAATACCTTAATCTTTGCTGAATTTATAATCCAAATTCTTGGATCTCAGATCAGGCTCTTTTTTTTCGGCTGTCGTTGTCCAGAAACCTTAAGTTAAATAGTTACTATGTTGCTTGGGGTATTGAAAGGGAGCAGAAATGAGACGGTGGGAGCTGTGATGGAAATATTCATGTAGCCCTGTCACTCTCTACTTTGAGGCAAACATATAACTTCTATGCAAAAACCTAAGTTTTCTTTAAGAAAAAAGATTTTTGACCTTTCATTTTATCTTTTATTATTAAGAAACTTGGCTCTGATTTAAAAGGTAAAAGTATCAAGCTGTTCCAAATTTCCGTTATCTCTAAAAAGCAAAGTGACTCATGACAGATGTCAACACAAATGAGAAGTTGAGGAAAAGAAGTTTTTGGAGCAAACTTGAACCAATCTAATGGATCAATAAAAGTCTGGAATTGAGGTCAGGTCAGTGTCTGATATATACTATTTCCTTGAATATGAACAATTGTGATTACTTACTTCTTTTGACACTTCTCACACTAGATGATTTTTTGTGTTTCAGTAGCCTGGCTCATTACCACAAACTTGGGCTACCTTTTGAAGCAGTGGAAGGACATCTATGACTTTACTACTGGTTATCAGATAGATTAAAACTTTGTATAGAAACAATCTTTGAGTGAGAACATGGGTTTCTTAACATTCTTATTTTTAAAAAGTTCTATTTCTGTACATGTTTTCATAATTTTCTTTTAGTTCATTCTAGTACTTTGTCTGAAATGCAGTTGGGTTTTGGTCTTAGAATGATGGTTTCTGTAGAAAAAAAACATCAAGTAAAATCTTAGAAATCTCTTTTCAAATTGTAAAAGTTCCTGATGGAACTGTGCTGCCATGTAGGCTGCTTAGAGAGGAAGATTTCTAGTTCTATACAATTTCAGAACTATGCTTTTCTTCAAATGATTTTTTAACTTGTATGAGTTCCTCCCTGAAATCTGCTCTAGATATAACGAGTCCAGTCCTTAGATGTGAGGGCTGATTTGATGTGTGTTAACTCCAGTGGAAAAGCAAATTGATTTTTTTTTAAGAAGGAAGACTAGTATCAAACTGGCAAGTTGGTTTTGTACTATTGAAGCATTTTTTTATTTCAAGGAAAAATCGCCTTTCTTTACTCAGACAAAATTGTGTTGTTCTGATCTGTAGAAACTCATGTGTCTGTGCACATGATAAACAATCTTCAAGTAGAATTATTTTCTGGTTTACTTCCTTTCTGCACTGATATAGGAGTGTGCATACTGCCCTTCTTTCAGGCTGATCATTGCGTCTTCTCCCTTCCTGGTGAAGGAGTTCTACTTTCTCTTAGTTCTGAAACAATGGAAATACTTTCATACCCCAATACTGAGATATCTGGTCAGGCAGACAGGTGCATGGTCTCGTGCATTGGTTACACAGAATATCAACGAAACTGAATCTTGCATTTCTTCCCACTGCCCTCTGGTCCAACACCCTTGCTCTGACACTCTGGTCTTTCGACAGATTGTGATGTTCCCCTCCTTATGACACTGAAATAACTCAGAAGATTCTCTCTTCTCTGAGCTTCTTATAAACCTAATGTGGCACTGCCTGAGCAGCTCCTTTTCTGTTACAAATAAGTGTTGGGTTTGTTTTGCTGCATAAATATTCAGAAAATATAAGGTGCTTTAATCTGTAAAATATAATAATGTTTTCCACTAGCAGCATTTCTTTATGTAAGTGTTTTTCATTTGCCTTACTAATTATCTACTAATCCATCAGAATAGAAAATACTGGAGTCTATTGTGATTTATATTTCCTTTGCTCTACTTTGTTAACTACTTTTGCCTTTAAAATGATGGGATAGAAAAGTATGATCTTTGAGGCTCAGGGCTTCCAAACTCATGCAAATGTTTTTGTTTTCCTAAGTGAAATATAAGTACCCACAATTTGTCTGCTTTACATTCAGTGCCGTTTAACTTTTCTTATTCCTTTGAGTTCCTCAGGATGTAGTAGTTGTAGCTATAACTCAACATTTTAATAAAAAAGGAAAGGGTGGCTGGAGAGAGCGGAGAAAGAAAGCAAGATGCTTAATCAAATATCATTCTATATCTCTGAATATCTTTCCTCATTTCAGATATGTTGCTTTGGTTTTAGTTTTTCCCCTGCTTAACACCAGTGTGGCTGTGCTCATGTACTTCATGACACTCTTGCAGTTCAATATTATGTTTAACATAAAATAAATTAAATTAATGATTAAATTAAACTGAACTGTTTTTGGTATATGTAGGTGGGAGGAAAACAGGCCATAGAGAAAAGGATTCAGGTTGTTAAAGGGAAAAGTGCTCCTATTGTAAACAGTGTTATCTTCTGTCAGTCCCTTTAACAGTCCCAACTCCGTCATTCACATAAGCTGCCAGTAGTGTAATTTCAAAAGATGCTCTTTTTTTCCCTGCCAAAGATATAAAATATTTTTCTCTAAAGGTATTTTACTCATCAGACAGATTGATTCATGTTCACTTGCCTGCACAAAATTACTCCTAAATGAATATGAAGCAGGGAACCCCTAAGAAGTCACCATATTTTATGATGTACTCCATCAGTTACTCAAACCTTCTAACCTGGAAATTTGTTTTACTTTACCTCACCTGTAACAAGCAATTGATAAAAGATAGTCTGTCAAAATTGTCAGGGTGAGAGGGATTCCATGTTTAAGCTACATGAATAGGGCTGTAGTTTGATTTATTTAGTATTTAGCATATCTTCTATTTAGCAAATTTTATTTTAAATTAGACTGTATGGGACATTTCTAAGTTTGGGGTGAATTCGGATTTTGAGTTATTACAAATATATTACTGGATCTTGGTGGAATTTATTGTCAAAAATGTATAAAATCTTGCAGAGTTTAGAAGAAAAATCAAAATTGAACAGAACAAATTTTCTTTTGAATTTAGAGCAATAGGCCTGGAAACAATGGGTTTCTGACTATTTACTGCAGACAATGTTCTATAACCGTAGAATTCAATTTTAGTAGTAATTTCAACATATATCCAGAATGGCTGAGGGGCTGGTTTCAGTTTTTTGTATTTTTAGTCTTTTTCATATTTTCATCAGACCTCTGAAAAATTGGATTATACATCTAATGTCCAGCTTGTGTGAGCACTGGCATTGTGTCAAGCCTTTCCACACTGTGCAAAGGAATAGTAATTCTGAAACATGATGTCCCTGAAAAACACAGAAGGTGGTTGAGGCTGATGAGCAAATAAATTATTTAAGAGCAGTATGTGAATGTAGGGAGAAACATGAATGGGTAGAGAAGACACTCTAAGCCAACTCCTGCTTATGTTTAATAGATGGTGCTTTTTAAATTGCTCTTCCTTGGTTTTCAGTATTAATTTCCATATGTTGCCATATAACCTCACTCTCTACCACCTCATTACTAAGGACTATATGAGAAATGAGAGGTGGGATCCTTCTGTTGAGGTATAGCTCTCCATCCACCAGGAAGTTACTTTATCTATGAAATTTTCCCATATTTGCATATCTTGCATTTGTTGTCCTGTGACAATTGCAAAAGAGAGGGTTCTATTGAATCTTCCAGAGTTCTTTTTCTGGTTTATCAGGATAATTTTTAATTTCTAGTCTTGCACTCCAAAAATACAGGTTATTTTTTCAAATTAACAGAATTTAAAATCTAAATATGAAATTTATTATCCAAATATTAATACACTATTTAGTGTGTTGGACCAAAAATGTGTCAAATCCTCTTCCTCTGATAAGTCTCAGGTAATTGAATACTTAAGGACTAAAGAGCTGGCTGCCTGTTTGAAACTAGATTGATGCAGTTGTTACCCTCATTGCCTGTGGAAATATTCTGCGAGAGTGCTTAAAAATCTGCAGATACAAAGATATCTCCCATTTGCTGCTGTTCTCCCATTCAGTCAAGAATTTAGAGTGATTTGATCTCAGTGGTGTTCATGACTAAGAGCAGTTTTCATACCAGTTTGTATGTCTGAGTAAAGATCTCCTTAAGGAGTCTTTCAGAGTGCCAGACATTGCTTTGGAATCTCAGAAACGTATGCCAGGATCCGGGGCTCCTCGCTCACGTTTCCTCAGGCCTATCTTGATCTATCTCTCACCTGCCACTTTTTCCCCTTGATTCCTCCAAAAGTGGTGGTGTCTATTACTTGTCACTTCTCTTCAAACAGCTTACACAAACGATGGGCTTTTTCTCCCCTGTAAAGAGGAACTTGTCTGTAAATTTATCTCTGTCCTTTTGTGGGCTAATGAAATCTTTCAAATCCCCTTTAGACTATCCTCTGTGAGTTCATTGAAGACAATAAGCTCAGGATTCAAAAGAGAATTTCATTAAGCCCGAGGAACCTGAAGCTATCCTGACTTTATTTAGGTGTTTTATTTTCTGTTCTTTTTCTATTTGTTGTCACAGCCAGGCTGAAGCTGTCAGCTAGGTTTTGAAGTACATATCCACTCCCTGTACCTCCCTTCCCTCCAGCATATGCACTGCTTTAATAACAAAGTAGAACTAGAGATTAAAAAGATCAGCTAGTTTATTTTTCTATAGATCACAGGCATATCATCAGCTATCCCTGGGCTTCATTAAAATGTAAGATGCCCCTGAGGAAAGTTTCTCTTGTACTGGCACGCAGAGAGATGTGAGTCCTCTGCAGAGGCATTGGATGATGCACTGACACTTGGCCACTGGCTCAACCTTCCCTTCGTACTGGTCAGCAGAAGTTGCTAGCTACCAAGGCCTGGGAAGAAAATAGGCTTCTTTTCCATGAAAAAAAAAAAAAAAAAAGTGCGTTTTTGATATTTAAAGTCATATGAATGACTACGTTGATATCTCCATTGCCATGTGTATTCTCTCTGGCATGGGAAAAGTATATTGTTGTTTGCTTAGAGAATAACTATTTCCTGTATGTTCTTCCCCTACTTGTTTATCATCAAATGCATGGGAACATAAGAAGAAGCTAGAATTTAAAACCAAAAAGAGTTTAATGCTGATATAAATTATTTCAATTAAAGGATTAAGTTATCAAACCTATGGATAATTTTGGTTTGTAAAATTGGAAGAGACATGCACCAAGTGCATCTTTTAACTCCTTTAGTTCAAAGTTTCCCTCATAGGATATTGAATCCATGAAGCAGTCATCCTTCCCAATGTTCAGCATATAGTTTTTTAACAGGATATTAAAAGTTGAAGCCAATAAATAATGGAATAATTATCATGTATATGAATACAAGTTCAGCTAAAATTTCAGCTATTTTAAGTTCTGTTGCAATGCAGCAAACAATCAAAAAGCTCAGATTAAAATTCTACGAGGACTAAAAAGAGAAATGTACTGCAACTAGAGCTAGAAGTTTAGAGTGAAGTCTTGAAGTTTATCAATTATTAATACAGAGTATGAGCAATGAAAAGTTCATAAGGAAACTATAAACTTTTTTCCAACTGGAGATTCCTTGGGGTGAGTTGCTGGTGAGTCTCTAAATATTATTGATGCTTAGGAATGAGGAATGTGCTATAACTGAGAAATCCCACTGGGACAACAAAACAACTGCTTGGAAAGGCTTTTGTTGTAAGTGCTGTTTCTGATCCAGTGTGTTTTCCTGCTTGGGTATAGGAGGACACTGAGCACTGGAGATCACACAAGCTTAAACTAGCCATGTGTTATTATGTCTAGCACTCTGGTTACTTGAGTTTTCTTTTTTTCTTTTCATCTCTCTCTCTTAGACCTCCACAAAATTCCTAACAGACAATTAAAAATGAATTCTAAAGCTGTAAACCAAATACAGACTGTAGATATATAGCTTATTTATCATAATAATGTTTCAAGCCTTTTTTTCCTTATTCATAGTATAAATATTTTCCAAAAGTACAGGGTTCAAAAAAGAAATTTAACGTGAGTAACAATAATTCAATTGAGAAATTTATGAGAAAAAATTATTAATTCATATGAAATCAGCTTAAGGTGGGCTACAGAAAAGAAACGGAACATTGTTACTTGGACTGATTTTATTAAAAAAGTTAACTGGAAGGGTTAGTCAGTGAGCTGTTCATTGTCTCTCCAGACAATAATGGAAAAATAGTGTAAATTCTATGAACAAAATTGTTATTATGTTCTTCCTTTTTTTTTTTTTTTCCCTACTCTTTCTAAGAGTAAATTTATACATCAATCTTGTACATGTATGAAAAAATTCTAATGCTTATTACATTAATAAATCTACAGATTCATAAATTCTCTGCCCTCCTAGTCCTGAAATAAAACAGTTTTTTATACTTACTCTTTTTCAGGTATTTTCAAGGGAATTTCGATGGTAGAATAAAATACTATTTTTATACTTGGTATAAAAACCTTTCTTGAGAACAGATTTTTTTTTTTTGTTTTCTGTGTGTATTGGGAGACTTTTCTTTACTGGGTCTCCTTTTTCTGAAAGTAATTTCACAAAACAAATACTACTTCTGTTTATCAATTTCCAGGGAGTGCACCATGCCTTGAAAGGCTAGGGATTCCTGTCTTACGTCAAGTTATACGAAAAACAGTGCAGAAAATGGAAAATGAAAGCAGCAGTATTAGTCAAATTGTGAAGCAAAGGGTCATTAAGGAAATAATTTACCGAAATGGCCATCTCTAGCCTATTACCCACAAACTGCTGCCAGGCATTCAACAACTCTCTGTGAAAAAAGAAGGCAAATCACTCACTCAGAATTTTCAGGAGAAATTAATCTTTAGTTCTTTAACAAAATTAGGTTAACTAAAGAGGCTGTGTTGCTTAAAATGAAAGACATGAAAAATACCAATCATTCTCTTTTGACCCAAATTAGATTTTTTTCCATACGCAAGTAGTTTTACAAAATGTCGTATTTTACAACATAATCTGTCCACATTTTCACCCAATGTGCTCTTTCCATTGCCTGCAAAGATTAATCTTTCATAGTTTTGGTGTACTTAGCTATGTCGTTATGTTTTTTGTAGGGGAACATGTATTTACGTAGATACAAGGTACATTTCAATTTTGAATACGGTTAGTCTTTCACATTCGGCCAGCTTTTCAACACATATTAATTCCCTCTCTTAAGATATGAACAAAAACCTTAAATATGGCTTATGCCTTGCTGAATGCCATGGAAAATGCTGTGATTGTTAACCACACAATCCTGTGAAAAATCCTGTGATTTTCACAGGAATCAATGTGTTGATTCCTGGTAAAAACATACTTGAGCCTAGTGTCTGATTTTTATTATGTAGTTGCAAAATGCTTTTTCACATTTTTTTTTAAAGTTGCATTCTTTTTTTGCTATTTCTGACAGAACAATACAATGGAAACTCTATTTTGAATATCTTTTAAATAAACTCACCAGTCAGGGAAATTTGCATAAATAACTTCACTAACCTGGGAAAAAGAGATGGAGGAAACCACTCAATTCTGTACCTAGCTTTGTATGTAAACAAAAAAAAAACCAACCCTGTTAATATATGTGGAGGGCTTATCTACTCTTCAAATATCTAGCCATGTTTTTTTCCAGGTCGGGTAGATAATGCATGTTCAGATAACTTCTACCAGATGATAATCCCTGTTTATAGGAATATTATCCTGGATCCACATGTTTTCAGACTTTGGCACCACAAGAAATATATATGTGAAGAAAGCTCATAAGTCATAACAGCATAGAAAGAAAGGATTTCTGAGGTTATATAGTTTTCTAAAGCATCAGTTTTGTCAGAGATCATTAAACTTACTCAAGGTTTTCTCAGAAAACGTGTGTGAGCATCATGCTTTGTGTACTTGATTCATTCATTCTTTCTGGGTTATGCATATGTTCTGTGCCCAAAGCTTATTAACCTTTAGTTAATTTGATGTGATGGGCTTGTTTGACTTGCTCTGAATAAACAGATTACTTGGGTTGTGTATATAATATACATGTATGTATATATTTATACACATATACATAGGTACTGGAATCAGCACATTGACTTACAGATGGTGTACTTAAAGTTATGCATAATTGAGCTGAAAAAAATTAACTGAATTTAGCATTTAAACACTGAATGGCAGTTTAATTCTCTGCCAGTTGTCCTTCAATATTGCCTCAAATAACTTAGTAAGTAAAATATCCCAACAGCTTGAGGGTATCTGGACATGCTGAAATAATGCTCTGTTTATTTTCCTATTTTTTTTCTGCTTGTTGTCTCTTTCTCTTACCTCCCTTGCCCTTTGATATATTTTATTGTGAAATTTTAGTATCATTAGCTGCTCTGTTTGCTCTTTCCCAACAGCATTCTTAGCAAATCCCTTTGACTCCAACATGACTTTACTTATCCCTCAAATTTATCTCAAAATCTTTGAATGTAACTATTGGTCTATTTTTTTCAAGATTTCCTTCTCAAATTGCTTAATCTGTTTTAACATAATTCCAGACTTCTCCACTCTAGTGATGATGTTAATGATGATACTAAATTCTGTTCCCGTAATGTGTTTCATCAGGAGAAACATAAATTCTAAAAAAATATTTTGAGAAGCTCTCTGGAACATAGCCTCTGGAATAAATTCACCTCACAGGAACATGATTAGGAACAGCAGTGTATGCCTTAATGCTCTGTAATATCATAGTGGACACTACATGGCATATCTACGTTGTTTTGAAAGGATTTGAAGAAATGTATAAGATATCACAACCCAAACTAGGGATATATAGAGTTGTTAATAACTACTTTTCTTCACCAAGGTAAGCCAGCCAAATTCCACCAGATCTGAAAAACTGGAAACAGTTTATTTCCCTATTGCATCTTCAGGTGCAGGCATCTAAAAAGTGTTTAGCTTGAACCTTGAAGAAGTGTATGAAAACACACAAGGTTTCATAACATTTCTTTTCTTTTTCTTTTCCTCAGGAAATTCTCCAACTTCTTCAAGTCCTATTTACTCCTACTCTGTCTAGGCTAAATCCTTAGGTAAATTAACTTTGAAATCTAGTTAGGCCTCCAAGAGTTGGGAAAAGTAGGATGAATATACTATTTTTTCCACAAAACAAAGGATTATTTTTGTGCCCCATGAAGTAAATCTCTGTACTTACAGAAGCTATTACAGCTTAGCATGTGTTTAATGGTCTCAGACACCTCTGTGATTTTCACTCTCCATTTAAATCAGTTCAGGATCAGGCGTGCTCTGGGAGAAGTGTAATCTGCATGTTTGTACTTATGCAGTATGAATGTTAAGCAGACTGCATCCTTTCTATTCTCATCCTTTGAAATATTTTCCCTTGTACATCTTTTAAAATTACCATTGTGAGAGTTTATAATTGGGGGTTGTGAAAATATTAACTTGATCATGTGTAATTTTCTCCAGTCCTCTTCTGATCTTTCGTATTTGGGAGGTTTCAAATGGAGCCTTTTGATATTTCTGTCCAGTTAAAATTTGTATGAATAATTTTGTTGGTCTGCAGCTTTTATTATGCTGGTATTATCTCCTTTGTTGTGCTTGGGATGTAGTGGGTTTTTCCTCAGATACTTGCCTGGTTTTACGTGATTTTCTCAGACCACCTCATGTTTTCCTTTCTATTTTGTGTTTTGCCCACCTCCAGATCCCAGAGAAGTTATACCTATCCCTATATTTATGAAGAACATTAAAATGGTCTTAATTTTGAAAACTGGTTATTTTATTGATGTCAGTAAATCTTCATTGTAAGGTATAGGAGAATAAAATATCTCTTTGTGTTTTTGTCATGTGTTCTTTTGGTGGCACCGAGATTTAATATTCTGTTCATTCTTTTTTTTTTTGCCCATCTATTTTATAATTCCAATAACTGCAAATAAAGTGTTCAGAGGGAATAGTTGCTTCTGTTGAAGATTTCTAACTATATTTGAAGATATAGATATGGAATAACCTGTATGACTATTTACTTCAGAACTTGGAGAACCCATTTTCAAATGTCTACTTCTGATTGTCAGCTGCTGCTCCAATGATGTTTAAGTTTTCCAAATAATGACTTTGTCATCCCTGTCAGGAATGGGAAACTGCGTAGTATCCAAATAGATGATACAATTCATAGTGTTTTATTTGCAAGACTAAAGACACAGGCAAAACAAAAATGGCAGAAAAATATTCCTCTGGCTATACATCTTACCTATCATATTGTGTCCTTATTTATTTTGGTTATAATGGACTTCCAGAATACAGTACTGGACAGAAAAAATTCTCAGAAGGTGGTATTGCTTGCACCAGTTATCAGTTCTCAAGTAGGACTTTTATCTTTAAAGCCTTGAAAATTACTTGGTAATGAATTTACTAGCTGTAAATTTAAATTAGTGAGCTGCTTTGCACCAATGAATCCGTATTTTTTAGCACATCATAACTATTAACTTGTTAAAAATAATCACAATCCCTGAAGACTCAGTGAGTGCTTATATGAAGAAAGAAATGTGTCTGATTTTTCCTAGACTATGTTTGAAATGGTCCAGTAAAATTCAGTAAGATTATCTACAGATCCAAATAAATTTTCACAATATTGAGTCATAATGTCTGTATTTTATAGACTAGTTGTAGAATCCACTGCATCTTTACTTATTTAAATAGAAAAATCTTCTTTTCTTCCAGTCTATATGTTTTTTGGACCTTTGATATGATAATACAGTGGTTAGAAAATATTTCCCAGTATTTGAACTTAGAGTAGCACCAGTATCAGAGTCAAATATAGTCATAACACTACTGAGGTGTTCCCATGTGCTGCATCTTGGTGTTAATTAATGTAAGATGCTCATGCATTCAGCAGCCAGTAGTAAAATTCTCTCTCCTGCTGAACTTTGTTTCCCAAATATTCTGTGAACTGAACATGTTTTCAGTATTTCCCGATATTGTATTTTCTGGGTCTAATTTTTAAAAATAACCGTTGAAAGATGGATGGATTCTACAATATATCCTTTTGCCTTTTATTTTGCTTTCTGGCAGCAAAAATAAAATCTGACACAAGGGTACAAATATTGCTAGTGCTCAAAGTTTAAAAACAGTGAGTAGCTCTCTTGTGAGGCTTAGGTACATTCCAGTAAGGGTAGGTCTGCATGGAATTTTTGAGAAACCTGTGCTAAAAATAGAAAAGTACATTTAGTAGTTCATTGATTGCTTAAAATAGGGAAACATATTACAGCTTCTGCTAATAAATGTGGATATAATGTAAAATGTCAGACCATTTCACAGTTCAACTGAACTTACCTTCCTTCAGTTAATTTATTGAGAGGAGCACATTTATTTTGCTCCTCTGTATTTTGTTTCTTGGTCAGTTGAATAAAAAATCTGCAGTCATTGAAGCTCTTTAGGATGTTATGCAGATAGTAGAAGCAAATTGACAAAAAATATCTACATCAAGTCTTAGCCACCAAGTAATTTTTCTCAATTATTCCTTTGGCAAGACCAATATGTTTTTGTATGCAAAACTTGTTGTTGTAGTTAATTATCTCTGTGGATACAGCACATCAATAAGACTTTAATTAAGAAGTTCTCTGGTTATCTCTTTAGCAATCTGTTTTGGAATAGGATTGTAACTGCTAGGTAATGAAGACGCTATGATATTTCAACTCTAATTTAAAGACAATTTTCCTGTCCAAGTCTTTAGACTTCTCTCTCAAAAGTTGCCATCAGAAAGCTTACCAGAAGTTTTCTAGATGAAATTATTTTCACTTGTCAGTTTTGGTAATTATAAATATAAACTCTTGGAGATTAGATTACAGCAACAGCAAAAGTTAGTGAAATGATAATTCTCATGGAGGAAAGAAAGATTTATAAATTAATAAAAACATTATCAAAATACTCTCTGATTTTTCTTATTTGTGTGAAAGCAAATAAATTCACGGTATATATTTACAACATTTAATATATTAAAGAAATACTAATTAAACTGAATTTTTAAATTTACACCAAATCACAAGATAAATATATGGGTAGGATATCAGGTTAAAATTTCAGTATCTTCCATAGTTTTTTATTTTAGTCAGTGTTTCCTTATACAAAGAATATTCTTTGTATATAATATATATGAAGAGCTTACAGTGAGAATAAATGTATTTCTTCTGATAATTGATGATTTTAGTATAGTGCAGAGTACCATACTAAATAAAATAAAACGAATAACATCTTTTTCTCAAGGTACTTGGAAAAGTGATCTGAGAACCCCAAACTAGTAATGTGGCTCTGAAGCAGAGTCAGTAGTGTTAAAACTACCAAGCACATGAATTGTATATCCATTTTGAGTCTCTATTTATGTATACCACAGAGATCTGCAGTGCTGTTATAAATTCTATTATCAGCACTGCTAACAATGGATCCACACTCAGAGTTGCAGCTTAAATGTTTGAATTTGAAGTTGTGACTTCATTAAGGATATACTAAGTTATAGTCCAACTATTTACCTCTTTGACATAATTTTTCAAATTCTGAATGAAAATGTTTCTCTTCCTGCAACTGAATGAATGCTTAGATGGGTAAAAAAAAAACAAATGAAAACTAAAGAAACCCAGCTCATTATATATATCAGCTGAGACGATGGCTTTTTTGGCACTGTAACATACTGAATCCAGGAAGAGGCCTTTAAAATCAGTTTTAGTATTGTTTCTTCCACTGTCTGCCTCTCAATCTAATTTACTTTTTGCTGCCAAAATCAGTGTTTCTGTTTGTTTAGACACTGTTGCCAGGAAGAGCACTACCCTCTGAAACACTCTTTTAGCACATAAGCTTTACAAGTCAAAATGGATTGTTACAAAGAGGTCGTCAGCTACTGTAATTTTTTTTTTTCTGTAGTTCTGTGGATCAATGTAGCAATTATTCAGAGTCAGCATAACACAGATTTGTGGCTCTGTGCATACCTGTGTTGACTTAGGAGTGCATGAATCCCAGAACAATGAAACAGAACTATATATAGCTAATGAAATATCTAAAGAAATTGTCCTGCATTTATCAGGTCATCTTGTGTCAATTCTCACATCTATATGCAAACAGTGTTTCCTCTCAGTTTTTCTATTTTACTCCAAAACCTTGTACAAGATGAGTGACTTTTCTAGTCTATCACCTATAGCTGTATTTTTTTGATCATGGCTGAGGACTTTCTGTAGCGTAAAAATGTTTTGGATTTTATGTCAATAACCTGGCATTAAAATACCCATGATTTTTAATATGCATTTAGGATTTATTTTTTTTATTATTTTTATTTCCTTTGGCCTTTAACTGTGTTTTACCAGTTACCTCTACTGTGTAGCTCATTTCTTAAGAAAAAAAGAGTTTCAGAGTATTTTCTTATTAAGCATAATGTTACTCTATAAAAATAACTTTTTCTGAGTGAAAAATCTTTATAACTAACTGCAGTGATATCCCGTTATTTGTTGCATGAGCAGAAAATCTATTTCTTTGCAGTGAATAAATACTTACAGTAACCACAAACAGAAGAAAAACTACTTGGCATTTAATGGCCACATGATGGAAGTGTTTCTTAATTTCTTATTGTGCGTTTCAGTTACTGCCTGATGTTGCCGTACCTCAGAATAAATGTTTCTGTTACTAATGGAAACACTAACAAAAGTGGACTCAATTCCCCCAACTCAAGTTATCTATACCAGTCCCTTAAAATTATGCATTGAATTCCTTATCATGTGTCTTACACTTTGGAAGAAGTTTATATATCTTGCTCTAATTAACATTGATCTTGTTCCTGATGTACTGAGCTCTCTGTGGAGTTCATAGTCTCTTGAGCTCTGTCCAGGGAATTAGAGGTGGGCATATTCTGATTAAATATTTTATCAGACCTTCAACAATCTATTTTCCCCTAATTCCCTTGCTACAAATGCGAGTATAGTATTGATCTAAAGAAGATAATATAGAAAATATGTACTGTGAAAGGGAATTGTATATTTCCTGTTTTATTTTTTTTTTTCCTGAGATACCATGAGCTAAGGATAGAATTGGGGCAGAGGTCTAACTCTTTCATTACAGATTTCCATTTTGTATAAATATCCCCATAAATAGTGGAACTAAAAAATGTACCAGTATCACTATACACGATAATACACCTATATGTAAAAAAACCCTCTCTTATTTTGAAGGGTGAGTGATTTAGGTTTGTATCATGCAGAATAAAACATGTAGAGAGTTAAACACAGGAAAATCAATGACCTGTCCTGCTACAGCTTGATGGGTCCTGGTTTGGAATGATGAGAGGGAATATGTTAAGACAAGTAGGGTGTAAATATGTTTGTCAAGTGGGTTTTTGTTTTTTACAGTAAGTGTCAGAGATAATGCTCAGAAATAGTGCATGGAACTTGTTTTTCAGTAAATATTCACTGATAATTTACAAAACCAAAAATTTATTTTCACTCATAGTACAAGTATACTGCAGGTTATGCAGGACTAAAAGAAATACTACAGTGATCTGTGAACAATTCTAACTGAAGATAGATCACTTCACTAATGAGAGTTACGTCCGTGTTCCCACTACAAATTCTCATTTTTATGGGGAAAGTGAAGTCAGCACAATAGGCAACAGATTGAGACAAGTCTCAAAAGTCCTGACCCTTGTTTGTGATATTTGTTGTGCATTGTTTGTAAAATGGCCTCTGTAGCTCTGTGGATGTGGCCAGAACTTTTAGGCACTGAGTGGTTGTGGGGGCCAGTTAAATGCTAGGATGTGGATCAAGCAGTCAGTATGCTGAACTGGATGATGTCTAACATGCTAATAATAGGAGGGAAACGTTAATGCAAGATGCATTGCATACTTTTTTGAGCCTCCAGCTTGGAGATGAAGAGAGTTTCAGGATGTTTCAGGAAAGCTCTTCTGCAGGATTTGTGCACCAAGACCCTTTACAGAGCAGTTGAAGTCTATGTATCCTTTCAATTATGCATTGTTGGGGATTTTGCATTCTTTCCTATCTTAGCCTTCTCACGTTCCTCAGTCTGACAGTGTTTAAAGCCAGCCTTTCCTAATCATCAGGATTTACTTTGTTTTAGAAGGGGAGCACTTCTTTTCTTTTAGTTATTCCCACCAAAGCTGTTCAGTTTTGCACAAGATTACAGGCGGCCTGCTGCATTGAAGAGAGTGCTTGGGCCACTAAGTACAGATCTCTAGATCTCCTGCATTGTAACCTGACACTATCACTTGAAGTAGTTTAGCCTCTATTTCAAATCTGATTAGGTTTTTGATGTAAAAAACAACAAAAAAATTTTGATGATTCTTCTGAGTTCCAGCATATCACTTTTCTGATGTTTGCAAACTATTAAATATCTAGCCAAAATATACTTTGGCAAACTGGTCAAAGCAGAGGAATTGAAAAGTAGGTCTCTAGCTGTACAGTGTTTGAGGCTTGGAAATACCTAGGAGTGCAATAATATACTCTGAATAGCCCAGGTCTTAGGGCTATAGGGTATACCTCATTAGGGGATTGCAGAGGCATTTGATGTGAAACTATGAAGCTGCTCAGTGCTACATCTCCTGAGATGCTGCTGGACACGATGTAAAAAATATGTAGGTGAGACCTGCTGCTCTCAAGTGGTCCTGGGTAACCTCCTCCAGCTGACCCTGCTTGAGCTGGCAAGGTGGACTAAATGTTCTCAAGATGCCCCTTCCAACCGAAATGGTTTTGTGGTCCTTCTTCAAGCAATTTAACAAATCTTCCTTTAGAAAGACATGCCTAAGAATTCCTGCAAATACTATATTAGATATCTAGCTCTGAGGCAAATACCACATGAGAGAAGTACACTGATTAAACTTAAAAGTTTGAGGAACTGCGGTATTTCAAATCTTAACACTCAGGTTTTGCTTTATGAAGGAAGGGGCCTTTCACTTTAAGTATATTTTGTTCTAAAGTTGGGGTGAATTTGAGCTACTATTATTTTTGAAGAGTGCAAAACTGTTTTGGTTGTCCAACTATACTCTTAACTCAGTTATTTTTATTTTAGAATATTTTACTGGCTGCTTCTTTGTAACACATACTGGAGCCCCTCGGTAACTAAAGGTTAGCAGAGAAAATGATTTATTAAACTGTGAAATATTACTACTATACAAACACAACCAGCTGGTTTGAATAAGTGTATGATGTTAGTTAGGAGGCAAACCTTCATTATATGGGTAATGATAGCAAAAGATCTGTTATAGATTTTTGGTTTAATGAAGTATGCGAATAATTCTATTACTAGGCTGCAACCCAGCAGACCACACAGTTCTCACTAAAGGTAATATTACAGTGGTAATGACACAGAAGAGTAGACAAAAGAGAGGTTGACTCATGCCTTCAGTCTATTTTTGAATCATGCTTTGAATAATGACCTACTTTTCTGTTAAAAATTACCAAATATCTCTCTGGTGGAAATATTAACATCTATGCCTGCTTTAGTTTCAGTATCCCTTTCACATTTGATGATCTTAAGTTATAATAAGGACACAGAGACCTGCATTAACTAGTGATAAAAGAGTTACCTATTATCTTTGTGGAATGATAACTGAAATCGGAAACATGGTCTTCTGATAGACTGTTGGGTCTCATGACTGTTCTAAAAAAAAAAGTTTCCAGGGCTGCATAAAAGGTGGTAAGTCCAGGATTTCCCTTCCAAAGTTATTACAATATATGAGTATCTGTCTCTAAAACATTTTATCTTTGAATCTGAGTCTCAGATAATTACTAGTACCTTAATGTAAGTTTTGAAGTAGCAAAGGAATCTAGGGACAGAGAAACTGGCCCCATGAGGCTTACTTGTTGTATAAGCCTTTCCTCTTTTGTTCATCTTTCTTATCCTACCAAATACACAAATAGTGCTAAGTCCTATTATGAACATTGATCCACCTGAATGATTTCTCAACCTTGTTACAGAGGACAGGTTCTGAAAGATTAGGAAAGTAATGCCTAGATGGATATGCATTAACTGATTAAGTATAGAAAATATAAAATTCTCTTATGAGAAACTTCACCAGAACAGCTGTGAATCATAGTCTAGCTTCATGTGATAATGCTTCAAGTAATCATAAAGTTTTGCAGTACTGAAAAATGAGAGTTGTAAGTTCAGTGATTTTAGTATCCATCTATAGGTTGGTTAGGTGTTGATAACAGGTTTGGCTATGGCTCAGTTAAAGATAATAGAGGAGTAATTTTCTTTAGTGTTTTTTTTTTATTTATTTATTTCATTTCAGTGTTAGCATTTTTTATCTGTTCTATTCAATATGAAAAACTTGGAAAGTATTGAAAAGAGATGAAACATAATAGAAGAGCTATCCCACATGTGAAGATATTCAGATATCAGAATAAATTTTGTAAGAGACAGAAAATTACAGCAAATGTTAAGAAATCAGGACAATAACATATATTGCACTCAAAGATGGAATGGAAACCATGAAACATTAACTGCTTATGTCTAGGAAAGGAAATGAACAGGAGAAGAGGCAGAAAAGAAACTGATAAGGCTAGCAATAAGCAATGGACTGACTATCATAAAGGGTCTAAATATTTGGAGTTTAATCATCAGGTCCCTAAAGAAAACATGCCTTATATTCCAGAAGTGACTTGGAACTACAGTCATATAGAAACATTTTCTAGCAAAGCAATATGCAGCATACTTTTCTATCTGTATTTGCAAATGTGATTTTTAATTTTCTGGTTTGGGGGTCTGGTTTTTAAATTCGATGACTGCATATTTTGGAGACAATTTGAACTGAAAGGAAGCAGAAATGTCTTACTAAAATGTCTTTAACAAACAACACACAGCAGGTGAGGATAATCCATCCATCCATCCATCCATTCATCATTTCAATACTATGTCTAATGGTATTGTCTAGCTCTTCAAGCTATTTGACAAGCAAAAAATTTATCAGCTTCTCAGCCTAGGTACTTCCAAAGAAAATTTTCTAAGCCTGTAGGCAATATACATAGTGGAAAATAATCTGCTTCAATAACATTTCTGCTATATTTTTGAGTCACCAAGAGCTACAGAAAAGGACTAGAAACTGTTTAGAACTAGAAATATTTTAGCTGTTATTTTGCAAGCAGTTATTTAAAGAAGGCCCCTTCATATATGGATTTTTTCTTCACAGTGTTCTGAGGAAAATAGCACCTGAAAAGTAAATTGTCTCCAAATTTGGGCTCAAGAAAATACTAATTTTTGGTTTTATTTTCCAAAGCACTGAGACCAAATGTGTACTAAATCTAAACAACAATTTTGGTATCACTAGAAAAATTAAAGAACTACCACAAAGGTTATTTGAGTCTAAATTGTCTATTGGTATTGATTTTTGAGAGAAGATGAGCCCTACAAGCACTACTTAATGTCCATTGTATTGCTAAGGAGAGCGATACAGTCACATGACCCGGAGGTTTTACATCAGAAATTCAAACTGTAATTGCAATAAAGCTCTATCTTTGTAAAACTGTTAATCATTATCTTAGTAACAGCTTTGTAGATTAATTTTTAAATCTTTCTAACTTGTTTGCAACTTCTTATAACTGGAAACTGCTTACTAGGTGTTTAACATATAGAGATTTTAAGTGTGTGTAATGTCTTTTTGCCGCTTCTCCTCTTAGGGAGAGGAAATAGGACCACTTTTCAATCCTGTTGGCAGGGAAATGTGCATGGCCTCATGTGCCACTGTAAATGAACTGATTTTACACATTAAAAGTTTGCCCAGCTAGAGATGAGGTTCATCTGTAATTCTGTCTATCAATTTCCTGTTCTTGTAAAAGAAACCACATCAGTCTGTTACAGAAAACAAGACTTGAAGTAGAGACCTTGCTCCAAGGCAGGATGAACTGTATTTGTAATAGGTATTTGTTCAGCTTCCTTCTGAAAATAACCAGTGATGAAAATTACATGTTCTCTTTCAATATATAATTTTCCTTACTACTGAAGATTTTTCTTGTTATTGAAGAACTCTCTAAGGAAAAGCATTCTTTATTCTGAGTCACTGACCATTCTCACCACTCAACTGTCCTACCACCATTTGATTTGTATCCCTCAGTTGCTGTGACCAGACTGGAAAGTCTGCTAATCTTTGCTTGTAAGCTTGCAGCTGGGTAGTAGGAGGGTTATTTCATACTTTAAAATGAGGTTTCTATTGTGTGTATATATTTTAGCAGCTTGATGTTCATGATTCCTGATCGTATTATGACTCACTGTATGTCCCTTGCTTCCACAGAGTGTGGTATGGAATTTTGCCTCCATTCTTAGTAAACAGCATCTTTTTCTATGTGCCTTCTCCCAGTGTAATATGTGGTTCAAATCCCAATTGATTCTGCTGTCTGATGTGTTTGCTGCTGCTTTCAGCTTGCAGATTGAATGCATGTAACTCTCCCATCCTAATCATTAAAAACGTGCTGAACAGTACCAATAGCAGGACAGACTCACACAAGCCTTTGATTTGTGCATTCCCCCATTTGCTAATGAACTAGTGTGACTCTTCCTGGGCAACACTCCCATTCTAACTATTTTACCCTCTTTTGTAGTATGAACATTTACGTTAAAGAAGTGTCCAAAACTGGATAAAGGCAAAATATCTTCCTCCTACTGCCTCTGCCCCGTACTAAAACTTGGAACTCTTTTGAAGAAAGAAATTAGATGAGTTAAACATATTTGTTTTTCATGGTGCCAATCATTTCTTTTCTATGCTTACAGCTTATTTTTAGATTTTTTTCCAGTATTTTCCAAACAATTAATATTTAACTGGTCTATAATTCTCTTGCTCTTACCCAATTTTACTGCATCTAAAGGGTACCCCAAGTAATTTTTCTGATTTCTGTATCCCTCTAGTCCCTTACTAATTCTTAAAAACAAAACTGAGTTTGACTCTTCTAACAGTTAGTCTTGTAGGCTGAATTTCATCAGCACAGTGAAATCAACTGAGAATCACTAGCCAATTCTGTACCTTCTGTAACCTGGTTGTTGACCACTACTGATGCTAGTTGTCAGCAAGTTTAATCTTCATCAGATACTTGCTAGAAGCTGAAGCTCATATTTACAACTAAAATTTTCATAATCTTTTTGGTTTTGTCTGTAAATTACACTTGCTTGTCACTTCATTTTCTGCTTGACACTGCGGGGTTTGTGAAGTATTTTTCCTGCTATCCTTTGTGTCTCATTCCTTCTGTGGATGATTTCATGTGATAGCTTGTGACATTTTTCTTACAGTAGAGAGGAAGCTTGTCCAAGGATTTGTATTTCTTCTCTAGTCTGCATTCAGACTACAAAATCCTATGGTTGCATGGTGCAGGATTCCTGATAAGGTATCAGTCTAGCAGCTGGAGGAGCTGGTAATCTCACTAGAGGGCAAGGTAATGTCATTCAGCCCTTCAGTGCAGTAGAGTCCCAGTGGGTCTTACCTGGATGCAATGAAAAAATATCTCAAGCAGAAAATAATGGTTTTTGTGTATATGCATAGAAAAAAAAAATGAAGAGAAAATGAAAAAGAGAAAATTAACTCATTGAAATAGAGTCTTGGTTTAATTGATCCCACTGAATCCATTTGTTTAGTTGTTTAGAACTCTTCACCTTTTGATGTTCCCTAGGTAATTATCCATCAGTAACATAAACTCTTCAACACTTGCCAATACTAGTAGTACTTACTATTTTCCAAGCCTGAACTGCTTCAGATAATTCTGAGCAGGTTCATTAATACTTGTGAAACTGTATAAGAAATCAAGACTGAGAAAGTGATGCAAAAATTACCCCCATTGAAAATTTTTAACTGCATTAATTTTCTTCTTGAATTAGCTGGCAGTATGGATCTTTCTTCATGTTAATTTGTGATTTGAAAATTTTAGCATGAAACTATGAACGTCAATTCCCACAGTGTTCTCCTGGGGAAAATGGCTGTTCACGTCTTGGACAAATGTGCTCTCTGCTGGGCTAAAAATTGGCTGGAAGGCTGTGGGCAGAGAGAGGCTGTGGATGGAGTTACTGGCAATTGGTTACCTGCAGTGTTCCACAGGCCTCAGTGTTGGGGCCAGTCTTGTGTAATATCCTATTGATAATCTGGATGAGGGGACTGAGTCCAGTATCAGTAAGTTAAATTTGCAGATGAAATGAAATTGGGTGGGAGGAGTGTTGATCTGTTGGAAGGTGGGAAGGCTCTGCAGAGGGATCTGGACAGGCTGGATCAATGGGTATTGGTACCAGAGGTATGAGCTACAATAAGGTGAAGTTCTGGACCCAGCAGGAAAGGCCCTGGGGGCACTGGTGACAGCAGCTGAACATGAGCCAGGGTGTGCCCAGGTGGCCAAGATGCCACTGGCATTCTGGCCTGTACCAGCAATGGTGTGGCCAGCAGGACCAGGACAAGGACAGTTGTCGCTGTGGGTGATGAACAAACGACATGAGACCTCGTTATAAAAACTGCATCTGACTCCACTTTATTAAAACCACTGCCCTCCTTATATACCTTTTAGAACAGGCCACTCTCATTGGTTAGAAGAGTGCCAGAACTCTTCTAACCATTGGCCCAAAGCAATGGATAGAGACAAGTCCATCCCACAGAAAAGAATGCAAAACATCACTCTAGTTACAATAACACTTGGGATGTTTATGTCAAGTCTGTGGGAACAAGGTCTTCTCAAACCCAAACACCACGAAGAAACAGAGTTCAGAAACTCAGAAACCTCAGTCCTAGAAAACCAGACTACAGACAGTGACTGTCCCCATGTGCTCAGCACTGGGCAGGCTGCACCTCAAGTGCTGTGTCCAGTCCTGGGCCCCTCACTACAAGAAGGACACTGGGGTGCTGGGGAAAGCACTGGAACCCAAGTCCTGTGAGGAGCAGCTGAGGGAGCTGGGTTTAGTCTGGAGAAAAGGAGGTTTGGGAGGAACATATCACTCTACAACCACCTGAAAGAAGGTTGTAATGAGGTGGTGGGGAGCAGGGGATAGTCAGTCTCTTCTCTCAAGTAACAACCAACATGATGAGAGGAAATGGCCTTAAGTTGTGTCATAGGTCTAGAGTGGATGCTATGAAAAATTTCTTTACAGAAAGGGCTGTCAGACATTGCAAGAGGCTGTTCAGGGAACTGTTTTAGTCACCATTCCTACAGGCATTCAAACAATGTGTAGATGACACTTTGGGAATGGTTTAATGGTAATAATGGCAGTGTTAAGTTAATGGCTGGGCTCAATTACCTTAGAGGTCTTTTCCAACCTAACTGATTCTATGATTCTATTCTTCTTCAATATGAATAAATAATTTTGCTTTATAAATTTTATATATTAAATAATATATATTTAGTAAGCACAACAGCCACTTTATCACTAAATATGTACAGAAATACTGTCAACACCCAGCCGTTCATAAAAATCTAGCCAGGAAAAGAGGTGCATAGTAAAAGAAAAGCTTGATATGAGTTCAGCAGTATGGATTGTTAAGATATAATTTTTATTTGTTATATCACTATAATAAGTTTACAAAACCTGAAGCTGGATAGTTTTAGTGTTTGTGGCATCTCCAGAATACAAAATTCCTCAAAGATAACTTGTGTATTGTGGAAACCAAGTGAGAAGAAAAAAGATAAAATCTGATGTGTGTGCAACTGCTGCTGGATGGGGGTTTTCATCTCGGTGTTGTGAGAGCTGTATTGTTTGTAACACCTCCTAATTCTGAAGTATTTTTTACATTTCATCTGTCATCAAAGTGAATATATTCTTGACTTTTTCCAGTGCTTCAACCAATGTAACATTTTCCCAAGAGGAGCAGTTTTGCTTTGAGGACCATCAAAGGATTTAGTGTTTGTTTGGCAAGACTTTCTAAATGCATACAGTCCTGGAATTGAATATTATTTCATATGAGAGAAAAATCAACTTGAAACACTAAGGAGAGACTTAAGAGAAAAGAAGTTCATGGATTCATGCAGCAGAAATGGCCAAAGCAGTGACAGCTTTGTGCAGCAATTTTTTAAACTACCCCTTCCTAGATCAATAATAATTCTGCCATGGAGACCTGACTCTGTTGGTAGAGAAAACATTGCCAGCACCTTTACTTTTGCCACAATCCCTATGGAGATTAGTGCAAATCCAATGTCCTGCCTGTCTTTGGGGAAAACAGGGAATGTTCTGTTCTCTGATTCTGCCAAGCACTAATGCTCAAACTTCCTCCTGGTGTTGAAGTCAGCAGGCATGTGGACCTTTGGGAGTGTCATGGGGCTGAGCAGGTGGCTGCTCCTCTCTGTGGAGCACTAGGATGTTGGAAGTGGAGTAGCAATTCAGAGAATATTTTTAATCTTGTAGTGGTAGCTTTGCCTATGCTGCTCTACCAAAATCACCAACACTCCTTTCTTGTCAGTGGTGTATAACCAAAGGGATGAGTATGCTGTTTAAGATTAGTAACAGAAAAAAAATCAATGTTTACTGTGTAGTTTTCATCATGTGGATAAAGTAGAGAGAGTTTGGTCCTTAATAAAGAGTTACACTGTAAAGCAATGAGATTCTACACAGACTCTTTTTTATTGAATTATTGCAAAAGTGGTTCTTAAAATAAAGATGTGTCTGTCTCAGTACTCTACTAGCCTCTCTCATCAAAATTTCTCACAAGCACCATGAAGGTAGTTCTAACATGTGTGGCTTCAGTGCTTGCAGAAGCAGCTTCCCACATTCTGATTTCAGTCACTGCAATGCAAAGCTGATAGTTGCTGCCTCCTGATCTCCTTTGTCTGGAGCTCAGGGGTAGTATAAAAAGTGGATGTGTCAGCCTGCCAGGTGGGGCACATTAGTGTGCATGTGTAAAACACTGCTTTAAAAGAAATGATGAAGACATGAGTTGTAAAGTTGCAGTTGTGAAGATTTTAATAATTGTTCTACTTTTTGTCTGAATCAAGTTTATAATTGTATTCCACTGCCATGCTCTGTGATGCTGATTTGCTGTTTGGTTTGATTTTTGGGGTTCTTGCTTTGCTTTAGTATTTTTTTCCCTCAAAATTTGGGATAGACTGTTGTTGAGATTTGGTACTTGTTAAAAAAAATAATAATATTAGGCATAACAAGGTCCTTTCTCCTCACTCTCCCCACACCCCCATTCTATTTCCCCCCTGGAATGTGTACTTGTCTGACAAAAAGACAAAATAAAAGATGTAGCTAAAAGTAATGCTAAAAAAGAAGCATATAGACTATTTAGTAATTAAATTTTAGTTAAATCCTGAGGGCCGGGACAAGAGTTCATTTTGTACATTTTGCTCTATACTTCAGCATAGACTCTCCACCACTGCAACAGTTTAAATCCTGTAGAAAGGACTTAACAAATGAGGAACCAAAAATTATTATCACTTTATTTCTCTTCAGTTCTACAAGGCTAACATAAAATAAAATTTTAAAATTGTTGCCTTGTTTGTGTCTCAATATGAATAAAACAAATAAACCAGTTAACAATTATTTCAGTTGTCCCAAACATTCAGTTCCACAGAGAATATTTATAAATCTCCCCTGCTTTGTTTCTGAGCTTTGATTGAATTTGACCTTGTTAGAAAGAACAGAAGGGGAAAAATCACCTCAACCCAACTCCTCTCATGGCTTGATTGCTTCTCTCCTCACTGCCCATTGCCTGCAATGCTGCTGTTCAGGCTGTGTTTTAAGCTTGAGCCTGTGGAGATGCCAATAGTGTTTACCAATGGTTACCATAGAATGGTAGCTCAGAACACTTCTGAGTTTTCCAGTCCTTGTCTCAAATACCTCTCAGCATGAGTAAATTATAGCTAAACTAGAGTTCAGTTTGAATGGTAAACCTGGCAAATTATCTGAAAGTTGCTTACTGGTTTTTGTGTTTTTTGATTGGCTTAGGGTATTTCACATCATCAAACTGGAAAATCTTTCTCAGTAGAAATAATTTGCAGAGTTTTGCAGAAGCACGAGGTATATCTAAGCTGAGATCTATTGTCCAGCTGAGCAAAAAAGAACAGCTCTCTTTATCTGAATGTGGTCATCTGTTTGAATATGATCTCCTTTTATTATCTGCTGTAGTTCTCATGGGGATATTTATTTATAAAATTAACTATTTTCATTATCTCCTGATTTTTATATGGAAAATGTTTTACTGAAAATTGAATTTTCTGCTCATGGATAGAATGGTGAAGAATGTATACTATGCTTATGAAGGGAAACATTGAGAATATAAATCTGGAAAACTATTAAGCCTAACTATTTCTTCCCCCTGACTTCAAGCAGGGACTGTTTTAGATTGCATTAGGGTTTATACTGTCATTCTCATTTCAACTAGATGACTGAATACTTTTAAATTTTTGTTGGCCTAAAAAATGGTCAAGCACTTCTTAATTTAGATAAAGTTTATCTCAAGATTTCAGAGTTTACTTTAAACTTTCTAAGCACAACATACATATCTTTGATACTGTCATGCAATTAAGACACTTTTAAATAGCTAAATGGTTTTGGAGTATATAAGATATTATGCTCCTATGTTCCGGTTTCTGTCATGGAATTATAGGAGCAATAAACAGATATATAGTTATTTAGTTTGTAGTATGTTTCCAAAACAATACAGTATTTTTCTGGGACACATAAAATTTTATAAATTTTAAGAAGAACTTTGCAGCAATATTCTACCCTTAAAACTGCCTTTTTTAGTAGATATTCTGGCTCTGGTCTTAGCATAATGTTTTTCTCCAGAACTTTGCAGAGGTTATTGCGATTCTTAAGATTAGGGTTTTGTTTAATTTCAGATCCCTTTGGGCTGTGCTCCTGGCAAGGGGATCATCACCGAATGAACAGGGCAGACTGTGTCATCTTCCAAACAGCAGAGATTGCAGGACATTTTCTTGAGGAACCTTTCCATTTGTGATTACATAGTTCTGTTGATTTACTCCCATTAGCAGGAAACAAAGAAGGTAGAGAGCAATTTCCTCTTTTTCTTTACATGGGAATAGTTCTCTGGTCATTAGTTGGCTCAGTTTAGATTCTGGCATGGCAAGGAGTCTATAATAATTATAGATCATTATGGCTACATGTTGTAGGTTATTGTTTTTTTTTAATGTCTTAGCAAGCATAGCAGTTGCTTGACACAAGTATCTGGGTAGTGCTTTCTAGAAATGGAGGCCTCAAGATGAATTTGATTTATGGACATAATTTTGTTTTGCTTCTGTTTTGTTCAGACTTCTTCCAAGTACAAAAGTATGCTTTTATTTCAGGATCTGGTCTTTATTTCTGTACCAGAATAGATTAAAATATTAAAAGTAGCCCAGTAAATTGATGAAAACAAATAGTGCCTTTTATATTCTGGTGATAAATTGTGATCTAAATTAGGGTCACAATTAAAAATACATAATTATCACAACAATTAAAATTGAGAGCAACAGATGGCTTATTACTTAAAATCCTGTTTCACAAATCAGACCGTGAGTGTTAAAAGGCACTAATTGCCACACTTTAAAATCATTTGGCTGTAAAATCTGTTTAAAGTCACAGTCGTGGTAGCAGTATCTGGAGAGGTAAATATGAATTAAGAAGAAAAGGGAAAGATATGCATATTTTTAAATTACATATGCAATTGTTTCCTATAGTCTAAACAACACACAGAACATAGGATTAAGTGGTCTGAAGTGGGACTGCTGCTTCATGCCTTCTCCAGTACCCTGCAATCTCCATCAATTATGTAAAGCACTTGTAAAGGACTGCCTAACAAAACAGTCCTGTGGATGAGTGGACAGAGAGCACAAGTGTGATAGAGAATGAGTAGTGGTCCTGCAGCAATGTGGTTGTTCCACCAACCAGCCACTGGTTATCTCTCTTCTGAGAGACAGACATCTGTATCTTAGCCAAGTATGGCTGGGGTATATAAGACCCCAATTTGCTTTCCTGCTCCAAAATAAGATCCTGTGTCCTTGCAATGAAATAATATTACTGGCTGTTAACTATGGGTGTGAGTATTTTAAGGCGGAGTATTCACTCTCACAGCAGGAGTTAGGGGCCAGAGATAAAGCATAAAATGAAATTAAAATTCTATAATTTCTAAATATAAGAAAGATAAACTTTTTGTCACTATTTTGTGTTTTAAATTGAACTACTTGGCTGTGCGATTACACGAACTGGACACAAATAATTTTTTTTTGTCAATACAGTGGAAAAGAATATTGCAGAGTGCTCAGTAGGAAAAGAGACGTTTAAAGTTTCTAAAGGGAACAAAAAACTCTCTTTGCAGATAAACTCAGAATTAATTTCACACTGTCCCTTGTGTATAATGTCTTTGATCCTCAGGGAATTATGTATGAGAAACAAAAGATAGAACCAGGTTATAAGGCTTTTCTTTTTTCTCTTTTTTTCTGATTTTGGTGTTCAGCTGCTCTGCATTTTGAAAAGTGAAAGAAGTGATGTGTTGAAATATGAGCTAGTTCTGGCCTAGGATTGCTCAGCCAGATCTGTCTACAAGGAATCGAATTTTCAGTAACCGAGCTGTGGTTCAAACTTCAGTGCAAATCTTACACATTTTACTGCTACTTTTATCACAGCCAAGGAAGGTATTTCTCTGCTCACTCTTAGCTTTAGTTCCTAAAGCAGGGACTGTAAAGTCAGGCAATAGAGGGTGGTGTTTAACCTTTGCTTCACACTTGCTTGCTCAAGGTGTCAGAGAGTGCTCGAGTGGAGCAGCGGTGGGGCTGGCCAAGACAGTCAGGAGAGGTCTGGACTCCACATGTGAAGATGCTGGGGAGCACCTGCTGCCCGCAGCAAAGTGCCTGTTCTGCACACCGGGGTCGGGAGAGCCGAGCTCCCTAACTCTGCTACCTCTGGGACGAGGGAAAGCAAATTAAATCAGTGATTGTTTCTCAGGGAACTTTTAATCCTCTCTGCTACCTGCTGTCATTCCCATTCCTTCTCATCCCTCTAGCAGTGATGGCAGCAGCAATCCTGGTGTCCTAACTCTTGTCTTCTTCTCCTTGTAGTTTCATCCTCTTATTCCTGGAGTAATATGATTGTGTTGCAAATAAGTCTCACTAGCTTTGGTTCAAATTTTCTTGAATTGTAATCCCAGGTTTTTATTAGATTTGCAATGGATGGGAAGAATATTTTCTTGCTTGTATAACTTTGTCTATTGTGTGAGATAATACTGACTACCTGCACTCACGTTGCTGCGAATCTGTGCAAAATATTTTAGAATGCCTTATGGAAACACTGGGACTTGGATCTAGTCTAAGTATTGAAATTATTTTCTTTTAAAAAAACCCTATCAATAAGGCAAACATTAGTCATTTACTGAAGAAAACTGTCTAAAATGAAGCAAAACATTCTGTTCTAAGATTGCTGAGGCAGAATTTTTATAATCTGGGTGTGTTTTCTACAAAACATTATATTGCAAAACAATGTCAGCTAGAGTTGTATTGGTAGGGGAGATTCATACAGATGAAACCAGACTGGTTTTTTTACAGGTTAAAAGCATATGGTGAGTTTAATTTAAATCCTATGGAAGTCCAGTCACATAAGGAGCTTGGCTTCATTTACAAGTGGTATTCTGTAGCCAGTTTACAAGACTTGTACTCATTTTTCATGTTTAATGACCATATGTTTCTGCTGTATTTTGAGACTATGTGGCCTCCATCTGGTGGCTATCGAACACCTGAAATATCTTGTTACTTGATAATTAATGATTCTTTGTAGACTAATCAATGCAATATCTGACTGATAGAATGTGAGTTCAAAAAGAAAGGAGGATAGACTTTTGGTAAATGACTTACTATTTATGTGACTCTTCCATGGGAGTGACATGACCACATGAATGATTTCTTGCCATATAACTGATTTTCAAATCAAGAGCGACATGATGTCTGATGAAAATAAAATCATGGACAAATAAAAAAAGTGAAATGTATGTTTCCTGTATCAGGGTATCCTGTGGAGTTAGAGAAGTGTTCCGATTACAGATTAAAAAAAGAGTGTATCCTTAAATAGGCCAGGATATGTAAACTGAAGAATGGTGTTAGATTTGATCTGTTGTGGAATATGAATGTCTGTGGAATTTCAGTCAGCAAATGAAAATGAATATACCTATTTCTAACTTTGATTGTTTGTTCTCAAGTTTCAATTCCTTTATTTGACAATAAAACAGGAGTTAAATTTATTAACCTTCTTTATAATGTGTTAAGGAGTGAATGATCTATACTGATACTACAGATTAAACCACAAGCCTGAGTAATTGTTCATTTAAGTGCATATCTTACAAGGAAGCAATGGGGATACTAGGTTTCTGCTTTCTGTGTTTTCTTTGAGCTGTTGAGTTCTGCATAAATCTTCAGATCAGTCAAAATCAGAAGCAGAAAATGCTACATATAAATAATCTTCACTTGAATGGTAACATAGTGAAAATTACAAATTTCCACTAAATTTTTTAGTTAAGGGGTTTTGATTTTTGAAATAATCTAATTTTTTTCTCATGTTTATTCAGAATTTTCTGAGAGGTCATTTGTCAATGTCCTTCAAGCATATACAGCAAGGGAACAAGTAAAGAAGCTCAATATTAGAGAAGTTAAATATTTATCAGCCAAATCAGTAATGTAAAATAGTAGCTGAATATAACATAGACATTCATTAAAGTGTGAAATATTAAATAAGTATAAAATAGAAATTCATTTCACAGCCTGCAGGAGGTGTTTACAGCATTCATGTGCCAGCCATCGCCATGTTATATTTGTGTGGATAACCTTGATTATGAGGAATATGCAAACATGACAAAAAAGTTCCTGTCAGCATTTGTTAGCACAGCTGGCTCAGCAATAGAAGAAACAGTAAAACTGGAGTCAGCATAGATGGGGGACACAATCAACAACTTCGAGTAACTCTTTACCAGAAATGCTCTGAATGATTTATCTTGCAGAACAGCTGGTATCTTTATCAGGAGTTTTCTGTAGGTAGGATAATTTTTTTCACTAACTAGTGGGAGCAAACCTTTATTTTCCAGGTGTAATTTGTTGCCCAGTGCTGTGCTGTTACTGCTTATTGTTTTGGTTCAACTTCAGCCAGGGAATGGAGAATGACTGATCTGTTTCCAGTGGACTAAGACTGTAGCCTGTTTTTGGATTGTGTTCTCAGTGAGATGGTAAGCTCTCGGAGGATGCCTCCTGGAGAGTTTGGCTTTTTTGGGGTTGGGGGTAAGAGGCGATGTCTAAGAAAATAGTTAACTTGAGAATTAGAGATTTTGTTTGTCTCCACAGCTGATATTTTTTCATTTGAAACAAAAAATTATTTTTAGAGCAGAATGAAAGCATGTGAGAGTGATCATAATAGCCTGGTTACATCACTCTGCTGGGTGGTAAGATACCCAGATTCTTTATTCACAAGGATATTCATGGGTATCTCTGCAGCTTTGAATGATTTTTAGTAAAGTTGTTCACTGCAGGATAATCTAAAGGGCTGTACTAAAATACTGTTTTGGGCAGTAGACACTAATTTGAAATTTGTTCCTTGCATATTTTAAAAGAATTTAAGGTCTAAAAAATAACTGATTTCTATGAGAAATCTAAGAATTTTTCCTTTCAGTTTTATCCTAACATTTTTATTGTTTTTCAGTTCCGAGACCAAACTAATAAGATCTGTATGCATATATTGTTACCATTAAGCAGATATCTCTACCAACAGGATATAGTGCACAATGGGTTTCTGTAGCAGAGGTACTCATGGGACAATTTCTTAAGGTGACAAAAATCTGTATCTGCGAGCCAATTCCAAACCTATCAACTGAGTGAACTGTAAGAAGATACCTGATGACATCAGAAGTTTAATATATATAATATATCTCATTGTGAGAGACTGAGATGTTAATGGTTAGCATCTCACACTTAAGATCAGCAAAGGACTTTACCTACTTTGCTGGATCTACAAGTGGTAATATCTTCCTACTCATCCTTTCTTTCTCTTTAGTTCTTTTATTTTTTTTTTTTTAGGTTCTTTTCCTTATATATTTTCTTAAGAGCTATTTTTATGTTCTCATTTTGCTGTATAACTATAGACAATAATAACCAAAATGGCTACATACCTGCTTTCTATTGCAACCAAATTGTTCTAAAATAAAACCTATATATTTGTGTGTGTGTATATATATTTGTGTGTGTGTGTGTATATATATATACACATATATATGTAAATATATAAAATATGTATAATATGTATATAATACATATTTAAAAATATTAAATTCTATATATATTTTTATATATACAAATATTTATAAACACTGATTATTTAGTGTCAATTTACTCTAATCTGAGGGAGTGAAATGGGATCTATTAACAAGCATCTGGGTTACCCTAGCCTTCTGGTGTGGGTTGTAGCGCTCACATTCATGCAAGGCCCCAGAGGTCAAATTATTTATTAGCTTTGCCTTGCAAGTCTGTCAGTGTGGCCATTGGACTGGAGTCAGCAACTCTGTCTCTTATCCCAGATGCACAACTACTGTCAGCTTGATGTTGAAGGCCTTCAAGTAACTCAAAAGTTATCTTTAACATCTTCATCATGTACATTTGACTTTGTGTTCAGCATCTCAACACTTCAAGTAGGCTTTTAGAAATACTTAACATTGAGTTGATTTGCATTCACACAGGGAAGCTGGTATGTATAAAATTTTTTAGTAAAAATATGTAGAACAGTGTTCCTTTGAATGACAGCATGCCTTAGAAATCCTGGATGGTTTATGCAGGTGTCTCTCTGTAAGAATGCATGCATTTGTCCTGATTCAGCCCTCCCTCTTCTCCCTGAAGACATACACAGAAAGATTGTTTCCATGGTAATGTGAAAAATAAATTAACAAATAGGATGCTTAGTTTCTAAACCTTGACAGGCTCCCCTTCCAACTTCAAATTAGAGATTTGAAACTTTATTCCTGTACACAGATCTGATTTACAAGAGAAACACCACCTTAAGGTTCTAATTTTTGTCTTTCATTTTTCATCAGTGTCACAATCCCTCACTTGCTATTTTGGTGTAAATTGCTCTGTTTTCAAGTACAGACTCTTCATATTATGCATACAGTGCCCAACACAGTGGGACCTCATTGGTTTTGGATGGACACTTCTGTAGCACATATAGAAAATGGGTTTGAGAACAGGTATTTTTTTAATGCAATCAATTTATTTTAGTCTTTGAAATGTCAGCTCTCACCATAGGGGTTCAGTGAGACTTGAGAAAATATGGGACAACTCTAATGCAAATAATTGAATAAACTGAATAGCTTATCACATAGATGTCTTCTTAAATATTGGATATAATGGCTTGGACTCATTACTGTATTCCTGAGTGGATGATTAAAGAAAAAACAAGAAGCTGACAAACCATCAAAATGAACTGGAATACAGTTAATTTTGTGTCTCTACTTCCTGTAGTTCTGTAGCATAGTTAATGCTTTCTGAATGCCAACAAAAACTGTCCCTGCTGAGAGTGAAATTGGTGGCAAATGTAGAATACATGATGTATTTTATTTCTTTTTTTCCTTCTTTGCTCATGTTCACTAATAAAGTTGGTTTTATCTGATGCAGTTTTGTGACTGTATGAAATGAAGGCACTGGTGGAAAAATGTGATAGTGATGTCTTAGAAATTGTTTTATTATTGTTTATGAAGATGTATTTCATAACTATATTCTTAAATATTAAAATATTAACTTCTACATAATAAGGAGATATGCACTGGTAAAGTACATAAAATCACTGCTAATAAACTATGCTAAATATAAAGTACCTCTGTCATGGAAACAGTGTCAATTTCTGCTGCTCCCCCAATGCACAAATGGACCCAAGAATTATGAAAGCAAAACTGTCTTTTGAAATTAGTGTAATTAGGAGACACATTCACTTTTATGAACTTTTTTGTCCAGTTTTAATCCCCTCATCGAACCAGGTTTGACAAGGTTTTCAGCATTTTCTGAAGTTGCGATATACATACAAGCTCTCAAAATGTTCACTGAACTGACCAAAATGGCTAGTCAGTTTTAAAATGTAATGGCCTTGGCCTGGAACTTTAATCATAGTTGGGCCAAATACCAGTAGGAAGTGAATGAGTTTTTTTCTGAACTGATTTGGCAATTCCTCCTTCAGTCTGTCAGAGGACAATGTTGTAAAAGAATTGAAGCTTGAGGCTTTTTCATTTGGAAACAGGCTTGAATACTTAATACAAGCATCTATGCACTTCATTCATGGTAGGAGTGAATTACCTTCAAGAAGACTTAAGAAGTGTAGGAAAAGAATGAGATAAGAAAAAGAAGTCAAATTTTGTGTAGAGCTTAGCACAGAGGTGTTTAACGACAGTTATCAAAAAGCTTTCTCGTTTTGTCAGGAAATGGGGGTTTCCAAAATTTCCCTTGAGAGGGAGGGATAAAAATGAACCTAGAACATGAAAAAAACCAAACCCTAAACACCAGGAAGGTAAATATCTTGCAAGAGATGAAAACCTGACACTGCTGTGACTTCTCATCTGAACGTAATTCAAAGAAAATTAATAATCTTTAGCTCTTCTATCTTTTATGAAGCTTACAATAGCAGAAAGAGAAAAAAAAGTTTAAAAATTGCTAAGCATTAAAAATGTAGACTCCAAATTAATGTGAATGATAGTAGCAGTAGATGTTTTGTTTCTGATCAACAGCCAGTTCCAGTCTGTCATCCCTAACTGTAGCTTTTAGAGGTAATTTGCGCTTTAATTTTTCTTCCCCTCTTTAAATTGGACACAGTACTGTTTTTCACGTGAGCATCTAAAAAGGGCTGCTAGAGGATAGATTTTCTCTAATGGTTACTTTACAGTTCTTTTTTTGTCTTAGCTGAATGGTGTCCAGCACTTTAGATACCTGTCTTGCGAGGCTGCATTTTGGAGGGTATTTTCCTTTCTGTAAAATGATTTAATTTCTTATAACTCCCACCTTTTCCATTCAATTTCTATTCTTGTTTTGATTTTCCCATGGTAAATGAGTTTTTAAAAATTCTTTCCAGACTTGTTTCACTATGGAAACCTTAAGTTTGCAATGAATGAGCTAAACTTTTAGAGATAAATTGAAGGAGACTGGTGGGAATGTAACACTAAGTTGTATTCTGTATCTGAATGCAGTGCATTGTGCTGGGTCATACAAGATGGAAGTTAGATGAAGTGATACCTACCCTGTAGGCATCCTGGTTTGGTTGCTAAAATCTGTTTTAAAGTTAAACTGGATGTGTCATAAATTGTCTGCTGTTTTGAAAAGCAACAACCATTTTTCTTGGCAGGATGGGGGGTTTGTGAACCACCTGCATGAGTGTCCCTCTGCCCACCTTGCTGTCTCCTCTGGATGATTCTTGTTTTGGGCTGTTCAGGTGTTTCCTGGGGATAATCTTCAGCTGGGACAGGTACAGATTTTTCTTCTGTAGCTGTAGCAGCCCTGGGGAACCGTGTTCCTCAAGAACAATATCCACAGTTTAAGAGTGTAAGAGGAAGGGGATTTTGCCAATATTTTATTTCTCTAGTGGATTTTTCTAATGGACAAAATAAAGGGAACTATTTCTTCTGTCTGCTCTACAATAAACTCAAGATCTCTTTGACCCTGGTATATAGTGCTATGGTTTAGTTGACATGGTTGTGTTTGTCAAAGGTTGGACTTGATGAGATTAGGGGTCTTTTCCTAATGATTCTATGATTCCAAAGAAATAACGTTAACTTTGTGGTGAATATTCTTTTATTTTTAAAAAAACAATCTTGGAAACCAATAACAGTCTCAAGAAGTATTTGTAGATATGAACACCACAGGATTAAACTTTGATTATCAAATGTGTGGAAGTTTCCATTGTCACATGATGGTGCAACCTTATTGGATTATATTTAAGTATTTTGAGTTATACCAGCTAAAGAATCTACCAATATTGTAGTATATTAAAAAAAGAATTTCTTTAGAGCAGGGAAAGGATATTATATGAAGAATTACTTTTCTGCAGGTAACATGTACCTACCAAGAGATAAATTACACGGGTGCATTTGACATTTTTTGGTATTTGATGCTTTTCTTAAAGGATGTAAATATCCACTCATGTATAATTTAATGTTCTTATGGTTAAGTGCATGAATTAGCTCTTCTGGAGCTGGAAATATGGGAAGAACAAGTTTACTTAATTAAACATTTTATTCAAGGAGGGGTGTATGTGAGAGGAGTGATAATATGTTGCTTAAGAAATTTTAGAGCTGTAGATGTCACCAGCATGTTGCAGTATAGGTGCGAAAATGAACTCATTGTGTATATTCACTTTGCTGTCTCAACATTCTATCAGAGAAGTTAATAAATCATTATATCTGACAAATGAAAGTCTCTCTTTTAAGATCCCACTGTCATTTAAATTTCAGGTGCAATCCAATGTCTTAATTTTTCGTGTTAGGAGAACAGTATGGTTCTTGGAGTTTTGTTTGCTCTCAGGTTTAATACTGGTTCAATGAGGTATTTGTCTTTGGTTTGGCTCATGAATACAGCCAGTGAAATAAATAATTCTTTCTCTCTTGCTACTAGACACTAGCTCAAGTGATGCCCCTACTTTGATGGCAAATAAGTGTGCTTTTTTTCCCCCTTTCTCTCTTCAAAGTGCCATTCTGGCAGGGTCTATTATTTGCTATCATTGTCACTTCTGAAAGAATGGTTGGGTCTTCTATTCTGCAAGGCTGGGAGACAAAAACACCTGAAACAAACTCAAACTGATTGCTGATGTGGAATTTTATCTTCTGAATTAATTGATGAAGTTCACATATGAAATTCTGTTTCCTCTTCATTTTATCTGATTTTGAACTAAGCAGCCATCACAAAGTGGGAGCGGAAGGAAAACAGGACAATAATTTAATTTTAAAGATAGTAGCATAAATTAAGACAACAGAATGCTCATAACGTTTTTCCAGGGATTTCTACCATTGATGCCAAAAAGCTACTGTTGCAAAAAATATCTTTTATTACAGAAAGATAAACACATAAAAGATTAACAAGGTAAAAATTTTGAAAATTATCTGTCAGTCAAAATGTATGAAATAATTTAAAAAGCCATAGTTGGATGTCTGGAGTGTAGATGTTCTTGTCTCTACTGCTATGGTGTTCAGCTCAATGAACATTGTTTTGAGCTTTTAAACTCAGTGGAAGTTTGTATAACATTTAGGATTTGATTCTTAACAATTACAGAACCACAAACTTTACAGACTTGAAAGAGATGTTTGAGTTAATTTGCATTTTGAAAGAAGATATTCAGCTCTGTGTTTAAACTCTGTGGATACCTCAATCCTAATCCTAGACCCATTTGGCATTAATAGGGCACATGCAAGAATTCAGCTGTGGGCATCCTTACCATGAAAGGTGCAGGTTTTGATGATTTTTTTGGGATTTTTTGAAACTGTTGTAAAAGATCTTCAAAAAATGGGCAACTTGTTAATTTTCATTGTATTGTATGATAATTTTAATACTATTATAAGGGTGAGGTTGTCCATTGCAATCTATTTCCATTATATCTTTCAAATCTGTAGTAAGTTTCTGTTTGGGGTGAATATTTATTCTGTAAATTTATGTAGTGTGGTCAAAATAAAACAAAAAGTATTGCCAAATTGTTTTAATACATTTTGTTCACATGTTTTCTTAATGAGTGCCACTCTGTGAGAAAAATGATGCCTTTAATGGCGATATACTCATTACAAATATTGTATAGAGTGATTAGAAGTACAAATAAATTTCATGTTAGTTGACATTGACATGAGTTAAAGGCAAAATTTCAGTGCAGGCATATAGAATAATTTGTTGGTTCTTTGAATTTTTTTTCATGTTCAATAAGCTTGAGGATAATTAATTACTTATTCATATAATTTAGAGAGAAAAAGATATGCAATATTTTTAATGTGGAATAACCTTACCGTTTCTGTGTTTGGTTTTGCTCTTTGGGTTTTTCATTTGTTTTTTTTTTTTTTTAAGGCAAATCTTTAACTGCTTGGGCTAGGAAGCAAATAGTTATGCATCATAGCCTTAAATATATTAAGTTCTGAAATGCTTTGTTTCAGTTACACAAATCACATGTGTACCCTGAGACCTTGACCTAAGTGGAATGAAAAGTCTTTTCAAACATGCCTGTTGAATGGTATAAATGGATATTAAAAACCTGTTTTCTCTTTGATGCTCTGTGTCCAACTTTTGAATATATGGTAGGACTTGTTTTATTCCTGTCCCACTGTCAGCGACTGTAATACCTGGATATGCAGCATGTAGTGCAGGATGAGTAGGTAGGGAAATGAGAGTGGGAGTGAGGAAGCTAATGCTATATTGTCCTTGAAATTTCCCAGTACTACATGAAATTCAAAGTAATATAAATATTAAAATAGCAATACTCCCACTTATAGGGAATAAAGTAATTTGCTCTGTCACATATTGCTAATTAAAGATTACAGGAGAGAGCTTCCTTGAGGTAATGCATGGGTTTAATCTCTGTTTGAAAAATATTTGCTTTGGATGTCTGTCGACCTTTCCACATTTAAAAAGTTTTATGAATTTTTCTGTGACTTCTGGGGTCTTGACTAGGCGATTTTCAGTCTCATGTTCAGTTACATTAGTATTGTTGTTTTGAACTGTGATGGTCCTATTATCCCTTAATTGTTTATAAGGAGAACCAGTTGTCTCTTCTTTCAAGCAACTGCTTCTTATACAACAGAAGAAACAGAACCACATCAGCTAAGTTGTTCACAAAGGCAAGGTCACAGTAAGTTGTAAGACAAAATGCATGACTCTTTGAAGAATAGAAAGTTTAATTTAAACAGTGTTATACAATGAACAAACCCCATTTTTTACAAAATATCAAGCTGTTATGTTGAAAGCAGAAAGTTAGGCCAAGTGCTAGATAAGTTTCAAACAATGAAATGATAAATGACTGTTGTATGAAAGCAGGAGAACTAAGATAAGAAAACCAAAAGGGACTGACTTGGTGGACAAAGCAATTTTTTTCCATTTTGTAAGATTATATTTATGAATAAATGTCTCCCAGGAACAGAACTGAACACTGGTACAAAATGTGAAAGTAAGATCTCTTCGTGGGCTATTTGTGGAAGTTTGATGTCACCCTCCAAATTTTATATCCTTTTTTTTATTCTAATCTATAGTAAAGATTAGAAATTAAATGAAAAATAATGAATTTAAATAACACTTAAATGGGGCAATGATATTTTTGATCCATTGAGGCCATTTCCACAACCTTCATACAGCTTTTAGTTTGCCAATTTTCTCTCTAAAAGGAAGGCTGGCTTTCCTTAGAACCCCAGAAACTGAATTTTCATAACTCATTAATGCAGTGGATTAGACATAAATTATTAATTTGTTTTAGTGATGTACTTTTTAAATAACTTAATTTCTTTGTGTTCAAGTTGGAGTCTGCTCTCTGCTGCCTCTCTGAAGTTTCATTACTACTGGGAATAATTAGGGTTTCTTTAGCAGGTAACAAAAGTGTAACTAATTTTGCTTTACAGCGCTTTGCACTTTGACATTCACTTAAACTAGCTTTGAATATCTGTCGCCTGATTAGATAGTAATTTTAATCTACTTTGCTAGAAGATACTTTGCACAAATAGCTGAATAACAACAGTTGAATGTAGACAAAAGGTATGTAATGAAAGGAAATGTCTAATGGAAACGCACTTCACTTAGCCTCTCAGGGAGTTACATGTCTGAATGCATGAAGAATATTGCTAAGGTGAAATATACTTGTGTAAAATTTTTTAAATTATGACAGTCACAGTTCTGAGCCACACAGGAAATTTAAAGAAAATTATCTTCATAATTCTGTCTTTGATCCTCTTATTTTTAATCTACTATTCTGTGTTCTCTTGCTCCCAAGGAGAATGCATGTGTGAAATATGAAATTAGGTGCCTTAACAGACTTGGAATTAAAGTCCTCTTGAAAATTCATTATGTATCCATGCATGTGTTTGTGTAACTGTTTGGCAGACCAAATCCTATGGACACAGGAGTTAAACCTGCTAATGGATTTGCAGTATGCATTTACGTATGTTAACTCTTTGTTTATATGAAAAAAATGAAAAAAAAAAAAAAAGAATATATTTCCATCTTGAATTCTATTATCATATTCTTTTGTTGAAAAAAAATTGTTCCTAGATCTACTGAGGACAGTAATGTATGACAGTATATTCTGATCTTTTGTACAGTATTACAAAATTTTTATGACTTTCTGTAATGTTAAATTGAATAATCTCTTCTTGAACCTTAAACTCTTGCTTACTTTGTTTTACTAGCAACTTTTGAAAGTGTACTTGTTCCATATTTATCAGTAGCCTAATTTAAGCCAAACAACTGTGGCAAGTAATTGTAATTAAATGACAGCCTACAGTACTAGTGAATGGACAGGAGTATTCGAGGCTGGCATGTTCACTGACGTGTTCACAGCCTGAAGAAGTTTAACAAGAATGTCACAATCCATGAGTAATAACTAGTGTTTCTCCTCTAACTGCAGTATTCTGGATTGCATTAAATTAAACTTAAAATCTGTGCTTTATCACATATGGCATCCTGACATGATTAACTTTCTTAGGAAATAATGTATGAACTGGACAAGAACCCAGGAAGATTTAAAGATAACATTGTAAATGCCACAGTCAGTGCTGGCTCCGAATTCTACAATTACTCACCATTGGACCAAGTAATGTCATAATTTCAGTGGGGCAAAATTTTCTCTGTACTTAGTGTGGATATTTTTATTGGTTAGGAGAAATTATTAGTGTTAAAAAGACCAGGCAGAATAGAGAGATTCATTTTAGCTGCATTTTGTCTCCATGTAATAGTTCTGCTAATAGTTCACTACTTCAAAGCACTGAAGACAACCTAAGGCACAGATTTTAGGGAAGGAATAAGTCTTGCAAAATATATCCACCACAATTTACTTTTAATTTACTGAATTCAGTGACTTAGCCTGAAACTCAGTCACACAAGACAGAGTGCATCTTGTGTCATTCTCATTTTGATAAGAAACTGTCTGAAATTTTGAAAAATTACCTACTCTATAATCACAGTCAGAATACATAAAAGCTCTGTGATACAGAATTATCAGTTTTGTTATTCAAACTGTACTCCTGTTTATAAGCTATTACCAGAGCTGTGGATTTCAGCTGACAAAGTCAGGCTGAGGTTTTTTTTCCTGAACTTGTCTTGAGGTACTGTAGAGAACCATATTGGCAGGATATTCAGGTGCCCAGAATGTGAATTCTCTTGGGAAAATATAAACAAAATGAATAGGATTATTGTCCCTATAGGAACAGATTTCCAAGGGTGTCTTCAGACACCTGATTTTCTTAGGAGATGGGATTTAATATTGGTGCTATCTTACAACACATTATCGTAAAATATAGATGCAGCATATCTTTCCATGTCATTCAGTGTAAACAGGGAGCATACTTGTGAATAAGCAGAAAAGAAAGAAAATTCGATGCGTTAGCCTTAGCACTATTAAACTGTTTTGACTGATGAGGCTCTCTTAGAACTGGTATTAAAACTGCAAAGCTGTATCAGCTGATGGAAGGAATCAATCTTCTATTAGTATTTTGCTGATTTTACAGGAAATAATGCTGAATAGGTAGTGTAAGCAAGACCATCTATGTCTGAGAAGGACAATTACACAATTTATATGACCTAAATAAAAGAAATGTGATGGCTCCTTGAAGTGGAAAATTGCTTTAGAGTCAGTGTGTGAGATTCACTTTTAAATACATGCAACAATTCTGGTTTTGGAAGATCTCCATTCTCTCTAACTCCATTATCTGTTAAAAAAAAGTTTTGTAATTATAATACATAATAAAATGAAATTATTTACAAGGACATCAAAAGAAAGCTTGATTTTTATATTATTTCTTTCATTAAAATGTGCTCAAGTTGCTGTTCTCCCCTTGTCTTAAAGAAGATATTCAAATGATCTTCTACCTTCCCATAACCTCTTTAAAGCAGAAGTCCTTGAAGGCAGAGGGTAAGGTCCGTGTACCCTATTTAGATAGCAGTACAAAGGCATGACTAGAAAATGGAAATTGTGAGATTCCTGCAAGAAATTTTGCTCTTAAAAACTTCAGCTTTGCAATGTATAAAATTCCTCCTCCTTTCACCTCCACAAGAGTAGATCAAACTGCTGTACTGCTTGAAAGGGATTTCTCTTCTGTTCCTTTTGTCTGGCACAAAGCTGTGAAACTGTGTTGTTTGCTTTTATCTGGTATTTATCAGTTTAACATTTGTATCTGATGATTTGCCAAATTATTTTATACCTATTGTCAGATTTCTTCATTTGGAAAACATCAATATTTAATCGGTACATGTACCATTATCAGCTAATTCTTTGAGACATCTAAGTATTTTCCTGTCTTCCAGGCTACATGGTAGGTCTCTAGAAACCTCTGGTAAGTTTTCAGGACTCTTCTAGGTCAACAGTTGCTAAGAGTTTATTAAAACTCATTTAAGGGTTTTTATTTCCTTGTTCATCTGAAGATGATAATGGGAAGAACTTATGTCCATTATATTTTTCTTCTTAGTATTTTTTTTATTCTATAGAATAGAATACATTTCCAGTTTTCCCCTGTAATTTCCATTATGACTAGGAGTTACTGTGGAGAGGATTGTTTGTTTTGGATTATTCTGGAAGTTAGAGATGTAGAATTAGTCATTGACTGGTAAGAGCCATAGTGTATCACTTTTTTTCTCATATTTGTGCAACAATTGTACAATAATATTGTGTGGAAATTATAAAAAAAAATACTACAGAACTAAATTAATTTTTAGCCAAGAGATATACAGAAAAATATAGAAAACTATTCCTGAAGGATTCAAGATTTTGAAGGTTACACTTTCATACTCTTAAGAAAAGTATCTCCATAAATACGTCTTCTTCCAATAGAAAGGAAATATTGAGTTTTAAAGGCTGTTTAGTCCACCATGGAAAGATGTCACTACAACAAACGGGTTTTAATGGGTGACCACCCAAAATTATGTTTGACAGCATTTATGCAAGAAAGACCTAGCAGCAGAACAAACTATCAAGTAAAATACTGGTCTTTGCATTTGGTGAATTCCAATTAAACCTTTCTTTTTTTTTTTTTTTTCCTGGAACATGTCAGATGAGAAAGAATTATACTACAGTTAAACATAAATTACTGATAAGAGTTACTGAGGCAGCCATGCAAGATTCTTGAGTTTCAAGGCTTATTGTCTCATTGCTTTTGTATACTTATAAAAGATGGAAAAATACTTGGTTTGATTTTCAGTCTTCATGTTTATTTATTTAATCTCTGTATTTTCTCGAGTATCAAGTACATTTTAAGAGATGATTTAACACATTTAGTAATGCTTATCTTTTCCAGTGCAAGGGTAACTTTGAAATTCTCCTTGTGTTTTACAAGCAACTCTAGGTTGGGCATAGAATAGACAAGCTCTCTGTGCCACTCTAGATGTGTTGAATGCCCTGCAGTTTATATACAGGACAGCACAATGGTTTAATATACAATATTAGGGATAAGGAACATATTTTTTCCAAGCCTCCCTAGAATCAGCATTGCAGGATCGATTAATATCTCCAATTTTTGACAAGGCTGTTGTCCAGTTACACATTTAAAACCATAATATGCCTTTTAAAATAATGCATTGATTGTATTTGGCATTCACTGATATAATAGATGCTATTAAAACTGCAGTTCTGCTCATGCAAATGACCAAGCATTACCTGCATGTTGTTAAGCAAGCCCACTGAACAAGAAAGAAAAGCTTGTGTTGTTTTCATAGGCTTTGGATCAGCATGGAAATCTACATAGTGACAAGAAAAGAGGTCAAGCTTAACAAGGCCTTAACACTTTCACACTAGAGATTACAGTACTTTCCTGAAAACTTTTAATTGTAGCTACTGGTGTGATCTTGCCTAAGGCTTTTCAAACATTGCTTAGTTTGGAAGAAATCTGAAGTTCACACAGAAAAAACTGAGAATCAAATGATTCTCCCCTCCTTCATTTCTTGAATTCTGCACATATTGTCTAACCAACTGTTGCCCTGAGATTCAAAGCCTTCTGATTTGTTTTCATAATTGAAATGTACTTTCCCATGAATTGTAAGATAAACAACGACTGTGTTTACATTCCTTTGTGAAAAGATATCACCTGATGGACTTCTCATCTGACCAGTGGGATTAGAGAGGTCGTAACTTCTCTATCCAATCCCTGATCACTGTTGAGAAATTTATATATATGAGGTCAACAATAAACTGGGGAGTTCTTTTCTTCTTCCATGCCTGAACACCTGTTTGTGTATTGCTGTGTGTTTCCCTCTGTGCATCACAGTAACAACCAACAAGGCATTATTTGTACTTGGTGTGAATTTAAGAAAAAAAATTGCGGGCCACTAAAAGCCCTCATCAGTTAGGGTATCAGAGAACAGTCCAGTGTATCCCTGCGGTTTGACAAAGTAAGGGACTGCTTTCTTTTTTCATTTATCTGAGTAACACATCATCATAATAACGTCAGTTCAATCAATGAATTACAAAGTCAACTTCATATCAATGAGGAAGTATTATGTAGTAAAAGGGTCAGTGCGGGAATGCTGGAATTGTTTGATAAGTTTTAGTGATAAGTTTTAGTGATAGTTATATTCGTTATTTTAGTGTAGTTTTTTCTAGTCTCTGTAAAGGGGGCCCCCTGCTTTAGGAAACATCTGGTCAGACTCCTGATAAGAGTTCCCAAAACAACCCTGGACTCTGCCCAGAGACCGTTTCCTATCAGTTTGCCCCGAGATAAGCTTCTGTCCATCCTAGCAATGTAGCTTCCTCCCTCGGTCCATCAATCATCTTCAAGGTCCAGTGCGGTCTAAGACTTTCAGAGGTTAATGGATCCCCCAGAGACCCCTCCCCAACTTACTTTAAGTTGTCTTATTGGTTTGTAATCTGTATCCACCCCACCCCCATCTCCCTTTGGATAAAAACCCCCTTGTAACCCAGGTTCGGGGTCTCTCTTGCCTGAGGCACCGGGCCTGGGGTCAGGGGCTTCCCCTGTAACCCCCGAATAAAACCTATGTTCCCGGATGTCTCTGAGAGTCCCCTCTTTGAAACCACAGCCGTGACAGCATAGGCTAAGGTGCTGCAGAGCCAAGTACCCACACACGATACTGTCAAGGCGTATGAGAGCTAGTGGGCGGTCAAGCCGAACGCCAGGCTGACCTGAGATACGCACGACGACAGATTGGCGCCCAACGTGGGGCCTGCAGACACCTTCCAGCCTCGCTGTGGCGTGGGGACCGACACGGAGGTCTCAGGAAAATCCAGACCCCGTGACCCAGAAGTCTTTTGAGAGGACGTCGCTTTGCCGCGTCCCGAGACTTTCGGCACTCCACGCACCACCTGGGTCGCTAAGAAAGTGCCCCGGTGGACGAAGGGAACAGCTCCTGCCCAGAGGAGATCCTTTCGGCGTGTGGTCACCTCAGCAACGGCCTCCCGGTGTTCCCAGGGTGTGGTGAGTAGATTCCTCAAAGGGAGGAGAATACCCACTAGACGGGGCTTGCAAAAGCCTCAGGAAGAAAGGTTGCGCAACCCCTGGGGGGAGGAGGGGGGGAGCTGTGGGTCCACCCCGAGCAAGAGGCCCTTTCCCCCAGGAAGGGAAGCCCACAGGGAATTTGGGGGGTACTGCTGAGAGGGGTGGTGAAAAAATAACAACTAGGTCGAAATGGGAAACAGACTGAACCCCACCCAAAAAGAGGTTTCAAAAAATTTAATGGCAGTTTTAATTGTTACCAAAGTAAAATACTCAAAGAAAGAATTTAAAAAGTTTATTAGATACCTGTTTTTGCTTTTCCCGAATGTAAATTCGGACCAAATAGACAACATTTTGTTTTGGGAAAAGGTTTCAAAAAAATTAGAACAATTAACTAAATCAGGAGATGGTCTGGCTTCAAAATTTACATTTTGGCCAAGACAGATAAAAGCCGCTTTAAAAGAAATCCGAGGAATGCGAGAAGATAAAGTTGCATCCTCTCCAAGCCTTTCCTCAGTCCCATCCCCCCGTCCCTCTCCCTCCGCATCTCCCAAATCCCCCCTTCTCCCTCCCTCTTCGTCCCCAAAGCCTCCCAAATCCCCCAAAACTCCCCCTGCCTCCCCTCCGCGTCTCCCAAGCCCCCCAAATTTCCTAAGTCTCCAAAACCCTCCCTAAGTATCCTAAAAAACGCACAAACGCCTCCGGAATCTCCCAAACCAAGCAATTTAAAAGTTCCGAACTCCCCCCACCCCTGCAGCCACGGCCGGGCTGCTAGGGGTTCCCGGGATCGTCTAGCGGGTCTAGACGCCCAAACCCCCCCAGATACCCCCCCGATTTCCCCAGCAAACAAACCCACAGTACATTTCTCTTTTGCTGAACAAAACCAGCCCCCGGCACCTCCTGCCGGGGCCAGCAACGAAGAGGGCGGTGAGAAACCAAAAATGGGAGATGCCGGACCCCCCCCACTTTCAGAGAACAGGGACACACACCCCGATGATGGCAACGGCCATCGGAAGCGGGCACAGTCTCTTTGTTCTTTTTCCCCCCCTCCTTCTTGTTCCCCCCAATCCTTTCCCCCACCTCAAACGGAACTTTCCCTGTACCCACCACTCCCTCCCTCCCAAAGCTGGATCCCGCCTCCACAGAGCCCAGGTTGGAGTTTGCCTGCCCCTCACAGCGCGGGCACCGCCCCACACCCACCCCGACTCCTCCTCCCGCCCCCCCCGTTCCCGATACAACCCCACCCGGTGCCGGACCCGTTCCTAGGATCGCTGTCCGCGCCCCCCCCCGCCAATCTGAGCCCGCTCCGCTCGCAAATGCCGCTCGGCGCCGCTTTTTCAGCGTGGGAACAGGGCGAAGCGGGCGCGGTCCCGGCTCCAGTCCCCCCGCAGCCGCCGCGAGCGGCAGCGTGGGGATCGGGCCCCCCGCGCGGTGCGGACGCCGCGCCAGCCCCGCCCTACTCCTCGCCCGGGGAGGTGGTTTTCCCGACAGCACCGCCTCTCAAGAATGCCCCCCCGAACCTTCCCCCCCAGCCCCCCGCGGCACACGAAACATACTGTGAAGCCGCGGCTGCCTCTGAACCCGCAGGCGATGCCACAACTGTGGTCCCAGAGGGGGAAGTCAAAAGATAAGGGGTGTGAAACCAAATGATATGCCCATAATCACTCCAGTGATATATCGCAGGAGTCGAGGGCAGGGAACGACAGTTGCTTCCTGGAAAGCATTGTCGCAAACGCTAATCAAAGATTTAATGAAAGCCCTGAAAGAATATGGGCGAGATAGCTCATATTTCGAAGGCTTGCTGTTTTCTTCCTTTGCTGGAATCACTCTTGTCCCGTTTGATCTAAAGCAGATTTTCAGGTGCCTCGCAGGAAAAATGGAATTTGAGCTTTGGGAACTCACCTGGGAAAAACTGCTCAAAAACGCTTTACCAAAATTGTTAGAAGATCCAACCACAGCAACCGACAATGCCGGCAACCCAATCACCCTAAACCACTTGTTGGGAGAGGGTGATTGGAAAACAGCCTCAGATCAGGCCACAGACATTCCCCAAAATATCCTTGAATTTGTAGCTGAACAAGCTTGCAAAGCTTTTTTACAAATGCAGCCTCATGGCCCCTCACAATGTTACTTAGAAATTTTTCAAGAATCAAATGAATCCTATTTTAAATTCGTAGAAAAAATTTCAAAAGCTGTCCAAACCCAATTACCAATTGGGGAAGAAGGACAAAAACAAGTAATACAGCAGTTGGCATTTTCCAATGCAAACGACGAGTGCACAGCTGCCATCAACCTTATACCCAGAGAACCAGGCACAGTTCCCTCACTCAAGCAGATGTTTCAAGCCGTGAGCACTACCGTCCCGCGATGCAAAAAACCAGCCCTCAAAGAAGGGAAGACGCGCCCAAAAATCACCGCTGCCGTTGTAGAAACATCGAAAATCCACGACACACCGAAAACACCGGAACCACACAAGAAGAACACTCCTGCACGAGCTGACCGCCCGTGTTTTCTTTGTGGAAAAAATGGCCACTGGACCAACCAGTGTCCATTGAAGGGACAATTTAACAATTTTTTAAAACAAAAAAGGGAAAATGAAGGGAATGGGAACACAAAAAATTCCAGAGAGCCAAAAAACTAAGTGGGGAGCGCGGGACTGCCCAGCGTGAAGATCCCAATCGGGCAGCCCAAATAACCCAAAACCAAAAAGGGTCATCTAAGTCAGATTTGTCTCTTTTTTTACAGGACCTGACAGAACAAGAGAAATCAAGGCACACAATATTGCCTGAACCTACAGGATCCTTGACAACAACGGACAGGTATGAGCCATTTAGGCTCCAGTTGGCAGAGCCTCTTCACCTGCGGGACAATCATTGGAAAACAGCCGTGGTCTCAAAGGAACCCTACACGTGGCATTTGGTGGAGACAAAATTTGTTGTCATCGGAGACTGTAAGTTCACCCCCCCTGACATAAAAATCATCCCTGGAACTATGTCAACAGACCCAAAGCGATTTGTTGTGTGGCTGCGCAGTGAACACCCACCCACCTTTTTACCAAAGGGCCAAATCGTTGCCCAAGCCATCCCCTACTTACAAGGGCTTGCAGTAAAGGTGAGTCCTGGAAACAGTGCCGCAAACAGTGGCAAAACAGAAAGCGACAAAGACACCACTGTCGCTGTGATAAAAACAATAGGCTCAGACAGGCCAAAAGATTACTGTAAGCTCTCCATGGGTGAGGAATCCAGACTCCTTAAAGGAGCCTGGGACACAGCCGCTGATGTGACGGTCGTCCCAAAAAGAATGTGGCCGTCACATTGGGAATTGCAAAACATTGCCAAACACGTAAATGGTATTGGAGGCTTACAATTAGCAAAACAGTCAAAAAAGGCAGTCACAATTGAAGGGCCAAATGGACAAATAGCCACTCTACGCCCTTTCGTTTTGGATTTTGAGGAACCTCTGTGGGGAAGAGATTTAATGTCACAATGGGGTGTCACAATTAACATTCCTGACGCTCCAAAGGTTTTTCAGGCAGCGGTCACTGAAGAGCGCCCTATCCAGAAACTGAATTGGCTGTCAGATGAACCAGTCTGGGTAGAACAGTGGCCGCTCTCTAAGCAAAAGTTAAAGGCGCTCAACGAACTTGTAGAAGAACAGTTGAAAAATGGCCACATTGAAGAGACCACGTCACCGTGGAACTCTCCAGTGTTTGTCATCCAGAAAGCAGATAAAACCAGATGGAGGCTCATACATGACCTCCGGAAAATCAATGAAATTATTGAAGATATGGGGTCCCTGCAACCAGGGATGCCTGCCCCAAGCATGCTCCCCGAAAATTGGGATTTGATAGTCATTGATATAAAAGACTGTTTTTTTCACATTCCTCTACACCCTGATGATGCCCCACGCTTTGCTTTCTCGGTGCCCACCTTGAACCGGGAGGCCCAGCGAAAGAGGTTTCAGTGGAAAGTGCTCCCTCAAGGTTTGAAAAATTCGCCTGTAATCTGTCAAAGGTATGTTTCTTCCCTGCTCGCACCAGTACGTGCAGCAGTGCCCCAAGTAATAATTCATCATTACATTGATGACATCTTGATCTCTGCACCAACAAATGACCTGTTGACACATGCTCTGAATCTCACAGTGTCTTCACTGGTCACTGCAGGGTTTGAGATGCAAGAATCCAAAATTCAAAAGATGCCACCCTGGAAATACCTAGGGCTTGAAATTGGAAAGAGGACTATTGTTCCTCAAAAATTAGAAATCAAAACCCAAATTCAGACTCTTGCAGATGTCCATCAACTATGTGGAGCTTTGAACTGGGTGAGACCTTGGCTAGGTCTTTCTACAGAAGACTTAGCCCCCTTTTCGATTTGTTAAAAGGGGGAGAAGAATTGAGTTCCCCCAGGACCCTCACCCCAGAGGCCAAATTTGCGCTCGAGAACATTCAACACGCATTGTCCACCAGACAGGCCAACAGATGCAAACTTGACCTGCCCTTTCGTTTTATCATATTAGGAAAGCTGCCACACCTCCACGGAATGATTTTCCAATGGAACAGCAAAACCCTCAAAAAATCAAAGAACGCCCAAGACAAAGAAGATCCTCTCTATATTATAGAGTGGGTTTTTCTGAGCCACCACAGGTCCAAAAGGATGACAAAGCCACAAGAATTGATGGCTGATCTGATTCGGAAAGCCAGAGTTCGCCTTCGGGAACTAGCTGGTTGTGACTTTGAGTGCATTCACATGCCAATCAAATTAAAATCAGGTCAAATTACAAAAGTAATGCTGGAGCACCTGCTTCAAGAAAATGAAGCACTGCAATTTGCCCTAGATAACTACACTGGCCAAATTTCTATTCATCGGCCTGCCCACAAAATTTTCAATTCGGATGCCCAATTCCGATTAGAGCTAAAAAGTGTCCAGAGCAAAAGCCTCTTGATGCTCTAACCGTCTTCACTGACGCGTCTGGAAAGTCCCTCAAATCAGTCATGACTTGGCGGGACCCTCTTACTCAGCAGTGGGAATCAGATATTGTTAAGGTGGAAGCATCACCTCAAGTCGCTGAGTTGGCGGCAGTCGTTAGAGCATTTGAGATGTTCCCTGGACCTTTCAATTTAGTAACAGATTCGAGTTATGTTGCAGGGATAGTTTCTAGAGCAGAACACTCTGTACTGCAGGAGGTTTCCAACATCACTCTTTTTCAGTTACTTTCTAAGCTTGTCAAACTGATTTCTCATAGGAAGCAACCTTTTTATGTGATGCACACACGTTCACACACAGAGCTACCTGGGTTCATAGCAGAGGGAAACAGGAGAGCCGATGCTCTTGCTACCCCTGTTGAAGTGACCCCACTGCCAAATCGTTTTGAGCAAGCCAGAATCAGCCACCAGCTTCATCATCAAAACGCACCAGGTCTGGTCTGGCAGTTTAACTTAACCCGTGACCAGGCCAAAGCGATTGTGACTGGCTGTCCACAGTGTCACAAATGTGCTCTCCCATCCATGCCCACAGGCGTGAATCCCCGGGGTTTGTCCAGCTGTGAGGTGTGGCAGACAGATGTCACGCACTTTGCCCCTTTTGGAAGGCAAAAATACGTGCACGTCTCAGTGGACACGTTCTCAGGAGCTGTTTTTGCCTCTGCTCACACAGGAGAGAAATCTGGGGATGCTATCAAGCACCTCATTCAAGCTTTCTCTGTCCTGGGCATCCCAAAGTCCCTGAAAACAGACAATGGACCCGCATACAAATCCAAGGAATTCAACAGCTTTCTGCAACAATGGGGAGTGGAACACAAAACTGGCATCCCCCACTCCCCGACAGGTCAGGCGATCGTGGAAAGGACTCATCAAAACCTCAAAAGAGTCCTCAGCCAGCAACAACCGATTCTCAAAATTGAACCACCATCTGTAAGACTAGCCCGTGCCGTGTTCACTTTGAATTTTCTTAACTGTTCCTTTGAGACCATGAACCCGCCGGTGACAAGGCACTTTCGGGGAAGCTCACAGTTAGAGCCCCATGAAAGGCCAAAAGTCCTTGTCAAAGATCCAGAAACTTTGAGGATACAGGGTCCTCACGAATTGGTCACATGGGGGCGTGGATACGCCTGTGTCTCCACTCCCACTGGCTTGCGGTGGATCCCCTCCCGCAATGTGAGACCCTATGTCCCCAAAACTTCAGGAACAAAGGTGCCACAAGTCACTGTGGCCTCCTGGAGAAGGAGGAAAAAGGAGGAAGAAAAAACTGGCCCAGAGACAAGTTCTCCTGGTCCAATTGCTTTTCCCTCCTGGGTTTGCTGGCACAAAAAAGAAGTGGAGGAGCTTTTTCCTCCAGCTGAATGTTTTCAGTGTTTGTTTAACTAACCCCCTTTTTTTCTAAGTTACAGAAACGCAGTCCTGATGATCAGCATAAAAATCCGCAGCACGACAATGTTCAGCTTTGTGGTGCTGCTCATTTTCCCATCAAAAACCATCCCCTGGATCGTCCCGCAGCCCAAAACCAATGTATGGAAAACCCTCGCAAAGAGTCTAGGACAAGATCACATCTGCCTAGCCTCAGCAGCTGCACAAAATCCCATATCCTCCTGCCTGGTAGGAATCCCTGTGAAAGAAAAGGAGTTTCCATTTTCCCTCATTTGTGGCGACAGAGCTTTCACAGACATTCCTGCTCGACTGATCGGAGGCCCATGCACATTAGGCAAGTTGAGTCTGTTTACCCCAAACATGACTCAAATCCTTAATTGGCACAAGAAAAATTCCTCTCACCACACACCTATAGAATTAGGCCATTTAGAATGCTGGATGGCCAAACAAGCAAATTTAACAACTCAAGCTATAAGTGACCTCCTATCAGACGAACAAATTACCAGGCAGGCAACCCTCCAAAATCGTGCCGGCATTCCGTAGTATTCCCACCAAACTCTGCCTCCAGCAGCGAAAACAGCTCCGAAATCTACACTCCAGAACAGTAACAACAAAATATAATAAAAAAGGGGGAGGTGCGGGAATGCTGGAATTGTTTGATAAGTTTTAGTGATAAGTTTTAGTGATAGTTATATTCGTTATTTTAGTGTAGTTTTTTCTAGTCTCTGTAAAGGGGGCCCCCTGCTTTAGGAAACATCTGGTCAGACTCCTGATAAGAGTTCCCAAAACAACCCTGGACTCTGCCCAGAGACCGTTTCCTATCAGTTTGCCCCGAGATAAGCTTCTGTCCATCCTAGCAATGTAGCTTCCTCCCTCGGTCCATCAATCATCTTCAAGGTCCAGTGCGGTCTAAGACTTTCAGAGGTTAATGGATCCCCAGAGACCCCTCCCCAACTTACTTTAAGTTGTCTTATTGGTTTGTAATCTGTATCCACCCACCCCCATCTCCCTTTGGATAAAAACCCCCTTGTAACCCAGGTTCGGGGTCTCTCTTGCCTGAGGCACCGGGCCTGGGGTCAGGGGCTTCCCCTGTAACCCCGAATAAAACCTATGTTCCCGGATGTCTCTGAGAGTCCCCTCTTTGAAACCACAGCCGTGACAGCATAGGCTAAGGTGCTGCAGAGCCAAGTACCCACACAGATACTGTCAAGGCGTATGAGAGCTAGTGGGCGGTCAAGCCGAACGCCAGGCTGACCTGAGATACGCACGACGACAGGTCAGGAAAAGGTGTGTCTAATAGGAGGACTGGAACTCTATTTTGTCGTGAACCAAAACTCCTACATGGTGCAGAAAACACCAGCAGTAAATAAGATTGGAGGATATAATCATTTTGGTCCCTTTCTGTCATGCGCTGTTGGAGTCTTTTGTTTTATGTTGCCAGTGTTCTGAAATTGTAGCAGATGATTGTCATTACAGTGCATCCTAAACCATGTGTTACTCAGTATCTTTAAATTTCTCTTATAATATATTCCTATCACTGCCATTATGGTTGCAGAGATCTTAGTGTCACTTCAGTTAATTGTAGAAGCTGAATGATGTTGTCTAATCTCCAGTGATGCAGAAGAAAATATGCACTTGCACGCTGCTATTATTCAAATTGAATTTTCAAGCTGAACAGTAAAAAGTCTTTAGTTCACAGCATATTTTGCACATAAATTCAAACAAGGTGTTGAACTGTGGCATCCAGAATAAAAAATTATATAAAGCAGTTTGCTGAGCTTGCTGTTTGTAATGTGCTGGGTATTCTGAGGCTGTAAAGCAATACAATACTATAACCAACCCTTTTATAGTATCAAAAAATATTTTTTTCTTGATATCTTTGATCCATTGATGAATTCCTGATTTACCAAATCTTGTGAGGGGAGTATGATAAGCAGGTTTTTCTACCTTACAACATTAGACACCTGTGTCAATTTTCATCTTATTGTCTCTGTGCACTGAAGGAACAAAAAGTGACTTTCAGATTTAATCTGTTATATTTGTGATCATTTCTACCAGTCAGATTTTATCAAAACTGTGTGACAAAATAAAATCCTTCCTTTAGGTTTGGGTCATCTCTAGGATAACATTAAGAAATGTAGTAAGTATTAATCTTTTGGTCAAATCCAGGCTTTACTAATGTTACTTTTGGGTTACTGATGTTGAAAAACAGCACATTCTGAACATCTCAATGTTTCATATGAAATCTTGCTTTGCTCAGTTTTTTCTCTTGTGGCTGATAGTTTTCTATGTAAAGGGGCTTTAAAAATACCAAAACACTCTTGCCACACTGCCTTGTTTTTTGACAGTAACTTGCAATTAGGGGCTATGTATTACTTAATCAGAAGACAGAAATACTTATTTGTGAGTTCATAAAGGGAATTCCTGAAGGAGTGGCTGTATATATACTAAGATACAAATGCTTAGAGAATTTTTATTGTTTGAGAGTAAAAGTTGATCTTACACAAGTTCAAACATGGTTTATAATTTCATTCTACTTCAAAATAAGAAGTGAATCATAATTTTTGGATAGCACACATTGTTTATAACATAAACAGTAAAATGAAACATTTCAGAAGTCAGCTACTAACCCATGAATCTTACTTCCTGATTTTTTAATTGTTTATTTGTTTGTTTGTTTGTTTGTTTGGGTTTTTTTGGTAGCATTAGTCCACATATCCTGTTTTGTTGTGGTTTAACCTAGCTGGCATCTAGAGACTAACACAGCTGCTTCTTTGGTCCCTGGGAAGAGAATTGGAAAAATAAAAGTAAAAAAATTTCTGTTCCTTGATGTTGTATTTAATGAAAAGTGTTGTCCGAATGCTGTCTCCTTAGTGACATACATCTGTAATTCATCATACTGCTGTAATACATCAAAGCCTTCCTCACTTTGACCAGAGAATTATAAGAATTATAGAATGGTCTGGATTAGACAGGATGTTAGAGATCATCTTGTTTCAACACTCCTATCATGGGCAGGGACACCCTTCACTAGACCTGGTTGCTCTGAGCTCCATGCAATCTGACCTGGAACACATCCAGGAATGGAGCATCTGCTTCTCTGGGCAACCTGTACCAATACACCACCTCCCTCACTGTAAAAGAATTTTTTCCTAATATCAAATCTCAAACTACTCTCTTTTCAAATGAAGCCATTTCCTCTTGTTCTATCACTACATGCACTTGTAAAATGTTCCTGTCCATCTTTCTTGTAGGCTCTCTTTTGGTACTACAAAGCTGCAATTAGGTCACCCTGGTCTCTTTTTCAGGCTGAGCAATCCCAGTTCTCTGAGCCTTTTATCATAGAAGAGGTGGTTCCTCTCTCTAATCATCTTGGTGGCCTCTGGACTCCCTCCAACAGTTTGATGTCCTTCCTGAGTCGGGCACCCCAAAGCTGGATGGAGCACTCCAGGTGGTGTTTTTACCAAAGCAGAGCAGAGGGGCAGAATCCTTTCCCTTGTCCTGCTGGCCATGGTGCTCTGGGTGCAGCCCAGGACACATTTGGCTTTCTGGGCCATGAGTGCATGTTACCAGGTCACGTTCAGTGTCTCATCCACCCCAAGTCCTTCTTGGAAGGGCTGCTCTCAATCCCCAGCATGTGTTTGCACTGCGGGTTACCCTGACCCAGGTGCAGCACCTTGCACTTGTTCCTGTTAAACTCTATGGATTCCCGTGGGCCCATTTCTCAAGCCTGTCTAGGTCCCTTTGGCTGGCATCCCATCCTTCAGGTGTGTAAACTCCACACAGCTTGGAGTCATCTGCAAATTTGCTGAAGCTGCACTCATACCTTTTGTCTCTGTCATAAGGATATCCCTTAACCACCTAGTCCTTTATTAATCCAGCAGTTTTCTGACAATTTCTGTTTGCCACAGGGCTAGCCTCGATGTACTGCTGCATTAGGCTGTGCTGGTCGACTTTTTTTAGACTCTTTATTCTCCCCATTGTACGTTAGTGAGAAAACTGTACTTACCTTGAAATGAACATATTGTGTCTTTTATATTTTCTTCTGTGCTTTTGCAGCAACTGGTAATTGCTGCTCCTTAGATATAGTGTTATAAGATATGCAATCATATCAAATCTGTGAGTGATTCTGTAATTATGTTTAATTTATTTTCTTTGCTGAGACATAGTATGATTATGCATAATCTTTTTTTCCTTGATTAGCTGTTTGATCAATATTGGTTTATAATCTATAGCTAAAATGAGAGGAATCAAAAAGCTTTAAAATGCAATGAACAAGATATTTTTCTTTTGGAAATCAGTTTTCGAGTAGTAGAGGAAAATGGGATTACAAGTTGTGTTAGGTTTGCATGGCCGAGCTTTGGTAGGTGTGTGTTTGTGGGTGTGGATACAGGAGTGGCTTCTGCAAGAACCTGCTGGGAACTTCCTCCATGTCCAGCAGAGCCAAAACTTGGCAGCTCCAAAGATGGATGTGCTGGTCAAGGATGGGCCAATTAGAATCAGTGGTAATACCTCTGTGATAACAGATTTAAGAAGAAAAATCCCTGTTATTGCACACATGTAATTGTGGCCAGAGAAGAGTGGGGGGAGAATAAGTGAGAGGAACAGCTCCACAGACACCAAAGTCAATGGAGAAGGAGGGAGAGGAGGTGCTTCTTGTTTCAGAGGAGACATCCACCTGCAGCCTGTGGAGGAGAGGAGCCCATGCTGGAGCAGCCTATCCTTGAAGGACTGCACCCTGCGGAAGAGTGGCCCACATGGCAGCAATTGCACATTACAGAGATGTTCCCTGTTTGCTGTCTATGCAAGCCCATATTCTTGGTTTACCAAGATTCTCTTGGTAATTTTTTTCTAAGATGATAACACATCTTTTTTGTTTCAGATTTGAGATATGCTGTTGCGTGTTATTTCTGAAACAATATATTTATTCTTCCTCAGTCTTGTTTCAAGGAAATTTTTTCTATATATTTATGTCTAAAATAATTATCTTAAATTCAAACTGTTTCTATGAGCTCTAAAGCAGCTCTTAGTTTAATACATTTGAAAGGGTGTAGAAATTCCTTTGCCAAGTGGCTTACAATATTATTAAATATGCTTATCACTGGTAGCCAATTCTAAAAAGCTCACTGTAAGTTGCTGCCAAATCATTAAATGAACCATGGAATAGACACCTGTTTTAGTGTTCTGTTTACACTAAAAGAAAAAATAAAAGGGCTGAGGCAATAGTGGCTCTTTTAATTGACTTTAAATTCTTTCAGATTTGAAGCATTATTATAGTTGAATGACGATGTTCCTCAATCTGCCTGGATGCTCATGCATCCACTCAGTAGCTGAGACTGTGATTTGTATCCCAATAAACTTGGTCTATAATACCTGAAGATGCTGAATTAATCGGTATTTAAAATCCTTGTGCAACCCATCTATTCTGAGAACTAATCAAGTTTTTAATAGTGAGGAGAAAGGAAGAAATGGACTCCTGCTGTGATAACTATCAGCTTTCTTTATTTTTTCTCACTGAAGATCATATTATATTTCTTGTATTTCTCTTTTGAGTTTCTTGGTGAAAATGGAGTACAAGAATTAATTTAATTTGTCTTCTAAGCCTTGTTCAAATGTATTAATTTGTATAATCAGTTACTTATGGTTCAGCTGCTTTCCTCATTGATCTCTTCCATTTTGAATATTTAAATAATATTGTATTGTTTCCATTCACTCCAGAATAATACTGTAATCACTGACAATTTTACATTCCTAATGATATTTTAGAACTGCTTGACTTCATCCTAGTCTCTTTAAAATTACCTGTACTCATTTTGTTATTTACTAGCTTTCATGTAACAGAAAATATACTGTAATCCAGTAGGATTTCAGTGTTTACAACATTGATTGATCTTAAATAGGTTATTGCTTTTTAATAGCTAGATACATCCTGAAACTGAACATGTATTTTTAATTAAATCCTCTATTTGCTGTAAAACCCATGCAAGAAATTTCATCATCTTTACCAATTCTTACAATTAGTGTCAATGTCTTCCTGATATTTCCTCTCAGAAATTCCAGTGTTCTTTTTATTCTCATTCCTGAAATACTAGATGTATTTATTCAGCTATAAAATCTAGTAGTGTTTTTGAGTCCCAGTTGCTGGAAAATGAAAGATAGTTAATGGACATATAAAAATACCAAGCTCAAGTACTGTTACAATAAAGGTTGAATTGTGGAACAGTTATCTGCAAGCCAGTGAGGTATTAAAGTCATATTTAATGGTAAGTAATCAGATCATATGGAGAATAGTCAGGGTATCACATACAGCTTCTGAAAGCTGTGAAGTTTTAACCTTGAACTTGATAGCAGAAAAGCAAATAGCTGTTCTGCTTGATCTCTTTTGTTCAAAAGCAGAAACGCTGAAGGAAAACTTCACTACAATTTCTTCATCATATAAGTGATTAACAATTATAAGTCCTGATTTTTTTTTAATAAGGAGAGTGCACTTCTGTAGTGTCTGTGGTAACCTCCACACCGCTTCTAAGGATTTTATTCTACTTTCTTCTTAAATCTAATTTTTATAAACGTCATTATTTTTAATGAGTTACCTCTTTGAAATTTAATGTGCTTGGTCTTTCTGTTTTTTTTTTTTTTTTTTTTTTTTCCCCAGATTTCTTTTATTCAGGTTTCCAGAATCTGCTTTATATATGTTTTTGTGATCATTGTTTAAAAACTGACACTTTTGAAAGAGATTTTAAAATTCTATGAGATTTGTTTAAACTAAATCTCATTCATCATGCAGATCCACATCAAGATTCATTAACTGGCTCTCTCTTGATATAATCCTCAATAACAGTTCACATTATATCTCCATAGGATGGAATTCTGACATGATATCTGTCCAGATTTTCAGAACCATGGAAATTACCTGGCAGAAATTATTTACCTCCTTTGGTGTGTCACTGATTTCTCTAAACATATTGCATATGGTGGGTGAGGAAGTGTTTGTGGGGGTGTTTGTGGGGGTGTAATGTTCGTTGATGACATAAACTCCAAATCATAATTTTCAAATTTAAGCTTAAAATTTTATACCATGCAGGTTTTGTGTTAATTTACAGGTTGGTTAATTTGATTTGATAATTTATTTAAGATAGAGAATTACTGTTCCTGTAACTCAAATTACTCTGTCTTTCCAGAATATTTTATGCTCTGCTCTCACACAGTTACATTGATTGTCTGACTCCCATAAGTTTCCAACATATATAGTATATTAATCTTGTTTTTCATTTTTTTTTTGATCACACATTCCAATTCCTCCATCTTGTTTCTTGGACTTTCAGCATTTATAAAGTGGAACACCTGCTATTGATTGGCTACATTTCTTGTCACTCTTTTAAAATGGCAGTTTGCTTCTTATTTCTATATTTGATAATTTGATTATTTGTGGCCTGACCTATCCTTTTGTCATCATATTTACAAATGTTATCTTAAACCCTGTATATTTGTCTCTGTCAACTTTCCCTCTCTACTCAGCATAAAGTTCACTGTCAACCCTGTTCATTTTAATCATCAGCACCTTGGTTCCTTAGAGCTGAATTCATGTCCTTTCCTTATGTCCAGAGTGCCCTCAGTCCCTGAAAAATTGAATAATCCTCCTTTTACAGCAAGTTCTGAAACTGTGTGTCCATTGTTGTTCCTGACAAGCGTGGGTACTAGCAGCACTTCAGAGGTGCTAGCAGAGACCTTGGTTGTGTTTTCTAGAACTCTGTATTTTGGGTCTGAAGTATTTCATCTTGCCTATTTCATTAATATACGTGGAGAAAACAATTACCTTACTCTCCCCAGCATTTCCAAGCTGGTTCCTTTAAATGGCTGTACCTTCCTGCTTGTCACCTTCTAGGGCTCAGAAACCCAGAAGCCTATTTGCCTGACAAAGGAGGCTTCCACCTGTCCAAAATGTTTTCTGTTTCCAGAAGGGCATTCTCAGTACAGAATGATATCCATCTGTGTCTTGTGCTAGTCTTCTCTTTGCTAGGCTTTGATGTTTCTGAGCATTCCTATGAGCCTCTTCCCCCCTGAAATCCTACTGCAGTGAAACCACTAATTGCCTGATCATTTTACATAGTCTTGGCTCTCTGCTCATTCACTGAAGCCCTCATTGCTATGGAGAAGCACAGAACATGTTTATTCTAGTCAAAGAATTTATACGGACAATTAATTGCAGTCTTTGCACAAGATTGTGTGATACAGTAACTTTTATTAGGGCAGATTTTTATTATATAAACAGCAATTACCTCCATGATCCACTTTATATGCTAAAGCCTTACTCAGTAGGTGGTACATACGTGAAAACCTACCATGTTGCAGAACTGGAGCTGGGGAGAAAAAGTAACACATTGAAATTTATAGCAGAAAGAAAAGTAACATAATGGACTGGAATAAGTTGCAAGCGGCTTTGAGCCCCAACATATTTTACTTTCTGTCCTTTTGTTGGTAGATATTTGCTGTCTTTACATTTTCTTTCTATTTTTAAGAAGTATTTGAAACTCAAAACCTGTAATGACACTTCCTTCTCTTCAAAGAAGTGGGATTTAGTAGCTCTTTTTAGAGTTTTAAATTCACACATTTATTTGCATATGCATATTGCTAAATCACAAATGCAGATTGCTTATGTGTCTAAGCAAATTAGGGTTTATTACATGCAATAAGAACCTCATCTGTGCTTGCTAGATCTGTTCAGGTATCATGTCCATTTAGGCACTAATAACTAATGGATATCTGCCTCTTGTGTTATTTAACAATGCCTTCTATCTGTCATATATGGTGTCATTTCACACCTACATAACAAGAAAAAGCAAGAATTTTCCAGTTTAATTTGGGAAACTATGATAATTTATGCAAAAAACCCCTGAATTTTTAAATGCATGTTTTGCTTTGCACTCATATAAAGAGGATGTGAAGTAAAAAAAAATTATCTGTGACATTACTTTCTGCTTTAAAAACTTTATAAACACATGGATGTGTGGGTAAGGTGTAGCAGCAAATATTGAATACAAAATAGGTTTTGGTTTTTACTTTGTGAATATGATTATTTTTTTGCTTTATATGATTGCATATATATGTATTATATATATATATATTTATTTCGAAGTATGTGTTGCAGTTAATATGCAAACCCCATGTAATTATAATACCTGGTCACATCTATGAATATTTCAACATGCACTTTATTGCTATAGCATCATTATCTCATAAAAATTCCTGTTGGAAATATCGGCCAGGTCCTGGTAATACACAGCATGTTGTCAGAGTTTATGTTTGAAGGAGAACAGGACCAAAGCTAGGATCTAAATTTGTATACAAAAATGTTTATAATCTTATTATTTCAGTCACCCACATAGCTTTAGGTGTCTTTGTTTTGTTGTGTTGTATTTTGTTTTTCTACTGTCCTTCCAACTCAACATTGTCAATCCTAATTGGAAGAATTATTCTAGAAATCATTGTCAATGGATAGCCATATGACATTTCCCATATTTAAGAAAAAAAATATTTGGAAAAGGCTTTTGCTTTTGGCTAAAGGCTAATGAGTAAGCATGTCTTGCTTTCCAACTTCCGTTACAATCAAGCTAATAAGATTTATTTGCAACATTAAATAACTCATAACACAACAAAAGCCCCACTCTTCTAAGTATCATTTATGTCAATAAATTTTATTCCTTTAGATAAAGAATTTAATTTTGAGATCTTTGACATTTAAGAACATGTTAGAAATCCCTAAATCCTGTATAATTTATACTGAGTGATTAACATCTATGCTAAATAAATGGACATAATGATGATATACTCCTTGGTAGAATAATCATTAAAACAGCAGTTTCTGCCTGTATTAATTCTGAGTATTACTCAATTGTAGATAATATAAATTTTAAAAGGAAATTCTGGTTTACTAAATCACATGGTTATAGAAATTGTCACTGCAAAAATGCATATAGAGGAAAAGTGTTCACTGAGTGCATAAATATTTACATTGACATGGATGTTCCTCCAAGATAAGTCTGTGTAATACAGACATGACTATGCTTAAATGCCATTTTCAGTGATTTTAGAAAAAAAAAAAATCTGCCACTTTTATAACTTTTAAATTTTTTTTTTTTTAATTTCAAGAATATCAGAAATAGATAAGTGAATGAGATTCATTAGAACTCTTTTAGAAAGCAAATATTATGTTTTCATAGTTGAGCAATTTTATGCAGATATTGATGAATGCTCATCCTGTATGTAGGAGAGAGGGAGACACTCTTGATGGCTTAAGTTCTTTCCAGCACTTGACTGGTGGAACTGAGCACCAGACAAACCTACCCTTCCTGATTAGGATGTGCAAAGGTAGTGCAGGCCAGGCAGTTACAGGGTATCCTCATTCTTTTTTAATCTGCCTCACTAGAGCTGGAAGGCAGGCACTTTCCTTTTCTAAACAGTTTACTTGCAGTGTCATTTCTTGCATGTCTCTTTCAAATTTGCTCTGTACTTCATCTGTTGCCTGATGATGTCCTTTTCAACATCTACTGCAATCTAAAAAACATGGCCAGGGTTACCTGTTATCCAAAACTGAATTCAGAACGACCTTACTGATGGCATTTCAAATTTCAGCAAACTTCAACAACAATTAGCTTTAAAAACAGCTGTTAGAAACTCATCAAGCTTATGTAGAATAAAAGCTAAATATTGATTTGTGAATCCATTGATAAACCCATGTATTCCACAGCTGAACCGACTTAGATATTCGTACATGCAAATTTTTTAACAGCAAATTGATGAAAACGTTTAAATCCAATCCTTCTTCCAGTATATTCTTTGTTAGATTTTATGATGGCTTCTGACACAGATGTAAAAATTACATCTGCAAAAGAACCTGTAGGATACAGTTGGTCATCTTTATTTTCTGCTGCTTTTCCTGTCAGCATTGCCATATGCATACCAGCAGTTAAAGCTGCATGGAACTATTTGCAAGGGAATATGAAAAAACTCTTGATGAGTCTGATGATCAGCACTTAACATTAGCATCACCATTTTTTTGGTTACTTCATTCACCTGCAAAACCTGAAGGTTAAAAACCAGTATGGAATGATTAAAACTTTCAAACTGGGATTTTTTTGCTTGATTTTTAAAAAGGAAATCTTTCTACAAACCTTAGTATTTAATGGACAAATCTATGAAAGAGGCTTCTAACCATGAGCATATCTAATGAAACACAGTATTCTTAATTATCGTTAACAGTCATTTGTAACAGCAAAGAGATGGTGAGTCTTCCTATAGAGATAGTAATGTAACTGCTAGCTGGGGTGGTGGACAAAGAAAGGAGAACGAATTAGGTTTTCAAACTTATGGATCCACCCAACAAGCAATTGCTTTTTAGATGTGGTTTATGATCTTTTCAAGTGTTCAAAATTAATCGGCTTTTGCAGAAGTTAGATCAGGACTCACTCCAACTCCAAATGAAATCTCAGAAAAAACTGAAATAATTAACCTGTTAAATCTGGCTGCTGGGTAATGTGCTATTTTACATACGGTTTGCAGGTCTCTCCATGCAATTCACTCAACAAGATACTCTGAAACACAGGAGGGAAAGTAATCAGCTGAGAAAATCAGGAGCAATTGATTGAAGATATTTAACCTGTTATGCTCATTTTAAATTTTGCTTAATTGGAATAATTTTTTTGATCTAAGACTATTGCTTAAGTTTTAACAGAAGTGACTTGAATTCCAAAGTGAAGGAAGTGTCCCAGTGAACTGTGTTTCTTTTTAAATTAAATTGTCTATATCTTGTAGCTTCAGTCTGGTAGACAGCAAATTTCATTTGGCAACAGAGGGCAAGAGAAGAGTGACTGAGTTTAGCTTTATTCTAAATTTATTCTAACTTGTTCATTATCAGCACTCAGTGTCTCTCACCAGTTTAGGAGAAAACTTGGTATAGTGACTTCTCCTTTGGGAAAGGGTCTTGTATAGGAACACAGTAGTTCACAGTTACTTGTTCCTCACAAAACAACAAAGGGTTTGCTTTTTCAATATATTTAATTTAAAAAATTATAGATTTACAGGGAAAATTTTTTTTTTTTTGCCATACTGCCTCTTCTTTGATAGAAGGAGTACTTTTGTCAAAGTAGGAGGTAGTAATTATGTTTATTAACACCTTCATGAGTGGATATAAATAAAGGTAGAAAAAGATTTTTCCAAGAATTGTTTTAAACTATCTAACCTGCCAAAGTTTCTGAATGTCTCTGTTCCTCTTGTGCTTCATTAGATCTGTTCAGTTATTTATTTTGTCATTAATTCAGTGGGGCTCTGGGTACACTTAGCAGCTCCTTGGGTGCATTCCCCTCCCTTGTACTTCAGTCCACTGAACTACTGTTTTGGGCAGAATTTGTTTAAATAATGTGAGTTTGAAACAGTCCCTATGAATTGCCTAGTCTGCATAAGAATTGTTATTGTTTTGTATTAATTTAAACGTTCTGTGGGATGGCAAGGGAAGAGTAAGGAGAAGATGTGACTTCACATAGCTGATACAAGTTACTTGATAGGAAAATAATTTTAATGAGATGCTCATACATTGTTATGAACTTGGAGCCAAATTTCTGAGAGGGAAAAAACAGGGGCATGTCTGTGGAAGCCTGTGGACTCTCCATCCTTGGAGAAGATCAAGGCCAGGCTGGATGGGGCTCTGAATAACGTGACCAAGTGGGTGGCATCCCTTCCTGTGGCAGGGAGAGTGTGTGGAAATAAATTAAGTTTTAGGTCCTTCCGGCCCTAACCATTCTATGATTCTATGTTAAACCAGAAAGCTGAAGTATTTTATTTTTATTTGAAAAAAATCCTGATTTTTTTTGCAGGGCTAGGAAATTTAGAATTAGGAAGAAATTCTTTACTGAGAAGAATTTCAGACCCTGGCAAATGCTTCCCAGAGAAGTTGTGGAAGCCCCATCCCTGGAAGTGTTCAAGGCCAGGTTGGAGATGGCTTTAATAACCTGGTCAAATGGAAGGTGTTCCTTCCCATGGCAGGGGGTTTGGAACTTGATGATCTTCTTCCTTCCAAACCAGGCCATTCTATGAAACTATGAATATAGATTTCTTAAGGATTTAAAATCAATACAAAAATAGTAATTGGTATGTGTTAGTGACTGGAAAATGGATGGATAAATGAAAAATAAATAACTCTGAAACGGCATCTGCAGATGCTGACTATCAGTCTAAGCTTGTAACAGCTCCTGCTTCCAATGTGAATTTATTTTACCAATAAATTATAAGTAATAAGCTCTGATAAATCGAGTATGAAAATCTTAAGGTTTATTTTGTATTTCTCTTGGCTTCATCTGATAATAAATCGATGTTCCTAAAATTCCACCTTCACCCATTAGTATCAGAATTCCTATTTTCAGAATGAAATTATGTTTCATATGTGAATATGATAGCTGGGTTTTTTTCCATTATTGTTTACACTGAAAATCAGTTGGTCTGCTTTATGATTAATTATTGGGATATATTAAATCTTACTGTCTCTTTTTAAATTTTTCAATGCCTTGTACTGGAAGGAGAAAATTTACCAGCAGGTGTCATACAGTTAAAGTAACAATAATGGTATATCATATAAATAAGTAAATATGGGTGCAGAATTCTGTTATAGAACTAAACTGTAAAAGGAGAATGTGGCATGGCAAAATATTATCATACATAAAAAAATTTATACATATCTTGAATAAATGCGGGGGGGTTTTGCAATTGTTAAATTATATAACCTTTCCATGTAACAGCCTGTGACCTGGTTTTCTTATTGGTGCTTATTCACTGGTGGTAAGCACAATGTAAAAGCTGCTGTGAGGTAAGCAGGATCAGTTTTTGAGCACTGTGAAATGTTATAACACTCACAGAGGCTGCTCTTGATAAAAGACCAGGAGCTGTGTCTACAGCTGTTAATTCAAAGGTGGTGCTCCACGAGTGTATCCTAGCAGTATTCCTGGGAAGGGTAGGAATGTGACAAAGTGATGAAGGAATAGAGATCAAGTTCAGAGTTTTCTTAATGCATATAGATAAAGTGACCAGAGAGAAATACTGAGCCTACAGAGCTAAAACACACTTTGCAAACCTGAGTAATTGTGAATGCAATTTTTCTGTCTTTACTTTTTAATCCTTATTTCTTACATTTGTTTATAAATAGAGAAAATGAAACGTATTTATGATGATGTAGATTGCACTAGTACAAAAATAATCATTATAATTGTGAGATAAGTGGAACACTGGAACCAGGCAGTTTGGGAGGTGAGACACCTTCCTCACTGGCCATTTTAAATCATGTTCACTGCAAGTGAATGAACATGAGGTTCTTACTTACTCTGACACTCCTAAAATTTGGCTAAAACCAAAACACAGCATGATTGAGTTGTGCAAATTTTTCTACTTGCTTTGTCTTTCTTTGCTCATTATAACTTTAGTAAGATGGATCCTTTTTTTCTCATCTGTGTCTTTGTTTTCCTCTTTAACACATGCTCTCTGAGGAAATTATGCAAAGGCTGCTTCTCTCTACTCCCTGGCTGTACCCTGTTTGACAAAAACAGAGGGTCTAGTGCTGTTAGAAAAACTTAACAGCCCTCCACACTCACAGACTTAATCTTCAGTTTTGATTTCACCTTCAGGAAACAGGAAGGAAAAAAGACACTGCAATCCCCTTATGCATTTCAGTTGTAGCCGTAAGAATACTTTCTATAAATTATTTCAAAAAAAGAAAGGGTATGTTGCATAATTCAAATGAAAGGGAACAAAGTAGAAAAAGTGTTTAGCAACGGATTGTTTAGAAAATTACAGGTAAAATGAGTGCAATAAAGGAATATTCAGATGTTACGAATTATCAAGCTCAGTATCCGAGCTTGAGCTGTGTGCAGTATAAAATTAATCATGCAGTGATATATTTTTCTTCCTGTGTGCTTGGAATTTTCCAATAAGGAATTTTAGTGATACATTCCCCTGAATTTACAGCACTCTACCAGAGTTTTAAATAATGACTCCCCTTCCCAAATTCTGGAAGTTTAAAAATATTAGAGTATGTATTAAAATAACAGTGGGAAGAGTTATATACGCACATATTAATTCCATTTTAATAAGAGAATACATGAGTGACCTACAAATAGAAGTGGTGGTAAAGAAAGGTGGGAAATTTAGCCAGGCAAACATTTTCCTTTATGCAAGTGTTGCAATATAACACTACAATCTAGGTATAGATTTATATTTCTTTATGTCTGTTAATCAGTTTTTTTCTTCTATTTTAGGAAATAATTTCTAGATAACAGCCTAAGTGGTATTGTGAGAAATATAGTTTTATTAGTTAGATTTATTCATAATCTTTCAGCCTTAGGATATAGGCTATACAGTGGCTATATGAAACTTTACAGCTAGTAAGAAAATAATTCAGTATAAAACCCATTAAAAAGAAATTACTTTAGTCAGAATAGGCAGCTATGCTTCATTTGTGATTTCTATGAGGCTACTGGGCAGAATAGTTAACTCAGATCTCCTCAGGTAAATTTCTTTCTTTAATACTAACCTGCAGCTATGAACATGTATTATTAGAGAAATGATGTAATGGAAAATCACCCTGATGTGAAAGCATATTAGAAATCACAAGTGAAAAGGCTCGCTTGGGGCATTTGAATAACAAAGCAATGCATGACTGAAAGTTGGCAACACTTCAGCTCCTTTAAGGCTCCTAGATTATGTGAATTTTGTGCAGTTCATAGTATCTGACTAAGAGGTTTCACTTTCTATTGCTACTCAGATTTGTCACCACATAATAGGTTGCAAACATGGTTGAAACTTTATAGAATGTCTTACCCAGAATAAGATGAACAGTAGAACTAGTAAGATCTTAATATTACTTGCTATGCTAAGCTCAATTTTAAAACTGTATGAACTGATTTGAATAACTAATCAAAGTTAATGTGCTTTCCTTTAGCATTTGAATGATTTTCCAGAGGAAATAGCCTTAAGAACTAGATCTTGATGTAGTCTAAGCACTACTTAGTCTAAGTCTAAGCTTGACAATTTAAATGGATTTTGACAACCTCTGTAAAACTAGTCATTTACTGGATCTAAAATAACACGAAAACATATAAATTTTTAAAGTGTAATTGTACAAACTATCCTCATATTCTTCATCATTTGAAAAAGAGATCTGTTCTTCTTGATAGAAGAAACCAGTTTCCAGTCACATAACTATTCAAAATATTTCACTGAAGTGACATTGCTACATGAAAATTGTAACTAAAGATGTAAATAAATTATATTAACTTTGTTGGCCAGTGCTTTTATGATGTTCACTAAATGAATTGCATAACATTATGTATATTCTTGCACAAAACCTAAATGAAAAACAGTCACCGGATATTATATCTTCTCATCCAATGGCTTTGAGACACTTGGAAAATGCAGTGTAAAGTAAATTACATAGAGAAAACTCTGTAATAAAATTGAACTAAGAATCTAAGAAAAGGACATATTTTATTTGCTTGGGAAATGAGTTTTCTGAGACTTATTTAAAAATTTTTGCCAAATAGGGTGAAGGCACTCATGACAGAATTGATAATTATTTAGAACTGAAGTTTCACAGAATACCCTTCCAAAGCAAGGCAGTGGAAATCTTTTAATGATTTACAGTGATAGTGATAAAATTATTAGCTAAAATAAATCCTCCTGTCTTCTAACAGATTTTGCCAAGTTGGGACAAATGATGTTGATTTTCTGCTCCGGCTTCACCTGTGCTCAAGATCGAAGACCAAAGGCACAAAACTTTGCAATGATTCACTGATACACTTCAACTCAACCTGGACATTTTTATGGAAGGCAAGACTGAACTGTCATTCTCTTACATCTATGGGAAGAGGGGGACATGAGAAGGGAATATGGGATATTGTTCAAGGTGTCACAAAAAATCATCCTTCAGTTTCATTATTTGGCAATCCTACATAGGATGCTTTCCTTGTTTCACAGTAAGTCTCTTATGGGTAGAGGATCTGACATTCAACTTTTAAAATTAGTGGCTGCTTTGATTTCTGTGTCAGTGAGAGCTGGGATCAAGTTAAAACCGAAGTCATGCAGTGAGCCTCTAAAAGCAGTCAGTCAGAGCTCCTCTCAAAAACGAATCACTTGCTGGGGGGAAAGGATGAGATAATGTGCAAAACAGAATCCAGCTGAAGACAGACCAGTGGGAAAGTAAAAAAGCATCATGGGCAGAAATGCAGCATATTTGTATTCCTTTAATATTTTAGGATATGAATTGGTCTTAACATAATTTTGGAAACAAGGTGTCTTTATGAGCTGTGGAAAGAGGCTGACAGAAAAGACCACAGATTTTAAAATTCTGGTTGTGAGTGAATCAAGGACTAGCACCTGTGACTATAGCTATGTGAATGGTTCATTTTCAGGCAAATTCTAGGTGATTCCTAGTTTCCTATATCCCACATATCTGGATGTAGTAAAAAAGAAACCTGAACCTATCTTCTGCTTCACTTATGAAATAGCTACTGAAATTCCTGTAGTTTTTGTGAAATAGCTAAAACTACTATTGCTTTTGAAAAACATAACCTTGGGCACAGAAAAATTAGAGGGGCAGAGTTAAATCATTTTCCAGTTTATATGACTGTTGGGAATAAGCCCCTTCCTTACTGAGAAGGAAAAGAGAGAGTCAAAAATGTTATTTTCTGCTAAAATTTTATATTCCTGGAACAAGAGCCTAATCATTTTTTGACAGGAAACAGTCAGGCAGGAAACTAAAGACACTTGCTTTAATATTCCTGAAAATATTGTAGGTTACAGAGCAGGATAGTTTTGCTGATGTTTTGAGTTGGGTTGCACGGACCATTATTTAAGAATAATACAATTAAATTAATATACCCAAGAGTTATTTTATGTAATCTTTACATTTGTGTGCTTTATGCAATTTAGAAGAATAATTATACACACTAAATGTTAGGTAAATTGCTTAGGAATTTTGACATGCTGAAAATTTGTTTCTGATTTTTGGAAAGTTTATCTTTATTCTTCTGCTTTTTGGTATTATTTTTTTCCCTGCTTTTAACAAAATGATTTAGTAAGACCCAGTTAGTATAATAAATTTTTCTATTTTCATTATAATATGTTTTTTTTTGTTAAAGAACTATTGTAGGCCTTATAAAGCAGGCATTGTAGTATTTTGCACTATTCTCTTGATTATCATGTCACTATTACATCAGATTGCATTGTACCAGGTTTATTTTGGAAATGGTTTGTGTGTTCCATAATTATTATTATTATTATTGCACATGTTCCTAGAGCTTTTGTTCAACATGTTAGAACTGAATATATTAATCACTTGATCATTGTGCAGCTAATTTCTGCACTTGGCTTGGTAATCTAAATCCAGAGTAGCTCCATTTGCTACTTTCTGACCAGAAAATAGCCCACTAATGTTTTTCCTATAATGTTCAGAGTACTGTAAGATTCGTTTGATCTGCCATAATAGCTCTTTTATATTAATATCTTTGTAAGTGTTTCCAGACAAGTGATGCCCTCATTTAAATGCAGGAGATCATAGAAAGGGTCTTAATGGTCCCATGCAGCTTCTAGAACATTAAAAATGTCCTTGAAATACTGTGGAAGCTCATGCAAATCCTGGCTCTGTGCCTCTCCATTCCAATACATGAGATTTGAGAATGTGGCAATGAAAATGTGTTGGCTTATAAAGTTGGGACTTTGCTCCCTCAGCGATAGCCTTAAAGAAATAAACAATTGTGTTGGAATCTCAATTGTATATTTGCAGTAGTTAATTTAGTTAATTTTTCAGTTTATGTTTATGTCCTGATCAGACCAGAAGCATAATATTGTTGTAAACACTGTAATGTTCACATACTGATATTCATTTAGATCTGTAAAACAATCTGTGCCTCTGCAAGAGCACAAAATCCTTATTACAGGAATAAAAATCTCATTCAGCTTTTCCAGAAATCTGAATTTACAAGGAGAAGGATGTATTTTTAATTGTTTTGGTGTTTTGTTTTAATTTCTCCAGTTATGGAAGTTTTTGAAGACCATTTCAGCATCTGATCTAATTTAGGCAAGTCTCAAAGAACAGAAGATAGGAGTGTGTCACTGGCCACAATCTTCTTGTAAAGATAGTATTCTATCAGTTTGAAATTTGGCAATTTATGTGCGTTATTGTGTTTGTGGCATCTATTTCACTATTGCTCTAAACAGGGAAACTGATGGAATCTGAAGCTCTACTGAATGCATTGAGGGACTGTGTTGCCTGTTGCTTGACATTCTCTTGTGCTAGGAAAGTGTCATCTTGTTTTCAGTTTTTGGGAAATGGTGATGACAGAATATGGCAGCATTCTCAATAAGAATCTGAGATGAAGATAAGGAATATAAGGGAAAAACTACCTAAATTATGGCAAAACATCTGTCATGGAGAGCACCATCCCATTACCCTGGGTACTTTCACAGTCTGTTCTACTGTCAGGAACTACTGGTTTGATATTATATGGGCAAGCTGGCTTTTGGACACTAGGCATATGCATTTAGGAGAGAAAATGAAATTATTTTATGAACTCTTTTTTCTTTTCTAAGCATTTGTTTCAATTCTGGCCCAACAATTTAACAGCCCTTGTTGTGTGCTGAGTTTCAAATGAGTCATCAGTTTCAGTCTCTCCTGAAAAATCAGCCTTTCTTCAGTTTTACTGCTTTGCAGTAGCAAATGATTCACGAGTGCTTTCTGAAATGTCATTAAAATGTGGAGGAACTGCAAGGTTATTTTGAATCCTGAGAAAGACAAAGCCAGTTATAATGCATTAAAGGATACTTCTTTTGCCATCTGCACAGCCTGACACTTCTGTACAGTCTGAACTTCACACAGCTATTTTTTTCTGGAGTGAAATATGTAAACAGTTGACTTTAATTCTGCTCAACACCTGGGCATCTATTCCATGCGATGGTATTTCTCCATCAGATTAACGATGTCCTTTTGAGATTGTATAAATCACAGTTTATCAGAAAGGACAATGGAAAGACATTTTGTACAGAGGGAATTTGGTATGCAGAAATAATCTTTTGCAGAATAAAAGCTGCATAATTCAAATTATATGTTTAGTCACAGGATGTTCTTGATTCAGATAACAGAAAGTAACACAGAATGCCAAACAACTGACAGACATTATAGACTCTTTGAGCTGCAGAGGGAAAGTATGTGAAAAAGGGAGGTAGAAAATAGTTGATATACACCAACCCTTAGCAGAGGGTATATCATAAGGAATATCTTTTCAAAAGGCTAGCTAAAAAGAAAATAATGCAGGGTAAGAATAATTTCTTAAAAAACTATAAAGTGGCTTGTACTATTTCAGTGAGGACAAGACAACTTTGTAACATGTAAGGCTGAGTATTTATGTGGTACTGGAAGATCTCACACCCTCACCTCTGTGCAAAAATGGTCTTCTGTGGCAAAGAGTTTCTGGGCTTTAAGAAACCCCTCTATATTACTTCTCATAGCTCCATGTTTTAAATGTAAATTTTATTCTACTCTTAACAATATTTTCAAATAAACCCAGGGATATGTAATGACTTCCTTAAGGGACCGATACTTATAATCTAAAGAAACCAATAAAAACAAAGAGAAAAATGAAAAGGTAGAAGGCAAATAATCCAGTGAATAGTTTATCTTAGCTAACACCTGGAAGTTTTAGAAAAAGTATAAGCAAACAGCTGGAATGCGAAAAAGGAGCAATACAATATATTCACAGGCTTGTGCTGGCTTTCCTGATTTCTCATTATTTTTATTCCTTCAGAGATTCTGGAAAGAATAAAATTATTGCTATTGTTTTGTTCATGAACTTATAATTTAGTCCTGGATGGCTGACAAAGATTTGGGTTGCTGGATTTTTTGGGGCTGGGAACAGAAATTTTTAATACTACCTCTGAAAATTTTCTGATCTTTTTTAAAAAATGAAGTGATTTCCCTGAAGAATTGACAAAAGAAGCCTTTTCCAATGATTTAATTTCCAAATATTCTCTAACCAGTACATATTCCATAGGTACTTGGATAATACATTTTTTTAATACATTTTAATACATTTTCTTTTTGGCTTCCATTTTCTTTTAGAACCCATGTATTATTCGGCAAGGTTTTTTGGTTTTCTCTCATCTTCATCCAGCAGCAACAAGGGATATCTCTCTGTCTACTCTTATCCCATTAAAAGTGAATGATGCTACAGTTTACAATGCCTTCTTCTTTAAAGAAAGAGTTGATATTATTAACGTAGATATTATTATTAAAGAGTAGATATTACAACTATCCTGAAAATAGAGTTGCTTTACACTGGATTGCAGTATCAATGTTAATCTTTATGAGGCCTGGGTATATTATTACTGAAATAAACATTAGCTTTGGAGGCTCTGTGTTTGTCACCTTTTTAAAATTCACTGAGCATGAGGCACAGCCAATGACGTACTTGTTATTTTTTTTAGAAAATGAGAAGGTTTTTTTCCCAAGTCTTCTTATTCCATTTATTTGTAAGCTTTCTGCAGTAAGTTTCAGATCTGTAAGTCCAATTGTTTCTCCTCCAAGGCCATTTATAGTGGCTTAAGGGGCCTCCAGGGCATCATGTACAGAGTGTTGTAAATCCTTGCTTTTGCAGGAATCAGAAGTTTTCAATACTTCCCACACATAAGAGGTCTCAGAGTTTTGTTGAACATTTGATATTAGATATCTTATTTATATCATATTAAGACAGAAGTTATGATTGGAGAAAGAAGTTGGAGGAAATAATTTTGTTGCCTCTGTTAACAGGGAGCAGAGGTTTTCTTCTTATGGTGTGATTTCAGTCTTGGCTGATAATTGGCATCTTCATTTTTTCTTATCCCAAGTTATTGGTAAATGTGTCTCTGCATGTCTAAAATTGGTATCATAGGTTGTTCCTATTTTAAATTTTTCCTTTGAAAGTGTTAGGGGGAACCTAATTTCTGAAATAGAGACAAGGTAATGTCAGTGATGGCAGAATCTATACTGCTCTAAATAGCCCCATGGTGCAGTAGGCAGAGTGCACCTCACTTCCCTGAAATAGCAAGGAAAAATAATATTTTCCCAAGGTGGGCCTTGCATGGTTGTCTCATGGACTAGGAGTTTGTGATCACCTTACCATGGCATTGGAATGAAAGCCAGAATAAGGTAGTTTAAGTAAATTACATTAATCTCTTTTATCTAAGAGTAGATGAAGCATTTTTCATAAGTTGTCTGCTGATTTTTCGCTGTAATATTTCAAGTTAATCAGAAGCTAATGGAAAAGAATGCCACCTCCTATATTTGACTGATAAGTAGCATGCTACTTCACTCCTGGAAATTTGTAAAAGTTACCCTCATGCTGAAAATAAATTCTTCAGGTTTATTTTAATCAAGATTTTAGAAACAGTTGGTAGAGACTATCAAAGTAACATCTTTAGATGCAACAGTCCTTCTAAATGATGAGTGATCTGGAGGTCACATTGTTTAACCTAAGTTTTATAAATTATTTTTTACTAAATAAGAAAAGCTATTTCTTTGAAACTGAATCCAAAACCTACTGGGGAAAAGCAATTGGGTTTTGATGAATTATAATCTCATGATTCAGTGTTTTACAGGAATTATACATGGAAAAGAATAGTAGGGAACTCCATGAAATTATTGTGACAGCTGAAATCAAAATTGCAATAGCTTCAAAATACATATTTTGGAAAAATATCTTTTCTTTTAAGAGCTGAATAAACATATCGAATGAGGCATGGAGTTTCATGATTTTTGATGTGTAATCAGTGAACTATTTTAATTCAGCATATTTGACATCGCCATTTTTGTTTGCAAAAAGAATACCACTAATGAGAGACAGTCTAATTAAACAGCTAAATTAGAGTTAAGGTTTTAGCAGAGATCGAACAGTTTTTATTGTATCATTATTTTTGCCAAGCCACAGACAGCTTTTCATTTTTCCTTCATGTTCATAAGGTTATAAGCAAAAATATATAAAGCTATAAGAAAAAGAAAGAGAGAAAATACACCATTTTCAGTCCTTCTGGAAACCAGGGGTTTGAATTACAGTGCTGCCTGAGACAAGAACTGCAGATTTATGAAGACTGGGATTTTCCTCTGAACTCAAAGGTGTTTTCTCTGGAGATGGGTTCTGCTTCAGGCTCCTAAGAGACAGTGTCTCACTCACGAGATAACAGATTTCCCTCTGAACTTCCATGAACCTGGGACCAGTCATACACCTGAGAGACCTGAGAGCCTTGCAAGGCAGAAGACTGATAAGGTCCTCTTTCTCCTTGCCTGTTGGGGATGTTGAAATTGCTCCCTGAGACAGCAGGAGCCACTGCCCTGAGGTGCCCTGGAAGCAGCAGGGATTTGCAGGACCCCTTCCAGCCTGGCTGAAGTCCCAGGGGCTGGGCTGGCTGCACTGGCCCCTGCCAAGTCAGCCAAGGGGATTTTGGCTGCACTGGCCCTGGTGTTTCACTGGGCTGTGGCAGATAGCAGGCACTCTATAAGGAACCTTATTTCACTCAGCGATTTCTAAATTACCCCATAAGGAGCCCGAAGCTTTGAATGATAAGAATTAAGGGGTTTTTTTCCAAAATCTTTGCAACTGTCTCTATCATCAGTACTGAGGAAAAAGAATAACACAGTTATTCCTAACAGTAGGGAGCTATTTTATGTCCTTATTTGCAAAATGACTAAGAGCATTGTTACTTTATCGCCTAGCAAAAAGTGGCCTGAAGCACATTCATCTGGTTTGCTCAGAGTTTGAGCTGAATGGTGAGTTTGTGAATGTTCAAACCTTCCTCTGCAATTTGGTACAGGAAAAAAGGAAAATATTATGCAGGGTACTGATCCTGCTTTATATTTGAACACATAATAAAGTCCTTTTGTTTAAGCATAAAGTACAAGTGTTTACCTTGGAGCTTTGTATAATTTTAATTAAAACACAAAGTCATACCTTTGAACCTCTACCTCAAGTCATATAAAATGAAATCTCAAAATTAAAATTTCTGTCAATGGTAGTTTGTTTTGCTCTATTGCTAATCTTAATAAACACACTGCAGGTTAGTCCCATTTATAGTTTTCTGTCTGATCTTCTTAAAACTCATTCTGTGATCAATTGTGGTCATGTTTCAGCACCTGGCTAATTCTGATTAGCATTATAATCTAGTACAATGAAAGCAGTTTAATCAGAAATTGCAAATGAACCTCAACCACATCTAATATAATCAGCTATTTTGCTGACATAGCTTCAGTGGCAGGATTGTCAAGAGCAGAATGAATTAGCTATATGTATGAATAGCTTTAGGACATGTTTGATACTGATTTAGAGGAGAATTTGCATAAACAGCAGTTAAAAATTAATTAAAAGTAAAAACCCTGTTGTATGCTTCTAAGGTTGAACAATTTTTGCTAAATTTAATGATGAGCCAGTCTGTCCTCAACTAATCCTTTCTACTCTCAATCTGTCAAAAGAACAACCTCCTGCATTGATTATGTAGACAGTTGCTATAGGCTCTAAGCATCACAATAATTTACAGCAAATCTAAAGTCTAGCAAGAAATGTCCATGGTTCAGCAGTTCATGAATTTTAATTTTTTTTTTTTTTTAAATTTTATGTCTGAAAATTTTGCTTTGGCATGGAGCATCTTGTCCTATTGAAAAACTGCTTTACACTGATGACATATTACAAGACTCACATGTTTTATTAAACTCAGGAGTCTGGATGAGAAACATTAGGCAGAAATTTAAAACTTTTTACCTTAGCGGACTTGAAAACTAAGAATGCTATGCATTAAAGGAACCTAACAAATTAGAATGATATATTAGTTTGGAAAACATTCAATTATAAGTCTGTATTACAAACTATTTTAAATAATATGAACAATAATTTGACTTAGAGGCTAGTTTATTATAATAATTTTTTCTTCCCTTTCTCCTTGCTGAACTAAAAAAAGATATTAATTCTTTTACATTTATTCTTTCAGCTACATTTGTTGACACTGAGACTAGTTCAGTTGGTTAGAGCTGGATGCTAATAATGTCAAGGTTGTGGGTTTGTTCCCGTATGGGCCATTCACTTTGGAACTGGATGATCCTTGCGGGTCCCTTTGAACTCAGAATGTTCCGTGAGTTTGTGATTAATGCATGCATCTGGAGTCTTGAATTTGTGTTATCAGAGCAAAATATATGAATGTAAAATGCTGTCTACAGTTAAAATCTTGTGATATATATTGCAAAGTTTTGAAGTCTTTAGTAAATCCAAGTGCAGGTTGATCTTTAGATAAACATTTTAGCAAGGATCCTTTTCAGAGAAATAAACAAAATACCTACTGAGCAATAGGCCATATATGTTTGTAAAAAAAGCTAATGGAAGTCTATATAAGCTGGACCAAACTTGTCCATTAAAATTCCCATTGCCTTTCAAATCCCACTGTACAATCATTATTATTCAAAAAATCTCATTAGAGAAAACTTGAAAATAGTTTTAATGTTGATATTTTAATTATATGAACTGAAAATATTTTAAATTGAAGAGGATATTTTCCTTACAGATAAAAATTTAATAAATAGGCATTTCAATAGAAATTTTAAAATTCTAAAATGCAACAATATTCAGTAATAAGTAGACTTTTTCTAAAGAGAACATGGTTTAATTATTTTTATGACACAATGTATCCTGAATGCATTCTAGACACATTTAAGCTGAAAATGTACCAGCTGTATAGGTGAATTAAAAAATTTACAAAGAAATGTAATACAGAATTGCACCAGAGAGTCACATTTGGATGACGTAACTAAATTATTAAGAAACTTCATGATTAAATAGAGTCAATAAAAAAATAACTTTCTTGTCCACATCTACAAGCTTGTAACATTAAGTATTGTTCTCACTAACGGATAAACAAAAGACATAGGAATAATGCGCTGATTATTGGAATGGTAGTTAGATCTTTGGGTTTTTTTGCTCTTGATGCAGAAATGGTTCAGTGGGTTGGAATTTCTTCTGTCAGTTCTTCTCACTGCCTTTTTTTAGTTTTGGAAGATAGAAATACCATGTCGTTTGGTGCTGAGAAAAATATCTGTGGTGAAATGGGATAGCTTCATCTTATTCCCCTATTACTTTAAAAGTAACCTGCATTCCTTGTTCACAAGCAGCAATATCTATGTAATATAAATTGCAGCCTTGTAGGTTCTTTCGGCTGGGAAATTAATATGATTGTGCTTTATGATTCTTCAGTCTTTATCATTACATTTGATCTCTTAGGCAAAGTAAAACGCAGATAGGAAATTGTATGTCCTCTGTTGTAACACAAATTAAAAAATAACCATTAAAAATATCCCTCTGCTTCAATCACACAAAAACCACTGGAAATCGACAATTTCCAGTCTATATATGAACAATTTGAAAATTGTACTTTCTTGCACTGGGAGTTTTGTTTGACTTGCAAGACTTTCTGTATGATTCTTTCAGTAGATTTTGCCTTTCATCCTCCTACTCTTGGCAAGTTTGATCATTTATGTATGTTGTGTCCTTGTGCTTCCACACAAAATCTTTTGACTCAAATAAATTCAGTATTCTATAGGTCTTGAAAATATACCTGACATAACAGCACAGTACTCCTTATACTTTTCATTTTAAAGCAGGAAATTAGCCTGAATTGAACATCCAATCTTTTTGGTTTTGTTTTGCTTATTTTGTTTTTGTGGTGAGATATCTTTTCCTGGAGTCTTATCCTTCAATTCTTATATCTCACTTTCTCTAAGCTTTTTCTCATTTTCTATACCGTCAGAGTTTTAGTATTTGTAGCTAGAATTTTCTTGTTGTTTACTCTCAGCTTTTTTCATTGTCTTTTTCCTTACAAATCTTTTAGTGAAATGCCTACATGGACATGTACTCAATAAATACCTCTTTATTGCAAAAGCAGGCTATGGACTTTACTGATGGGAATGGGGTGGGAAGGGGCAATAGAAAGACAGGGAATAAATTTGTTGTCCCACCAGCCAATTATACCAAAAAGAGGATAATTCCTTTTTTTTTTTACTGAATGAACAGTAGCTGGTCAGTCTCCTGCTTTCCTTGTGAACATTTTCAATGAAGTTTGACACAACCAGAAGCCATATCAGCTGGTAAGCCATTAACACGAAAGAGTACAAATCATAATGTTGAAATGTAGTGCAGTGAAGAAAGAACGTAATTGGGTACTGATTGGCTCAACAATTTAAGCTATTAAAATTCGATTTTTCCCCCTCATCTTTTAATTTTCTTCTGCTAGATAATGAAACTTCAGACTTCCTTCCTTCTTTGTTATATAAAGCAGTCCAATCTCTTTGTAATTTAAAACATTTCCTGCTAATAACAGTGAATAGATAATTTTTTGTACCTGTAGTATTTAAAACTGAATGTTTTTATCTCAGTCTGAATGTTCCTGTCAGACCTATTCTAAAACAGAATGCAGGTGGAATTAGAAATTAAAACTAGCTTTTAAATGTAAGCAAATTCTTTTCCTTCAAGGAAACCAAAAAATAGTGAGTCAAAGTCTTAGAGTAAAGAAAAAATGATGATAGTTGAACAGTAAATCCATGTTTATAAAGAAATTTTGTCTTTAGACTTGAACTTTCATTACTGAATTTATCTTTCTGAATTATTGAAAATTATTTACTGAATTTCAGTTGAATCTAGTCTCTGACTAAAATTATTTAATGTCTTTATTAATGTCATACCTAAAGTACTATTTTGATGATTGTACTGATTTAACTTGAATATATCTTCAATATGAGAGTTATTTTAATACTGGAATATTTAGAGTTTTGCATTTATTTAAACACAATTTACTTTGTATTATTGCCATTAATTGTGCATAAAATGACCATAAAACCTTTGTGCATCTATTTCTAGCTTCTTACTATGTTTCAGTGTTCATGTTAAGATGAGGAAGTTTAACTCCAAGTTTAGGAAACTGTCCTGGAATATATTATCCTTTTAGAGTAATTATCCTTATGTTATATACATTATCCTTAGAGTAAATGCAACTCTTATTGAAATTATTCCTTAACTAGTACCATGGTGTCAAAGAATTACTTGTATGCAGAAAAGGACCTGTCCTCAGAGATTCTAGACTTGAAATCTGGAATTTGGGATTATTAGAGAAAAACATTGTTGCATCTAAATCTGTCATGCAAATTCCTTTATAAACTTCATGCTCAAGCCATGTTTTTTTAAATTTATTTTTCAAGATTTATTATGATTTTCCTCGCTTTTTTTCACTTCAGAACATTTTCTCCCAGAGATGGCTAGCCAGTGCAGCATTTGTAGTTCGTATATAGCCTAATGGAAAGTGCACAATAACAGCATTATATTTCCTTTTATTGTAGTCTATTCATCTACAGATTCACAGTAATGTTTTGTTTGCCTTTTTTACTGCAACTGTGCTTTTTGTTTCTGGTTAAAATGATTTTCCATAATAACCTTCAAATTGTTTTCCTGATCAGTGTGCTAAATTATTGGGCTATTTGCCACATATTGTATGGCTTGTTTTCTTGTTTTCTTGCTCCAAGCCTAATTATTTTGCATCTTTCTGTACAACAAAACGCCTTTACCATCTGCTATGTTGTTCATGTAAACAATCAAAATCTAACTTAGTTTGTACCATTCAACCTTACTTGTTCCATCTTCTAACCCTTTAATCATCTGCAATCTTGAACATAGCGACCTTACTTCAATGTTTCTCTTGAACTGATTAATTTCTACTGTTGGAAGGGATGTGTCCTTGTTGATTACTTTTTGCTTCTATTTTTCTTTTTATTTTTTGCCATATCTTTTCAGAAGTAGGTTGCCATAAGTATTTATACCTTAAACCATAATGAGCACTATATCTCTCTGGGTTCAAATCCTAGCAAATATGCTTTGTACATCTGAATGTATGTTTTACTTTATTTGTTGTGGTAATATCCTAATAGCTGGTCTTATTAGCAGAGCTTTAAACTAGATTTGGTGGGGGCAAAGGGATATTCTCCTGAGTGTCAGAGAGGAACAAGGAAGCAACAACCTTCCAGGAAACAAGAACTAGCTATGATGTCAAACTCAATGAATCTAGCACAAAAAAGAAGTTTCTGTCTACTTGTGCAGTGCCACTGAGGAAAGCAAATTACTCTTAAGCAACATAATGAAGCACTCAGTATGCTCACAGAGAGCTGAAAATTCGTAAGAGGGATAAGAGGGGATTATGCTTTACTGGATGATAAACCATCTACTTATAGAAGTGTGACAAGAAAGAGAATGAGATACGCACAAGAGAATTACCGGCTACAGAAGAAAGATTCGATCTCAGTAACAATCCTGAAGTCTTCTGCCACTGGCAAATGACAATGTAATACTGGGTTTTTTCACTTCATACAAGGCATATGGTGAATGAATCTCTTAAGGCAGTGACCAAGGGTCCCAAAAGGAGAGCTTTTCAGAATACTCCTGAAATTAGCTGAGCACATCCTTATTTTTAAGCATGGAGAAGTCTAATTAAGGGAGAGTATTCTTTTGTCAAACAGTAAAAATATGCCTGAGATCTTTACAGTTTTCTGGGGTAAGTCAACATTTTACTAGAGAAGAGCCTTGGTATTTCGATTACAGAATATTTTAATCTGGGTGCTCCTTTATGTATGTGAATCTCTAAAGCTAAATCCTCTTCACTGCCCTGTGTGTGCATCCTGAACATTTACTCCTAATGATAATGACACAAAATAGAATCTTATTTGTTTCAGCTTTAACAAAATGTTATTCAAACTCAATGGCAAAGGTCAAACTATTATTTGTAGTATTAGTACGCTCTCATGGTAGCATTACTAATTAATTGCAAGGGTAATTTGCCGGTAGACATATTTAAATGACATTTACTAGTGATTCTTTGGAAAGCTTTTTACTTATGTGAAACCATGGTTTTGCTCACATTTATCTGTGGATCAAATACCACTGAGGGATCTATTTGTAATCATTGACAGCTCTATATGAGCTACTAGCGACTTCACATTCTCAACAGGACATTTAAAGACATTTAAAAAGTAGCATAGCTCTTGCAGAGAAGATTCCTGGGGGTTTCTTTCCATATCACGGTATTTTGAAAAGCGTGCTTTTTAATAAATACCTGAGGCAAAAACATATTATTTAGAAAATCATGAAGATTTATTATTCTACTTCTCTTTACATCCTGTGCTTTCTCCCTAATATTCATGAAGATTTACCCTTTTTCATTGCAGGAAATCTTACTTAACTCTTTCTCTTTTTTTTCACCATAGGAATAGAATTTAATACAAAGCTAATTTATATGTATTAAGAAATGTTCATTTCTTTATCTTTTTGGTACCTAGCCAGAATAATAAAAGGTGTTTTTTGAATGTATGTATGTATGTGTATATATATATATATATATATATATATATATATGAAGTGGTAGGGATTTTATCAGTTACTTCTCAACTGCCTCAGAGGACAAACTCCCTCAGACTGCAGAAATAGTGAAAAATCCCAAAACAATCCTCCAAAAGGCTCAACATTTCTCAAAAACCCCAGCTCATTCAAGAACTTTCAACCACCCTCTGCCTTCAAGAATGCTACAGAATCAATGTTGAAGGAACTAATAACAATTAAATATTTACTGTAAGCTAATGGAATCAGTTTTCTGCCTGCACTCTGCACTGGAGCATTGTACTCACAAGTAGGGATTTCCTGGATGTGGTCTCTACTGCTTTGCATTTAAGTCCCTTCACTTATGCCTCTGTATTTGGGCTCATAATGGGAATTGCTGGTTAAATGTGTTTCAAATATTCTCCAGGACTACCTTTGCTAAAACAAAATGTTGCTTGAAAATTGATGTAGTGAGAACAACATCTGTTTCAGATTGCACTCCTGCTTTTTAAGGTACCTTGGGATGAGAAGTGCTTTTGATTCAGGCAATTGGAGAAATACATATGGAAGCAAACAGCTGCAATGAGAGGGTCTATGTCTTAGCTGAAAGGGGCTAAATTTATGCTTTTAAATTTAAAAATGCAGACCAAAAATAAATTTAAGTTTTTGGTCACATTTTGGCGATCAAACGCACTAGTGTTACTCACCAATGACAGTGTTACTGGAGTTATGTTGAAGGCTTCATATCAGGCTTAAAATAAAAAATAAAAGTAATGGTGTGTCTAAAATTATAATTCTCCATAGTTTAAAGAAATATAGTTAAACACTAGCTATTGTTTTAAGTTTTTTTTTGTTTGTGTTTTTTTTTTTTGTTTGTTTGTTTTTTGTTTTTTGATTGGAGATACTGAAAGCCATCTAAATCATGTATAGTAACTAAAAATATGGTAATTGCTACATTCAAAAGCCAAAATGCCAAGTAATGTATAACACTGTTCAACAAATGAGGTGACAACATTTTGAGAAAATGGAAAACAAAATTCATGCACACAGGTATCTTAGGAAAAGATAGTGAAGCATTTTTCTTTTTAAACCAGTCAAAGACATTAAGAGAGATTGTTTCATAATAGTTCAAAGCATATCCCATAACTATGAAGAAGAAAATGGAAAAGACATTTAATGAAAATTGTTTGGTATCCTGTGTAATCTGGTTAGGTTCAGGGCTACTTCTGATTTCCTGGAAATGAATACTTTCATGAATAGTTAGCTTACTACAGAAATGTTGAGAAAATTTATAGAGGATTAAAAGGATGAAATGGCAACCTTTGGTGACTACTGGTCCAAAAGAGTGTCTTCAAAAAAATTACACTGTGCAAGTGACGTGCTGGAACTGCATTTTGATTCCACAGTAGTATCAAGCTAAAATACAACACTAGAAATTAATTAAAGTGTGAGTGCTACATATTTAAAGCAGAAAACAGTCTGGAGTTTCTGAAATATATGGCCTATCAGTGACACACAACTTTAGTCTGAAGGTTCAGCTTCAAAATTGACTTGAGGAAATACAAATTATTTTGTCCTATCTCTTTCTTTAGTGAATTTGAGTGGGTAAATCCTTATTACCTTGGATGTTCCCCACTTGTTTTGTTCCTTCACTTGCAGTTGCTCCTAAAGAAGAATCATTACTTAACAAATGGCTCAGGACTCTCCAATTTTCAGTCACTTCTTTACTCCACAGTGCTTATATGTTCCCTGCTTACTGTGAATCTCTTCATTAAGTCCATCAACAGATGCAGGCCTTGGAACCTGGCCAAAAAAATCAATATTCTCTTGTCTCTGTAGAGATTTCTCCAAAATTTGTCATCTTTCCTACTACTTTGGGAACTGTTTATGGCAGATCATTGGCTTTGGTTTCTGACCCCCTTTTATGGAGCCCTTTTGATCCTAAACCTATACACAGGAGAGTGACATTTCATCAGGTTTTCTTCCAGATTGGCGAGAGGCGTCACCAGGGTCCTCTGCTTACTGTAGTGCTTAAGACCATTTGAGATAATGAAATGTTAGAAAAGGAGAAAGCCTTGGGCAAATTGGCCAAAATATCCCAGAACCAGGAAATAGCAAAGTCAGGCATTGCTAGGGATGTTCAGATGTCAGGACTAGAACTGCGATCATATCCTAAGAAAATCCCCAGGGGGAATATGGCTTGATAATCTTCTTTTTTTCACTTTTACTTTGATTAAATATGCATTTTAAAAAAATATTCAATATTGTAATATTAGAACTGTTAAAAGTTTCTTCTGAGAAAACTTCCTTAGTAAAATAAATATTTCTGTTATTCACTCTCTGAATTGTATAAGCTCATATTAATTAGATATTTGAGGAAAACCCCAATTTTTATTTGTTTAAATTTCAATTTATTTCATACAGTTTTAATTTTTTCCCTTCTGAGTAACTCAATCAATATATTTTCTGCATTTGACATGAATTTCCCAAATATTCACCCTGATAACACAGCAGTCACGGGTTTATGTTTTCATAGCATTAATTTGTACTCCAAGATTTAAAACTACAGAGTGCCCCAATACCGGGCCACATTAATACACTAGAGTTTCAAGTAAATGTGCCTCATTTACATGCAGACTAGTGAGGGTGACAGTGCTGAGGGTGTTTTCCACAGGAAAATATACTCACAGACAAGGAAATTCTGGTGGGAGATGTAAAGCTGAGGGATGGCCTTGGCTAAGTGATCATGAGTTCTGTATTCTGCAAGGAAAAGACTGCAAAGACAGAAATAAGAATGATCTCTTTATGGATTTTTAAAAGAATTTTTAGTTACACTGACATTCACAAAGAAATATATTCATGATGATTCTGCTTGGAAGATTTTATTAATTTTTACTTTTCAATTTATTCTAGTCATACTTTGCATTAATAATCTTTTTTTTTTTTTTTTTTTTAGTACAGAGAAGAAAATAAACTGCTTTGCAATATTTTTGCAAAAGACAACGTTAATATATGACTGTAGAATTCAGATTGGTATGAACACTTCTGTGGTATCAAATGTTCCTTTGTAACATTGTAAAAGCATACAAATTTCTATTCTCTAGGCCAAGAAACAAAATGACAACTTTGTATCTGAAGATAAAAACTGAATTAAATTGTAATTGGTTAATAATTAATGTGTTCTATATGCTACCTGTTATAAGAATAATTCAAGTGCTATATGAGATATGTGATTTTTGTTACAACTGAATGAACCACCAATACGTACCTTGTCAGTAATATGCAGAAATTACTGATATTTAGAATTGATTTTTGCTCAGACATAATTTAGGTTTATATAACCCCAGTGGTAAAATAAACATGAAAAAACATCTGTTCAACTAAATTCAGAATTACTTAATGGCTTACTCTCAATGGCACCAGAAGGAAGGCTCATGGGAAAATGTTAACAAACAGTAATGTCAGATCACTTCTTCTATCACTTTGTCTCAGCATAGCACACCACAAAGCAAGCTGTCTGCTAGTTTCATTAAATTATTTGGAAATTGCTTTTTGTTATGCAGTAGGATACATTTTTCAGGAAACATTATTTTGTTGTTAAAGTTGAAAACTATTTTCATTGATTCAGTCAGTTTACAATGAATTGCTTTTAGGGAATGGTGAGTTACAAGAAACACTGGATTTCCTGTGTGTTGCTAACCTGACTCCATCAGTGCTTCCACACAAATGATAAGCACTGATGAAAACAAATGATGAGCAGCTGTCACTTCAAAAGCTTTCTTTGCAATAAAAAAGGAAACATTGAGAGGAGGAATAGAACATTGTACTTTAAAGGCAAAAATACAGGCTTTTTTAATGTTGAAAATTCTAAAACCAGACTTCCAGTTTTATTTAAGACTTTACATAACCACAAGGCCTTTCCACAATGTCATATGCTCTTAATGTTCTTTCAAGTTCTGTTCTCTACTGCAAAACATCTAATCCTGTTACCTGTCCGATTTGCATGGATCCCTACTCAGAGGTAAGGATCATATGTTGTTATCCTATCTTGTCTTGTTGGACGCAGAACAGGGCAGAGGGGCAGCTGGGCAACTCAGCTGGCTTTATGTGGCATGCTGACAGCTAACTTGAAACATGAAACTTGCTCTGAAGGTCAAACCAGCTAGTCACAAAAAATCACTTCTTGGTGGCATAAGCAGAAGGAGATGGTACTGAAAGATCCTTGTGTTTCTTATTATCATGGCAATAGACTCGTTTCTGATACTGCAAGTCCTAATTGCCTGGTGCAAATAGATCAGAAAACTTACTCCAAATCACCATTGTGATTTTCTTTCTTTCAGATTGTGTAAAGTGGACAAATGATTGTTTCAATCATACGTGGCCATGTCTTCTGCAGTTAGTGTCTCTGTAATACCCTTGAGAATGCCAACTCTTGCCCAATCTGCAGGAAGAATTTCACTTGCAGAAAATATCATCCCATTTTATACATAAGGACTTATATTTTTCAAGACAGAGTCAGCTGGATTTCAGGGTAAAATTAACGTTTAAAGATTTATATTTTTGTCCAGCAACATTTCACATTGGCAGAAACCAAGAGGTGGTACAAAGATGTTTTTATTTGGGTAAATATAAGTCTTATTGCTTATAGTTATTTTTCCTGGTTTTAATAGTATTCAAGTCTGACTATTCCATCTTTTTTGGACTCTGCTGAAATACAAAATGTTCTATCAGGTGGAAAAAAAACCCAAACTATTGGTTTATATCAATCAGAAGAATTTATTCTTTTTATCACAGTATTATCATTGATTTTGGGGGAAAAAAGCCCCAAGACTTTTAATTCTTGTGGGCAGTGTGTGTTGCTGTAGTCTGTTTGTTGCATTAAGGGTATAGAAATTTAGCATAAATTGGGGAGGGTCTTCTGTGTCTCACAAACAGAGTGGGGCTGTGAGTCCTCCCCTGCACTGCAGACACCCTTCAGTTGTCAGGCCTTCCTCAAACCCAGTGCAAAGCAAGCATTTTGAATTAGCACTTGAATAACAGCTTTTAACCAAAAGAAAGAACTAAGAAAGTGAGTAGAGGTCATAGTATTCAGTTCCTTTATCTAGTCTAACACAAATTGTATAATGAGAATTAATAACAAGTGTGGGTTTTATTCTACTTCAGTTGGTACAAAAGTTGCAGATATAAAGAAGTTAATCCTTTACACTTTTTGGATCTAGTTCTCGTTCTATTATTTGATACGTATTATTATGTTGTCAGCTGCTTGCTTAGAATGCAATCTTTTCTGTCCTAAATGAAGCAAGTGAAAAATACCTGAAATAAAAGTTGTAGCTGAATACCTATTGCAGAAGCAAACTTTTATTTTTTGACTCAATATGTAATTTCTATTGATTGGAACTTGATTATTATAATATGGACAAAGGAGTTGCTGAGATTATTCCATGTGGTTTCTGATACTTTAAATACAAATTAGCTCTTTATCCTTTGTATGTTTTAGACCAGGCAAAAAGTATATCTTCTTCTATGCTGGGCAATGTAACTCCATTTTAAATTTATTTTAACTCAGGAGGAAGATGATCAAAATTTCCATGGCATTACTTCAAGTATTTTTATAATTTCTAAGTGCAGTTCTTAAAATGACTCATTGTAGAGAAACTGCTTTTACATGGAGAGGTTTGTTTTAACACAGACAAAAAGAGCGTAAGAGTTTAGCATCAAACCTGGATGAAAAAAATGGAACATTTCCACCCCCCAATAGTCCAAGAAAATTTTGCTTGACAAATGTGAGCTTTGAGATATGACATATCAAAGACTTATTAAAAATACAATAAATATTTACATTCTCTTAGTTTTTTCCTTTTTGCTTATAGTAAAGTACTGGTTTCCATTATGGAGATCCTTTTGCCAATTTTTTGTGAAGTCAATAGTAAATCAAAGACATTTTATGCAACTTTGAAATATTACCAGAAATGCATAAAAACGTTTGATTTTTTTTTAATTATAAGAGAATATATAATAATATAATAGAATAATATTTTTATTACAGAACTTTCTTAAGGAGTTCACATAAGACTTCTTGGTATCTGTGACATATAAATACAGCAATTTTAATTACTTATGAAGAAGGAGGTTAGGCCACACATTATAATATTAAGTTGGAAGAAGTCAATTTGAAGCTGGTCTCACTTTCATAAGTTAATAAACCTCTTTTTTTTTCAATGGTCGATATCAAATTTTAGCAGAATATAATTTTTTTGGTCATTATTAGATAGCTTCATGAATATTTATTTTCCACTGCTTACATTAATATTATGAAAATTGATGTATTCTCACATAATGTGGAATGAGATAACTTCTTTGGATACGACAGAATATGAAGTCAGGTTTATGTTTTCAAGTAGATGACTAGGTATGGAATAGCATATGTAAAACTAAATGGTTGCATGAAAACTCATTTTACTGAGAGTTATAAATAAGGCTGGTTGGAGGATACCTGAATTTTAAATAAAGAAAGACATGTAAGTGGTTAAGATTAATCCTTTTGTGAACTGAAAAACAACAGACTTTCAAATCTTATAAAGTATACAGAAAAATATCTGTAGTGTTCTGTAAGAGGAAATAGCTATCTTGAAATCTCAGTTTGTAATGATGGAACTGTCTGAAGGATCATTAGTTTGATTTTCTTTGTAATATTCAAAAAATAAATTGTTACTAACAACTAAGAGTAGGACTGCAATTTTATTTGCAAAAGGAAAGACCCAGTAGCTAGTCCTGCCTCCTTCCCAGCCATCTTTAGAAATAAGGAAATAATGCAAGGTTCTACTCCCCAAGCAGATCTCATCTCCATGTATCAGGATTGATTTTTTTGAGAAATAAGTATTAAAATTACAAACAGAGATTTTTTTTTCATGCCTCTAAATGTTAGTTATTGATATCTTAGATTCTCCGGTCTGAAATATTTTTTCTCTTTATGGCTTTATAAAAGAAGTTACAGTCAAGAGATATCCATTCTATTACTGGAAGCATTTTTAATTTTATCTCAACCCCAGAAATCCTGGGTTTTCTTTACTGTTTGCTTGTTTGTTTTGGTTTTGTTATTCTTGTTATTTCACTTTTGAAGAGGGCTTACTTGGCGATTGGCATTACCTTATATTAAAAAAAAGTTATTAAAGGAATGGTTCTTTTTTGGGTAAATATCACTGGCCAGATCTGAATGAGAGCATTTTCTTGACTTTAACTGCGTTACTCCAAGCAGGGAAATCTCCAAACTGCCCATTTCCTGAACTCTGTCCTACAGTACAATAGGCTTAGATGTCATCAGGACTGCCTGATGTGAGGAATATATCTGCACATTAGGATGGGTCTGTGATACTTGTTATAATTATTAACGACTCCAAGAGCTTTTTCATTGACTAAATGAAAGAACTATCTATAACATGGTTTTAACCATCTGGAGTATTTTCTCTGCTAAGTTATGAATGTCTAGATATTAAGTACCCGAATCACTCACCAAACCTTTGAAAAGTATTAAGGTCAATGATGTAGTTAAATATATTTCTGCCTTCTTTTTTTCTTTTTTTTTTTTTTTTTTTTTTTTTTTTTTTTTTTTTAATGAAATACTTTCAACTGATACAAAATGATGGCTCTGGAAAAGCCATGAAAGCTTTTGGATACAGGACAAGGATAAATGAAATGAAAATGGAAATGTAAGCTTTGTTCAGCATGAGCCAAAGGATTTTAGAGATGATATGAAGGGTACATCAACATCTCAGGGGATTGATGACTCAGTCTTGAGGTCCATTCAGTCTATAGTCATTCTACTGGGGTTATACTTTTGTAGTTCTAGTGAAAAAGGATGAGATAAATTTTAATATAATTATGTTTAATGGTTAGATATACTAGCTTTTCAACTCCAATCTTTTATGTGAAATAAAAGCAATTTATGTTTGGTAGCAATTTTTTTCTCCTCTAATGGTTGATTTCAGCCTTTAATTAAAGCATTTTTTTCTTTCTTTTATCAACTACTAAAAACCTCAGATCCTTTTATCTGCATTAGTTCTATGTACTGCTCTTGAATCATGATTTTGCATCTCAACTAAGGAGGAAAAAGATGCTATTATTTAATGCCTAAAAAATTAGTTTAAAATAGCTTAAATTTAGTTTATATTGTAGAATATTACCTTCCTTTCCTCTTAAAACAGTTATTTTAGGGAATATGCATTTTTGCTCCAAAGCAATAATATGTCATGACCAAAAGAAAGATATTTCATTTCTTTTGGCACCTGTACTTTTGAAGAGAATTTCATTCATTGTTCCTATAATTTATAATCTGAGTTCTTAAATGTGTGTAGTAAAAATGCCACTATCCCCCTTTGCACCATAGGCTACAATGTTATTCAATCGCTTACACTGCTAATAACTTCTTCCTGATATCTGTCTAAACTTTTCTTAGCCTCAAGACATTGTTCTTCATCTGTCATTTCTTGAGACCGTGACTGAGATTTTTATGATGTAAACGGTTACTGTGAGGGCATTTGTAGACTGTTGGAAACACATAATATCCCCTTAGTATTCACCGTTCTAAATTCCTTACATACAGCTTGCTCAGTCTCTCATTACAGGATTTATCCTCCAGCAATCGTGTCAGCCTCATTTCCTTTGTAAATTCTCTATTTTTTTTCTGTTTTCCTATTACCTTTTGGGGATAGGAATGTGCAGACAAAGAAATTAGTAACCTGTAGTTTGGTCCAACAGAAAAATGTTAGAACTACATTAAGGTAGTAAATACTCATGTATTCTAAAGGACACTTTCCACTGGGGTTTTCCATCAGTCTAATAATGTCTAATTCATGGGACCTTCTTTGCACACATTTCTTTCTTTTAGTATTTTGTCTTGAAATGTTGTTTCTGTTTCGTAAAAGCTACACAAAAATTTGAAAGTACATTTGATGATGATAAAGTAGCTCTTCATCATAATAAATTGCTCTTCAACCATAATGGTAATTGAAACCACTTTCTGATTATTCCACTGCTGGGAAGCTGAACTGATCTCATAAATTGCATCTTTCATGTTTCATTAATGGTTTTCCAAATGCATCAAACAAGTGTGTAGGTTTCTGTATTTTATAATAAAAATACAAAACTCAGAAAAAGTGTGTTTAGGTTTTATAAAATCCTTCAACTTTAAACAAAATATAGAGGCTATGCATTATTGAGGTTTAGCAAATTTCATGCTGCTCCTCTAAATAAGATGAGGAGCTGCTGGATTTTGACTTAGTTTTCAAGTCTCTAATGTTACCCATGCTTTGCCTCTATCTACTTTAGTATGAAACAAAATCAACCTCCAAAATGCAATGGTTAAGATGCACACACACACACACACACACACACACACACACACAAGCACAGAAACAAACATACAATAGAGAATAGAAGTTAAGTAATATTTATGGCACAAGTGCAGACATTGAAATGTATTTGCAGAATTGTATTGTTTCATAGAGTGAACAATAACTTTCCCTGAGTATCCATCAAAAATATTCATACAGCAAAACCCACACATGTTGAGCACCATTACTATTGCTGTTGCTGAATATAGTACTTCAGGTGCTGGGTTTTGTGCAAGTTTCTAAAAACATTACTTTGGGAAAGAAATACAAAATAAACCCAGCATCTTTTGGGCATGATTTAATTTCAGAGTTTAGAAGCAGTTTGGAGACAGGTCTTGGAGAGCTACTGAGGCAGCTGCAGTGTTAGATGCTCAAACACACCTTGGCTGTGCTCCACTATAGCAGGGCCGTTGGCATCTAGTGTCTGGGAGAAAGGAAACAGGAGTTCAGGAATATCCTCTGTCTCCTTAGGTCAATAGATATTAAGAATGAAATTTGCTAAATTAAATAATCTGACCTACATGGTGCAGGCTCTCCCGCTTTTCTGAAGTAAAGTCTTGTTTTTAATACAACATTACAATTGAAACAGAGGAGTCATGTAAAAAAAAGAATTCATTGTCTGCCACTGTTGTAGAAAAAAAGTCTTGCATAAACATTATTGTGATCTTGATTTTAAGACTTTCAGTAGAACTAGATTTATCTTTGATAAACTGTTTTACTTGTAAATTATACTCTGTGCTGGTTTTGGCTGGGGTGAAGTTATTTTTCCTGACAGTGGCTCCTGTGGGGTTAAGTTTTAGATTTGTCCTGAACACAGGATTGATAAAATAGATTTTTTTTTTTTTTTTTTTTTTTTTTTTTTTTTTTTTATTGCAGAGCCGGGCTTATATAATACTGAGGTCTTTTCTCTTTTCCATAGTGGTGAGGAAGCTCAGCACTATGTGGGAATATGTGGGTGCTGGGAGGAGATACAGCTGGGACAGCTGACCCAAACTGATCAAAAGCATATTCCAGACCAGATGACATCATGCTTAGTATATAAATTGGGAGGAAGGAGAATGATGACTGTTTGGAGTTTGCCTTCCCAAGTAACTGTTAGATGTGATGGGGCCCTTCTCTCCTGGAGATGGCTGAACACCATGGGAAGAAATTAATTCCTTGCTTTCCTTATGTCTTTTGCTTTCCCTATTAAACTGTCTTTATCTCAACCCATGTGTTAAGTTTATAGTTTCTCCCAATTTTCTCCTTGATCCCACTGCTGGAGAAGTGAGTGACTGGCTGTTTGGGTCTTGGTTGCTGGCTGGGGTAAACCAGGACATACAATTTTTTTTGCCTTATGGCTAATCTGAATGTTAGTTTCTGGTTCCAGATGCTGAAATTTTTACAGCTTCCTTCCACCTTCCCCTGCTGCCCATCCACTGTTAACTATTGTGCTGAACCAATCACACTATTTCTTTATGTTAATGTTATTTTCTTTACCCCTGTTCATTTTTACTGCCCCTTTGAAAAAAATTAGGGTCTACATAAGGCATTTTTTGCAGCATAGTTTGGTTCTTAGAGCTGACAAATCATGGAAGCATTAAGATCAGTACCACTGACCTCACCATGTACAGTTTGGTTGGATTTGTTTGTTTTTCTGATCGGTTGTTAAAGGGCAGAAGTTTGACCATCTTGCAAGGTCACCATTACAGAAATTTTCAGCCTGACTTTTCTGGACATCACTTTTACTTGAGAATCACCAGGTTTTCAAGGGATACCATTAAGGTGCACCCATAAGGGGCACACAGCTACACTAGTGATATTTAGGGTTGGCAGTCATACAGTGAGTGAATGGTTTGGATGTACTTTAGGGTTTATGGTTATTTCACAATAAAATTATTTTCCTGACTCTTTAGGTTCTTACAAATAGTTCAGTTATAGACCCATTACTGTTTTGTATGTACTGTTCTGTAGTAGAGAAAGTTAACTATCCTGATTATAATACTGTGTAATTGTATTGGCATCTGAGTGCCTTAAATAGGTTAGACTGGTATTTGACAATTCCTCTGGGCCTTCACAGAAACACAATGTTCTCTTCTCTCCTGATTGCAGAGAACTCTGAATTAGTTTTGAGTCTGTGTTGTCAGGATAACTGTCCTTTTTTAAGTTACCCTATATTCTCACGGGTTTTATTTTTTTTTTTTCATAACTACAGAATAAAATTTATGCACATTAGAAAAGCTACTGAATATAACATTATAAGTGATAAACTATTTCAATTACTTCCCATTAAAATTCAGGAGGCAATGCAATTAATTTTCTGTGAGTAAGAACTTGTACCCGCCAACATTAGGCTAGATTTGGATTTGTATTCAGACGCTCGTACCACATTAATGGTGATGATTTCTCAGTCTGCTAGGAGCTTTAATTTTGTACAGAAATTACTTTGATGCTCATGACATTTCCTCCTATATTATTCCACTGTAGTTAAGAACACATAACTGCTCCTATCCTGTCCTGTTTTCAGCTACAGACAGAATTCTCTTTCATGTACAATGAAAGCACTGAAGATGTCAAGAACATCAAAGTCTAAAACCTTGATTTTTCCATCTAAAATAAATTTTGAGATTGTTTCTCATTAAGACTTAAAATAAAAAAACCCACAGTGTTAAAAGCTTGAATACAGTCCTGCCTTGCAGAAAACTCATTAAATCAATTATACGGGTTTTCATGATCAAAGTAACATAGAGTTTAACACAGGTTAACAATTTTATATATATGTTATAGCAAGACATAGAAATGGCAATTCTTTGTTGCTGTGTTACTCTCATAAAATCTCTTTCAGGTTTCTTGCATTTTCATGTGTCAATGTCACAGAGCGGTATCAACACATACAGCTTTTACATAAGAATGGTTTCTCTTTGGGGAAGAATCTGTGCACTTAAGCTTAAAGAAATAATGATAAAAATATTATTGAATCATAAGAATCCATGTGACAGAGATTTGATAAGTAGAGGCATTCAAGGGAAAAATAAAAAAGCCTGAATATTTTAATGGTGAGAATCTGGTGGAAAGTCAAAACTGTGAAAATACAAATTTTTTGTCAGGATGACCTGAATCATGACTATTCCCATCGTTGCATGTTAGAGACAAATCAGGAAAAGAAGAAAATCAAATTTTCTTCTCTGTTTATATTTTAGTTTGCATCCCGTGTGTATTGAAGCCTCTCATGACAAGCATTTGATATCTGTGACTTCCCAGATGGCTCCTAAGCACACCCTAAATATAACCAACAGGTTGTTAAATAATATTCTTTCATTAATCATTCTCACTGTGTCCTGTTCCTCTCATCATTTTTGTAGTGTAAGTAAAGATAACATATATAGTTTGTGGATATTCCCTAAGATGTATAAATGCATATATAACTGCATGAGCATTGTATTAGGTGGAGGTGTATAAATGTAAAATGCTTTCTTCCTGATCCCACCTAGTACTATAGGTAAAACTGACCATGTTTCACAAGTTTCGAGGAACTGCTAAATGGTTTTAAGTATCAGGCATACAAAATCCATGAAAAACTTAAAACCATTTCCTTTTAAAATGTACATGTTATTCCATAATATGGGCTCTTATTCCATAATACAGGCAGGGATCTTGTAAATTATGTCTTCTCTGAGTGGTGCCTGAGCAACAGAGCAATTACAATAAATTTTTAAAAAATGAACAGTTTCCCTTAGCTTTGGGTTTTTTTATGTAGATAGCAATGTTCTGGACTTTTCAAGACAAATTTACTCTGGGTGAATGACAGTACAAGAATATAACATTCAGTAAATATGTGTCTTCGTATACATCAATTTGCCCATTTATTAATTTAGTATCTTAACAGTACCAATAAATGATTCAATTGGTATAGAATTACTATACCTGGACTGGTTGGTAAAAACACAAAAATGCATCATACCCTTAACAAGAACTTGTTCTATTTATTTTTGAAAATCTTAGAAGTAGAAATAAATATTATCTGAGATGTTTAAGAGGTGTATAACATGTCACTGGAATATCTGAATTGTTTGTTTGATCACAAAAAATTAAATCAGCTGAAGGACAAAAAGAACTTTTCTCCATGGACCCACCTGTAAAAGTGAGGAGAATAGTTTATGTACAAAGGCACAGTTGTAGACATCTTAGACCTAAAGGACTATTTGCAAATATATTCGTTCAGAGAAATGCTCTATTTTCAGTTTTACCTGCTGATCAAATCACTGACCTCAAACACAGCCCTGGGGCATAGCTTTCACTTAACAGTACCTGAGTGATCCTCAGGCAATCTGTGTAATACTTTTGGATGTAACAGGTAAAGACAATTGCCATTCATGGCAGTTTTCTAACTTGTCTCCTGTCAGCACTTAAAAATACTCAGATATATCCAAATTAATTGAGGGGTCAAAATATGACCTCCTAGGATCTCTTTCAGTCATGTCACAGGACACAGGTTCAGATCATATAATGTTATAAAGATTATATGTACTATAGAGATTAAGTATTCTATGCCCTCAATGTTAGGCTGGAAAATAAATAAACTTTGCAGTTGAAGGTGATCCTTCCTGCTTCCTAGCTGTAAGGCAATGTAAGCATGCAAGGTTGCTAATACTTTGACTTCAGAAAAAGGTATTTAATATTAAACAAAACTTGGATATTTAATATTAAACAAAACTTGGATATAAAACATAAGGTAATTGTAGTAAGAGGAAGTTTCATTACTTCCCAAACTAGGGTGAGATCCACAAATAATGCCTGTCTAATGAGTAAGGATAGCAACATGCACTTGTCAATTCACACAATATTGATTTAATAGTCTCAATATCTTTCCTTCTAATTGTTTTTGGATCATCAGCTGTTTACATTTACTGTATGAAGCCGGTAGATTTCACAATTTGCAGGCAGCAGAAAGTGAGTAGATGTAGAATTGTCCTTCAGACCAAAGTAAAAACATGTTTTACTTGACGCAAATACAGATAGATCTCTTAAAAATTTAGTTTATAGCCTAAAATCTGTTCAAATATTTGTTTCTATCATCTGTTGCTTACGAAGCTTGGAATAAGTATATTAATGATGAGATTTACTGAATAAAAGTGAGAAAAGACCAGAAAAGAAGTTTTATGAACTTAGTGCGATTACATTTGAATTGCTAACTGGTTTTATTGTTATAAAAATATGAACTTAAACACAGCCTGTGGAATTGCTGTTATATCAGTGTAAAAGACATCTGAATCAAATTGCTAAATCTTCCTTATGGGTCTCTTGGGAAGTTACATTTATTGGTTCTGTAAATCTTTTTACAGAATTACTTTAGATTACTTTGCAATATCAAAGGGTTCTACAAAATTTTATAGCTCCTACACCATACTGAGTTATTTTCATTTTACAGTTTCACTTCAAGACTCAACTGCCACAGGATATAATATACATCAGTATGTTTAATTTCATATCATTTCAGTAATCTCTTATGTAATCTGTCTAAAAGGTTTGGATTTCACCAAAATAGGTGAAAAGGGAAAGTTGTTTAACCTTCATGGTTAAGAGACTTGATGTATGTCTTGGGATTTCAACTTGATTTCTTCTGAAGTAAAATAAGCCATAACTACTGGTTTGAAAAAAGTATGACATCAAGCAAAGATAATAATAATAATAATAATATAATAATAATAATAATAATAATAATAATAATAATAATAATAAATAATAATAATAATAATAATAATAATAATAATAAATAATAATAATAATATCTCACAACTTTGATCAGCAAAATACACACATTTGATTCACTCCATTCAATTGTAGTTTAAAATCATTGTTCTGTCTTAATTATTTTTAAATGTTTTACTGATATTACAGATGAAACTGTGCCTGTATTATCATTTAATGCTAGAATCTGGTCATGGATCCTATGATTATTGATGTTACTCTGCAGACTTAGATGGTATTCTTCTGCCATTTCTACCTTAATTTTAAAATTTTCTTCAGGACAAAAGCAGTCAAAGCAAGGGGTTGGCTTAGGTTAAACTCTGTCTGGCTTTGAAAAGCAGCCACTGTGGAGACCTGTTATGTAAATTTTTATTTAACTACCACAATATTGGCAGTAGAAAGCAGAGTGTTCTGCTGAAGATGTATGATGGAGGAATTTAGACAGTGCTGCAATAAAATCGGGAAAAATGTGTCTCAAGGAGGCATTATAGGTGACAATAAGGTTTAAACTTAATAGGAGAGAAAAAGAAAGGGATGTTTTTAGCAAATATTTTATTGAAAAATAAATCAGTAAGAACTAATTACGGAATGGCAATTTTTCTTTAGTGAAACAGAAGATCTGGATTTTTTCTGGAGTGCTACTGAAAAGATACAATCATGGAATTACAGAATTGTAGAATGGTGTGGGTTGGCAGGGACCTTAGTCTAAAATGCGTATCTTTATTTGATGTACTTTCCATTACCTGATCTTGCAAAGGAACTTATTTATGTTCTTATCTGTAATATGACTTCAGAAAGTCACTGTTATATCTACAGTAACATGACACATGACTCTCAGTGTACATAATTATATTTTTATGCATTTTGTATAAAGCTCTTGCCATTGGGAAACCCATGATTTTCCTTGGTGCGCACCTGAATATGTCAATATAAGCCTCACAAATGATTGAGTGGCATAAAGAGAATTTATTTTATATTTTTGAGGTTTTTATTTTGTTTTTTTTGCTAGGATATATAAAGAGTTTTTAAAGGAACACCTTGTCAAAAATTTCTAAGAAAAGCTGATTCTTTGGATCATGTCTAATTATCTGCATAGCTGAACTTTCCTTTCCCATAAAACTATTTCACTATGTTTCTTTTTTTTTTTTTTCTATACAACAGTTAAAATTATCTGAGTGAGGGAATGGGGATATTCCACTGCACGGTAACTTTGTGCTTCTAATTTGATCAAGTGCAGCCTCTGTGATAATGCTGGAGCCAAACCCAATTGCCTTGATGCTGAAAAGTAGGTGACTGCACAGGTCAGGTGCAGAGGGTCAGGCATGAGCACGCCCTGCTTCAGCCATTCTGAGTGCTGTGGCAGGAAACTGCTGATTGAAAGAGGGGGTCCCGTGGAGCTGGGGCAGGGCTGTTCTGAGCCATCTTCCTTTTCCTCCTTCAGATTCGTGCTCAGTGATCCTGTGGCAACTTCCCAGTTCCCCAGTCTGAACTCACTTCTTGGAGGACTCAAAAGGACTGACTATTCATGCATGAACAGAATGGTATGAAAAATATTTACATGAGAGGCATGCACCTACTTAACTATGATAGGAAGCTTTCTTGTCTTTTTCCTCCTGCTCTCTTTTTCTCTCTCTCTTTGTTGACCTAAGTTCTGGACTGTCCATGTAGCAGAACCAACACAGGATCTAAGGACTGGTGATCTTCTTTCTTCTTTTTCTTTCTTTTCTACCTTTATTTCTCCTTTCCCTGGCTTTGTCTTGGCAAAGTGTGCTTATCATATTCTACCCCTTACCCTGTACTGAGGTTTGGTGTGAGGATTTGGGGCTTGTTAAACTGTGCTGTGAAATTAAGGGCTTGTTAGCCAATGTTTTTGAGACTAAATAACGAGATAATGGCCAGAGTTAAGGTGACCATACAATAAAAGCATAAGGGTTCCCTGACACTTGTACTGGTGTCATTGTTCAGCCTGACAAGTATTTATAACTAACATCAAGTCCCTTTAAGAGTGAGTTATGGCAGTAAAAAAAGTGAGCGAAATAAGATGATGAGATATACAAGAAACTTAAAGTGTTTGAGGTACTTGCTGGGATGCAAAGAAATCTTTCGAATCCCCTTTTCAGTCTTTTAGGCATTGATAGATGTAGTATGCTCCTTTCAGCATATTTAAAGGTTTTGGTTTTATCTTTACGTGAAACGGGAAATGTTCATAAGATGCCAAAATATTTACTGCTGCCTAGTTGTCAATAGTTTTTTCCCCAATCAGACTGTCAAAGGTTTGACGTTGGCACAAGGCCAATGCCCCTATAACGATATACTGTCCCTGGTATCTGCTGTGAGATGTGACCAAAAACAGAGCAAAACAGTGTCTAATTTAGAAAGCAAAAGAAAAAAAAACTTTATTACTTATAATAGGCAAAGAAGACACATACAGAAGAACATGGAAGCTTTAAAAAAAAAAACACTCTTCCTCCCCCCCCCACCAGTTCCCAACCTAACAAAACAAACTGAAAATTCCCCATCACGTTACCACCTTTTAGATAATTAATCTTCAGTCTATTACCACCCTTCCGATAATCAGTACTCAGTTCGTTGAGGAGAGATAGGAGTCCTTCTTGCACCACATCGTAGCCTCTTCCTCCATGTCCAGTGCTCTCACCACTGTGCATGGACCAGAGCTGCTTCTAGGGTTTCTCTTTTTAAAGATGCTTTGGTTAGTTCCAAGAAACGACAGCTTCTCAATTTTGGGACACCAGTCCCCCCCAATATTACCCCCTGGGGCCGAGGGGCCTTGAGAACAGAGCTCTTCCTCTCATCTCTGTTCACACTACTGTCCACTCTTGGCTCCAAGCCAATGCCTCTCCCCAGATACAGCTTCTATGTTACAGGAAAAAATGAGTCTGTCCATGGCTATACAAAAGAGTCCAGCCAAAGCCACTCCATCATCTCCTCCCACCTAGGATTCTTTTCAGCGTTCTCTGACAATCTTCTACTTACACAAACTTTCATCATCTTTGCTTAGTTCTTTCTATCTTTCTTCTTCAAATTCAGGAGGATTAGCATTTATAAAGTTTCCATCATCTACAAAAAAGGTTAAAATCTTGGGCTTTGTTTCCCCAGAACTCTCACGGTATCTTTGCTGCTGGGCACTCTTCTCACGCCACCCCCCCCCATACTCCTTCGGCCGTGCTGTCTAGTTGTTGATATCAAATTTCAAGGTGACGAAGATCACAGACACGGTTTTCTCAGTCTCTCTCTCCGGGGGGGGAGGGGGGGGAAGGGAAAAGAAGGCTGTCTGATGCCTCTCAACGTTCTTGTACTTTCTCCACCCTTCCATCCTACAGGATTTTCCTCTCCCCCTCTGTGCCCGAGGTTCCGGCCCTACCTCGCCCAGGCCGCATGGCTTCCCCTCCCCGCCCAGCCAGCCGCTGGGCAGGGGAGATCCCTCCGTCCTCAGGGACCGGAACCAAGAGAGAGCTTTCCGGGGAGCCCTCTGCTTTTGACCCCTTGTGTTCTCAGAGGCGGATCCTTGTCCTCAGTGGCCACACCAGGTGCCAGTCTTTAAACCTGAGCACTCATTGGTTTGACCACTGAAGTTCAGAAAAACTCATTTTTTCCAAACTACGACACAGACTCAAGTGATTCATATATTAGGTCTATCAGAAGTCCTCTTTATATTAATTACACGAATACTCACAGTCAAAGTATTGGAAGCGTAGTGAATAAAGTAATGTGATAGATTTTTCAGGACTTTTTAAGTAATCCAGAAATTTAATGATGGTTTTTGTATGTCAATTTACCTTCATGAGTTTTGTGCTTACATGTTTCCAATGTTATAGCAAGAGATATAAAAATATTCTTCTGTAACAACTTCTATTTTTCTGTATTTTATTATCATTTGAAAAAAATGCTTAATGATTTTAAAATTACGCCCTGGGGTAAGTAAATGCTCACTTTAATTCAATTGTTGGCATTTCTTATGTTTTACACTGGAACTGGGAGAGTTTATGAGTATCTGAGCATATTCAGTACTAGATTCTGACATTTCTGACTTCTAGCCAACTAGGTTTAGAAAGAAGCCACATTTCTGTGACGGAGCAGAATGTACACTGCACAAAGTGCATTTGCCAAGGCTTCTTTTTATTGTGAGACTTTAAATGAGATATGACTGGAGGGTACGAACATATGGTGACTCCATGAACTCATTTATAGGAGACGTTTCTTTTCTCTATCACATCTGTGGCACAATCACATGGCCTATTTTTTTTTTCTAATCTATTCAGCCAGATTTCCCTGCCTGTATAAAATGATCTCAACCAAGTATTCCTGGTTCCCAAGAGAGACAGCTCCAGCAGTCAGAGGACAAGCACAGAAAGATGAGACCTTCCCCACCCCCCCCCAGTAATTCTATGGTGCTCCTAGAAGGATTTTCCATTAAGGATAGCAATTTTAGTGCAAAAAATTTGCAAGTCAAAAAGAATCCTTTTCAAAACAAATTGTTTTGTGAAATGGGCCCAATCAACATACCTTTTCCTTTCATTTTTGTCGGTTTTGACAGGAGGTAATGCAATTGGAACATATAAAGCAAACTGAAAAATTAGAATACAAAATATTGCATTTTAATTTCAACATATATCTTTAACTTCAAATACTATTTTACAGTTACAGCAGGCTTGTTTTTTTTTAGTGAGTGTGATCAGAGAGATAAGATCTTTACTCTTATAAGTGTATATATTTTCTTTTTGTTTTGAACTCTTTTTGTTCTTGAACTTTATACAAATAAGTGAAACTTCTCCCATCAGAAACTTCAGTGACAGTGATTTGTTTAAAGAAAAACAATCCTGATAAAAGCTAATTATAAGTGAAAATACGACCTCTGAGAGATGACACTGTCTGTACAAATTCTTTTGTCCAGAGAGAATATATAAAGACCTCAATTAGTATTAAAATCATGACAAAAATATTAGGTATTCAAACCAGTGTTTTCTCAAGTTATGGAAAATTCAGAATAAAACCTAAAAGGTTTAGTTCCAAAGGAAGAAAAGGTTTCCTCTCATTTCTCATTTTCCTTTCTTTTGTTTTTTTTTAAATTAAAAACATATCTAAAAATTACTCTCACCGTATGTGGTGCTCATATGCTCTGAACTTATCAGCAAAGATTTTTCCAGCAGTATCCTTGTTGGAGTAAGATATTGATCTTTAACCTGTGTGTTAAAACAGTTAACTGAATTCTGTGCCAGTAAGAAGTTTATAACCTGATAGCTTATTTCTGATCTGCCTTGTTCTTTTGATCTTATCTACTTTTTATTTTCTTGATTTAAAATTCTTGTGTTATTTTCCTGTCTGTGTTTCTTCTGAAACTCCCTGATATGAATCGGAACATGTGACTCCCTCAGTGTGTCGCCCATCAGAAGAATATTCTTTCCCATAAATAAACACTGCCAAGTCTCCCTTTGCTGAACTAGTAAATCTCCACTTACAGCTACAAAATTTCCTTTGAACAAGAAAAGGAGCTGTTGTATTCCGGGTTATTTTTTCCCCTGATAGTTTCTGTAATGCAAAACAAATGGCCTGGGAGGACAGAAAATTGTCCTATATATCTAATAAGTACATTTGTAAACAGACTCTGGTAGTCACAGCTTTGAACAGCTGGGTCATAGCTGTGAGCATGCTTGCAATCCCTTTTGCCATTTGGGAAAATAGGGCCTTTATAATAGGGATAGATATCTGTGTCATATCTACACTGGGATATTTACAGCTGAATATTTAAGGCCAACTTTTGGACTGGAGGAAGGGAAGATTTTTGCTGCAGGAAAATTGGAGGACTACTATGCAAATGCAGGATTTTTGTAAATTTGGTTTTAATGTACCTCTATACATTACCTGTTCCCTCAGAAAAGTCAAAACTTATCTGCCTGACATAGAAAATCATCCTGATACTATTTTAAACAGTGTTTTTTGTGGGTTTTTTTTTGCTGTTTGAAATGTGTTAAATGCAATGGTGTTCTCTTTGAAAATAACCCTTCTGATTTGTTTTAGTATAGTGGAGTCAGTTCTCATGAATTGTAAGATAAACAAGAATCATGTTTGCATTCCTTTGTAAAAGATATCACCTAATGGACTTCTGAGGTGACCAGTGGAGATGGAGAGGTGGGAACTTCTCTGTCCAATCTCTGATCACTGTCCAGAAACTTATATATGCGAAGTCAACAATAAACTGGAGAATATAAAATAAACTGTTTTTTTCTTCTTCTCTACCTGAACACCTGTTGTGTGTGTTACTGTGTTCCCTCTCTGTGTCACAGTAACACAATGACACTTAGAAAAATGCTATGATTGGAGTTATCAATGCGTAAATATTTCCATAATCAAAACACGAATTGATACATTCTACAAAAATAGTAGAATGTAGTTGCTTTAACCTTGGGAGGGACCAATTTTTTATTTCCAAAAGTAAATGGAAATCTGTCAAGACTATGTCATGTGTGATATCACTTAGAAAGTTTGTGTGATTATATTTATGTGCAAAATAAATAAGCAATGAAGTATGAAAAATAGATCTGGCATGAACATGTATGGTTCCTTTCTGTGTTTCTAAGTTTCTTCCCCCCAGAACAAACACAGTTTGGGCAAAATTTGTGTGTTTGTTTTAAATCAATTCTGGTCTGATTTCAATAAATCAGCCACCTGATATCTTGTTTGCTTCTGAACAACAGACAGACTGGAATTATATAAGTTCCTGGAGTATAAACTAACCCCATCCATCCATAAGAAGCATGAAGCTTCATAGCTTAACTTTGGCTTTGAGCAATGTAATGACAAAAAACCAGATCCTCTGTGGTGTAAATTAAATTAATTCTCCATCTCTGCCTTCAGTGACTTGCACAAACTTACAGCAGCTGAGCATATGACCTTACACTTGGAGTCAATTTGTCCATAAGAGATACAGAGCGTGCTGTGAAATGAAATGCATTTAGATTTTTCAATTCTCCTCCTGACATTTTTACCCATTCATTTCCTTTTTGCCTTCTGGTGTCTTTGGGAATGAAGCAAGGGGAACAGCATTTAAGCCTGATTCAGTAAAAATGTAGACTACAATGGTATATTAGAGTTTTATATTACAAATCTGTAGCATTTATGTTTATATCATGCTTGTACTATGGGGCCAAATTATGTCCACATCTTCCTATCGCTTTATTTTCAATTTGCATTGCAGATGCAAATCTGTACTTGAAAAGAATGTATGATTTTATCATATTTTGCCAGTATCTCTTAACTTTTTGTATATACTAGTGATATATCAATTAATCCATGAATTTAGCTGTGTTTTCTTAATTTTAATATATGATATCCTTGTGACTTACAAGCTGAAGAGATGGCTTTTCATATTTTCTGTTTTTCTAAAATGGATTCAGTACCCATTCAAATGTACATTTAGCAAGATTTCCATCCTTTGCGTTGTACTTGCTTTACAGATGTTGGTATAGCAACTTTAAACAGGAACAAGATGTCAGTGAACAAGACAAGCTACATTATTTTTCACCATCTGTAGTCAAAGGACTTCAGAAAATCAGTGTTTGTATCCTCCTCTCTAAGGAACACTTACTGTCAGTTGAAGTAAATGTGTTTAATCCAGACACTTCCTTTTGAATTTTAGGGAATAGATGCTCTGCCTGTGTAAGAGCACAGGGTGATGAAAATGTGTGTCTGTTAAGCAGCAGCATTGGACAAGTTTTCCAAAAATGTACTGTTAGAGCGCTTACTACCCATAACTGTCTTCCTCTAAAAGCAGACAACTCCCAAAAGACTTATTTTGTTTTCTGATCATGAAACTAGACATATAATTCTTGGTGTTGTAGGTTGGGTCCTCTTGTAGAATTTTTTCCCATAAGATGCCAGGAACTGATCTCTGGGCACTTATGGATAGTTAAGAAAGACAAAAGAAGTAGCTTGGGGTAGAGGGAGGGGAGGAACACGTAGACTTAAATTTTTTTTTTTTTTCCTAGGGGGTGGTGCTTGTCGGGAGAAGAAACAGCAGGCTGTGGTTTCCAGACTTTGGGGGAGATTTTTTCTTTCACAGGCACCACTGGAGCGGAGTTCAGGATTTTCCTGCCACGGTCTCTCCGTGTGTGTCCCGGCAATCCTGCCCCTGCCCCTGTCTGCCTGGCCGGGAGCCGCTGCAGTTCCTGCCCTCCTCGCTGTTCCTTGGCTCCTGCTCCGAGTGCTCTCCACGCCTCAGCCCGCACCCCCTGCCTGCCGGGACTCGTGCTGCAGCTCCAGCCACCGCCGGGGAGCTCCTGATCCATCTCCAGCATCCCGGGACTCTGCACCACAGCTGCCTGTGTCGGGAACTGCACCAACGGGGAAAGGGGGCCAGCGGCAGAGAAAACTGGGACTGTTTCCCTGGTTCTGTCTGTTGTTCATCTCATAGTTATTCTGTTTTTCCTTGCTAAATACAAGTAAAGAACTGTTATCCATATCCTCACATCTTTGCCCGAGAGCCGCTTAATTCTAAAATTATAACAATTCGGAAAGAAGAGTTTTTTGCATTCTCCATTTCAGGAAAGGGTCCTGTTTGTCCTTAGCAATACCTGTCTTCCAAACTAAGACACTTGGCTAGGTTTTTATGCAGAATTTTTAATTGACCTAGTTTGGTACTAACATTATTTAATTTATCTAATTTGCTGAAAAAAAAGTTAGTTTTCAGTAAAATGTGGTAATAATTATGCCTTTATTCAAAGCATATCTCAGTTAGAAAACCAATGTGATTAAACCCACAGTTCCTCAAACCATACCTTCTCCTTCCCAGAGTACATCCTAGATGTAACTACAATCTAGCAGTTACAGTGTTTCATATACAAGACCCAAATGACCTACATTTTCTTTAGAGAACGCAATAAACACAAAGGCAGGTTACAGTATATAACCAGCTACAGTTAGGCACACCTCAGCCAGCCATTTTTCTGAAACTGGTTGTTGCTCTGCAGAATAACTATAGCCATAGATATGTAGATATATATGTAGAAAAATATTAGAAGTGTTTCATTTAATTCTTGCAAATTCCCTTTTCCAGACACAAAAAACAATGTGAATAGGATGCTAGATGTCAATATTACTGCAGTGCCAAATTTTATGCACAAGTGAACAAGCTGCTGAAAAAATGGGAGTCTTCATTCAGCCTCTGCATAATTCCGCACTACTGAAACCTCTGTAGACATGAAATAGCTGCACCATAGTTGCTAGGAGACAGTAAAACTATTAGTTTTGTCTGCAACATGACCTGGGTCTACATCTCTTAGAGCATCCTTGTCCATAGGTGAATCCTGCCTGCAAAGTTCAAAAGCAGTGAAAAATATAGTCAAGTCTCTGGGCCTTAACTAAACTTCTGAATGGACACTATCAAAAGGCCAATTAGCATAGGGAAACACATTTAAAAGAAGAAAATTCAACTTCTCACAAAATGAGAATACTCATTTTGATATTTTTCAAACTAATAACTTTCCAATACACAAAAATGTTTTATTAAACTCACTGATAAATACGTAGTGTTCTTATTCTTACTTGTGTGTCCTTAAATTCTTGATTCTGCTTCTTGGAGAGTTTCCTGTTTTTCAAGTGGACAGGTTTCTTATTGGAGGTACATCAACTTCTATGGAAGAACCCCCAATTTTAGTGCATCCTAATCATGCATAAAACACAACATACATTTCTAGTGAAATACTGATAATAGTAGTTGATACTGGTTGCTCTTGGGTTTGGTTTCTCTAGGAAAAATAAATTTGTGGTAACATTACAGAATATGTCTTACTGGGATCATACATTTTAAGGAAAGGTTTATGCTGGACATTTCTTAGAATCTCTTACACTGTGTTGCCCATTGCATTTCTTCAAATTATTGTGAAATATGCCTATAACTTTTGATTTGGAACATGGCTGTAAGTTGGTTTTTTTTTTTTTTTTTGTTTGTTTGTTTGTTTGTTTGTTTGTTTTTTTATTCTGACATATAACTTTTGCAATTTATTCCATATATCAGTGCCTTTTTTTGGTGTCATCTCTGTAAAATGGAATAATATTTCCTCCTACCCAGAATAGAGATTTATTCATGGCTGATTTGGATGCAATTGAGATTGAATACTTCTAAGAAGAAAAAAGTGAGAGATTCCTCATGAAGTGGTAACAGCTATTGGAAGTAAAAAAGATCAGAAAAGAAATTTAAGCCTCTTTTGGGTACTTTGAGGACTCAACAAAAATGGATAACAGCATTTCTCATTGCTCTTTGAATTTTTGGAACATTTTAGGAAATGTAATCTATCAATACAGTATAAATATTTCCTTAAGCTTGAAAACATAATTTAGAGCTTAGGATATAAAAATATTAAAATCTATCTTCTCACAGAATCACACTGAAGGTAGTCTGAGCTCCCAAGCAGGGTTTTATGATTTAATAAAGACATAGTATTTAGATTTATGATGGCTCTTTCAGAGGTTTGTTTCTTCTTGTGTAAAAGTAGGTGAAGGTGTTGTAGATGTTGGATGGATTGTTTCTGTGGAGCTAGGAATTTAAATTAGATTTTCAACAAGCAGGGAGACAATAATGCTAATTCCTTATTTCTATGATTCAGCAATAACTGAATAGTGAGATCACATCCTGATGAGCTAATTTCTTAATTTTGTGACTTTTTCTGAAGAGATTTTTTCAAATAAAAGGGTCATTATTCCAATATTCTATGTGTCCCTTTAATCATTAAGAACAGTCAATTTATGCAGATTTTTTACCACTCAAAATAAATAGAAACACATCTCACAGTGCACAGAAAATATATTTAGTCTACATATCATTCAACTACTAGGATATGGTCTACAATATTAAAGTACACTTGGGAAGTATCAAAAGGATTTATGTTAATAAAATATTAACGACTATTTGCATACGGTGACAAGACTTTATTATTCTATGTCTGAAGAGCAGTATATCTAGGTAGGATTGTTTTCTGTTATTGTAGGAGAGTATAATTAAAATTCACTAGAAGGAATGTATCTTGGAGTGGTCTGAATTGCCCCAGGGAAGAAATTCCAAAGGAAGATCCATTTGCTGAATTATACTTTTTTGTGACAGAAAAATCCCCTAAGCAGTACTCATGGCATGGGAAGATTCATGGGGCAGGCCCCTTCCTGCTTTATTTTTTATAGATACTGTATTCTGTTCCTTATACAAAATTTGTCTCTGTATTTGCATCTGTTGTCTCACCTTTACTACCAAGATGAGGGGAGAAAGGAAAAATTGATATTTTCACTTTCTGGTACCTGATAAGCCTTTTAAGTCTTATCCTCACTGAAACTGCTTTGATGGAGTTACTTTTCAACTTTAGGGACAAAAGCTCCAGACTTTCTCATTGTAGAAATAAGGATATTCATTCATATTACACAGTGTCTGTTGTAATGCAATTGCAGGGTTATCTTTTTCAACAGGAAACAATGTTGTTTTTTTTTTTAATCTTCAACATTCTTTTTTTGCTTGTCTTTTTCAAACGTTGTAAAGCAAAGACGTTAAACAAATAAATGAGCTTTCAAATATGGCATTACCACCGGGAAATCCTTTTTGGATCCTAACATTAAATATTATTGCTGTACTTATTTATTGTAACTACAGCTAGACCAAACTTCACTTCATTAACCTCTGTTTTTTCACTGTTAGGACGTACAGTGTATCTTTGAATTGGCTGTCTTTTGCATTTCTTTGAATACCTATTTGTGTTTTGTGACTACTAAACTACAAAACAGGTGCAAAGATTATCTGTTTGATAAACCACCTGGTGGTGAGTATCAACCCCTTGCTCCCACAAGAACTGTTGTACATACAATCTTTGACAGGTAGCATTTGCGGTAGTGAAAATAACAATAATAATAAAGGATGCAGAGGTTAAAGGGTTTTGCTTTAAGAATTCAAAGACCTGTTTTTCAGCAACAAGATGAAAGCATATTTTGTCAGCCCAGCAGAATAGGATGAAATACAGTCATAAAATGCGAAAAACCAAGTACACTATAGCCTGAGGAATGTAGCAAATGTATTAATTTATGACCTCAGGTAAAATTGTAAACAATCTGTTCATCTTTTAAATACAGAAAAATGTGGAAAACCCAGTATACCAAATGGGCTGAAACATCAGCAATGTTGCAGCCTGATTCACAATTTCAGAAATCAATGTTTGCACTAATTTCCTAGTTTTAAAATGCACTAAGTAATCTGATTGAGATGAAGGAGATTCTCAGAGAAAGAAACATGTGGGCTTGGGTTTCTGAGAACCTTGAGGGAGAAATATCCTTAACGGTACGTATGATCTGCTTTGTTACAGAAATTTGTAACTGAGTTGTTTGTCATATATATATATATTTATATATTATACATAAATATATATATATATATAAAAATATATATTGTATCATTATATAATATATAATTGAATATAAATTTATATTTATATATATGTGTATATGTATATCTATCTATAAATGTATATCTATATCTATATCTATATCTCTCTCTATATATATATATATATAAAATTTCCTTGTTTTCCCTTATTAACCTTTATAAAACATTCATTCACCTCATTCTAATACATAAATCCTCCTCTATATATAATGGATCATTTTAACATAGTAACTGGTGTCAGAACCCAGGATGTCTCTCTGACAGTCCTGGATGATCTGAGCTCCAGCCAAGGGGCTTCAAAGCCCTGGCGGGGGGGGTCAGAGACCCTGGCATGCAGCCAGGGACTCCTGTGGCTTTGAGTTTGACCCATGGAACAAATTACCACCTTTGAATGAAGAACTAAAATTTAGATAGCATGATAGTAGTTGTAGAGTGAGAAGGGAAATTTTGGGGATTTTACCATGGGGGCTTAGGGGGCAAGATGGAGGGATTTGGGCATTGTCCTGTCATCCTTCCTTCTTACTAACCCCCATTTTTTTGGTGATGTTGGCACTTGGGGATTGGATTAGAGTAGAATGTAACTGTCTAACATAGGTGATAGGCATTGGATCATAATTGTAAATAACTAACATGTAATTTGTAGTATTAAAGTCAGTGCCTGCCCCTGGGGCAGTGTGTGTGCCTCGGGCTGCCCTGCTGAAAAGACCTTGGCAGCCCAGACAGAAAATATTTTAGATTAGAAACAATAAAGCAACCTTGTGAGCATCAGCCGAAGACTTTTGACTCATTCTTCAGCAGCTGGGTTGGGAGACAGTGGATTTTTTATATCTCAGGGTCATCTCGACCAAAGCAACCCCTGAGAAACTGGTGATAAGACTGGGAAGTTTTCCCGTGCTTTATTTGTCATTTGTGGATAAACAATCTTTCATAATTAATCCTTTCATATCTGTGTAGAAGAGATTAAGTTGAGCTGCTTTTTCTGGATTCTCATTCAGTGTGGAGTGAGGTACAGCAGAACTCTGACAAAGATACCCAGACAGTGTTCTAAACATTTTTTCATAATCTCGTCATAAAAAATGCACACATGGGTAGATGGTAGGTTCAATTTGTGTCATAAGGCTTTATGGAAATTTCTGGAGCAGTTGGAGCTGCAAGTCAAAAAGCAGAATTTGTGAGTGTTTATCATTGAGATCTAAGCTGATTACAATCAGCTATTCTCAAAAGCTGTTTTTGACATATTTCACGTCATCTTTTGCTACTAAGATAATGGTTAAGAGCCAGGTCCCTTAAACAATAAAGAAAAGATGCGACACTTATAAATAAGGATCAGTGAACAAAAGAGTTTCCTGATGTGCTTTTCTGGAGTGTTCTTCCTCCATGAAAATGCCTCTGTAGTAAATCCAACCCTTTAGGCATTTAATCATTTTATGTGGATGTCTCGTAAATGTGCCTCACACTGGGAGCCAAGTGATGTTACAGTAAATATCATGGCAATAAGATGATAAATCTTTGTGTCTTGGTAAAATGATGACTAGGATTACTTAATTATCACTTAGGAAAAATGTCATGCAAAAAGCCAAGGTGATGGGAATATTGACAAAATAAAGAAGGTGTGTTGCGACTCATGTTTGTTTTAGTTTGGTTCAGTTGTTGTGAGATTTGATGTTAATGGTTTGTTCTCCTGTTCTCCCCTGTGTTCAGTTCCAAGTTGGTTTGTTCTCAAAATTATATCCTCCCACCAGTTTCCCTTTATGGCTTTTCCCTGCCCTCTGTTCCAGTCCTTTCCCTATCAATCACAGTCACCCAACCCCTTGTTCCAGTTCTTTCCATGCCAATCCTCCCCAGAGCCAATCCCTTTGCTGTCCCTCCCCCTGGGCGTTCTGGGGCGTCACCCAAACCTCAACGCCCCATTGGTGCCCGTGACCCCTTCCCTCCTCCCATCTACCCTGATTCTCCCCAAGACCCGTGACCTGATCCTCCAACTCCACCCCTGAGTTAACCCCACTGGACTGTGTGTTGTACCCACCCCCAGTTTTGTGTCTGTATAAAATCCTGTGCACAGAGCTGCACAGGGCTCTTCTTGCTCTTGCTTGTCTCCCTTCAACCCCAATAAACCATCTGGTTGGAATCTCAGACCTGGAGAGCCTCTCTCTGACTTCTTGACCTGAACCCTGGATGCAAATGAAACGTTTATCACCTAGGAGCATCAGCTCTTAAGGTTCAGCTGAAGGCACAAACCCCACACCTCAGCTGTTCTCCACACTGGTGTGCTGCTAGCTAGCCTGGGCTCTGGTGAGCTGTGTCAGAAGGGTAGGTAAAATACATGTTGACTTGTACTCATTTGAAAAGAGAAACTCTGAAGGGTACATTTGAGACAATTGTCTACGGCCTTTAAAAACCTGTATGTAAATACATACATTGTGGTAAGCGTAATCACCCCTGTTAATGATTGTTCATCCCAGAGGATTCCTACATTTCTCTAAAATTGAATTTGAATAAATATTTCAATTAAATATTTGGAATAAATTGCAATAAATAAAGTTTATTCAGCAGAAAAAATGACTTAATCAAATAGAGGTATAAAGTACACCAATTTAAGAGGAGAAAAAAAAATATGTTTTTGTAGACTGTCAGACTACAACTACAGAAATGGAGTATCAGTAGTTTAAAAAGTGTTTGAATATCAGAATTTTTGAATCTCAGCTAGTCCTATTAGATATTTTATATTCTTATACTTATGTGTTAATAAACTATTTAAACATGTCCAGAGTTTGAGAGAGAGAAAAAATGTTTTTTCAAAATTCTAGTACTATTGCTGAACATTAACTATTTAGTACACACCAGACAATCATTGCTAGTCAAATATATTTTTGTGTGCACTACTTTTGTGATGGTCATGAACTTTTCAGGATTGATGTCTTAACTGATGAAAAGATTTCCTAAAGAGTGACGTAGTCCCCTACCAGTCACGATGAGCAAATAGGGAACCTTTATTTGCTCTCTAAAGGACTGAGCCCGAGTTACAAATGAAGTACTTTGGGCTACAGTCCAACTTTTTATTCTCCCTGGGTCACAGGGGCTTCTTTCAGAATGGTAAAACAACTCTTCCAAAGATGGTGATTGCCACCCACCCCGGGCAAACTCAGAGAAAAGATCATTGAAGTCATATAATATTAATGTTCTCTAGTTGGCTGAAGAAGCTACTCAGCACCAGGAGGACTGTAAGGCTTTTCAAGATATAACATCTTGACAATTATACAAGATCTGAAAAGTACTTAGAAGCTCCTGTTTAATATTACATGTCTGTAACAATTGCAATTCAGCATTTTGATGCAGTTGTGATTGACACTAGAAGTCCTAAAAGGAAAGAAAGTAAGATCAGGTACTGGCTGATGTGTACCAATAAGGTAAAAAACTTGTTCTATTAGGAATTCTACAATTAAACAGTTCTACCAAGTGACAAATTCATCTTACTAAATGGTTTCAAAGTGGGCAGTTGTTGAATCTTAGGCACAGAGCAAGACAATCACAGAGATGTCAAGAATACTCATGTTGTTAAAGTATTAGAGCTAGACAATCATACTTCAAAAAGATGGCCAAGACATGATGATGGGATGCCAATGAATCAAAAGTTAATATTTCCTTGATGCTGTCCTTATGAATGCCTTTTTATAGCTCAGTGACACTTGCCTGACTGCTGCAGTGCAATTTGCTCGTCTGGTCAACAGTTAATACAAGGTTGGATGTCAGTATAAGACACCAAATGCTTGCAACATACAGAGTAAAAGTGTCACCCTGCAAAGCTGAAAGCAGCTGTTAGCGAGCTGCCAAAGGCTATTTTATATAACGATTTACACTTAGGAAGTGGCTGAGAGGTAGGCAAATGACAAATTGCAAAGATGTTCTCAAGAGAAGTGTGACAAGCATCTTCTCAGAAGACAAAGATCACTTTTTGGTGTCAGCAAATATTCTGTGTGACATCAAAGCTCATGACCTAAACAGGAACAGGGAACAGCACAGTCTTTGTGAAGACCCGTGATATGCTATCACATGTGTAAAGACTGGACTAACTTCTTGTTTATAGTTACACTCTGATAGGCTGTAGAATTTGGGAAATCTACAGCCTCATTTCAAGTATCATGGAGATATGTGTAAAGCCTCATTGTGTTGAATTTATTGCAAACTGAAAAAATTTTGATAAAGAGGACAATCTGCTTGAGAATATTTTTGAAGTGTTTCAGTAGAATTTGTTCCCCCAAAAATTAAATTACTGGATCTTACTCGCAGAGGTAAGGGATAAATTACTGTTTAAAAATCTGAGACACACTTAGGATTTTCAAAATTTTTTTCACAAACTTGAAATCATGCATGAAGAAACTTGCTGCTTCTCTGGTTAAACAAACAAACAAATAAAAAAATTATTTCTGTAGATTTTTATATTTTGAAGTTTTGTGTAGAATGTAGGATCCTTTCCATTTCACTGCTCTTCAGTATACAATTAAAAATATTGTTTCTAAACACAACTGACCACAATTGCATTAGCATATTAAACTATAATTATGCTAGTATTTGTGCAACACTCTTTGGAATTAAAAATGAAAAGTTACCATTTGACTGGCTACCTAGCTTATTTATGAAATTATTGTTTAGAAGCCACCGTTAATTTTCAAAACACTGGATAACTCTAAAGTATTCAAACCTTTCAAAAAAGTCATTCTGCCAATATTTCATTTCATTCCAGGATCAGTAAGTATGCACAGGCATATTAGAAATAACGCCTCAGTAGAAAAATTTTTCATGTCCCTTTTTTTTCATTTTTTTAGTGTCAGTTCTTCAAATGATAGATACTTTACACATAAAGAGGAAGTGTTGAGAATAGGTCTCTTAGCTTGATAAATGCACTTTTGCAATGTTGCAAATGCACTTATGTTGCCAAGTTTATGCTGTATGTGCTAAGAGCTGATCACTGGTTCGTTATTTTAACTGAAACAAATATAGAACCAGAGAGAGGACAGGGAGGGAATGTTACTGTGATGCAGATAGAAACACATAGTAACACACACTACAGGTGTTCAGGTAGAGAAGAAGAAGTCCCTAGTTTATTGTTGACCTCGTATATATAAGTTTCTGGACAGTGATCAGAGATTGGACAGAGAAGTTACCACCTCTCCATCTCCACTGGTCACTTGAGAAGTCCATCAGGTGATATCTTTTACAAAGGAATGCAAACATGATCCTTGGTTATCTTACAATTCATGAGAACTGACTCCAGTATACTAAAGCAAATCAGAAGGTTTATTTTCAAGGACAACAAAGGCATGCTTTGTCACCTAGGGAACTGGGAATCCCTGACTCTCAGTAAGTTATTGATAAGATATCTGTCTAGAAGGTGGGATAAAACTTTACCAAGTCATTTGATTTTGGAAGTCACTCAGACATTTGAGTCATGATTTTAATTTGTGTTTAGTGCTAGGTTGGTCTAAATTCCTTGTTATTGTGAGTGCCAAAAGGTCTGGAAGCCAAAGAAGATGAGCAGGATCAAGCAGAATGTGCATTGAAGGTTTTTAGACCTGAAACACCAGAGGAAGATATAGACCAAGACAGTTAATGCTTTGAAAATCTTTTTACATAATGCAAAACATAAATGCTGGATACACAAAATGATGTTATATATAGTGCATAATGTATATTATGAAAGGCAGAAAGATCACCATAATGTTAGAGGGGCTTTTTTTCGTGTATTTTTTATTTTTTTTTTTCCTTTGCTAAGAATTGATTAGGAGGACACCTAGAAAATAGCGAAAAGATAATATGTTGGAAAAGAGAGGGAACATTCAAGGGGAAAAGTGAAGGGATGAAAGAGTGACTACAAAGCATTGCAGAGCCAGCATGAAAAGATCTAGAAAGGTATGGGGCATAACTAGAGCTCATAGCCCATCTGTAGGTGGTGTACAAAAGCCAATCAAAGCTGATGACATTTTCACTCACTAGCAGCCTTTGCAGATGTCATATGCATCTTAAGTTCTTCTCCCCAGAGACTTTTTTCTAGATGGCTTACTGGGTGCCAATGCATCATGTTCAATCTAACATCCCCTGAAGGAATTTTTCTAGTGGTTTCTCAGGACCATAAAAATTTAAAGAGCAGTATTACCATGATTAGTTGTTATTTCATATCTCCTGTCTCATTGTACCTTGTTCTGTTTTTATGGTATGTAGAAGATAGGTCATTTGCAGTGCATAATGTTTGCAAATTTTGCCATGTGTCTCTTAATACATTACTAAACAAAAAAAATATTCTGATTGTATGAACACATTTGTTTTAGAACTTATTCAGTGAACACTTCTAAATAAACATATCAAGCTGTGAGTTATTCATGAATTATTTGTTTTGATATTGCTTTAAAGTCCTGTGTCTGTGGCACAATTGCAGGGGATTGCAGTGGTATTATTATTGCTTACTCTTCAGTTCATTTCAGGTTAAACAAGATTTCCTATTAGCCATATAGAGAATTGTGAACTAGATGCACAACAAATGTAAGGCTATATTTCTCTGAAAAGTGAATTAAAAGAACCTATTTAGATATTCTTAACAATGGAAAAGGTTCTCAACTGTGTCAAATTGAATTCACAGTTTTCATTCAAATGAATGCATATAAGCATTCTTTTCTCAGTATTTTTTCATGTTGAACAGTATTGATAGATATACTCTAAGGAAAAAGCAGTGTTATAACTTACCCATGGATATAAATGCTGTATCTTGAGTAAAAGTAATGCTGTGGTTTCATTGTCCTGAAATTGTTGTCTCTGTTTGGAAAACACAGGGTTCTATTCTCCTCCTCCCAAAGGCGGTCCGCTCTGCAATAGAGCATGGCAGTGGGGAAGAGGCTGTTTACAGACTGAGAGAAGGTGGTAGCCCAGTGAAGGTACTGGTTTACTAGTCCATAACCCAAATAAGTGTTTGTGTTACTCTAATTTGGAAATTTTGCTGAGGGACAGACCTACATATGTGATAAAATGTGAGAATTTTGCTGTCTTCCCTTAATTTGCTTGGCTTTTTTTTTAATATAGTTTTTTTCTTTTATTCCTTTTCTTTTTAGTCAGGGCAAGCCTTAGATTTCTGTGAAAATGAAAGAGTTGTTAGTTATAAACATTTTTGTCTTAAATTAGGGAGTGAGTTTAATGTCCGTTATGTCTACATCAAAATTACTTGGCTGATATGTTTTGCACAGAACAACATGAACAGGAACTGAACAAAGGTAGTTTTGTGAAGGAAAATAGCGGAACAGGCTTTTTAACTGATTACAACTACAAGAGGGACATGCCAAAAAAATTAAATCAACCAGACAAGAGCATAGATTTGCTTTTTGAAACTTTCTACATTGCTGAAAAATAACATTAAAAAGTGATTCAGCAAAGAAAGACATAAGTGTATTGGCTGTAATTTAGAGACAATTTAGAAATAGACAGAAATAGCCCATGGGAAAGATGATAAAGCATTTTAACAAACTATCAAGAGAAATTATTAATTGTACATCTTTTCTAAGTCATAACTGGAAATTACTTTTTAGCTACATCTATTGTTGGCTTCAGCACAGATGAATGTATATCTTTGTCTGCATTGCCAGAAGAGGTAAGGTATGTGATTTAATGGTACTTTATAGCTTCAAAATCAATTCTGCTGTTGTAGGTTTTCCAACAGGATGAACAGAGGGGAAAGAGAACCACCGTGATGTATGTGTGCATCCATGACAGCTATAGTAACTTTTATTGCTTATTTGGCAGTGAAAAGATTGCTCTAAAACCACTTCTCTCTTCTTCCTGGTCCAGGAAGTCTCTATTTTCTAAATCAAGGGAGAATTTGTATGTATTTGTGGCTGATTTTATTTACAGAACAGGTAATAGAGAACAGGCTATACCAGCAAGCCTTTTTATGATAGGCAACCTCTGAATCTCTGAGAATATTTTTAGTATGATGTATCTTAATATTTTCTGTTAATGCTGCCCTTTCACATGTGAAGTGGTGGCAGGCTTTACATAAATAAAATGTGTAATAGGTTTGCCATACTTAGAATATTTGAAAGCCAGCTGTCATATAATTTTATTTTATTTGACTAAACACATACATTTCCTGCAATGCAATTCCAATTTGCAGCAAACATACCAAATGTCTGGCAGACTTCTGAAAGAGTTGAAGACAATTTTTTCAACACGAATGCTAGTATTATGAGAAATTTTGATTTATTTAAGAAACATGAACCTTCAAAAATCACCTTGTGATATTCTGCTTCCATTTTGCTGTGCTATGAATGTGACAGTAAGTATTAGCATAGGGTAATAAAACAGTCAAAGAAACAATATATGAAAATTATGACAGTTGGAGACAGAATCAAATTGCTACTGTCCATAGAAACTTTACCACTTAAAATGGATGTTTTAGTTACGCACATTAGTTAAACATGCTCCAAGCAGCTGTTAAGGTCACATGTCAATGCTCTGAGTGAAATCCAGCCATTTGTTAAGCTTCACCACAGACCTTTGCACAATTGTCTTTAAGTGCGGGAACAAAAGGGAATTAAACCAGAAATTGAGCCAAGTTTCTGCTTCTGTGTGAATTTAATTTAAAATAATTATAAACTTATATGTTAGTATAACATAATAATATTCCACCAGTTTTATTCTTTGTGTTTTCTTATGGCTTTATATTTTTATATTATTAAAATGTGAATTTTATAGTTTAATAAAACATATTTCCTAAAATTGAATCAACAACCTATTAACAGATTGCACATACAATTCCTTGTACTCATAGAGAAAAAACCAGTTTCTCTGTTTTCTGAATGTTTGTTTCCAGAGAAAGTTTGCAAAGTATTTACCATGTAATTTTTAATTTCATGAATCCACTGCTTTTATCCAGTGGTGGAAAATATGACTGTGTGTTAAAATAGACAAGGTGAAGGACAGATATTATAAAATCAGTTATCCACTGCTTTTGGATATCTTTGAAATCAGATATCTAATAATAAATGTGTCACATTCTAATTCCAATGAGAATTAAATTCTAATATTGAAATGTGGTTCTTAGCCTCCTTCTTTAAATTTATTTTTGCTTTAGTGGAATGCACATTTAGATTATGATGGATAAGGAACAGAAACAGAGCTGGGAACAGCTATCAGAATGCAGTAGCCCCGTTTAAAATTTTACTGCTGCCACTTGAAACTCTTTGGGAGTTTTGCCCGCTAGTCAGCTCAATGTTGAAGACTCCTGAAAAGGAAATTTTTGCAGTTGAAAAACTTCTAGCCCAAATAAAGTGTAGGACACTGATATTCAAACAGCAGGATTCAATTTAGCAAAGCAAAACAGTGCAGAGACCACTCCAAGTACAGTAGGGCATATAAATGATAAGGAATATCAAAGGCAGAAAAACCGGCACATTTTCTTGCAAGTTCTCTGCTCATAACCTTTACAACTCCCCCTTAAAATAAGGAAAGAAAGAGAAAACATCAAGATTGATGTTTTCATGATGCCATATCTTTATAGCAAATCCATACCCAACCTGTCTTTAAAACAGCAGGACTTTATTAACTGCTTTTGAAGTATAATAGGATAACATAAATCACTGACTTAATTCTTTTATAGAATGTCTTTTAAAGTCTACTTTATAACAATATAAATCAGTTTGGGACCATCAATAAGGCAATCAAAAGCATACACTCTGACTGCAGTTATACTTCTGGGATAGCTGAAGACACCATCTCTTAATGTTCAGGCAGAATATCCTCTCACTGTATTTCATGCTCATGCTCAGTCTTGAGGTCCAGAAGCTAAAGCAATAATGAATTAACCTAACCTGTTCTGCCATGTACCACTAGCACAGAATCCAAAGAATGGCTTTTTCCAAGGTTTACGTTTCACTTGCAGGCTCTGCAAAGAAATTGTAGGCTATGTTCCATGACTGCCAGGGAAACGCAAATTAATTTAGTAAAGTAGTAAAAAATCCATTGTTGATAGTATGGTTGCCACATCATTATATCTGAGGAAATTACTCTTGTTCTTGTAATAGAAAGAATATCCAATAAACTCTAATGATAATACATTGTTATCCTCTGTTACACAGAGCAAAAATAGACTGTGATATACAGTTTCAATAGATAATGCATGGCATGTCTATCTCAAAATATTAAAAAATGAAAAGCTGTGACTAATTTTGAGACTTATTTGTTTACAGATAAAAGCATATGTTAAAATAGTCTGTCATAAGACCAAGGAAGAGAAATTAAATCTTTTTAAAGGAAACTTCCTTTTAGGCCCAAGCCCGTATTTCATTTTTTCAAGGGCTGCTTCAGCTGCACTTTTAGGGGTTTCAGGTAATTTTCTCACTCTTTTGCTACTTATTCTACTGAACAGATATCTATGTCCACTCTGCTTTCCTGCTAGTAGCATTTTCCCTATTGCTTTACACATATCTGATATGCAGCAGCAAGAATGGGTAACTTCCTTCCATGTCCACCTGCTTTCTGTCTACTAAACATACAAATGGGAATCAACCAGGTCTTATCCTTAAACATCATCACCTCTTTTCCATCCTAACAGATGAAAGGCACAGGGTAATATTCCTCATTTCATTCAGATCAGCATTTACCAATTTGTTGATCCTTGCAGAGCTGTAAATGAACACCTCTTTCTTTAGTTTTACCAGCAGAAAAGAGAGCTGAAAGGATGTGAATATAGATGTCTACCCATCTGTTATCTGTTGCACTTTGATTAGCTTAATGCTTCTATATTTTCCTGTATATTATGTAGAATAATAACTTTTTGAGGCTATATAACTTGGATACCTGAAAGGTGGCCGGTAAATCTAAGATTTCCTTATAAAACAAACTTTTCAGCTATTAAGTAATTCAGGTTTTTGGCCATGAAGCCTTCTAATGGATTGTCATAATTTTACAGCATGAAGACCAATGTTCCACTGTCAAAATTTGTCTTGTTTTAATCTTTATTCTCTGGAAATTTCAGGAAGTTTGGCACATGACTGTGGCAGTATGCCCTTCTGTATTCAGGAAGTCAGACACTGCACCGTAGTGCTGATCCTCGCAAACACTGATACAATATTTCTTCTTGCTTCAATGAATGCTTCAAAGAATTTTGTGGGTTTCAGCTGCTTTGACTTGTCCAGTTATTACTGGTCCTTGGCAGCCTGGAGCCTTTCCTAGAGTTCCAGAGATTGTATCAGTCATGGGTCTGGGCTCTGGCTGGTGGGAAAAGCAGGCTTTGGAGTGGTCTAAAGTGTCAATAGGAAAGTGAAGAACTTCAGAATTGAAGTAAGTTGGTCCTGTTTATGGATTGTCAGTAATTTCCTGTGAAATCATAATAAATTGACTGGAGTCATACATAATTAAAAGTAATATTTTCTACAATTATTTAGTCCTTCAATATTTGGTTCCATTAAATGTCTATGAGTAGTATACTGAGTAGGACAATGCCGAAAGATACAGCAATGCCTCAGAAGTCCTTACTGTTGCTCTTCTGATCAACATCTATCAACCATCTTCAATGGTCCTAAAATTTTACCCTTACCAAAAATAATGATGTTTTCTACTTGAATATATTAAAAAATTAGTCAGGTTTTTTTTTTTTTTGGGTTTTGTTTTTTTTAGTGTGTGTGTATACATATGTGTGTGTGCATATTATGTTTTTGGAAGAACCCATAAAAGTAGATAAGAACTGAATTTGTAGTTAGGGTTAAATATATATACAGAATATGCTGATTTTGTAATCTTTACCCCAAAGAGCGCTACTGCATTTATTAAATTGATTATATTGTTTTCACCTTAATCTGAATAAAACTTTAGTCTGAACCGAATGATATGCTGAAAGAACGGGATGGTTTTGTTTTATGTGTTATCTTTCTGAGGAAACTGTATAATTGTTTGCTTTCCAATAAATCAAATTAATTATGAACAGCCTTTTTAAGAAGATAAAAGTTTTTTCTTTTCATTAATCAAAAGTTTTGGAGAGTTTCCTTTTAATATAGCAGGGATGCATCCTCTGATTGCCACAGAATTAGATTTTTATGTCTGAAATTATGCAGGAACTGATTTAAGATGTGATGAAGCCTCTTCGAGTTGCAGTTGTCTGGCATACACTGTAGTAAATTTTGACCTTGTCAGGTGAAGACAGGTGAATTATGATCCAGTCTCTGTGAGAAATGATATGTCTACCATATTAGATTAATTTCCTGTAAACTTCACCATTTTGCATTCCCAAACCTTGTAAATGTCATCTTTATCCATCATCATGCAATATTTTGATGCTGCTTATGAAGCAGTTCTCATTTCATTTTCAGCTTTTCTAAAGAGTTCTATTACACTGTTAAAATATCCTTTTTAAGTTCTGTATTTATATTAATTTTTGTTTAATTCTTCACAGCAGCCCTTAAAAAGTTAATTAATGTGGCTTAGTAAATTATTTGACAGAACTTCTCTTTGAGAAAAACCGGATTACTTTTTTCCTTTTTCTCATGTTTTCTATGAAGAGTAAAAGAAGGTGTTTATTATTTTTTTAATTAAACTAAGGAATGAAATGAGGAAATTCAAAGATTTAATTTCATATTCAATATTCTTTCTAACTAGCTGTCTACTGGCCCTCAACTTAATATGTAGCACTAATTCCAATACGAACTTAGATCTATGAGAGGAAAATAGAGTTACTTATGGAAATCTGAAATTCCAAATATATAAATTAAAAATAAAAGCTAAGACCCTAAAGAAAAGCCTTTAAGTCTGTACTCAAAGCTCTTTTTCTTCAGTGAAAACTGTGTGGAAAATACTGATGAACAGGATATGCTCGCCTGATAAATTACATTGGCTTAGCCAATGAAAATCATAAGAGAAGTACCCCATTTCCCAGGGCTTATATGAAGTGGAAATTTTTGTCCATCTGCTTTAATCCTTCAGCCATTAACACTCTTAAGAAATTAAATTCCTAATGAGAATGCAATGTTGCAGTTCAAGCTAATTTATATTACTAATTTGTCTTATTAAGCTGAATTCAGAAGGTAATTTTATCCCCTTTGTTATTATTCTACAATTAAATTATTTTTATTTATCTGACATGGAATATCCATATAATACCTCCTTTCAGTTAATCATCTAAATGGGGTAGTTATGAGTTTTTTAAGTTCAGTTTTTAAGTTCAGCTCCTCATAATCAAAGGAGAGAATGTAAGGTGTTGCCTTTAAGTGAGATTGCTCTAAGCTTTATCCTGTGGATTGTATTCATCTTCAAATATACTGTATATAGACATTTGATTTACTTCAGTTTTTCAGCAAAACTGTCATTTGGAATGTATTGATCAAACTGTTTAACCTTGAAAATAAAATCTTAGTTCAATAGAAACTTTTCGGTCACACTTGAAAAAAATATCTTCTTGTTAGCTTTTATGGATTTTCATTCAATTTTAATTAAAATGTATAAAAAATGCATTTTTATAGGAGACATATTTCTAAGTCTTTTTTTCAATTAATGTTTTTAACTTTTGTGTTTTAAAACATTTTTTTTGTCTTCCCAGGCCTTATGAATAAGGGTCATGTTCATCTCTCATGTGTGTTGGCAGTGGCAAACACCTCTTCTACTCACTTGAGGTCCAGTATTTGGTTTCTGTAATGTACTCAAACATTTTTCTGTTGTAGTGCAAATCTGTTCTGTCACCATCTTTTTCAGTTTCTTGAACATTATTTGACACCAGTGTTTTGACTAAAATTTACTAAAATTTATATGATGTCTTTGTTCTCAACATTTTTGTGGTTGAAATTATACATGTGGTAAAATTGTCATGAAGAGTGAAAAAAACCCAAAACCAAAACTGGAAAAAGACTGAGAAGGAAAATGATAGGTTTGATAAAATTACATTACTTTAAAATGTCATTTCCTCCCCCTCATTTTGTTTCTTCTATCCCCTTTTTTATTAGAAGTATTATTTTTCTTCATTTCTGAATGGGCAGTTCTTATTTTCTGTGTGGATTTTCCAGAAGAGGGAGCTATGTGTATGTACACTTAAAATGCATACTGCAAAATCATAGTCATTAAAGAATAACAGCATTTTTATGAGATTTATAATACAGTTTTTCTCCAAACTAGTGGTTGCTAGGTGACTGTGGCCAACATATTGAAACCTAGCAGGAAGCACTGGGACAGTGTTCATACAACCTTGTCAGGACGCTGTAAACATCTGATGTTCATTGAAGTCCTAGAACTCATTAGGATGTTGATATGTTGGGGAATTTAGAATATGCAAGTAGTACATTAATGACATTTCCATATCTTAGATGTTGAGCTAACTTCATTATTTATTAGTATGGACAAGGATGTGCTTTAAACCACAAATTATTTTTTTATGTGAATATGGGTCATAAGAAATGCTTTTGAAATCAAAAAAACTTTTCACTATACTTTATAGGCAAGATGGTCATAGTGTAATAAAATTGCATGCTATTTACTGCACTTTAGAGATAAACAGTATATTCAGGAATATGTTAATTCTTAAAGAATTTATAACATATTTCACTTCTGAGATTGACCGTTCAAGTTCAGAGGAAAGGAAGGGTGATATGGAGGGCTCGACGTAGAGGTTGAGTACCACAGAGCTACCTCCTGTTTAAGCCTCTTGAAATGCAGAAATCTGGAGTTGTGTGTTTGTAAAAACAGTCTTTTGATAATGTTGAAGATCATGGTGGAACTGCTGTCACTGTTCATCCAGGCATCCTGATGGTTTCCTTTCCTCTGCAGACCCAACAAAAAAACAAGCAGGCAGATTCCCTGAAACCTAGGGACAAAGACACAGTGCTATACCAGTGGTTTGATAGTCCATGACAGGTGTGGAAAACTACAGTTAAGCTTTGTGGGTGCCTTTATATATAACTATATGTGTGACTGTACAGCCCAATCAATTCCTGCACTGATGTGCACTCGTGTTTAGGTGTACATTTGAACCAATCTCAATGAAACTCTGAAAAGTTTTCTAATATATTTTAAAGACTACAATACCCTGATTTAAAATCATTGCTTTGGCTGGTAGATACTGGACAGCAACAGGAAATGGGATGTGTGTGCAGGCTCTTTGCTAGCTGAAGCACAGGTGGCTATGGCCACTACCGGCTGAGACCCATGGCTGCCCCTGTAGTGATATGCCAACATGTTGGGCAAGGAGATTCAGCTGACTGCACAAATCCTTTACATACAGATCCTATTGCACATCAGACCAATTTTCCTTTAGAAAAAGCCCCTTTTCAAGCTGGACAGTGAGGTGAACTGATGTGGTTTAAGACAGTGAGGTGGCAGCACATCTGTCATCTCTGAGCCTTATTGAGCAGGGCTTGTTTCTTTAAACTTCTATCTGCAGTGGCAGCCATGACTCCAAACAATGCTAATGTGTATCAGAATAAAAAAAGTAAGCACTCTCTAAGTTCCCCTGATTTTCAGATTCAGAATGTCAACCTAAACCTAAACAGAGAAGTTTTCTGAAACAGAATGTTACTAAAGTTTCTATTTTCACTCTGTAGCCAGCTCATAGCTAAAAGGCATCCTGGGTTCTGACAGGAGCTGAGTGAAGTATGAATTCTGGTAACATTCAAAATGACAACAGTTTTGAAAGTCTATCAAATCTCTAGATATTATGACTTCTGAATAGCTAGCTCCATTTTTTACTCAGCAGTAAATATATTTTATATATATATAAATCTATTATTATGACTTTTGAAATTGCAAGAGGGAAATCCATTTCCGGCTTCTTCTAGTTATGTTTAATCCTTTAGAAAATCTATCTAACAGTCTCTATCTGAAATGATTAAAAAATCAATACCACACTTCTTCTTTGAGAATTATGTTTTGATAACCTTTCTACAAGTACTATTCTAGACATCCTTCACCACTTGCCTGGCTGCATTATCTGTAATTGTCTTTTAATAGACTGAGACTAAATTATTAGAAAAGAATTGCATCGCCAGGGAGTAAGGGTTGTCAGATATCAGTGAGATGTAATACATCAAATGCTGTTGTGTACAGCCTTATCTCATATGCTGTTTGTTTGTTTGTTTGTTTTTTTCAAATAGAGCTTTTGACCTTTGTTACCTATTCTAGTTCAGAACACGTAAAATAATGAATGCAAACTTGCATGCAGCTCCATAGAATTAATGAATCAATGAGAACAACAACATATTGGATAAAAAGTTCCTGACCTGAAAAGCAGATACTACAGTTTCGATTTAGCAAGGCTTATGTTTTTTTTCTCTGCAACTAAAGACAGAGTTCTATAGGAAAATGTAGAGAGGTTTGCTTTGCCACCACAAGTTAATTACTGCGCTCCTCCAAAGTACTCTGCTATTTCATAGAGAAAGCACTTGAACCATAGTTGAGCAAGACCTGGACAAGTTCTTGAATGCCTGAGTTTTAAGTCTGGCTAAGCAATTTACTTTCTAATTTAGAGGAAGTATTTAAAAGCTTTATATATTGAATGTCTTATCACCAACATAAAAATATTAGCAGTTAACAGCTAAATATAGGTTGACAGCATCTAATTAAGAGGTATTGGGTAGCGTTTGGTACCACACCATATTATTTTAATGATGATAATAGTATAGTTATTGTCCACAACATATTATATAATATATAAAATATAATAATAATTGTCTCACCAAATTATCAAAAATAAGAGCTGGTTGAAAATGCATCCCAAATTTACTGTCAGGGTAAGGTGACTGCATGACTGTGCTTTGAAGACAGCAGCGATAGCATAGGTTAGATGAGTTTATGGGCAATAGGAAACGAGCCTTCCTCCATAGGTCAGTGCTGGCTAAGTCAGTGGTCACCTTCATGTGAAGGATGGTGGCAGAAACATGAGCACGAGGGAGGGAGAGGAAGCCCAGCCTTCATAGGTGAGTTATGCTTTGCACACAGAGCTAATGTGCCAAGTGCAGAGAGTGGGGGGCAGTGCAGAGTGGTTGCTCACACTGTCACCAGGAGTCTGCCTTTTCTTTATGGGCAGAGGGACTGAGAGTAAGAAAATATATGTGGTGGAGGAGCGAAGGTGTATAAGATCGAAGCAATTTCTTCTTTAGTGAAAAAAAGGAGAGAGTATTTGCTTCACATTGTAATGAATATGCTAGAAGTGCGATAGCTATGCTATCTGGTCAGTAGCATGACCATTTGCTTTGCTGACACAAGAAGCTAAGCTTTCTTCCTACTACTCTCTGCTGTGCTTGCCTGCTTCAGGACAAATAAGAAATTTGTTTTGGCACAACTTTGTAAGGGTGCAGTGGAGGGAAAAGCCTCAGTATAATATAACCATTCCCCAGAGCACCTACATACAGGATAGAGTTCAGTTACACAAGTTTATGTCAGGTCTCCAGCTAATATTATTTTTTTTTTAAATTTGTTGTGGTGCTCACCACTTGTGATTTACTGATTATATACTCCTTAAATATTTGTCCTTAATACTTAAACTGTTCTTGATTTTTAGGAAAGACATTACATGGAAAAGATTTCCTGAATGGCCACTCTGTCTGTGACAAACACAGTGAAAAATACCATGGTTGATTCTCTGTGACTTTTTATGAGGAGGTAGTCACAATTTTGGAAACAAAAGTCTCAGAAGTTTTAGGTATGAATCCGGATGAGAATATATATATATATTCTGATTTTTTTAGAGAAAAAAAATTGGCTCAATATGCTCACTACTTTTTGTCAAGCACTGCAAATAGATGTAATGTTATTTTGTCTTTTTTGTGGCTGTTTGTACTACTAAGTTCATTATTTAGAGAACTGAAAGGGAAAATATATGTTTTTCAGAGCTTCTTGAATATTTCCTTTTGTTTTAAAATAAGCTATTAGCCCAGTCCAGAAGGAAATAACAGTTTTATGCCCCTAATAATATTATTATTTCATTTAATGTTTCCATTTATCTTCAAGTGCAAAGGAGGTAATGTGGATTCTGCCATTAAACTCAGTAGTTTTAGGACCAGTCTTTTAGACTCTTTGAGATACGAAAGTTAGAAGTTGTGCTTCTCTGAAGGTTTTTGAAAAGCTCAATTAATTAAAAGTACCTTTTTACTAAAATATTTTACATCTGTTTTATATTACTCTATTGGGATAATTTTTCTTGAAAGGCTTTAATCATAACCTGGGACCTGCTGAAATCAGTGGGAGTTCTGTGTTCACCTTAGGGCCAAGATTTCATCAACTTTGAAATTCGCTAGATGTTGCTTTACAAATACTTTAAAGAGAAAGAAAGCAAAACTGTGAACTGAATGACATAATTATGTAATTACAAACATTAGGCCTGGTGAAAGCCACCTTGCAAAGTTGATATAACAAAATATAATTGTTATTTTAATTTTGAAACAAGTTAAAAGATGTGTATAGTTCTTGTATTCTGATTTCATAGCTTATGACTGGAAAATCATGATGCAAAATATATTTTATGGAAGTCAGTTATTTGGTTCAATAAGTTGCAAATATCTCATGGGGGGAGGTAAAGGTTATTTTTTTTATCACAAGAGAGAAACAGTTTATCAGTTATCCATATTATCCACATTGCAGCTGTACAATAAAGCTTGGAAACAGAAAAAACCTGGTTCAGAACTCACAAACAAGTTTTGAATAACCTTCAGAAATCTAGTTTGCCTTTTTGCTAGACACTAGGTCCAAGAAAAATGAGAGAGATTTATAATACAAGTTTGATTTATGTTTCCATTTATTTTACCAATGGAAGGGTGAGACTAAGGCTTAAATCAGAATAAAATTTACAGAATTTGGTCTGAGATTAATTCCAAAGCTAGCTACAATGAAAATTGTCTCCTCTAGATGAGACCTGCTGATCTGGTTGCTGAAACTTTTGTGAATATTCCGCTATCAGCTGAGTTAAAAACTTTACCCTGAAAAAGCTGTTTCTAAGAAAACCACATTGGATTCATGCATTTGGAATAGCTGCGCTACTAACAGACATTTGATGTTATCCAAAGACAGAAATAAATTGGCTGTTTTATCAAGTTAAAAGATACCCTGTGTATCATATGCATGGTGAGCTGCAGTGAAGTATATTACTTTTAATCACTGTTTTATTTTTTCCTTGAAATCTCCATGACCATAGCTGTGAGGTGTGGGCTGACATATTTACACTTTGGGAGGAAACATACACCTGAAGTTTATGAAGTAAAAGACACAATCAATACCTAGGTAGTAGAATTGCCCATCAAACTTGCAACAAGAGAACTGCAAAGTGAATTGTTTGTTTCTAGAAGAGTACCAAAATAGCTCTGAGATTTCTAGGCATGAGGAATGTATGGGAAGTATTCTTTTCCTGGGTATTTGTTGCATATACTAATCACTCGCACAAGGTACATTCATTATTTCTAATCTGAATATGATTAGGTGAATTTTGGAAGCAGTATTCTCTTTTCAAAAAGTCCCCAAAGACAAACTTACATACATGTGATTATTTCTGAAAAGAACTGCAAAACTGAGTTAGATTTGGTACATGAAAAGCAATAAATGAATATTGAATGCATGGAAAGAAATTAAGTACAATTATACAGTCATTGGATTAATTTCTGTGTACACTTGTGAGGATTAAAAACTGTGCCTATATGCATACATTTATTATTACTTCCTTTTTTATAAGACTGTATGTAGAAGTTAGTACTGAGAATATTTTAAGAAAACAAGAATGTTCATGTTCAACTCCCAAGAAAGGTAATTTGGATTCTGTGAGATTGTAGAAAAGAAAGATAATATAGGTGTAAGAAAAGGTGGAAATGTAAGGAAATATTAAATTTTCAAGAGCCTAAAAATCGGCAATTGTATCAACTTTATAAGGCTGTAACCAGAAGGAAAATTAAACCAGAGGATGTTTTGACCAAACCAGCAAGATTAAAATAATTTTGAGTGATCTCAATGAGAACAAGTTGCATGTCACTGGAAATGAAGTGATATCATAAGTAACTATTTGTCAAAGTGTGGGTGTTTACTGCACTGTAATCTAGGAGAAGGAAGCAGTGAAAGGCAAAAATCATAGGGTTGTAGGAGCTTGTTTGCTGGATGAATCTATAACTCTTTGTTGCAGGGCCAAGTGTGTGTGGTTTAATAGAACTAGACTGACAAAGAATTTAAATTAAAAATCAGAAAAAGTTTAAATGATGGGGCTCTAATTACATTGAGGTAGAAGTTTACTTTTCAGGGAGCCCATGCAGAGATGCTTCAACAAGTTGGAGGTCTAGGCAATCACCAGCCATATGAAGTTTAACAGGGTCAAATGCTGCATTCTGCATCTCATTCATTCCATCTCCATATGTTCTATGATTCAATTATATTCTATGATTATGACGCAAAACTATTGACAATGCATGGAAATCTCTTTTAACACAGATTTCTTAATCCAGTTGTTTTCAAACTATTTATGATAGCATCTTAATTAAGATCCACTAAGATTTTATATGATCCAGTGTTTTGCATATGGATCATAGAATTTTAGAACAACAGCTGGATACTGCTGATACTTTAAAAAAATTCACACTTAGACAATTAGTTAAAAATGCCGTAGGGAAATTTTAGAAGAGATGCAAAATAATCCTAGAATCTGAGAAGAGCTGTAAACCTTATCCTCCTCCTGGACTCCTAAACGTTTTACATGATATTCAAAGTCTGTTGTTATTTTAATTCAGAATTCATTTTCAAGGCAGAAATAAATAATTATTTTAAAAGGAAAGCTAGATTCTAAAAAAAAAAAAAAAATTAAACTTTTTTGAATTGTTTTCAGTCTTACTGCCAGTAAATGAAAAATGTAATACATATGCAGATACAGGGTGAAATTTTGTTTAGCTGACTTTGCTGCCATGGCAGTAGGTGGTCATTGTCCCTTCAGCTGTGCTTCCAGGACACCATATGAAAAAAATTAGACCTCTTGGAGTGCTGCTATTTCATCTTTTTAGGTTTAACAGTGCTGGATGTGTGATGTAGACAGTGCATTTAGAGCAAAATTCGAGCAAGCTACAAAGAGATTACTGCATATTTCACAGCTTCATGTTTTTCCAAGAGTTACATTTATTTTAGTTATTATAATGCAGAAACTCACTTTAGAAAACAGATGGTTGGAGATCAGCTTATGTAATCAAATCTACATGAGTCATAAGGACAACCACAGACTTTCTTTCTAAAGAACAGGAACCTGAAAGGATGGGTTATAATCCTATATGTAAGTCTTGTATAAGCAACTGTCTGCCTAGTGAGATTCTACATACCTGTGAATAAGTAAAATTTATTATTGTGTTTTTATTTTTCAGAATGTTAGTGTGTGGTCTATAATTATAATTCTCTGAGATTTTCTTTACTGTGTAGTCTCTTTCTGCTAAAATGCTCTAACTGGATTCAGGCATTTAATGAGAACTTTCCCTTGAAATCACATCACCGATATTAACCAACACTATTACTTTTCCATCACTGCTTTGATCATGTTATTTCATTCTGTCTTTCTCCCTGTCATCATGTTAAGGTTTGCCACATTTGTCACAGAAGACAAAAGCCAGAGACAGTTGTACTCTTTATAAACACAGAGCAATATTTTGAATCATGATGCATTTGTTTAGACAGATAAATAGATTATTTAAATTTTAAATGATGCATCAAAGATTGAAAATACTGGTTAAATTAACAAATTTTTATAAAAATATGTGATCTTTAGAAGAGAATTCAGAGACTAAAACTCCGCCTAAATAGTTAAGGATGGCACTACCATAATGAGCGTGAAGGGTGCTTTGCAGTACACAGCACAGGCCTATGGTAATAAAATAATTTATGCCAAATTGTGCAGCTTTGGATGAGCTGAACTGTTGCTACTGTTTCTGTTTCTGACCTGTCTTTTCCTTTTGAGTGTTTCCTGTACAAGGGAAAGCTATTGTTGCATTGAAGCAGAGTAACAGGAAGGTAGCACAGAAAGAAATGAAATGCTGGTGAAAAATACTTTCTGTAAATGATTAAAGATTACAAATTATTTTTTGAGCTGAGATTTCAAAGTTCAGAGAGATAATTAGGGCCCTGTAAACAAGGTAAAATTAAATCTGCATAAAGGAAAAAAAAATTATTATTGTGCAGCATTTATACCTAGAGATTATATAGCAAAGTCAAAAGACTTAAGACATGTGATGCTGTCTATTATTCCCAGGATGTCTGCATTACATACAGAGGAAGGTGCCACCTATGGTCCAAGCTTTGCTGTCATGTTCATGATTAATGATTGTGGTATTCATGTACAATTGAGCAGCTCTTAGTTTCAAAGAGCTGCATTAATAAAACAGATACTTAGTGAGATAATATAATAATACAAATACAACAATAATAAAAGCATTGACAATAAGGCTTGGTAGGTTCTACAGTTTTGTTGAGTTATTTTTAAATCCATGTCCTTCTTAAGAGGAGTTTTCTTGGGACTGGGTAAAATATTGTTGAATTCTCAACTGGGTATGGTAGATGACACTTTTGTGTTCCCTTTTTCAGTTGCTGCCCCACCTGTTGTGTGTGCTTCCTTAATCACCAGGGTGCCAAGAGAAAGACAGGCCTGGGAATGCCATTTTAGAGATCTTTTGGCAGAAAATCCTTCCCCTGTGTGCAGAATCGCGTTCCTTTCTCGAACTCAGGTTCAAGCTAAGCCTCCTTCTTCTCTCCTCTGATCGGACAAGGTAATTGTGCAGATAGCTGCAACTGCACTGATAGATTTAAATTAAACACTACATGAGTGTGAATTATAATTTAATTTTTTTAAAATTTTTTTTTTTAATTTTTTTGCATCTTGGCACAGGCTGGACATTTATCAGTGAATATACTAAATACAGTTACAAAAGTTACAGAGAAAAACACATGTAAATGTGTTATAATGATGGAAAGGTTCAGTAGTGACACAAAAGCTCCTGTTCCCACATCACAGAAATGATCTACCGTACTGTCTCCATCACCTTCATTAAATCCATTAACAATTCCCAGCAATAGCTATTAACAGTGGTCAGTATTCTTGCATGAATTATAGCTATGCCATTTCTCATAGTAATTTCTATAACTTTTTGGTAAAAATAGTTATATTTTAAATAATCTGTTAAAATTAACCAGAAGAAAATGAGAACATACAAAGATCTTGAATAAAATTCCAGTATTTCACAAGCATTTGCTATTGATTTTTCAGGAACAGATATTACACCATGGATGAGCTAACCCAGGTTCTAAGATACCATATCCTACTAACCCAGGAAAATGGGACTGAACAGGATTCCTGTCTATTTTTTCAGGAATGTTTTGAATTTCAAACCATTACCAAAGGTCACCTCATGATTTTTATTTGGCTAAAGGCAGACAATTTTCCTTGTGGCATATATCAGTGAAAGATTACTTATGCAAAGTTTCTTATTTCAATACAGAAACTTAGTGTTGTGGCTTAATTGCACCTGCATACTTAAGACAAAGGGGATACAAGTCAATGCAATTTAATTGAGAATGTAACTAAGGAAGCATCATAGAAATTACATTCAGACAGATCAAAACTTAAATGAAGAAAGACATCAACGCTTTCCATTCATGGAGCACTGTTCTGAAGGGAGCTCAAAGCTTGTTCTGCTGAAAGGCTTAAAAAGGGATCAATTTAATGAGAGACACATTTCATTAAAAGAGGACAGTGTTAAAACTATCTGTCAAGCCTGCTTTCCTCCTAAACCATTTAACAGATGTTTATGCAGTTTAGTGAACAATCTTTAACCATCAAGGAAAGTGGTTGCCATCCCCTTTCCCTTCAAGTTTTTGTGTTCGCAGTAGCACAGTAGGTGGTGTTGGGTATGGTGTATATTTGCCCTTTGATAAGGGTTGGCTTGGACAGCCCGAATGGGATTGTTTGCCTTGGATGCATTGGGAGAGAAAAGAACAAGGCCAGAGGGTGTGGAATCTGAAAAGCTGGAATGGGAAACAAATTAGTTTGGTTGCTAGAAGGGGCCGATCACTTCCTGACTAGAACTGATGAGCTGCCAAGGACTGTCATAATGAAACATGCCAATGCCTCCTGGGGGACTGTGCTGCAGACTTCCCTCTCAACGTGCCTTTGAAGGAATTTTGAGCAGACTGATGCCAGACAAATTGGTATTGCTCTGCTGTTCCCCTTTCCTTGTAAATGCCGGAATTATTTATTATAAAAGGCCTAGGACTTTGTCATCTTTCAAATGTAAACTGTGGTGGCTTATTCTGTTTGAATCAAAATTTATGTATGCCTTAGACTGGCAAGACAGGGTGTGAGACTTCAATTTTGTGCCTGACTATCAATTAGTCAAACATTAAAAGGAGTTTAAGCAGAAAAGGCTGGATATATACCACAAGCACTGGAAAGAAATTTTAACTGCTCAAATGAAAATGTTTTCTATTTAAAGACATATAATTAATAAATTTGCACCAGGATGTCACTTTAGCTAAAATATTTTGGTTTCTTAGCATCTTTTTTGATTCCTCTGTACAGAAAAAATATTTATAGTTTCACACAATTTGTGATAGAGCTAATAAAACTTGTCAGAGTATTTTAGGTATTCTACTAGTGAAAAGTGCTGTGTATTCTGAAGTTATTTTTTGTTATTTTTACCTCCACTTTTAAAAATTTCTGTAAATACAATCATTTACCCTCTGATAGCAGTTCATATCTAGACCTTTTCTTTGCCCCAGATTTGTTGTCAGTTTATGGTAAATTGTTTTTCAGTTCAAAATTTTGAAAGTTTAATGCTGTTATCTTGACAATAAGTCTATAGAGGTGATGATTTAGGCAGAATATTAGCTTTAATTTTTTAATGGTATTTAAAGTAGTATTTTAGATGATATCTAAATATCTAATCTGAAGTAAAAGAAACAGTTTTGTAAAACGTAGAAAATAATTTCATTGTATTTTGTACTTTTCAAAGACTAGAAGATTAGAGAAACTGTTAATTTTGGATTGTAAAACATGCAAAGTGAAGTAGATACTGAAGAAACTTTATGTAAAATGAAATAAATCCCTGGCCTCTATTTGTCTCTTGTAGCCTGAACAGAAGCTTTGTGTAGTCAATAGAGACAGCATCGTCAAAGAATCAGTTATTTAAATACAGCTAGAGATGTCTTAAAAACATTCTTCATTTGCAAATTAATTACTAATTCCACTATTACTAATCCATTACTAATTCTACTAATCCTTCAGTAGTGAATCTATCATCCCATTATAAGAACAAACGGTTTAGTGACTTTGCTATTAATGTCTAACCTTAGGCCTGGATGATCTCATAAAAAAGACAGTTTAGAGATGAAACTGAATATTCCATATTTCATTACTAATTTTTTTGTATGTAAAGTGTTGTAAATTCTCAACATAGAATTAATTATTGGAAAAGTATAATTTCTATTCCACTATCTGTCCAAGAAAAGCATTTTATTTATTCTCTAAGTCTAACCTGATTTATCTGAGGTTTAGACTATTCTCAATCTTTTTTCTGTCACATTTACAAAACCCAAATTGCTTCTATAAGTTGCTTTAAATAATGTCACAAAAACTTCAAATTTTCATTAAAAATTCTTTATTTTGAGTCATTTTTTTGAAGGTTTTATTTGGTTTCAGAAAAATCCTATGCATCTCTGTTTATTCTGTCTACTCTGACATTATTAAGGTTTTGGTATGACTCTCAGGTTGCATCCCAATTGTAGTGCATTGCTGTAGTTTCCTGTCAGAAGGAAAAATCTGAAGTTTGCCAGCACTGAAGACTCCTGAGACTTTCTTCCATTGCTTGAGCATATACCTAGTACCTCTTTGGTGCTGTGGGATCCACTGCTGAGCCTCCAAAGAGAAATCCAGGAGGGAGGGAGTTTCCCACAGGTTCTGAGCTGCATCTGCCAACTTCATGTTGATGCTTCAGCAGGTCCCCTGTGGCCCTTGGTGCTTATAAGTGAGCAGCTGAAGTCAGCTTTTGTTTTGATTTATGCTCCAGGAAGCCAAAGTTTGCAATCCATGATGATAACTATATTGTGGGTTTGTGTAATCAAAAGGCTTCTGTGTCTCCTCAGTGATGACTTCAGACACTTAATTTCCTTATTTTCTGTTGTCTATCACCATAACCATAATTTCTTACACCAACTGTAAAAAGAAATTTTCTTCACTTACACAGCCAGAAAATTTTATCCAAGAAGAATCAGCATCCAGGTGTGATGAAACAAAGCATTATAATTGCATGATGAGAGCAGAGAGTAAACTGGAACTTTGTTGATGCAATCTATTAAATATAGTTTTTATTTTCTTCCCTTTTTCTTTTTAGCATACTGATTTTAATTTAGTTTTATTTATCCTTGAATGATATTGAATTTTGGTAGACTTGGTTTGGTGGACTTTGGTTTAACCCCAGCCAGCAACCAAGTCATACACAGCTACTCACTCACCCCCACCAGCTGGATCAGGGAGACAATCAGAAGGGTAAAAGAAAACCCATGAATTGAGATAAAGACAGTTTAAAAGGCAAAGCAAAAACCACACACATAGGCAAAGGAAATGAGAAATTAATTCACTGCTTCCCATGGGGTGGGCAGCTGTTCAGCTGTCTCCAAGAGAGCCCCATTATGTGCAATGTTGACTTGGGAAGTCAAATGTCCCTACCTTCCTCCCTCTTTCCCCCAGTTTACATACTAAGCATGATGGCATATGATCTGGAATGTCCCTTTGTTCACTTGGGGTCACCTGTTCCAGCTGTGTCTCCTCCCAGTCTCCCACAAACCCCCAACTTCTTCTTCCGTGTGGCAGTACCAGAAGCAGAAAAGGTCTTGGCTCTGTCTAAGCCCTGCTCAGCAGCAACCAAAAATATATATATATATTATTAACACCTCATTGAACACAACACCAGCCACTGTGGAAAAAAACACCTCTATCCCAGCCCAAACCAGCATGTTGGCAAAGAGAATTTAATTTGTCTAAATTTAAGGAATATGCAGGATTGTAATTTTCAAAGGATATCTGGAAGACTGATACACTTCCATCTTTCAGGAAAAATGGAGTTTAAACAAAGCTAGCTGAATTCTGGGCAGAAAGTAAGCTATTGAAATTTTGGGAAGAAAAATTTCCTTTCTTCTGAGAAGAAATAACATTTCTGCTGTGGGAAAGTAGAATGAGATAAACATGGTCTCAAAAAGAAAACTCAAAGGTGCAGGACATGTAAAGGAAAAAATTTTCTCCCTTAAAGGATTCAAGAGATGCTCACTGCAGTAGCCTAAATTTACTGTAAAAGACTGAATGGAATCAGGAAACAAGTTTTTTCTGTTTTCTCCTTCTTCATCTTTAGGGTAAGTGAAAGTGGAATATAAATGTTACAATATACTATGATTTGGTGTCTATGCCTAAATAAGACCAAAGACTTTGGGGGGAGGGGAAAATGTATATTATATAACTTCTTATCTGAGCCATTGTTTTCTGACACAGTGTAGATTATTTATGAAGTAACGTGTTTTTGAACGACGTATGCAAACCCTCAGTTTACGACAATAAGCTAAGTTGTCCTCAGGACAACTGACCCCCTGAGAGGTAGATGGGGACAGGGAGCAGAATAGCCCCCCTGTAATCTAGGTGGGAGCAGTTAGTGACCTGCTGAGCTACTTAGATGCTCACAAATCCATGGGATTAGATGGACAAAAACTAGGATCCATCCTAGGGTGATGAGGGAGGTGGTAGAAGAACTCGCCAAGACGCTCTCCATAATTTGTAATCAATCCTGGCTCACTGGGGAGTTCCCAGATGACTGGAAGCTGGCCAGTGTGACACCCATCCATAAGAAGGGCCAGAAAGAGGATCTAGGGAACCACAGACCTGTCAGCCTGACCTTGGTGCCCAGCAATATTATGGAACAGATCATCTTGAGCATGATCACATGGCACATACACCAGGGCATCAGACTAGAGGGGCAGGTCCTGCCTGAGCAACCTGATCTCCTCTTATGAACAGGTGGCCTGCCTATGTATGCTGTCTACCTGGATGTCAGTAAAGCATTTGGCACTATCTCCCACAGCATACTCCTGGGGAAGCTGGCAGCCTGTGGCTTGGACAGGTGTACCCTTTGCTGGGTTAAGAGCTGGCTGGGTGCCTGAGCCCAGAGAGTGGTGGTGAATGGTTCTGCATCCAACTGGCAGCAGATGTCTAGTGCTGTTCTCTGGGGAAAAATGCTGGGCCCTGTCCTGGTCTAGTTGACCTTAGTGCCATGGTGTAGTTGACAAGGTGGTGTTAGGTCATAGGCTGAACTCAATGATCTCAAAGGTATTTTCCAACCTAGCTGATTCTGTGATTCTGTAATTCTGTGATTTTTTTTTTTTTTTGTTCTATCTGCTACCTCCTACCTCCACCTCTGAATGAATATCTGCCAGCTATTTACATGCTTTTGAGAGTTTCCTTATGCACTTGATGATGATCAAAGGATAGATTTTTTTATGGTACTTAGACTCATGAAGATGCAGATAAGCACCAGTGAGAATTAGATGCTTAGGTACCTTTGAAAATTTCATTTGATGACTGTTAAGAGCTAGAAGTTCCCTTAAAAATCTTGTCATGTATACTTAATGCCTATCCATATTACCAAAAGGGACTGTGAATTGGGATTTATGTAATGATTTTTTTCAGCTCATTTATAAGCCTTTGAGAATAGATCAAAATTTACTTTGATTGACTTTCCAAATGGACATTGAATCATTCTTTCATTATCCTCTTATTTTCAACTGAATAGCTGGATAACAGGAAAGGTATTCCATTCTTTTATCTTGTACAGAAGTGGAAAAGAAATACAGTGCTGAGAAAAAAATGGCATGGAGAGGGAATAAAATTGTAATAAGGATGTTCCTAATCCTGCTATTCATCCTCTATTGTAGGCAGACAGCTGAAAACAGGCTAGGGGATTATTATACTATGGGAAGTGTATTATGCAAACACACACAAGAGAATAGCAATGTGACCAAAAACCAGAGTATTATCTTCTTTCCTGTATTTCTGTTTCCTTGTGCCCTTAGAGGCTCTGCCTAATGCAGAAGGCCGAGTTGTGCATGAGTCTTTTCCATGGACCACAACTTTAGTCAGTGACAGAGCATCCAGAGCTGTGTTTTTACTAATGGTCCATAACAACTGAAATGTTCAGATCCAGTGGCGAAGCCCTGTGCTAGCCTTCATCTCAGTTACAGCTGTTCATATTGTGAGCATTTCCATGTGCCCCATAACTAGCAAAATGGATTCGTGGTACCCAAATAGCAGAATGTCAGCTTCCAGGATATGTGTTGTTGAGCTTTAGAGTGTTATGAAGAATTTTAGGCTCTTCATAAATGGACTTTTTCCTAACAGCTTGGTTCTCTAGGAATCATGTTTTTTCCTCAGAGCTACATGTTGATGTTTTGGACATCATGCCCTCCTCAGACCCAGCTGCCCCAGGGGTCTGTGGGACTTCTGAAACAAGTTTAATTTTAAAATGCCTTCTAGGGGTGGGTTAAATTTTGATTAGTTTATAATAGCTTTTGTCATAGCAAGCATTAAAAAACTGGAAAATCAGATTATGGCTTCCGTTCCCTTTCCTAAAATGCACAGAGCTGTGCATCTGAGGCTGTGGTGTTGATGCATTTTTTGACTACATAAATTTAAAAACCTTACATTTTTTCCTCACGGCAACTGTAGAAAACTGAGATAAAATATCTCCACACTAAAAAAAACCAACTTATTTCTTTTTGATTTTAGAACACTTTCTGTTCTGGTTCAGTGACTTCTACTGGAAGTTTGTCAGTCTTTTTCTTTTCAATTTTCTTGTATTATTATTTTTAACTCTCGTATCACTGTTAAACATTTTTTTAGTGTTATATGTTTAAAAGCTTCTAGATTCTTTGTGTTTTCTGCAAAATGTTGACGATAGGTGCACAATGTAATGAACTAAAAACAGGCTGTCCTCCACCTTTCCTAAAAACAGGATCTTTGTTTCCCTTGAGTGAAATATTCAAGAGCCTAGAAACATGCCTCGACCACTAGAAACAATAGAAAAAAGGAACCACACTGTTATCAATTTATTCACTTTTAAAGACTTTTAAAATTTTCATGCCATTTAAAATATTGCTTCACTTTTTTGCTCTCCATTTGCATGAGTCATGTCTGTGTCCACCCCACCTCTGCAGTGTTGTGCAGAATTCCAAACCCTTCCATTTCAGTTTCTGTAACTCTTATTGTAGAGCTTGCAGAATGTACCATAAAATAGATACATAAAAACCACTCAAACTAGTTATGTTAATGCTTGATTTTACTCCAGATCGTGCAGACAACAGTATCAATTACATGGAACTACCATGCTCGTACTAGTTAATGAAGCGGAAGAACAAAGTGTTATTAAGAGGCAATTCAAAAACTGTGTTAAAAAACACGTATGTATTTCCTCCTGTTGCTGATTTTCAGGCCATAGATAACACATATTTTAATTTAATTCCAACTACCTGGTTCAATCCTTTGCAAAATTGAAAAAAAAACAACATCAGAAGTGAGACATAAAGAGCAAAACCGACTAAAATAATAAACATTAATTTTCCTCTCTGATCCTCTTTGAATTTGGAATTCTTTCTGAATACTGATTTTTTTTTCCCTGGCAATAGTACATGCAAAAGCCATTGTATTCAAAATGCTTCTTAATATTTCTGTTTTCTTTTATTGGTTGTGTAGCATTAGGGTTTTTCTGGTTGCGTAATATTAGGGTACTTTAAGCTCAAAGATGACTTCTGATTTGCAGAATGAAGTGTTTAGCATTAAATGTATAAAATATCTAAATTTATGCTTTCTCTTTTTACTAAGGGAAAGTCACTAATGAACTTGAATATATGCTTTAACTTATTCATTTTGGTGTTCACTGTTTTCAGTAAGTTTAAGAAAGTTTAAGAAAGTTATGGTTTAAGAAGGCTATGAACCATAATAACATTTAACATGATGTCACTTTTTGCTCCGACAAAACCTCACAGAAGTCTTTTGGCATAATTCACGTTGTAATAACACAGGAGTGCAACATTTCCTCTTGCTATTGTTTTTCTACCTGCAAGTAATATATACTTTTTCATGTTGTGTTTTTTCTCAATGCTTTAATAAAGTTGTTATTTTTATATGTATGTTAGAGAGCTTTTTTAGAGCACTTTTAACTCACACTTGAAAGTAGCATCTGAGAATTATTGTCCAGACAGATTATAGCAATTCAGTTTTTAATTCATTATAAAAGATTAAAAAAAGATTAAAGAAAGATTTCAGCTGTACCTAAGTTGCTATATAGTCTTTTGATGATTGATCAGAAAACACTGCATTTCAGAAGGATCTAGTAGAGCATGTAGTGATAGTACAAGGGGATTGCCTTTAATCTGAAGGGGGGTAGATTCAGATTAGCTATTCTGAAGAAATTTTTTCAGAGGGTTGAGACAGTGGGATAGAATGCCCTGAGACTCCTGATCCCTGGAGTTGTTTGAGTCCAGGCTGGATGGGACTTAGTGCAAGTTGGTCTTGGAAAAAGTGTCTCTGTCCATGGCAGAGGGGATTGGAACTAGATGGTTTTTAAGGTTCCTTCCAATCCAACTATTCTATGAATCTAGGATCTTTTACAAATCTGTGAAGCTGGGAAACTAGAATAAGATAACTGGGAAACATGTTTTGTCAACAAAGAGGAACACATACCCTCAAGTTGAGCAACTAGAGAATTAATTTATGATACAGATTGTGACTTTGTTTTGTTGATTTCCTAAAAAGATTTCTTTTTAGCATTCAAGCACAGCATATATCATTCTTCCAGAAATACCCCACAGAAAGAATCTCATTAAAAAGAAAAACAACAAAAACCCCAGGAGACATCTGGGAAAAGCTGTTGTGTTGGTGAAAAATTAAGCTGCCTTTTCTATTTGTTTTTATATTTTGTTGTTTGCCTTTTATCTGCTCAGACCATTATCTTCACTTTTTAATATAATTTCCTCTCTATTTGTATTATGAAAATTCATTTATCACAGTTATATTGCACTGTATCTGTGGTGTCTTAACCCTGGCTGGATGCCAGATTCCCACCATAGTTACTGTGTCACTTGCCTCCTCAGCTGGACAGGGAGAGAAAATAAAAGGAGGGACTTGTCAATTCAGATAGGGATCACTCACCAGTTATAGTCATGGGCAACACAGAATTGACTTGTGGAAATAAACTGAATTTATTACCAATCAAATCAGGGTAATTAGAATTAAAACCTAAATCTTTAAACATCTTCCTTCCACTCCTCCCTTCTTCACAGGCTTACTTTCTCTCCTGAATTCTCTACCTCTTTCCCATTTGAGCAGCACATAAAGGTGGTGCATGGGGGTTGTGGTCAGTTTATAACACCTGTTCTGCTGCTTTTTCCTTCTCAGTGTGAGGACTCCTCACACTTCTGCTCGAGCATTGGTTCCTCCCACAGGGACAGCCCTCCATGAACTTCTCCAATATAAGTCCATCCCACGGGCTGCAGTTCTGAATGAATTGCTTCAGCATGCACCCCTTCCATGGGGTGCAGTCTTTCAGAAATAGGCTGCTCCAGTGCGGGTCCCCTGCAGGCTCACAAGTCCTGCATATGCCCCGCTCTGCACAGGTCCACAGGTCCTGCCAGGAGCCTGAGTCAGCACTGGCTTCCCACATGGTCACAGCCTCCATTGGGCATCCACCTTCTCCAGCGTGGGGCCCTCCATGGACTGCAGTGGGTCTCTGCACCCCCATGGTCCTCCACGGGCTGCAGGGGCACAGCTGCCATGGTCCTCACGTGGGCTGCGGGGGATCTCAGCTCCAGCACTTGGAGTACCTTCTTCCCTTCTTCACTGTCCTGGCTGCTGCAGAGCTGAGGCACGCATTTTCACTCCTCTCTCTGGCTGCTAATGCTATTGTAGAATAATTTATATTATTTAATACAAATTTCCCAGAGGTGCTACCACCTTCACTGATGGACTTGTCAGTGGCCAGCAGTGGGTCTGTCTGGGAGACAACTGGCATTGGCTTCACTGGATGTACAGGAGGCTTCTGGCAGCTTCTCACAGAAATCAGCTGTGTAGTCCCCCTGCTACCAAAACCTTTTTGTACAAACTAGTACACTGTCAAAGAAACACTGGCTACATTTAATACAAAAGTGACTGTTTATTTTTTTGTATATTGTTAGTTAAAAGACTAAAGAAAGACTTCAATGGGTCAAACATTTAACAAAGGATCATTTAGTTTTCTGTTTCAGTTTGGGAACTGGATCCAAAATATTTGTGGCAAGAGCTCAGCAGTCACACTATACAACTTAATGGATAATACTGTAGGAAAGCATATTAAAAAAAAATCAGAGTGGGACTAATAAATCTATGTTGCAGGTAGTTAATGGATTCAATTCATCCCTGATGAAACTTCATATTGGAGAATGAGACAAATCTGGCCTTTCTGTATTTATGCTTTATCTGATTCATAAAACACAAAAAAATATTGGTACTAAGACAGGGCTTTATTTCTCTATGAGTTCTAAAACGCAGAAGATACATTCTTTGTAAGCTATGAAGCATGGACTCAGCATTAGTGTCATTTTGGGACTTCTTTGTAATAGTGTTTAAGAAATATTTGAGAAAAAATATTAGTAGATGCAACTCTAATTCTTACGTACCCATAGCTTACCAGCTGCAGACTAGGGACTTTCACTTCAGGATGCAACATGTTACTTGTTTGGTGTCTATATGAAGAATAAAATGTGTGGTAGAAAGGTACAGTCCTCTGATTTCTTGCTCCCCCTTCACACTCCACTTTCTGGTTCAGGACTTATCTGATATTACAAGTGCGTGTAAGCCAGTGTTTGAAATTGTTTCTTCAAAGGCTTAAATATATTTTGAAAACAAATTGCTTGTTAGCAAATTTTAGAACTTTTAGGCAGATGATTTTGTAAACCCAAGTGTACAATTCTTTTCAAATGAATTAAATTCCACTAGTTTAATTTCCATGAAAGTTAATGACAATGATCAAATTATTTCCATAATTACCAAATTGAACCTAGAGGAGAAGTTCTTCTATGGGTAAGCTAGGTTCTTAAAACAAAATGTAATAAGGAAAAGCTATCCATAAAAGAGTTAGCCTTCTCATGGAAAATCTAGGGGGTTTTTAACATCCTTATAAAAACTGAGAGTGAATTTGCATTCAGTTATCACAGGCATGTATTGCAAATTCAAGATGTCAGCCTTACAACTTTGCTTGCATTCATGTTTTCTAGAATAAAAATTACAGTAATGTTCAAACATCATCTTCACATCTTTTAGATGACATGAAGAATTTTCAAAGCTTTGGCTTTGAAAGTGGTACAAGATAAAACATGAGAGTAACTGTGTCTTGAGTGCGTGGGAGACTAGAGTATTGGCATGAAAATTTATGTACCCTTATACAATTTTCTTCCAAAAGATAATTGCTTTTATCCTTGTGTAACAGCAAGGGGTTTCTACTGTATCATTTAAAACTGTGTGAGCTCAGTCTCTATTGAGATGTTTTACTGCATCAGACTGATTCATTTAATGCACCAAAAAAATACAGAGATATGTGTAATTTTCAAGTAGAAAATACATACTGTATGATGTAATGCTCTAGAAAAGATGATTCAATAGTTTGCTCTCTCTGGAGTGTGTTTTTGGAACATTGCCTCTAATATAGGTGCTGTGGCTGATTTTAATATGAGCTTTCTGCCAGTTGGTAAATATTTCTTGGGCATACTATTGGCATCTTTTTTCCATATTAGCTTCCTCCTTGTCTGCTTTTCAGTCTGTGTCCCAGGAAGAGGAGTAGCATATAGGTATACCTATAACAGAAACATTGCTCTGAAGGTTGCTAACAGGCTCAAATCGTGACACAGGTGAAATCCAAACCTAATTTTTCATAAATATTGTGGGCTATATTCATAAAAATGCAAATGTTTGTGCCCCTGGTAAATATAACTTACTGAAAAATGAAGAAAAATTCATCCACTCACTTTAATTTTTACAAATCCACTCTTTGCTTCTAGTAATGACTCATTCTAATTTAATTCTACATTATAAGAGGGAGTGGGTACACAAACATATTTCTCACATCATACATGAGACCACAAGGATTGTAGTGTTCAATTTCTCACTGGTGTTATGTTCTAGTGCTGTGTTAAAACCACACAGCCATGAAAAGCATTGTATTGGTGTAACTATACAATTACAAACCATGACTGAATAGTAACTGACTTATTTTCAAAACCAGGAAAGGACTAGGAAATGGAGAGACAGAAGGAATTGAGGTAATAAAGTATGTATTCACTTTATTGTCACCAGTAGTATGTAGGAGTTTGGGACCTGCTAATGAAACATGAGATGAAAGGACATAATTTCTCAGTTGACAGATTAGTTCTCTTTTATTTCTGAATTGCTTTAATTTCTTTTCTTATTCAGAAGAAAACATTGTGCCATGTGAATGTTTTAACTTATCTATATTTTCTGCAAACACAAGATTAGCACACAAGAAATCATGCAAATTTCCCTGCTTTGCAATCCCAGGATGAAGACCCTTTCTATTCTCCCTATTAGTAATGCTATGCTCTCTTTTCTTTATTTGGTGCTATATTCTTTTTCAAAAGTGTTCCTAAAGTAAGACGTCTTATCTATCCCAATATATGCTTTATATTCCATTTACTCTTTGTAACACTTGCATTTATGTACAGTTTCTGCATCTATTGTAGTGCACATCTCAGTACTGGATTCAATCCTGCATCCTCACACCTTTTCCAGTGAATTACCATGGGGAATCCATAATTTTCTACAATTTAAAAAAAAAGGCAAACAAAAAAAAGGGTCCTTCCTTTCCGGGAGACTTCCAGTCTTCCTAAATTTGAAGGACCCCATCCAGGTCCTAGATCAGGTGTCTACCCCCTTTTGTTTTCTGATGTTGCTGCTGCAGTGACCTGGTACCACCATGTCCTTCTCTGCAGCTGTTCCCCTTTAGATATGGAAGTGGGGGGATGGTGGCAGGCTTTTCATGTCCCTTCAAGCTGTCACAACAATTTGGTCTTCAGGAGCTGGTGCTGAGTATCAGCATGCCATTCTTAGCAGCACTGCTGATTATTTTCCATTAAATAATAGCTACTTTTTCAAAACGTAACACCTGAATATAACTGGAATGTATTTTACAGTGTTTATAAAGGAGGTGTTTTAAATAACAGAATTGTCCTTTATGTAAAACAAAACCTTATAATTGTATGTTGTCTTACCAGTTACTCCAGTTAGTATGACATGTATTCTGAGGGAGAGGGCAAGCCTAATATTGTATATAACAAGTCCCATTCTATACCAAGTACGATTCTATTGATATTTATTTAGGGAGGTTTTGAGATGCTTACTCCTGTATACTTCAAATATTTCCTTGAGTGCATTAAACAAGATTGACCACTTCTAACTGTGGCTCCACACTATGGAAATTAAACCCATAATTTTAATTTAATTTTTGGAATTTTACGTCTCTAACTATATGTAAGATGTAGCTGTCTAACTTTTTTTCTTTGTTCTTCTCTATTTAATCTGAAGAATTCTCTTATTTGTTTCAGTGTTCATGATAACCTGCTAAATTTTCTACTCTTACACATAGTTTTGTTTCTTGAAATCTTAGTTTTCATTGATTTGCTTATTTGTGGTAACATTAATAGAGGTATTTTTATGCACTTTGTAACATAGGATCTTCCTCTTCTGTTAAAGTCAATAGTTGTGAAAAATTCCTGAACTCCTTAATGAATGCCTTAAAAATGTTCATATTCACAGACTTTTGAATATCATTGAAGCGCTTCTGTAAATTAATAAAAGATCCCATCTTCTTCCTTTTTTGAACATATGGAACATGAGTTGATATTTTTTCTTAGGACTCAGACTTCAAAAATATGATCAAAACAGATTTTGTTCATCTGCTCATTTTCAAATAGGAAATTCCCCGGGCCTTTCCCTTCCAGCAAAAACCAGCAGTACCAGAATTACAGGCAATTTTTGTGTGTTTTTTTTTTTAATTTATTTTTTTTTAGCCTGGGTTTGAAGATTTTTCTCTGTAGTGAACATATTTTTTTTTAACTGCTGTGACGCCCTTTCCAGTTTTTGATATATTCACTTCAAAGCTTTGCTGCTTAGTGTGTGAAATTCATCTATCTTCTGGCAAAATCCAGGCTTTCAATTTTGACAATTCATTTAGTGTGTTTATTATATTCTATATGAAATAATTCACTTCCCATTACCCTTATGCATCATCTCTTGCCTTCCTTTTTTATTTGGATTATTAAGTCATTACTTAGTCCACTCATATATTCTGCATTAAAATACATCTCCAAACTCTCAGAATTGTTTATGGTCATACATATGCAGTTTAAATGCAATATCCAGGTTTTCCAGTAGAATACATTATTCTCCAGCATATGTACAGATAGACTCTGTGAAGGATCTTACACAGTTCCAGATGTTTTTCACAGAATCACAGAATGGGTTCAAAGGGACCACAATGGGTAATCTGGTCCAACCCCCTTGTTCATTCAGGGTCATCCTAGAGCACAGGGCACAGGATTGTGTTCAGATGGTTCTTGAATATCTCCAGTGAGGGAAAATCCACAACCTCTCTGGGCAACTGTTCTAGTGCTTGGTCACCCACACAGTGAAGACGTTCATCATGTTCAAGTAGAACTTCTTATGCATCAGTTTCTACCCCTTACCTCTTGTCACCACCGAGAAGAGCCTTGTTCCACTCTCTTTATGAGGTCCCCTCCTGTTGTCCCTGAAAATAAGCCTTCTGATTTGTTTTAGTATAGTGGAGTCAGTTCTCATGAATTGTAAGATAATCAAGAATCATGTTTGTATTCTTTTGTGAAAAGATATAACCTGATGGACTTCTCAAGTGACCAGTGGAGATGGAGAGGTGGTAACTTCTCTGTCCAGTCTCTGATCACTGTCTAGAAACTTATATATACAAAGTCAACAATAAACTAGAGACTTCTTTTCTTCTTTTCTACCTTAACATCTGTTGTGTGTGTTACTCTGTGTTTCTATCTGCGTCACAGTAACACCTTCCCACTTGTCTACAGGCTGAACAGGCCCAGCTCCTCCCAGCCTTTCCTCACGAGAGCTGCTCCCATCCCTTACTCATCTTCGTTGCCCTCCATCGGACCTGCTCCAGGAGCTCCATGTCTCTCTTGCCCTGAGGAGCCCAGAACTGGACACAGCACTCCTGACGTGTCCTCACCAGGGCTGAACAGAGGGGCAGGATCACCTCCCTCAGCCTGCTGCCAATGCTCTTCCTAAAGCCTCACAAGATCCCATTGGCTTTCTTGGCCATATGGACACTCTGCTGGCCCATGGACAGTGTGTTGTCCACAAGGAACCTGAGGTCCTTCTCTGATGAGCTGCTTCCCAGCAGGTCAGCCCCCAGCCTGTGCTGGTGCAGGGGGCTATTCCTCCCCAGCTGCAGGACCCTGTATTTGCCTTTGTTGAATTTCAGACAGTTCCCAACTCTCCAAGGTCCTTCATACTCATGGCTAGAAAACTTATTTACCACAGCTACAATAAGACATGTTCCTTGAAATTAGATTTTAGAAAACACTTCAGAGAATGAAAATGCTGGGACTTTACCTTTAGTTATCATTTTGTTCAGTTCTACTCTTCAGATTTCAGTGAGTTATGAGTAAACTTCAAAAAAAGCTTTCTGTGATCTCTCCTAAAATTTCGCCCTTCTGGTTAGCTTTATAGAAACACAAGAAAAAGCTTTATATTACCTTTCAGATGTGAAGTAATGAATTAGCATGTTTTGGGTCTGGTTTAGTTGTTGTGTTTATTTCTGGCTTTGCTGAGTTGGTTTGTTTGTTTTGTTTTTTTTTAAGGGACTGGTTTTCTTTGAATAGAGATGTACAGAAGATGAAGATAGGTCAGCTTGGGACTCCATGAAACCATACCAACATTTTCATTAAAAGGTATCAAATAGACAAGACAATAAAACAAATTTTTATTTAGTAAGAACTAATTTTTTTATATGAGTGAGAGCAGGCTGTGACTAATTCCATGGAAATTGATTTTGCGGTATTATGAAACAGTATTCCACACAGTCTCAATTTCTTAGATATTGTTTTATCATAGAAATATTGTATATGTTTGTAATTCTCCCTTTCTTTATCAACACATTTAGTTCTTAGATGCTTATTCTTCAGAGATTTGTTCTAAAATGAGGGTTAGAGACCAGTTCTCATTAAACTGCCTTGAGATTATGGTACTTTCTGAAAATTTTATGAACTATTTTTACTTTCATTTTCTTCTCTTGTCTTTTTGAATAGAGCAATACTAGCAATTTACTGTCTCGTGTTGTCCTGTGCAGAGACTAAGGTTAACACTTGCAATACAAATCAAAAATTGATACTTCCTTTTTTTTTTTTTTTCCCCCTTGGTAGGGAGCATTTTGGATTACATATTTGCCCTACTGAGAGCTGCAGGATTCTGTAAAACCTGTATTGAAACCCATGTCTTCATCATTATCTCACTTCTAAGTATTCTTATAATTACCAATGTAGCAGGGTTTCTGTTGCTGCAAAGATGAATAAATTAATCTCAAGTGGTCCATTATCAAAGGTGGAAAAGTCCTCATTTTTACAAGTGTAAAATAATAATCCATATTCTGATTACCAGAAAACATTGATTAATTGCTATTAAATAAGCACTATCTGAAAAATTATGACTATTTAAAGCGCAGTTACTTTTTAGGTGTGTTTAAGGAAAGAAATCACCATCATGTCCACATGCATATCTCTGTCATATAACTCCTCATACTACCAAACTAAATTAAAATTAAATAAATATGATAGTCATTTCAAGTTTAATACTCTTTTTCAAACTCCTCCAATACTCAGCAGTTTCATCATGGGCCCAGGGGAACACAACTGCTGTATTTACAGAGACAGCTGCTTTAGTATCTTGAGCTAATTCATCAAAAGGCTTTCACTATAGGACAGGGAGTTTGAATTACAGTTGTAGTCAGTACCATGGAGTTAATAGATGTGATGATTTTTGTCAATGTTGTCCTACTCCTTTTGCTTTGTAAACGAAAGAGTGCATTTCTTTGGGCAGCAAGGAGTGAGATGGACTTTGAGCCCCAGACTGCATAAACCTGTGAGTGAGGAGGCTGCACACATGGAGACAGCAGTTCTTTCCAGTCAGCAAAACTCAGAACATGTTCCAGGAATGATTCATGCTTCTGTTTACCAACATCCTTGCCTCTGCTTTACATGCAGAAATCTCTGCTGAGAAATGGTTTTCTGACAAAGCTGAGGTAAATTTCTTATTGAAGAATTTCTTCCTCTGATATTCTGGCATTTTAAACTATAGTAACTGGTGCAAATATAGTTTGTGTGAAGCGCTAATAGCAATATGTGAAGTCTGTCTACCTGTAATATAGTCTTTTTTCCATTTATAACCTCCTACTGTTGTAATCAGAAAAATAATGGTTAGAATACTATTCACTCCATCGTAGAAACAGATTATTTTTATTGTTTGGTAAATACATGTGCTTTAGGGTACATTTATGCACTGATGACTGGCAACTAAGAATTTATAAGAAATATGTATTAATCATATATTTCTTCAGCATTTCTATTTCAGTTTTCAACGTCCACTTTTATCTTTATAAAAATACTTATGCAGGAAACTAAGAGACTGTCTCCTTTCTTGTCCAGTACTGTACGTGAATCAATGTTGTAAGTAGTTGCAAGGCAGTAAGGGATGACATGGACTGTAATGTATGGGATAGACAGCTTTTCTTAGAAGAGTGAGCAATACACAGCATAACTGGAAAAATGCTTTTTGCTGCATTCTCTCTCATCTTGATTTTTATCAGAGTATGTTTCCTTTATCAGAGTATGTTTCCTTCAAGTCTGTCTCCCTTTTCCTCCTTCCCAAATAGAGTCTGTACCCTGTTTGCCATCAAGTCACATCATCTAAACATCATGGTGGAAAGGAAGATGTGCTCTGCTAGGTTCATCACTATCTGGAAATACTAGTGCCTCTGAGAGAGCCTACTGCTCTGACAAAGGAGAAGAATTAGTAGTGTATTAGAAAATCAAAGAGGTGTGAGTGTAAAATACTTTTTTTTAACCTCAATTCCAAAGGTGGTGTTTTTCCTTTTATGACTAGGAAACAGATGCATTTATTGTAGCAAGCGATAACTCTTCCTCTAAGAGCGCTATAGCAAAATATAATGTATTTTTTGAATATTTTTATTTTTTTGTATATTTTGTATATATTTTATGTATATCTTCATAAAGGTCTAGTCAAGCAGAAGATAATTATTAATTTGGGGCGTTTATGTCAGCAACATTCATACACATTCTGTAAATATTTTTCACTTAGAAAAATATTTCTTTTTCATTTATAAGAATATTAGTTACAGAATCCACAGATTTATTGATTACTCCTGATGATGAACACAGAGTTACCTTTATGTCAATAATGATTATTTTATGGTTTACCATGTTTGTAATTTCAAAATAAATAATGCAATTGCATTTAGTTCTCTGACAGGAATAATTAACTACCTCTGCACAGTGTTTCCATAGCACATATCTGCCAGTGATTTAGATTGTTTGTGTACTCATGCTACAACTGACAAGGGCAAGGGAGAAGACATCTGTCATCTAATTTATTTTTCACTGAATTATGTATATAAAGTAAATACTGGTTATGCATTAAAGTTAGTGAGATAGAACATTTCTTTGCATATTTTTTTCTGCTTCTAAACTGCCACTTTCATAGCTTTATGTTCAGAAAATGAATGAAAGCCTTCTATGCCTTCTGTTGCCTGTAGTACAAATTTCAGAGCTCTCTTAGGGGAAAAGAGCTAATAGAACAGTGTTCAATGAATCTATCCTCTGATGGATAGATTTCTCTTATTTGTAGTGAGTGTAGAATGAAAAAGACTTTTTTATTCACTTCTCATAGGGAAGTAGCTAGTATGTTGTCCTGTCTTCCAGTCTGTAAATATTAATCCCAGCATCTCTGTTTGATAGGTACCTGCCTCCTCGTTAAGCACTGGTCTGAAAAATGAGTTACTCTTTCCATATGAATTATTTCCTTCAATAGAATTAGCACACTATATGAATAAAACTCCTTTTACCTTTATGCTCTGTGAAGTTTCACAATACTTCAAGACAATCCTTCAGACTGATTTTGATGTGTTCCTCTCAAGTTCAGTTCAGGTCTGGTATCTGTTTTTGTCCTTGGCTTCATGAAAGAACATGCACACAGAAAGTCTTCACTCCTTTTTCTTTGAGCCTTGAAAGTTACCTGCCTTTAATTACCTCTGTAACAAAATAAGCACTGAACTTTTAATGCCACAAGGATAATAGGAACATTCAATGGTATTTACAAGATCTTTTGTTTCTTTTTATCTTAGTACATTTCTAATTATACTTTTTATTTATATTACAGAAGTGCTGAAGAATTCCAATTAGGAATGAGCCCCTTCTGTATTAATGTTCTATGGAAAAAGGATTGTGCCATGCCCTGAGGAATTTGGAGTTTGATTTAATTCGCAAAACTGAATTAATTTAATAATTTCAAAGAATAGCTGTTATAAAGCAAGTCTATTCTATCAACCTGTGTGATTTTAGCTGTGGTGTTTTATGCTTTACTTTGATATCCAGCTTTTAAAATCAGATGCCCAAGCTATGAGCCTCACTTTGGTTGTTTTTACCTACCCTAACTTCCCCCCTCTGGAAGATTTAGTCCTTGAAGATAGAAACAAATGTTTGAAAAAGTGAGCTTTCTTGGCTGCAGTGAAGAAAGGAAAAAAAAACATTTTGAAAACTATTTCATGAGATTAGGGCCTTTTAGGTTGTGAATGTTTATGGCTTTCAGTTAACTGGAAAATTCATAGCTCGAATTGGTTAAGTTGGTCAGAGTTATACAATACTGAGTAGCATAAATACATAGGCATTTGCATTTATATTTCCAGGACAGTTTAAAAAGTGAGTCAGTTTACACACATAGAAGACTGGTATGCACACCAAGGAAATATCCAGACTGTAATTATTTTTAAACATTAATCATGTGTCATCACAATGTCATTCTCTTAAAAAGGGTTTCACTGAAGTCCTACTCTTGCTTGTCGTCCTACAACTACAGTGTGGATCAGAAAAACCTCATGAGCAACAGGAAACCTAGGTGGGAACAGATACAGTATGCAGAAATCTTAATATTGTGGTGAAGTCATTTGATAATTTCCCTGAAATTACTGGAGTCTTGTGTCAGTTTCTCTCCTGATGCCCCAGGACACACAGCGATCAGTGGAGCCAGAGCCATTGTCCCAAAACATCCAGATGCCAAAACATTTTGTCAAAACATCTGATGGTGAACTGTTTTGAATCTAAGTATTCATAATTAATATTGTACTAGGCACATTGATATTTTTTTTTCTGGATACATGATGAATGACAATTGGTATTACGGTCCTAACAAAACCTGTGGTATTTTTATTTATCACACTGATTTTTTCAGACTCTATATTAAAAATTTTATATCATAACATTATTATAATGGGACAGTTGATTTTTTCAGGCTAATTGAATGAAGACAAATAATTTATTTTAATCTTTCTAATTGCATAATTATTCTCAAAAATATGTTTATGACTAAAAAATATCATGGACATATTCACACAAGATAGTATTATTATAATTCATATCTGTATTACCAAACTCTCAGTATAGACCAGACCCCTGTGGGCCTAATTTTTCTGTGAGTTAGAAATGAAGTATATAATCAAGACAACACAAGTAGAAAGATGATCAGGAAAACACAAAGATTCAATTAACAACTGTAAGTCAACATAAAGTGCAGTGCCCAATGGACATTTTTGCCTTTCCACATTTTTTTTTTTATGTAACAACATTTAAATAAACACTGTTAACATTTTACAACAAAAGTGACCTTCCTTCATAATAAGAAAAGAGACTTTCTGATAATGCTACATATTTCCTTTATCTAAATATTAAGATGAGTGTTGAATTGCCAAGAAACTATGGTAAGTCATGGAGATATCTCCTACCAAGAAGATGTCCCCAGATCAAATGGCAGAGTAGATATTTTTCTGTAAATCTCTGCCTCTCTGTTTACAGGGTTTGACCCTTCTATTAATCCAATATAGACCATATGTGGCTTATTTTTTTGATCAGTAATGTAGGCTACTATAATTTATAGATGGGTAAAAAGGACAGACAAAACAGCATAATATTTTAGAAAGTGCAAAAGTGAATTTCCTGCATCTATTGTATACCTTAATTTATGTTTTTGGCTACTCAGCAACCTGTCTCTGTCGTTTTTGCTAAGAAACAAGATTCCAGTTCCCACCTATATGTCTTAAATGGGCTATTGAACACTTTTTGATGGAAAACAACTGTAGAATTCCTGTACAATCAACATAATTATTCATCTATACCCCTACAATGTTATTTACCCCTCTTTTCCTCTTTGAGGGAGAATAAAGCGGGGTACCAGTGAAAATGAAGGAGAAACAGATCAAGAAATATTCACTAGAAAAAAAGGTGCAAAGTTACAAAGAAGACTACAGCATTACTTCCATTATTACAGCTCCTAAATTATGGATTTTAAAGCTCTTTTATGTTTATCTTAGGTCTTTAGAACAATTCATATAACCTATTAGTCTGTGTTGAGAAAATTCACAAAATTATACTGCATGTGGTTTTTTTTATATTTAGGAATAGTTAACATTTCATTAGAAGTTGAAAGTTTTTTGCATTAACACTAATTTTTGTCCTTTAGAGCACACTCCAGTTCTTCCTCCTTTCTTCATCTCAGGTTTATATCTTCTAATCTATAGATCCAATGTTTTTTCCAGCCTATCACAGTAAATCTTTCATGAGCTTACACTGGATTTACACTGAGAAAAAGGAGGGAAAATTGGCTTCATGTCTCTTATGTGGTGTAATCTCTCTTTCCTCTAAAATACTGCATCTCCAAACATGCAGCAGACACAAAACCCCCTGGAGCTAATACAAAAGCTCTTGTCCATGGCAACTGTTTTCAGCCAGAATCTCTTGCTGAATTCTTTCTTCCTTGATTGGTGGCTTTTTCCAGATCTACCTCTACTATTTTTGTTTCAATCCTTCCCAGAAGGATTTGTCTTAATTCTTTTTCTTGCTCTTGTCCACAGAGTGCAGGATTTTTGTCAGCTCACTGAATCAAAAAATGTGACAATTAAACAGTTACTCTGAGAGGCAAATGCATTTTTCTCCTAATCCTGAAGATGAGACACTAAGTAAACACCAATTGCAAAAAAAAAAAAAAAAAAAAAAAAGGCATGTAATTTTTAATATAATTAATATGTTAATTGAATTTATTTAATTATTTTAAAATTCCTGAGCCTACCATTTTCACAGCATTGTTAAATATGTATCTCTATTACATCCAAGCTGCTTCTTTACCTAATAGAAAAATGTTATACATGATATAGGACTCACGGAAAGTTTTATACCCAGTGAGATCAGCCCAGAAAGGAACAGTTTCCTGTCCTCTAATAAATCTTGCAAGTCTCCATTAGTTATGTGCAAGCGTATTCACTCTGAACAGAATGTGTTACTCTGCACTTGAGGCGTATTTCACAAAGACTGAGTCGTGCCGTGCTGACTGTCCTGCCGGGTCTTTCTGCTGCCCTGAATCCGGGCGCTGCTCTGCTCCCCCGAGCCCCGGGATGGGGAGGGAGCGGCAGCGCCCGGTGCCAGCAGCCGTCACTGCCCAGGGGGCCTCGGTGCCTCCTTGCAAACAGCCCGAGCAGGAATATTCTGCTCTTACCCCGTTCCCACGAAGTATGAAGAAATGAGAGAAGCGCAGCTTAGTGCAAAGCTCTCCTTGACTAATCTAAAAGTTGCCTGTGAATCTGTAGTACTTACACTCTTATTTGACACTGAAAGCAGCTGTCAGTGAATTTTTACCTCAAAGGAATCTGTAGATCCTTATTTATTCCCAAATCCTTAAATTTTACATTTTTCATTATTATTTGGAGTATTTTTAATTGATGCTCATCACATTTTATGTTGAATTTCTATAGATAAATGGATTAACTTTTTAATGTACTTCAATTCTGCTAGGTTGGGGCTCGTTTTGTTGAGGGTCTCAGATTAGCCACACTCAGCAGCCACTGAAATGCTTTACCTGTAATCAGAAATTCCATGCTAAGTCACTTGACACAGTGGAGATGATAGAACCTCAATTGAAACCGTTCATATTGATTTATCTTGTAACTAGTTATATTATCTAATTAGAACTTGAGGATTAAATTTTGAAATGGAGTATTTTAATGCAGTTAAATCGCTCCGGGATCTAGGAAAGTAAATCCATGTGACATTTTATTTTAAGACTATTGTACAGCTTTTCACTTGAACGTTGACAAAATGTAGCATATTTTTAGATGGAGTACTTCATCTAGCAGTAACATCCAATTTGTGCTAAATACTAGATGCCAGAATTCTTCACATCCTGTAAAAAACTTTTTTAAGTATTATCTAATATACAATAAAAATGACCAAAGACTTTAATTATTGAACTTTTATTAAATAGCTTATAACAATTAGTTCTCTATTTTTAAAAGGAAACATTTTACATTTTAAATATTAAAAAAAACCCCACCCTGTAAAATAAACTGCTTTTCTCATCAAACATTGTACATTCTGGGCTATATGGAAAAGAAGTTTCAGGATGTCAGTAAATATCCTTCCTTTTTTTAAATCTATACTTCATATTTTTGAGAGAAGATAGTATTTTGCTTGTATCAAAACATTAAATATGTAATTCTGCTTTCATATTAACAGATGTAAGACTTAATATCTGATTTAAACTGCTCTGGAAACAGGCAGTGTGATGAAGGAGAGAAGTTCAAACACTGCCCTGGGTCCCAGTTTTGGTGCAAGACCTTTGGCTAGCTGGATAATATTTTAGTGTAAGAATAATCTATTTGTAAAACAAGTAGAGTTCACCTGCACATTAAATGATTTTTCATTTAAAAAGCACTTGCAAAAGTGAAAATTATTCAGGAATTAAAAATAACCAAGGTGTCTTCTTAAGAGAAGAGGTGGTTTTATGAAAGAAATGAACTTTCTTGTGAAATGTCTTATTGAAAAATTGGAGAACAGTGTGAAAAACAGATTTTGATTTAACACAAAAACAAGCATTTACTCTAATTCTATGTCAAAGCTGGTATCACTGTAAATGCTCAGCTGTCAATAAGTGAGACTTTGTCAAAATTCTATCTCCAGGAAAACAGGAGAGAAAACTGAACTGGTGTAATGATTTTTTAAAAAAAATTTCTAGTTTATTTTTGAAAGGGAAAAACATTTGTTCCTTTATAATAGTGTGAGAGAAGGCTTACTTACTAAAAGAAAAATTACCAGAGGAAGGAAGCAGGCAGTTAATAACTTATTGCTCTCTCTGATGTTATTGGAAGACAAGCTGCAGGAAATTACCGTAGTTGTGTAGAGCTGAATACTCTGTACATGACAAATTGTTACACAGGAGTCTGGAATGCTCCTGGAATGCTCAAAATTACAAAGATAGCTAGTGAAATTTTAGGCCATCCAGAAAGTATAAAGTATTTGCTTTCTGAAAATATAACTAATTTATTATATTTCAGGTTGTCACAGGATTTTGACATAGCATGTTTTGATATATCAGCAACAATCTGGCTGTTCATCCACTTGCTTCTCTGTGTTACATTTCTGCCAGTTTCATGTAGCTTCTCTCTCTGACATGGCAAACTAGGAGACCTAAGCCACTCAGGCTCTTCATCATTAATTAATCCTAGATTGTATATGGGAAGGTGTTGAGATTGGAGGTCTTAAGGCACATTTCTTTCTTTGGGAATTCAGAAGATGGCAAATTGTAAGAAGGAGCTCATACAGAATTGCAAGCATGGATAAAAAAATCGAACTCTGTCAAGTTAGATTTTTTTTTTTTTTTTTTTTTTTTTTTTTGTGAGGGAAAACATTTCTTCCACCATACAATCGATTTCCAAAAATTAGGAGAGTTTACTAATTTCACAAAACTGAAGGATAAAGCCAGGAGTCCGAGAAGTTCTGTTTACCAGTTTTCAGCATTTATCCTGAATTAATTTCTGCTTTAGAAAATATGTATTTCTTGTTTTGCATTGACTGTGTTTGTCATTGACAGAGAAATTCATCTGCACTACCTGACCCCACATGACCATCTGTCTGTTTTGGCTGGGCATTGATGCCTGTAAGCACAGATCCGACCTCAGCCACTGGCACGTTACAACCAAGGTCAGCAAACCAGCTGGAAGCCTTGCCGGAGTCAGGCTGGCTGAAGGAAAAGTTTTGAGAGGTCCTTTCCCAGCAGTCCTTCTGTCAGACCACAGGGGCAGCAGGACTGCAGCACCAGCAAATTTGGGAAATCCTTAGAGGGATGAAAATCAAAGTCTAGGCTTGTGGGTTCTTTGTTTTTGTTTTTCACAGTAAAATGTTTTTGACCATTTATTAAGTTACATCTTAAAGCTATTTTTCACAGTCAACCTATCCAGCATCTGGTATAGCATCTTTTAGTGATTAAAATACACAATTAATATGCATAAAATTTCCAAAGAAGTGATTCAGAAGTTCTTAAGTTTGTGCAATCTCTATTAAGTCTTTAAAATACTCATGGTTGCTATAAAAGAACTTTTAATTGTGAAGACATGCGTATATATATAGAAAAATAATGCTGAGTTAAAACCCAAGTCAAAAGTTAGCTCTTTTTTTTTTGTTCTAGTTTTTGTGAACTGGAAACATGATTGTACTAATATTGTAAATAATTATGGTGCTTTATGTCATATATTCATTAAAAAGCTTTTTTTTAATACCAAGTGCAGCTTATAAATAAGGTATAAATGGAGGCAATTATTTCAGCCTATTTATTTGTGAATGTGGTTTTAGAGAAAACTTTCTGTGAACAATAACAATATCTCTGGATTTGTATATGATTTTAAATAATTTCTTCATCTTGAATCCCTAGTATCCTTGAAGCAATAATATTGTCTCAATCCTCTGGACCAGGACCATTTAATTAAGAAGTCACTCTAATGATCTCCTTGCTGACAACTTCTAAATTGTTTAATTAAGGATTCTGGTTTTAGCCCTTTAAAAAGACCATCTTTCCAAATCTGGCCCAAGTTACTCTGTGTACTAGCAGTATTTTCAGGCTTAATGACACACGGAATATTTCATTATTGACCAGCCTGAGTCCTGAGTGATTTCCTGATATCTTCTCAGCAGAAGCTGCTTAGACTTAGAATGTTTATTATTTTGGGTCTCCTGAGCAATTTTTTTTCCCAAAGGAAAAAATTAGTTCCTCAGTAGAATGGAAGATTTCTACCTTTCCATAGTCCAGTTAAAGAGAAAGAACTGGGCTCAAACAACATCCAAAGGGGAAAGAGCTTAAATATAAAGGGAAGAAATTTCTAATGGAAATAGTGAAGCACACAGTCTGTGGAATATTCATAGCAGAAGGAAATTTAAAATCCATCTTTTCTAGTGACATTAGTTACTGCTTGTATTTCTATGAGAAGAGGTGCTATTTTTTAATTGTTTAAGTCCTTGATGTATTAATTATTTTGGCTGTTTACAGAAGGGCTTTTCCATACTCATTTAGCTCTTGGGATGTCCATATTGATAAATATAATAAGTAGTCCTTTATATTCCATAGTAATGACTCAGGCAAAATAGTTTTTATTTACAGAACCAGAAGAAACAGTAGAATTTCCCTTTATCTCTGCTGGTTTCCAGTTTCAGTCACTCAGGAAGAATTCGGGATATTTCTGATTGTCTTCAATGCCTCTTCACTTGTTTTTGCTGCCATTGTTACAGTGATTAGGCAAGAAAACAAAATTTTCTGTTCATTTTTAAAAATAAGGCTTCTGTGGTGGATAATTTTAAACAGTAATCTCACTAGATCATGTGTATACGCATATTATTTTTACAGAACTGAAGAAAAAGGATGAGAGATGACTACATAGCCTCCTGGATGGTGCACTTTGGGATGGTGCTGGAGCTGGCTGTCGCTGCCCTCCCTGAGCCTCAGCTGTGGCTGTTATCAGGCTCCCTGTGCCCCTGCTCGCAGGGAGCTCTGCCAACCCCTGTGCTCTTCCCTTCAGCGCAGAACAGCAATGCTCCCTGCCTGCTTGAGCTGACATCAGCGGGGTACTGACAGCACAAAGGTGCAGTGGAGAGCTCTGAGCCTCAATGAACCACTCCTACCACGCTGCTCTCAATTTCAAGAACTGTTTCTTTGAGAAAGAAAAGCACCTTTATTACCACGTGAGGCTAAAGCAAAGTTTTTTCAGTGTGTCAAGGAAATTCAGTGCCTGGTTTGAATAGAACTCGGCAAATAGTAGATAGTCAAAACTGTGGATATGTGGGATGGTACTTAGGGAAAAAGATTTTTATGTCTGCTGTGGCATTGATACTAGACACATTCTTTAATTTGAATTAATTAAAAATATTATTTGAGACTTTAGATTTTATATAATTTTTAGTTCAAAGAAGCACTCAGATTTATTTTGCTATACAAGAAGCCTGCTGCATGATACTTGTTTTTCTAAAAGATTGGACTTTTTTTATAATTATGACCAACATTATTCTTTTTTGCCTCTTTAATTGTGTAGGAGTGGCTGATAAAATCAAAATTCTCATTTGCATTATGTATTGATTTTTTTCCTCCTAACATCATGTGATGTGAGACAAAAGCAAAGATGAGTTTTATTCTTCTCTTGGAGAGAACTCAGAGTAGTGTGAATGTAGGATACATAGGGATGACTTCCATACACAGGAGTCCAGCCTGTTAGAGAGTGCATGAAGAATGAAGAATGAAGAAGTGAAGAATGCAGAAGTCAAAGCAGAATCCTGAATGTACTAAAGTCTCATCATCACAGAAAGAAAATTATCCTAGACTCCAGGAAAACATTATATCAATTATTATTCTTTGTGGAATACAATCCCCAGAGTAAACTATACCACTAGTCTCCCTCACAGTGTAAAATATTTAGCTCTGCACTTTTGAACCAGGTCTAATAGCAATGGTGCTATTTTATGCTCCATAAAGCATGCTGCACTCTTGTAACCTCCTGCCTATACTGCACTTAATTTTATGAAATATTTCCTTCTCTTTATCTCTGGTCTATCTTCTTCTCCCAGGATCTCTGGAAAGGCTGCAAAAGTCTCATTAATTTCCAGCCATTTATTCCCCAGCCCTTTCGGCTGCAGGTTTCCAAGTAATGCAGAGCCAGTCAATTAAGTGTTTAGGAAAATATGTGAGCCACTTGCAGATTCTTTGGGGCCAAAGGGAAAAAATGAAGAGGATTAGAAATCCATGGAGGAAGCCAAGAGAAATGAATCCTTTATTTTGCCAAGGATACACCTCTGGACGAAAAATATTATTCTTGATTATTGTACATCTTCTAAAGTGTTTTCTCTTAAGTCAGCAGACTTATCAAGCTATTGCCCCATGTGTTTCATACTTCCTTTCAACAGGACCTGCCATCTTGACCCTCCGAAGCTTTTAGGAAATGAAACAGGATGAGGGTCTGGCTGCCCTCTGCCTGGGGCTGTCATGTGTCTGCAGCATTCATGACTGGAGGTAATATTTCTCACAGCTGAAAGAGCACAACTAGGATAAACAATCTAGTTCTGCTGGACCACAGATGACTCATTGGTCCTTCTTCTCTTATGGTGTGTGAATGTGCAGTACAGTACAACAGACCTGTGAGAAAGCCTTATTACAAGTTGGTAAATAGTTATTTTGCATTCAAGAGCTTATCAAGAGGTTCCTCAGTAGCAGGTAGGAGCAAGAAAACAAGGAAGCAGGTAGTATACTCCATCTAAGATGGACCCACAAGCTTTTCTTTTCGGCTAAGATATTGTTTTCTAGTTTACACGTGCTGTGAACATACTTCAGGCAGGATTCGTTCTTGCACTTGCTGATGTCAGTGAACCCACACTAGCAAAAGTTTGGCTAAGCTGTTTTTCCACACTTAGTCAGAAAGACTTCAAGCCCTGAGAATCAGGAGGTTCTCATTCCTGTGTTGCTTATGAAAGCAAAATAATGCTTTCAGTAAGATATAATTCTTTAAAAGAGATATGAAGAAATGATCCATGCTGTAGCAAATAAGGAAAAACAAGGTACTTTTAATGTTGACATTGATCAGAAAATATTTCATTTCATATGAAGAGAAACCGATGCCTATTAAGTCTGACAAACTTCTGAAGTGTCTGTTTTTGTTACTGTTCATATTAGCACCCATTTCACCAGCAAGACAAAACAAGACACAAAAAATTGTGTCTGCCTGGCATGTAGAATAAGCGTCTGTCAGGATATCTGCATCAAATAAATACTGAGTATGCCTGTAAAGTACCTAAAGAAACAGAAGATTAAAAACTGGCTGTTTCTAGCCTAAGAATTATTTTTGGAGTTTGATTGCCCACAGTCCACAGGGAATTTAACCTTTCCCCACAATTCATCACAAGAGAGCATTTAAGCTGTGTTACCATTAATTTAATCACCCAAAAGTTTACCACTGGGAAAAGAAGGGCAGGAGGGGAAGGAGACTCAAGAGGTACACAGTAGTAATCCTTTGGTGATCCACTCCATAGAAAACATCATCACAACAGCCATTAATTGATCCCCTCTTAGCTAGAGTCCACGGGAGATTGAAGTCACACCAATCCTTTGGTGGTCTAATAAAAGTATTACCTCTCCCCACAGACCTTTCCTCCTGCAGTGAAACAGGATTTCTTTGATGGGCGTGGTCCCTCTCAAGTAGCACCAATTTACAGGAAGATTTAATGTGACTAAGGATACAAGAGAGGATGAAATGATAAACTTCCAGTTTGGTGTTGTCACCCCAAAATCTTTCAGGGCATTCAGTTAATGTACCAAAATTTCATCATGATTTTTCTCTTTCAAAATGTATTTCAATTGGAAGAAAAATAAGTCAGTAACAAAAAGTGCTTCATTTAGGTACCTAGACACAAATTATATACCATAATTTTAAAGAAAAAATTATTTATGCTCTAGTATCCTTAATATTACACAATGTTTTCTTCTGAATCCTGTACTGGATTTATACCTTATCATTCATTGTTCTACCTAAAAAGCAAATTTTCAAAAGTGGGGATATAACACCTGTGATTTTTGTCCTGCGATCTTTTCACTGAATTTTACACTCTAAAATGTAGATATGTCTATCTGATTTGGTGATGGAACCACATGCCACACAGTTTCCTCCAATTGCATTTGTGGTAAACTGTCACATTTCTGTGTGACTGAAATGTATTTTAAAGAAAGGAAATCAGTTGAAATGAAGTTGTCAAGAAATGGAGAACTATTCTTTACCTCAGTAATTTATTTTGAGAGTTGACCCACTAGCCACCCTCATAATGACAGATGTGTGCCTTTAATTGTAATATAAATCTGCATGGACTCGGTGCCCAGACTTTTAAAGCAGGGTTTTTTTCTGTTAAAGTAATATATTTCTACTTTTAAAAAGGTTGGTATTGTATTTTCTTGGATGTATTCCAATATATTGATTAAATAATATCTCAGGCTTTTATTTTGATGCAGTAAATTGCTTTGCCTCCTTAGTTATCTTCTTGCATTTGTACCTCAGTTAAGATTTGGGGTTGTTCAGTTCTCTTCAATCTGTCAATCTCCCTTTTACATTGCAGATGTCTCAGTGAGCTGCAGTACTCTAATTTCATTTTCACTGGTGATCATGCAGATACATAATGCCCAATTATTTCAAAATCATTTGCTGTTCACATTAGTTTCCTGGGTGTTTTTAGTTGTCAGTTCTTATGGAAATACTGCCACTTTCATATAAATTACTTGCTTTAGGCATACAAATTTGAAAATACCAGTATTTCCTCCAATAAAATCTTCCAAAAAAAAGCTTGATGTAGTGAGAAGTTAGTATACCCTGGGGCATCTATTGACTTTAATGAGGCTTTATACAACCAAAATACCTTCTCATGTGAGAATCCATGAATCAAATTTGAAAATATTCAGCATATGAAATGATAAAAAAATTACAATAAAAAAGAGAAATATGATGAAAAAAAACATCCTCAGGTGGAATTATGATTCTGATAGATTAAAAATTTTATTACTTTATTTTATTTTGTTTTATTAATTTATTTTAATTTTATTTATAATATTTATTTTAATTTTTATTTTATTTACTTTTATTTTTTAAGATTTTATTTTGCTTGTGTCTGAATAGTAAACAGTAGACTGATAAGCTGTAGTAAGAAACAGTACAGTAGAATTGGAGGACAAAAATATCCCAAAATTCTAAGGGGACACTTGATTCTTGTACCTTTGATTTAAATTTTTTAAGAAGCATATATGTCAGCTAAAGCCAAAGATAAAACAATATCACTGTATTTTCATTCAGAACTTGTTCACTGGATAATTTTTTTGAAAGAGGAAATCAATTTGAAGGGTGCTTCATCTATTACTTTCATTTCCAATGCTTTTGGGAAAAGATCCTTAGAAAAACAATCATAGATCACATGGAAACTTAAATCAATTTGTTAATCATTTCAGAATATTTATAAAATCTAAATATGAAAATTGAACAAAAGATTTCTGATACTGATTTTAAGCTGGAGTTGCAGCAATCCATGGCCAAAGGCAAGAGAAAGATGGGAGCAAAATTTTGCTATATTTTCTGCCTTTCATTATGATTCCAAGGTCAGGAGTGCTATATCTACATGAGAGCATGAATCAGCAAGGTAGGAAATTGCTTTTGCTCCACAAGATTTCAATAGTTGCTAAGATTCATTAATTGCAAAAGAAGCAAGATGAACTATGGCTCCTAGAGAAACCTCTAAAAGCCCAAAGGAAAAGCTTTTTTGGGACAATTCATATATGTGAACTATGTAAATCCAAAAGGGGCTACTTTTCCTCTGTTCTGCACTGGTTATTTTTTTCCCTCTTTATGAAAGTTTCTGAGGCAGGCTACTCAAATTTGGAGAAAATTAAAAGGAGAAAATTGTCTAAAAATATCCCTGAAAACCAAATTACTCTGTGTTTCTGTGTCAAATCTTAACAGGTGTAAAGAATTACTTGACTTAAAATTAATTGCAAAAGCTTAAAATGATTTAGTAATGTTTTTGTAAACCTTTGGTTAGTGGAAAAAGTTTTGCTTTTTTAGAATGATCACTTCAGTATGGAAGTGTTCTCTTCTACTGCTAGTAACAACTGTTAGCCCAAACAATAAGAATCCACAACAGAGCTTATCTAATGAACAAGGTCTATTAGTCATCAGGTTCTGACAATAATAGATGATGTATCTCATGATACTATTATGGTGTTTGATGGGACATCACAAAAGAGTGAGATCATTTTTACAACATATCAGAAGTGACCACAGAAGAATATCAAGATATTCTAGGGCTGGAATTAAAATGGGAAAATATGCTTTTCAATATCAGCAGCAATTTCATATTAAAAGTGTGAAACCTCTTTGTATTATTTCACAATAACACATTATTCTGCAATATATTGCAACATATTGCAGCAACATTGCTTTCGTGTCTTTTGGTTAATATAAATAAGCAAAACCAGTTTAAATCCTCAGGTGGACAGGCCTTAAGAACAGCAGCTTGAACTGAAGCGTCAGTCTTTTCTGTTTAAAACTATGTTTAGATGTTAGTGTAGAGTGGAAATTTGTCACCAAAACTGTCAGTATTTTTCTGTGCCACTTTTGCAAACATTTACTCATGAGTTTATTTTTAGGTATGCATGTATTTGCTGAATGTCAAATGCTCAAGAGCTTGGGCACGTAATAAATGTTTTTCCCAGAACAGAATAATGGTTCAGTGATTTCCATATCCTGTTCCAGTGATGACCAGTGATGGATGCTTCACATCTACTTAATGGTGCAGCAATATATCATGCAGATATGATTGTCCTTATCCTAGACAACCCTGGCTGAAGAGCACTGAACTGCCAGAATTGTTAATATTAAAAGCTGTTACAGGCAATGCTGCTTAATGGTAAATCTTTTGTTTGTGAATCATTCTGCCTCTAATGTGTTAGTCCAGTATTAGAAAACTGCTGCTTTCATTACAGTTTCACCAAAGAGTTGGATGCCTGTGAAGACAAATTCACTTTGGGAACAGGTGATGATTCTGGTCATTCATGATTTCCAGCGTGATTCCCAATCACAACTTTCTAGTTGTGTCAGTGGAAATGTATGCTCATATTTCTGAAACCAGGATTAAAAGTAAAAATCTGGCTAGAAGTTTTTCCATTCAATTCTGTTTATAGGAATTTACATATATTAAAAAATTTTAAAAATCTATATGCAAAGTCAACTGTAGACATCCGATATGGTAATCCTACTGTATTGGAGTTTAGTGTTAATAATGTTGCAAACATGGAAACCTAAAAATGACAAACAGCAGGAACTAGACAAGAACTTAAACTTTCAGAAAAAATGTGAATATTTTTCAGCTATTTGTTTATGTTCCTAATAAACATTGAAAGCTGATAAATTTTACATTTAGTAGAAATCCAAATTAATGTTCTAGTTATTGCAAACTTGAACAATCCAGTTTGCTGTTGAGCAATGTTCCTAGAGGATGATGTACTCAACAGCTGTATTTTGCACCTAGAGGTAGAGCAGGGATAGAATCTCAGGTACTTTTAGAATTTGTTATGAAATACTGGGCATAGGAGGCTGAGGTTCAGATTCAGTAAAAAAAAATAGTGAAAGGAAGAAGAAGAAGAGAAGCTGTTGGTCTACTTTTCTGGGTATATTTTTTTTTTTTTTTTTCTGGCAGATATTCATAGGGTCAGTTTCTGAAAACTTGTAAAGGTGAAGACTTCAAGGCAATTTATTCAATGCTTTGCTGTATTTAATTTTTTTTTTAACACAGTCTACCCTGAAACCTAACCTTGACCTTGCTGCATTTTACTTCTATTTTTTATCTTGGGAAGCTTGGAAGTCCAGCCTGGTTTTGTGGAAGGTGTTCCTGCCCATGGCAGGGGGTTGGAACTAGATGATCTTTATGGTCACTTCCAACACAAAACTTTTTATTATTCTATGAAAATGGGATTTTTTTATTCTACCATTTCTAATTGTATTGAAAGTTTTAGTTATCACCTTGACAGATTAACTCTTTTCTAAGCAATACAAATGAAAAAAGAAAACCAGTTTAAACTTCAATTTTATAAATGAAAATATTATCATATCTGTCTTTATGCAGGGTGTGTTGAATTCTCCTAAAGTTCTAAGTGGAGAGAGAAGAGGCAAATCTGTAGGATATCAACAGATAGCAACATTTCAAGGAGTCAGAGGTAAGTTGTTTGTCATGTAATGAACTGCACCTTTATTCAGTTGTTTGAGTCAACTGTACAATGTTTTGCAAGGTTAGGCAAAATTTCCTTGATGAAGTAAAAACTGTGCTGTGTAAAAATTGATGTTCTTTGGAATTAGGATTTGATCTAGCTCTTTCTCAGAACACTCTTCCCATCTGTTTTGAAATAAATGATAAAACTAGTTTTCTGTTAGTGACTTCTGCTTTCTAGAGTGTATCCAAAACTGTTGCACTCAAAATTTCCCCAAGTAAACAAATAAGGAACAATCTAAATCAAATATTTTTTTATGATATTAATTTCACAGATCTTCAATATTAATTTCAAAGAGAGGCTTCACTAGTGTTTATTTCTCTTTATCTTGCTGTTTAACATATTGGAATAAATCTGTTTCAATACAATACATGCTCCTATATATTTTTCTTGGTGTTTTAGAAAAGTATGAAATACAACTGAAATAAGAAAAGCCTTTTTTTTAATAGGAATCATGACTAAATTCTTGAGGTATTTTAACTCAAATGCTGAGAAACCAAAATCATGGGTTTCACAGCCATGATACTCTGTTAAATGATTCAGATTGATTGATTTACATGTGAAGCTCCCAGGGAAGTTGATGTGAAACTACCCACATATCAAGGATAATCTGTGAGTCTAAGTACAATAATATTTTATATTGTATTAAAACTCAAGTACTGCAAAAATTTTACTTTTTTTTATTCCACTGGTTAGCTTAACATAGGAGCTGGTGGATCCTTCCCTAACAGTGAAAAGAAGTTGCATCATCTGTTTGTGAGAAATGGAAAAAGAGGTAACATATTTTAAAATGTAGGTCAGAATCAAGGTTGCATCCATTAACAATGTAAAACCAGCTCCAATCAGTCTATAATTAATTAAGATGTTCTGCACTCTAATAATTTCTTAGAAAAGTATTGGTCTAGGTCAGTATTAACTTAAAGTGCATTAACTTCATACACAGATTTTAAACAAACTATGGAGGCGTAGAGCAGGCAGGAAATTGGTTTGCCACTGTGACATTGGGAGTCACAGCCTAGAGCCAAATCAGCATTTAATCAGCTAAACTGTACCTCCAGTGCAGCTTAGGCAGCTCAGCTCTTTCAGACTGATTCACAAAGCCTCTGTCTGGCTGCTTAGATGTGCCAATGGAGTTACTTTTGGTCAGCAACACTAGTTAGCTCCCTAAATCTAGATGTATGTATTTTTAAAGCCAGACCTAGCATTTACTTATTAATCTTACACCTAAAGGCACGAAATCAATTTGTAAATGTGACTAGACGCATTTTCATTTGAAGAAGAAATCGAGTCTTTTTGTGGATCAGATATATTTTTCATGGAGTACAAAATTATGATGACTAAAAATTTGTTTCCATAAAGGTTCTTTATAATGCAGTCTTCAAATGAAACAGATGTCCATTTACACCAACAGGGAATTTGGCTCATATTGAAACTTCCAGTGACCCATTTTTTGGTTCAAATAAGCTTCATTTACACCTTAAGGGTTTGCTGGACATTGTTCTCCATGAAATCCCAGCCAATAGATATTAAAAGATGTTCAAGAAATAATGCCCAAAGCAAGTACTTAAAAGAAACACAAAAATTTTCAAACATGATACTTGTCCTTTGTTTTTCTAAGGACAAGCTGTTAAGAGTGAGAGAATTGCCTGATAAAGTCAATCCAGAATAATAACTTGAGATTCTCACCTCTGCCATATCTATGATTTATACAACCCTGTTGCTGAGTAGAAGGGGGAATGTTTTCTCTTGTTTTAGCCAGTTATAAAATTATGCAAAGAGATATATCTAGGAGGAGAAATTTTTAATCCCCTGACTTTGCATCATTATGGACCTGTAAATTGATATGAAAATCAGGTAAATTTCCTTCTTTCCTGGAAAACCTTTCACAAGCCTCTAATTCATGTGCATGTAGGTATTGTGAGCAGGATTTATCTACAAACACTAATGGCTGCAACTGTAGGGTGTATTGGCAGCCTATCATTTTTGGGTATGAGGGAAGAGTTAGAGGACTTCTATGGATGCCAAGTCCTCTTTAATTCTATATGCAAGTTTGGCATGTGTAAAAGTGGGTATTCATACACTTTTATTCCACAGTAGCAGAGATGGCAAGGTTTTGGCATACATGTTTTGTCCTCAGTAGGGTACTTTCGATTTTCTTTATGTTTCACCTCTCCATACAGTGCTGTTGAGACAGCTGACTTGCAGTGTTTTGACATTGTTCATACCAATTTTTCAGGTGTTTTCCCTAAAGCTTTGCAGTCTCATTTACTCACATTTCTATGTTTAGCACTGTCTATCAGTTTTCTAATTCAAAACTGTCTGTATTTGTTCTTTTTCTTCTTTTACCAATGTTCATTTGATCTATAATTTGATGGCTATGAACTCCTCTTCTTTGATCAACACATTCATAACTATAACGTGTGCACCCCCTTTGCAATTTAATATTTGCCTCCTTATGATGTTTTTGTATGTAGATTATAATTCCACTGAGTCAAATGTGCATTGAGAGGGAAGCAGGAGTAAAGGAGTCCCAACAATACACCATTTTAATACAGTACAATACAAGCAACTCAGAGTACAGGGAAATCCATGCTACAGCACAATATTTGCATCTCTGAATTTGACACTATGCATTTAAAGATGCTGAGAATGTCTGTTTATTGTAACTCAATGCCAGCTAAAAAACCTGATCATAAAATACTCAATTTTCATTCATGTCTGCACTAATGAAATGGACTTCCAAAAGAGAGGCTTTCAAAGAACTGAGAAATTATATTTTAAAAAACACTTGTAAGTCATTTTGAAGCAAAAGTACATACAAAGGAGGGAGAAAGTGGAGGTACCTTTGTGCTGCTAAGGCTGAATTAAAGAACAAATTCAACATGACTGCCAATAAAGCCTGTCAGGTATGTTTTCTATAATACAATTGCAGAGATATATTTCATATTCTACTTCAATGACTTAATTGTACCATTAGGTCTATAACCTTGTACTAAGAGTTACTGATGATTCATAAAAATCTCTTAAAAGAAATAATCCTAGAAACTTGTCATGTGATATGGTTTCCAAAGCTTTCCTCCAGCTATTGTTATGTAGTTCAACAATATATGTGATTTGTCACCACAATTATATTAGTTATATATAATTATTTTGACAAAAGACTTGCCATCTTCATTATCAAGCAAAAAAATAACTTAATCTAAAAGTTAAAATTGTAAGGTGCAATACAACAACATAAAAGAAAAATTGGAAAAAGACAAGGGAATTTAGAAAGAAAGTGATAAGGAAGAAAGGGTGGGGAAGAAAGAAAAAATACAAGGATAGAGAATCAGATCTTGTTTTTCTTTTATAGGCATCTTCTTTGTATAATCATATTTTATATGTACATAATAACAGTTCATAGAATCATAGATTCATTTAGGTTGGAAAATACCTTTAAGATACTTTATATATATACAATATACATATATATTGTACAATATAATCATATTGTATATACACACAACACACACACACACACACACACACACACACACATATATATATATGTATATATATATATATATACACACATATATATATATAATAGAATAGAATTGTAAACATGCCATTGCCACATCCATCACTAAAACACGTCCTTTAAATGCCAGTTCCTGGCATATCACATACATGATGTCTCAAAGACATGCTGCTTTCTATGGACAACCTCAATCATGCATCTTCATAGAAGAACTCCAGGCTGAGTCATCTGGGAAGACTATTGATGTTCAACTACTTTGAATATAAGATATCCAGTTAACATCAAAGTAAGGCAAAAAATAAATAATAAATAATTATGGCACATATAATTTTTTTTTCTATTCTTAAGCGTTTTTACTGCAGTTCCAGAGGAAATACATCACTACAGATTTGTAAGCACTAGAGAGACAGATTTTGTCAGAGAATCTTTTGAATACACTTCTAGCACCAATATTTACCAAGAAGTACCTCATTACTTGTCAGTGTATATAATGGAAATGGTTTACATGTTTGTGACTCAGGAAGAAGAGTCATGCAGTAAGATAGTTATTGCTTTCAAGTTATGATGCAACACCAAATTGTTCTGTCATGTACCTTTTGGGCCTTCAGGCTATCAAGTATGCAGATGAATGTGACTCCTTCTTTTCTCTGCAGCTCTTCAGTTTTCCCTCTAGACCACTATCAGGGTTTTTTTAGATGGAAGTATGTGTGCATATCTTTTCATGATTTTTATTTATACCTTTTAATTTGCAACAAAATTATGCAGCTTAATGATACAACTGATGGTAACAACTTTGTAACATCAATTTTTACATTTACAGTAATGTAGTGTATGTTTGAAACACATTTTTATGGTGTAGATAAGATACATGACAGATTGATATCAGTTAGTTGGAAATGTTATCTCCTGAGGAGGAAGTCGTGCTTTTACTTTTGAAATTCAGGAAAAAGGTAAGGATTCTATTCTTGTAATGTGGTTATCTACACTGAGGTCTCCAAGACCTACCTCCTCATGAAGTAGAGAGTTTAGACAACGTTGTGATCTCTAAGGAATGACCCTGTTTCTTTGAAACCTGGCAGTCTGTCTTCTCAGTCCTGTTGATCTAGGCCTAAGACAGTATGAAAACTTATTTTTTATAATCTCCTTCCCTCTTTCTTGGATTTGATAAAGGTAGCCTGAAAACTTGCCATGGCACTCAGCTATATGCTGAAACCATGCAAGAAATAGCAACAGGCACAACTGTCTATTGTACAGGCCTACTACACACCTAAACATTTGGCAGAGAGAGAAGTCAGCTCCAAAAAAGCTCTTTCCATTGTTTTTCAGAAGTGACTGCTTCTCAGGTTGGCTCTTACATTAAGCCAGGTTTTGGCAGTTATGCAGGAAGCAACATGCATCATTCACTGCTGCCTGAGGTCTGGGCTGTAGAGATTTTGAAAAAGATCAGAAAGAAAAGAATAATCCGAGGAGAGAATCTTTAGTTCTGTGTCAACAGCTTGTTTTGATGCTACACAATCTTGCCATAGTGGATGAATTAAAATGTTGTATTCACATATAACAGCAGTATTTGCTGGTAACCACCAGGAAATGATGAGAAGTGTAAGGAAGGGTGTTTGATACGACATTGTTGTGAGATGTCTGTGGCTGATTGAGAACTTGGGGCATTTTCTGGCAATGGGTAGGTAACAGCTACTAAAGCCATGCAGCCTGGGAGATTGGATCCCCTGAACTCCTGGGCTGTTCAGTCTGCCTCGGTTGCAAACGCCCAGAGAGAAGCAATCCCTGACGCTTAAAAGCCACATTGTCACAGCGGGTTTCCTTAAGACAGTGTGATGCTGATATTAGTCTCACAGAATAAATCCTCCTTAATATTGTAGCTGCAGTGAAAGTTTTCATGAAATGACTTACCTGTTTACCTTGACACTGCTGGCATTCCACTGCTTCTAAATACCATGGTTTATGTAATTTTTCTGTTATTTTCTCAGTACTCACAGAGCTAAAATTGAAGACAGAACATCATAGACATACAGCAGTTTGCAGATAAGAATAGCAACAATATTTGAAATTTCAAATGTTTTTTTCCTGGCTCTTACCTGCATTTTAAATTGGCAGGTTCTTCTGTAAAAGTTGCTGCTGGCTTAATATGGAGAATACATGTGGGCCTTCCATAACCACTGACAGTGTTTTCCAGCCTTCATTTACAGTGACTCTATTAATCCAATCTGAAGCAAAAATACCAGTGAAGAAATACAAAACACAGAGATACAGTGGTTTACCAGGACATCTCCTTGGAATACCGAAAATATTCACTGAAGCAGTAGATCCAAAAGGTTTGAACAGCACAATGCTTTATCTCAGAGATTTGTGAATAAGAGTGGAAGCCAACTTCGAGCCCTAACTGAAATAGAAAATAATAAGAGAAAACATTAAAATTGATGAAGTCAGAAAAAGAAAATTAAAGTGTTTCTCTTCTCATTGGATACTGCTGTCATTGCTGTAAAATAGTAGATAAGAAGGAAGTATGAAAATAGTGTTTCATATTGTAATAATAATTCTATTTCTTTGAGACTTTCATACTACCAAAGCTGAAAACATGTAGTGATTTTCCACCTGCATTTGAGAATATGAAACATGTCTTTGACAATTTGGTGGGAATTCATACCTCTTTTTTTGTGGTTTTCTCTTTTGTTTTTGTTTTGTTTTGGTTTGGTTTGGTTTGGTTTTGGTTTTGGTTTCAGTTTTGGTTTTGGTTTCTGACAGTTTTCTTTCATTTTCTGCTCTTTTGTTGCTTAACAAAAACAACCTCTTAACCTCATTGCTTAACCTCTTTAGAGGTGTTAAAATATTTATAACTGGTTAGACTGGTCTCAGAATAGTAATGGATTTGTCATTAAGCATTATTTTTCTTAATGCTATTTACCCCTTTATGTTATTAGTATTAGTAAAACTTAGTAGTGTTTAATGATGTCATATTAATAGTTTAAAAATTCAGAAGGAAAATAGCTCAAATAGAATTGACTTTGTCTGGAGAGGCTTTAAGCTCAAGTGCTGATATTTGTATCCTTTTCCTGTTTCAACAACTGAGTCAAGAGCTGGAACACTTTAGGTATCTGTGCTCTTTCGATACAACATTAATATTAAATATAAACTTATAAATCTATAAGACACCCATCATCCTCCCATTTATGTTTTCAAAGGAATTGCCTCTCAAACAGAAATACACATTCAAAAATTAGTCTTTGTCCTGACTGATACCTTTAGAAAGAAAATACCTAATACTTTTAATAAAGCTCTGCAACAACACCTGACAACTGATAATTGTAGGGAGGATAATTCCTTAACACCAGCTACAGAAAGTATTAATCTACTATATCCTAAAATTATCATGCTTTCAAGGGCCAGTATTTCATTGGTACAGATTTGCTAGCTGTATTTTCTTTCATTCTTTTGGCCATGTGTCAGGGAGCTTTCTGCACTGAACTCTTGCCTATGTCTCTGGCCACTCCTGCCAAATAGCTAGTAGGGTCAGGGCTAGGGTAAAGACAATTTTGCATTCTTCTGGTCTTGCTTATGTAGGCAGCTTTTTTGTCTACAGCCACAAAAGAGAGCCACATCAAGGATACTCTTTTTATAGCGGCCCGACGAACTGTTGTGGCAGTCAGGAACAACAAGTGTCCAGCACAATATTCTTTTTAGATTGTCTTCTCTCAAATGCCACTTTTTTTTGCAGGATCCATGTCAGATAGTTTTAGAAGTAGCTGTGTAGGCTTTACTGTGATCAGCACCCGCAACAGCCTCATCAATAGAGACCTCTTTGTGCTGCAAAGTGCTGCAGTTATAGATTAGTTACACCTTCCTTTCAATTTCTTAATCACCTCTCATTTCCTTTAACTCGTAGGTATTAAGCCTTTTGTGTGTCATCATCCCATGCTAAACATATTTGCACTACTTTTCCCCTTACTATTGCAGATGGCAGTGGCATAATGTTCATCCCATACTGACACCCAGTGTCACTGGCAGGATTTTATAACATATGCTTAAATTATATCACCAGATTTGCTGTTGTGGTTACTTTGAACGTGGTAAATCTCAGTTAGTTCAGCTTTGTCTATCATGCTGCAAAATGCTCCAGTAAATAATGAAATAGACAGGCCTTTTGCTGTTGTATCTTGCATATCATTCACTCTTACCCAATATGCCAATTATATTTTTATGCAACAGTTTTGTTGAATCATGCAATATCTATTACCAAAATCATCACATGCCAAGTCAGTTCTTGGGTGCTTACCCTTTTTCTCTGTGCTCACACAGGTGTATTACAGCTTTCAAATGTCTATGAAAAAGTGGTGTTTCCTTGGTTATTCTGCTAATTTATTTCTTCTCTAAATTAAATGAATATGTTTCTGCAATAGATCCTCTTCCACTGATTACGACATAGATTAGCAACAGTGTCTGCGAAACCACTCAAAAAATAGCATATTTTTAAATGTGTAACAACTTACATTTCTGTGTCTTCAAAACAGTATTGTGGAAGTTATCCACTTTTCTGATTGGAGTCAAGAGGGGAAGCCTTAAATCCAGCAGAAGAAAGACACTCCCATTTTGTCTCATACCTCAGTTAAATTGCTCATCAGACAAACACATTTATTTTCCTTGGTACATAAATACACAAGCCTTCCACCTCTCCAGACAGAACCTCAATCACCACACTTTTCTGAGTCCATCTGGCTGAGTGGTAGATGTCAAGCCACATGTTTAATCTTACAGATTGATACTGAACCCCGCCCCGAGGTTTGAGCCCTTCAAGATTTGAATCGAACTGCTATTATTTTTTTTTTTTAGTGTTTTTTAGTAGCTATAGCTGGAGAGTCATGATTAAGCAACTGAATTTGAACACTGTATGCTTGGATAATCTTTTGTTGTAAGGAAAAGAGACTATCCCAAGATGAACGGTCTCTCTGGATGACATGAGTGAAGTCAGCAGAAGTGAGCAGTAACTAGGGGGAAGGTAATTCTGGCAGTGGGAGACTGAGACCACTGGATCCTCAACCACCTACTGGAAACACACCCCAGACTCAAATGGGGAGAAGAACTGTGCCTATGGACTAATTAGCATGAGAACTGAGAGATATAGCTAGCTAAAAAGGGGGTTGTGTACTAATTAATATAGAAGTTGCACATTTTGTAACCAATGAATGCTGATGCCTTTCTTTGTTAAAAATGTATAAATAGTGCAAAGTTTTGATGGCTGGTGAGCCATCCTTTTGAGGGTTACTACCTGCTCCCTACTTTGTGCAAACTAGAATAAAAATAAAGAAATACTTCACCTCAATGTGGGAATTGGTGCTGGGCACTGAGTAAAGTCTATGTTCAGGACAACAAGATGAACATTGGATCCAACAGGATATTTATATATAAATTTATATAATATCATTATATAATAATTTTATATAATAATTTTAGTAGTCATTTCTTTTAGCCTCTCATTATGCTGTTGATATAAGTCTAAATTTCCTACTGACTTTTCTGGAAGTTCAGTACGCAATCTGATTAAACAGCTGGATATGTTTATTTCCCCTTGATTTATTTCTATATTTAAGCAGAAAGATATTAATAAACAAATTAATATGGTAAAAACAAGTTATACTAATATATAAATATATAATTTAATTTACAGAATGAAAGTCATAATGGAAAATGCAAATAACAACATTGTTTACAAGACTGTATTCACTTTCTTATTATTACCATAAAATATGGTAATTGGGTATGTGTTTTTCTGAATGTATTTTTGGGAAAACAGGTTAATTAATATGCTGGAGTTCAATGTTTCACTTTTGTCTCTTCCCTAGAACTTACAATTAGAAAGTTTCAAAATGTCTTATTATAGTACCTGCCTTGATATGCCATTGGTTTGTCATTCATGCATAGATTTTTTAACTTGTAATACGACGAAGTCTTTAGGAATCTTTCTCTTTCTTGTATTTTATGAAATTTTTTACTATATTTTCCTTTCTCCTCTACTGTGACATTAATCTATGGAGTTATGTCAATATAAAAGTAAAAGTAATGTGCCTGAATGTTATATTTAATGAGGGTATGAATCTGTAGAGATTAAAGCATTAAAATATGTACTTGTTGACTGTCAATGTGATTGAATAAAATGTAATCAACTCCAAATATTTTTACTCTTTCTATCATTTTTATTATTGGATGAATTTAATCTTGCACTGGAAAGGGAGCAATGAAACAGGAATTTAATTTGCAGAATAAATATAATTTTTTAACACTGAGACATGATTTAAAAAACAGAAGGGGAAAGTCATGGGTTTCTTTCACTGCAGGAGTAAAAATAATCTGTGATAATGTCACTGAATCCTTAGTAGACTTTATGGTCCCTAAAACAATTAATGCTCATTTTGTTTGTCAATCTTTTAAATATACAGGTTGGCATATTTACTGGATTGCTCAATCTACTACTTTTATTGGTGATTCAACTTTCATAAAGACAATGTTAAATTTAAACAGTAAATTTCCTCTGGAATATTTTTGATCCATGTGCATAACTGGACTTAATTATGATATTTGGCAGCATTCTGGAGGGTTCACTGTGATAAAACCCCAAATTTTTCCTGGAATTTTTTCTTATATTTTTAAATATCTTCATGAGACAGGAGATTAGTAAACATGATAAAGAAGTGCTATATTAAAATTAGCTATATAGGTTCCTAGGAGCTTTCTTCTAGTAGTAGTCTTACCTTGTACTTACACGTGCATTATTTTGAATATTCCAATATTCACTTGGACACACCACTGCTGACATCAAAGTGATTTCCCTCCTGGTACAACTGGGATTGAAGCCACCTGACAGAGCTCCAGCTACAGATAGCCACATGAAATGAAGGTACAGGATCCACCAGAACCTCTCTACACATGCATGATACCTATGAATGGCAAGTAACAATTTATAAGTGTTACATCTGGTTGAGACATGAAGTGGACCTGTGGTTTTAGATCCCCAAGAGCAGCAAATTAAACCATGATCTCTCACTCTGCTCTGGTCCATTGGTAATGCAAAGACTTCTATTACAGCTAGCACAGATTTTGATGTTCAAAAGGACCTATGGAACTTTTGAAAAGTCTTCACAAAAATGTTATGCAAAGAAAAGCAGTTACCCCCTCTTTTAACATGCAGGCTACCTGGATAACGCACCATATCAGGGACACTAAAAATGAAAACCAGAACAGTTACAAAGAGTGAGATGTTCTTGCAGGGAAGCTTCTTCATAAAATGGAGATGTATGGGAATATCCACAATATAAATCAACTGGCATAGACATCAAAATATTTTAGATACCTTGTGATGTCAGATATGGGAACTGTGCAGTTATGAAGATTTACTTTTTTTTTACCTAATGTACTATACAAAAATCTGGCATTAGTAATGTTTTATTGGTGGAGAAAACAGACAAAAGGAAAGAACAAAATCCTGTGACTTGACTTCAGGAGTTGAAAGGCTGCATACATTTAGGCTTCATTGAAGCAGTGTACTGAGTTGCGATGAATGTGTTTCACTGAAGAACTTTGACAAAACTGATATGACAAAAAGCTTATACAGTGATGTTTCCTTTATAACTACCTATTATAAACCTCTTATTTTTATGAACTAAACTGATTTAAAGTGTTCAAGTTTCTAAAATTTATGAATAGAATGGATACGAGAAGAACCATGCTGATAACACTTCTCCGAAACAGATTATAAAGAGGGTGAATAGAGTACAATGTTGCCTAGTAAAATGATAATTCTTTCAGATTGGATTAATTAGCTATTTTTCTGGTACAAATAAATGGTCTTGAAGAAGATTTTCTTGGGTTTCATGGATATATATGAAAATATTTATGATTTCTTTTGTATACAGAAATCAGGTGAAGTAATTATAGACTTGAAAGTGTGTCTTCAGTATTCCTCATCTTTTTGGGAAATATTCAGCCAAACTTTAATGAATAACAAATGCATACCTTGCAATTAAAACCTACTGTGATGTCATGTCATACTGTAAAAGATGCACTTTAAAGACAAAGCAAGTCTCATTGGAAGGCAATAGAAAGGCAAAGCTTCCAAAGTTTGGTAATTCTCTACAAATATGAAAACCATTCATTGTTATCATTTTTAAGTTTTCACTTGCAAGTAGGATTGAAGAGGAAATTTTCACAGAATGAGGTGCAATAATCATATTTTCAGGAAAAAATATTTATTGGTCATTTCGAAAAGATGTGGGGAAAGGTGGAAATGGAAAGACTATGTGAGATGCTATCTGATAATTACTGGAACTTGTGCAGCTAATCAGACCTCTGAATTACATATACAGAGGAGCAGAAGCAACTCTCCCACATCATCTTGTTTCCTGACACACAGGTATCTTTTTTGCTTTATCTGAACCAAGCACTATGTACCTATCTCTGCTGCCCGTGTTAAGGCCTTTGGATAAGGATACTTGTCACAACAAAGGGAACAAGCTGGCTTTCAACAGGACATAATAAATATATGGCCTCCAGGTTCCTTTTAAAAGAATTTTACTAGTTCTGGTTTTACAAGCAGGATGGGGCAAGAAAGGCTTTAATGGAACAAAAAGAGGTCAGAAAAAATTATTTCTTTACCTTGGAATCTGAGAAAATATTGAAAGCCAGATGAGGAATGCACAATACTTATATGGCACTATCATCTGAAGTCATTCATGCGAACGCACACTGAACATCTTCAGTTGCAGACAGACATTCATAAACAGCGAAGCAAGTGTACCCTGGGTATTTTATAAAAAAATACTGTAATCAAATCAACTAACAAAATCAAATCTCTGGAAGAAAGATTATCTGCAAGTTTATGGCTCCATATCAGATTATGTGTCATCTTTTGTAGGAAGCTTTTCTTCTAAATATTGCTAAACGCTCCACACACATCATTTGATTTACCTTCTGACTAATGATATAGCCAAGCACTAATCTAATTTCAGATTTGGAAATGGAGAAGCTAAGTGCCTCTCAATGTCATACAATAGGTCTTGTTAACAGTGTAAAGAATAGAGGCTACAACTTCTGACTTACTTTCCCCATTCTTTAAATCTCAAACTCTTAACTTTCATTCATCTTCTCACCTGTTTTCAAACAGCAAAAGGAAAGGAGAACTACATGACTGGAATTGTAGTAACAGTTCATCCTAACAGGTGCTGGAATAGTCTGTGTGTATTCTTGTTTAGTGAGCAGAATTGATTTCAGCTGCCAGATGTAAAATTGTGTAATATGAAACTCTTTTTCACTGACCTATATTTCCTTATGTAGTCTATGTCTGATATTAGAGTAACTGAGTGTTGAGTGGACAAATTGTAAGTATGAAAAATGTACAATCATGGAATCCTAGAACAATTTGAGCTGAAAGGGAATTTTCAAGGTAATTTCACCCAAACTGCCTGGAATGAGTGTAATCTTTAACTACCTCAGGCTCCATTCAACCTGACTTTGAATGTTTCTGGGGAGGGGGCATCCGACACCTCTCTGGACAACTATTCTATTACTTCACCACTGTCATTTAAAAAAACCCCTAAACTCCTTATATCTAGTCTGAATCTACCCTCAATTATTTTAAAACCATTACCCCATGTGTTAATGCAACAGGTCCTGGTGAATGTTTGTCCCCCTTAGGTATTAGAAGGCTACAATAAGGCCTTGGAGCCTTTTCTTCTTCAGGCTAAACAATTCCATCTCTTTCAGCCTGTCTTCATAGATGAGGTGTTCTAGACCTGTTCTGGCCCCTTGTGACCCTCACTGGGACCTGCTCTAACACATGCATGTCTTTGCTGTGCTGAGAATTACAGAAGCGTCTTGCCTTTCCAATTTTAGTTGCTTTAGTTACACTGAAAGTTATCTGCTCTTGTCCTCTCTGACTTATTTAACTTTGGAATAAACTGATTGCATAGTAACATGTTTAGATAATGCTTGTGTAAAAAAGAATATGGTTCCTAAAACTTCATACAAGAAATATATGTGGTAAAGCATCCTCAATTAAAACTTGCTCCAAGAGGTTATTGTTACCATATTAACACTGGTCAGAACCTTACATCTCTGTCTCAAGGTTAGAAGAGAAGAGTGAATAGCAACATGCTGGGTCATTTTGGTTTGAAATTGTGGAAAGGAAAAAAATTTTAATTAACATGAAATTGTTATTTATAATCTTGATGGGAGATTTTCTGGCTACTCAAGAAACAGAGATGGGAAAATAATGAAGATGAGGAAATGAAGTTCAAGTGTTAAGGTTACAATAAAACATAAAGTTAATTTATCTAGTTTCAGGGTTAATTGTAAGGCTTCAGTACAGCTCTGAAGCTAATGGGCCAAATTATTTTTTAATGTGAATAGAAAAAGTTTGAAAAAATATGGAACAGTGTTGCCTTAACACCTCCTTGAGATAGAGGGTAACTTCAACTATATTACATAGAAAAATATTGTGCATAAGGGATGTACAAGGAGGGAAAAACCCACTTGCCCTTGGAAAACTGAATTTCTTCCACCCTTAGGCTGTAAATTCAGCAATTTCCCAAACTGCCAATTGTCTTTTTACATCCTCTTGTACCCAAAGTTCAAGCTTAGAGCTGTGGTGTTAAAATAGATAGTATTTTATTATGCACTGTATTATTGACTGAGTGGTGAATGTATTCTTAGCATTGTACAAACAAGTAAGAGGACACAGAGCTTACCCCAAGGACCTTGCAATGTAGGTCAGGCACAAGCAAACCAGCTTAGGAACATTAAAAACTGACTGACAGCATGTATCCAAAGTGGTGAGAAAGTGTCGAAATCTTCAGAGGTTAAAATTAAAATGTTTTGTTTTATCTGTCTTGTCTTTTTAGGCACAATGAAGTTAAATGGAATATTAAGGTTCATCCTGCCATGCAATTTTTTAATCTTTTTTCTAGGTTATATTAGTACAAGACTGTTCTAAACCCATTTACAAATAATCTGTTAATAACCGTGTGAGATCCATTAACTAAACCTTTTCAGAAATGCTTCTTTTCCCTGCCAAAAAAATATTTGCTGACTTTTACCTAATTAGTGTTCTTTTTTTCAGACTGTTTTAATTTAATCAGAAAAATTTCTTATTTAATTTTGAAGCACTCGAAATTCACCATTAGCAAAATAATTGGTAGCAAAGGACAGCATATAAGTACTGGTTGGTAGTACTGAGAAATACACTTTGTTTAAAGAAATGAGATTAATGCCTTTTAGAAAATGGACATATATCCATATGCAAACCAACTGCTCAAGCAAATTCAGACCTAACTAAAAGAAAAATTAAGTGAAGAAAGTACAGCTATTTTGTAGCCACATTTTAAAAGAGAGCACAGTTTCCTAACGTGGGAGAATTGGAGACAATTACACCATGAACACAATACGAATATATGTACTCATCTCCTGAAAATCCTGGAGGAATGATCCACCAAAATCAGCTATCATGTCATGCATTTTTCCTCAGGGAATGTGGCTGTGAGTCACACCGGCTGGAACAGTGCTGACCCTGCTAGTGATGATTAACACCCAGTCCTCATGCACCCCACTGCTTCATTGTCCTTATGCTTTCTATTATCCTTTTCCTTCTTTCATAAAGTACTGATATTTTTAATATGGCTGAAAATAATAAATTAATAGATATGTCTGCTTTGTGTTCCACAGTATAAAAGACAGGTTGAGAATAGTCTGAGTCAGACTATAAAAAGCACTTTACTCTTCAGGTCTGCTAGAGTATAAACAGTGTTGGATAGTTAGTTGGGTGCCTTGGATCACCCATATTTGATATGGAGTCATTATGACACTGATGGGAAACACAACACTGAAATAATGTTTTTTACTGCCTTTTTTGCTGCCAAAAGAGCAATGAAAATTCACCCTGTCACTGTTGATTGGTGGGTTACTCCTTTTTTCCTCTTGAAACACAAAACTGGTGGAATAGCTGTTGTCCTGGCCTGTGTCAGCACTGCAATGCAGTGTGCAGAGGTGTTTTGTAAGGCAGTTGCTTCTTTGCCTATGCTGCAGATTTCAGATTTTCTTCCTCCCAGCTGTTGCCTCTCCTTCCTCAACCAAAATCAGTGGAAGCAGAAAAGAGGCCTGAACAAAACTTTAATAACTGACATTGCCTGCCACTGCATTGTCATTACAGGTAGGAGGGAAAGAAAAATTCTTGCTCTAAAAAAGACACAAGCAGCAGATTTAGTAGAACCCCAGAGGCAGTTCTGATGCTTTCCCTCTTACTGGGATAGAGATTGTAAAGTTAAGCGAGACGCTGGAATTTGATCTTCTGTAAGACTTTATATTCCCCTTAGCTCTTTGACATGTGTGAAAAGGTCTCAGAACATCCTGCCCTATGCCCTAATTATATACTAAGAGGGATAAGACCTGCTCTAAAATTGTTTGTTTGCAATTAAATTCTGAATGTTTTGCAGTCTTCCTGAACCAGTAAATATGAGCTGTGACATCCAGCTCCTTTTGTTATGATCTCCTTCTCTCTACACTCATTATAATTTCTGCTCCAGTTATGGTTCATATTAAATCCCTGAGAGGTTAATAATAATGCTGAGAGGTCTATCAGCCACTTAGATAAGAGGCCACTGGAGATTTTCCATACAACTGGAGTTGTTACAAAAGCACACTCTGACTTAGCTTTGACTGGAGCACTTCTAATTCTCAAGGCATTGACTGGAATCCAAAATTGTAAAAAATGTTTGGAACCTCCTTCAGAATGATGAGATGGACCTCAGAATATATATATGTGTATATATATATGGGAAACTGACTCATGCGTCATCAAAATCCTGCTTTGAGCACCTAAGAACACAACACAAAGAGAAAACCAAGTGTCAAAGATCAACATTCTGCTTTCACTTATGTAAATGAACTTTGGCTGTCTTCTCTCAAGCACTGTGGGAAGAGATGAAGCTGAAATTTAGAATTTTTCAATTCCTTTGAATTTTCTGTTAAATCTTTTACTGATAAGCTCAGTCTCCTAAGGAGAAAAAGCACAAGAAACAAGAATTTGATTAGGTAATTTTTAGGACCTTTTTCACTTTTCTGTCTGATTTCTTACTCTAACTTCCTGCTGACTGTGTTGGTTTTAGTTTTTTTTCTGTCATTATGGAAATACATAGAGACGAGACCAATTCATCAGACAAATAAAACATTTTGACATCAATTTCCGCCATTACAAGCTGTTCTCAAACATGAAATTTTAGTAATATCAAAAGATAAACTTATATAAAAATAAACAATAACAAACACAGGTGATGGTACCAAACAGAAATGAAGGGTGAAGAGTGATGGGAACAGTTAGACACGTCAGAAAAATGTTTTCTGAAATGACAAAATTGCAGCTTGGCTGGGAAGATGGGATATAAAGTGGATGAAAGTAAAGACTAACAAAGGTGTATTAAAAGGGCTAAAGAGAAATTATGGTATTAACAGATTAAAAATCTTGATGAGAATGGGAGAATCATGAAATAAAATTTTAAGATTTGGGAGAACACTGAAGAGATATATTTGCTTATGTTACCCAGCAGGAGGCAAAAATCAGGCTAGGAATTGACTAGACCAATAAACAAAAAATATCCAAAACCTTATTCAGAAACAAGTTTAAGATTTTTACATGTAAAGCAATCATTTTGGGAAAGAGCCAACCATATATATGGAAGTCGCATTGCAACACTTCAATTGCCAGAGATTCTAGAAAACTCACATCTTTTTTCAGTTCTGCCTTCTATTTTTCCTCATCAATATATTCATGTTTAAGTCAAAAGTGAAATCTCATTAAAAGCACCTTCAAAAATATACCTCACATTGCCCTTCCCATGACCAAAGTATATAGGATTACTCCTGTAGGACAATGCTAGCACAGTCCTTAATAAAGTTTAAAGTCACACTAAACTGTGCAAAAGACATTTCCAACCCTTTTCTACAGTACTATAGAGTGACTTAACAGTTTGACAATCTTATTTCAGAGAATATCAGACTGTATTTAAGTGGGTGTTAGTGAAAATATAGTTTCTGTGTATGCTAAAAGGCAGTAAAGAATTGAGTGTATGCATTCTCCAAAACTGAGCTTTTGTCCTCTCAATTTGAAGCCTGTCTCTTCCTAGATGCAACTTATATGGGCTAGATTTAAATTTTGAAAGTGCCTGGGCTAAACAGAATTGGCTATCTGGTTTCTTCCATTTAATACAGAGTCATGAGGCAGGATGAACTAGGATCATAACTATGAATGCCGTTTCTGCACATTTGCTGCTTAGAGCATACAGAGGCTTGGAAAATTGGTGTGGGGGTTTTCTTCTGGAAAGAGAAGCTGGCACCAAAAGAAGAGTTCCCAAAAAGAAGCATTTTTTGAAAGGCACGTTGGAGGAAAGATCTCAGAAGTGGGTGCAGTTCCTGAAGATGAGGTATGATGAGGCAGTTCCTGAAGATGAAATATTCAGCATGAAGCTGAATGTCAGAGGACACTCAGGACAGCAAGGACCTGGGCTGGTGATGCCCAGGATGGGTAATTGTGAGAAGTGCCCTAGGTCAAACAAGGCTAGTATTCATTCCTCACACATATTCCTTTCTGGATCCCTTGTTGTCTTCATTTGGATGCTTTCTAAAAGCTTTAAATCTTATATTGTGATACGCAAAACTGCACAGAGGACTTGAGGTGAGGCCACATCAGCACAGAGAAGTTGCCTTGCAATAAAGCATAAAAAAACCCCAAACAATAGGGCTGTAAGGAGTAAATATTGTGAGGAAAAAGCACTATAGAAATTATTTTGATTCAAAGTACTGGGATACTTCAATAGAAATTAGCTATGGACTGCATTAGCTATAATTAGAGATGAGATGGAAAAAACACCAAACATCAAGGTTTTAGAACACCTGGGTAAAATTTTTGCAAATGAAATATCTAAAAAACTAACAGCAGATATGTATAAGAAAATTCAACTTGATGATAAATTTACCAAATTGAAGTAGGAAGTTAACTAGTCCTATGCAGGGGCAGTATGTCTTGATAATACAAAGGAAAGATTTCACTCCATGACCAAATCAGTTCAAAGCTGGTATGCAAGCAAGAAATGTAGTTAGGCATCAATGACTATGTTTCTGATCTTTTAGACTGCAACCTGACTTTGGCATGGACTTTGTTATTCAAGTGTTTTATTTTACTCTTGCAGAACGCCATAAATATCCATAGTAACTAGGAGCAATGATGCTTTTTGAACCATTCATGAAAGAAAATATAATTGGATGTTGAACAAGAAGGATACAGAAAGAACAGCTCAAAAGAAAAAAACAGAATTGAAACATGAAAAAGTAAGGAAAAAAAAATGGAAAATTTACAATGGAACAAAATGGGAATGGCTATTGTCCCAACAGGCTTCTCAAATATGTAATAGACAGCCAGCCATAGCATAATAACCCACAAAGTTATCCTGCCTCATATTGGAGGTCTTTTTTTTTTTGTAAAAGTACAGAGTTGAATGACCACTCTCATGAGAATAAATTGACCAGGAATTTTGTATGTATCCATCTCTGTAATGTAGAAGGAGCAGCTTAGAAAGTATAAGGAAAAATAATAGATTTGAAAGGAATATTTATCAAACCTAATGGATTGATTCAATTTTAACTACTCATTTTTTTTTTCAGTAAATTTCCTCTTATTCCAAATGTTATGTGCCACATGTTGCTTACTCTACAACAAACAATCAATTGCTTTGCAGCAATATAAATGTGTATTACTGAGTCAAGCATGGCTAATGAAACTTTGCTTATTAATACTACTATTATTCTCCAAGACCTGTAACCCCTTTTAATATATTTGTTTAATATATCAAGGTGCTGTGCACTTGGAGTTTTGCTTTCCCGATATGCTTACATCTTTATTTAGCCTCATGTCTGTGATAAATGGAATGTGCTATTTCTGTTCTACAGTAATGGATGGCTATGTTGGAGCAATGCACAACTTAGTAGTAACATCTCATTCCATAGAAGATATTATAGCAAAAATTCGTAGATTAACCAGAGCTGACAAATGCATTTTTACTCTGTATTTATTTATCTCTTTCTCTTTGACATCTCTTTATAGCCTAAGTGGCTTTCCCTGTAAAATCCCACTGAGAGCACTTCTTCTCAAAAGTTAGCTTCTAACTACCCCAGGGATTACATTACCCCAAGAATTGAGTGCTGTATTCACAGATTATATATGAAAGTGCAGATAGAAATGTGCAATTCCTTCATTTAAAAGCCAATTGTGCACTTCAAAGGAATAAGAAAAGTATGTCATATCCCTTGGTTACTAAAATGTTAAAGCATTTTTCAACCTGAAATGCAAGAATTATTGAAAACCTTTTGCTGACATTTATCAAGCTTTACAAAAAGATAATGTGACTTGCAATTTTTGCAATAGTGGGCTAATTCATGTAGTTACAGGAATGTAGAGAGGACCACAAGACTGAAGATTAAGATTCATCCTGAATTCACTTATGAATTTATCTGTTGCTGTGTTTATACTTAAAGCAGCAAACATATTAGAAAAAATATTTACGACTATAAAAGGTTTTTTTATTTCTAAGTCAAATACAAAATGCTTAACTGATCCAAATTATGCAAAAATTAACTTCATGTTGTCCAACCTTAAATACCGTGTAACTGCAATAAATTCAGGAAAGAATTATCGGAAAGACAAGAAGTTCCTTATGTAACTTAAACAAGATTTTTTTTTTATATATCTTTTAAGATTTTACATAATATCTCATTTAGGAGACTACCTGTTGAAATGTGATCTATGCTGCCTAAAAGGTATGACAAACATGACTAAAGAATGATGATTTTACTTTCTAGTAACATAATGGTCTTCAAAAATAATAATGAGCAGTAGGATTATTGTAAACAAAATGAAGTACTTTCCCATACAACCACAGGGCAAAATTAAACTGGGAATCTGATTGTCTGAGGAACTGGGAAAAAAAAAAAAAAAAAGACAGAAATAGATTTGTCAAATTCATGAAAAATAAATTTTTGGCAACTGTAAACAAAGATGTCTTGGATGAAACCTCAGGAATGGGAAGTTCCTAAGATGGAGATTGGAAAGGAAAATAAAATATCAAGGAGAACATTATCCCCTATGGAATTGACAACTCTATATGATTAACAACTGTTATTTGTGTCATTAGAAAAATGATACTTGTCTAGGGAAACTCTATACTGACCCTATCCTGTCATTCTTCAGCCATTCCTCCCACTCTCTGTTGTACCTATGTTTTGTATCTTCTCCAACTTCAAATTTTATCAGTAAAGGATTTTTGCTCAGTTCCACAGTTCTTGGAATTAATTCTACAATGACCACAGCATCAAACATTCATAGAGCATGATTTAATGAAGTATCCTGCATCAAAAAAATGTAACTTTTATGAAGCAAATGTAAGATTAAAGTCCTAAGCAGATTTTTGAAATCTAAGGATAGAGCAATACATATAATAATGCACTCTCCAGGTCTTTTTTTTTTTGAGGAACGCATCCTGGCTCTGTGTCAAAAGGACAGTGTGATTGTCAAAATCAGCCTCGACTGTGTTAATGCAGATCTATTTTTTCCCTCAGAATTTGCTTGAAACTTAATGCTTTATGAGTGTTGTATTTGTCCTTTTGATTATAGTCAACATCATTAATATGTATAAATGTTATTTTAAAGCATTCTGAATGAAAAATCTTTTATTGATTATTGTTGAAATTAATGCTACAATTAACATCAAAATACTATGAAGTTGCTTCAAGGTTTTTGAAGATTTTTAAATAGTCTTAACTGTTATTTTAAGGTCACAAGTGCTTAGTTGGGAATTATCAAGAATTTGCTTATCTTGGTCACTAGCTATATGGGATGTTCTCTAAGGGATTTTAAAAGCTGCCAAGGATTGCAAGTATTTTTATGACGTATAAAGTTGTCTTGTGAAAGAGATAAAGCATTTAGTTGCCTGCCTTTAAAATTAAATTAATTTGATTGGTGTACTCCCATTAGTTTTGTGTCTACTCTAACATGCACTATAGTTGATAATCCAATGGCCTCTGGAAATGTACACAGTGCTCACTTCTGTTGTTGAGACAGCATGTGATAAATTTCTCTGGAGTGTGAAATTTTCTAATAGAGCCTGCCAGAATATTGCTTGGATGTTGTCACAAGTCTAAGTCTAAGTAGAGGGTTTTTGGCTATTGATGTCCAAAATTTTCCTAGGTTTATTACAAATTAAAGTATTTTAATGTACTCTAAGCTTCTATTTTGTGGCAACTATGATGACTCAGAAATATATCTGTCTTCTAGGCTTAAAGCACAAAAATATGCCAGCTATCAATTATGAATCAAGGTGTATATAAAATTACAGTGTCAACATTTGAGTCTTTAGATGTCTCCAGGTTTTTTTAAACTTGTATTTTGAATAAAATTTATTACATTCTTCATAAAGAATGTTAATGCACACCATTCTCCAGTGTTTTGTAAATTAGCCATTGATGAAAAACATGGATAAAATTTATTGCTAATGGCAAGCATCCTTTTCATGGGCAAAATCTGTGCTAACATTTCTGTCATGAGAGAGAAATGATCAGTGGAAGGGAAGAGGTAGGACTTTCTAAGGTGGGTCTGTGGAAGACACACATGCTGTCAAGTCTTTTCCTACACGTTTCTGTTTTAACTCTGATGGAGATTATCAATTCTTATCTACAGGGCTTTAGAAAAATATTAAATTGAGTAGACATTTGTTTGTCTAGTCTTATCGTTAGAGTGAATCCAACATCCTTTGTATTTTATCTGCTTAAGAAATGTCTTCCCAGTGCATTAGGGTGTAGCACAATTCTTGAGAACCTTTTAAGAATAAATATCTGAGATTAACCTGTTTGTTATTCTGTAAGAAATATTCTGATTTCTTATTTTCTTTTAAAAAATCAACATACTCTTCAGGCAAAGTTTAAGTAATGCCTTACTTCCCTGACTTAGTAATTAAAGAAAGGCTCAACACTACACAGAAGCCTTTCAGTTCTACTTCATGAATAAATGAACAATCCCTTTTGGATAAACCCAAGCCTTGCGCTTTGAATGATTTCAGTGAATATACTGTCACTACTGATGGCATAGATGATTACAGAAGTTTTCTCTTCAAGATACTTAAAAGGCAGTTTTGGTTCATGATCTATCAGCAGCTAGGATTTAAGGTCCCTTCCTGTATATTTGCTTCATGCATGGCTGACTTTGAAGTGTTTTTTTCTGTGTGATAGTAAAAAGCAAATGTTGCTGTAATTTTATTTGTTTTTTTCAGAGTACATAAATTAGATACTATGTGAGTGAGAGAGGCTGTGTTTTTCAGTTAAAAGCTTTCACCTGGCATAAAAAAAATGACAATGTCCTTCCTCCTGGCTGGAAATACTAATAAAGCATAGTAGTCTTCAAAAAACACTGCATCTGTTTTCAAATAAAGAAACACATTGTGGCATTTATAAGTCGGGGGAAGAACATTCATAAAATTCAAGTAAGAAATACAACTTCAAATGGTATCTTTGCATCACGTATAGTATATCTAACCAAAACACAAATCTTGGAATGATTTTTTTGTTAAAAGAATATAGATACATATGGATATTTAAGAGTGAGAACATTTTACATAAATGAAGTAACAATGTTAAGAAGCTGTTAACAATATCTATTTTCTCTAACTGATGTAACTGTGACAAAAGGAAAACTGATTACTTCACCTACCTGCAAAATGCCCCATTCTGTAAAACATTGGAATCTGTGTAAGTGAAGCTAAAATCTCACAAAGTGAAGATGGGACTAATTCTTAGCCTGAAGCTAAATACATCATGATCTACACATCATATGCCTTGCCTGACAGAAAAGAGATTATACCAAAACAAACTAAAGTCCTAATTTAATACATCAAAAAGTAAAATAAGCAGAAATCAATACTGATTATATCAGCACAGCTGTGTATTGTCTTATTAATGTAGAAAAGATTGTCTAAGAATATGAGTGACACAAAGGAGAATATTTGTTAGACCAAATGATAGAACTGGAAAATCTAAAATTCTCCATGACACAAAAATTTTTCTAACTTGGTTGCTGAGAAATTCAAGCAATACACAGGATCTGAGGAGATTTCAGGCTCTCAAATTAATTTCTAACTTGCTGTCTTTTTTTAATTGAGATGCATTATAATGCAGACATAGTGCTGAAAGCTCTAATTTGACAATGTACTGTGTATCCATTCCTTAGAGAAACATGTGGGGTCATTGCTCTCTGATTCACCCCATGTGAATCGAGTATTTACATAGGTTAATGTTCAATGACTAGTTAGTGCCTTTAAGTGAGCTGTCTAGGAAGCAGATTGTCCACACTTTTCCTTATCAACATTTGAGCTCAGTTTTGGGATGGTGTGTTTGTGTAAACTGGCATCTAGATATGAAGTTTTCTTTTTATAGATGAACCTTAAAAGCATCTGGTTTGCTCCAGTTTCCCAAGAGGAGGGTGAGACAAGAGGCAATGACCTCTGGCACTTAAGAGTGGGGTTTGGTTTTGTTCTTTTTTCCAGACACAAGAGAGCACAAGATATGTGACTTGGGTATTTTTTTTTTGGCCTCCTCATTCATGATCACAGAATCATACAATATGCTGAGGGGTAAGGGACCCACTAGGATCATCAATGTGATGATGGGAAATGTGAGTTTTACTTTGAACTACAAAGTCTCTGAAATTTCATGTGAAGAAGGATAACTTTCCTGCTTAAAACATCTGCTGTATGCAGCTGCTGAGGGAAATCAGAGAAATCTGATTTCCCTTGCATCTGCTCCCAGGGTTGTGTGGTAGCTTCACAGAAGTATATTTCATCTTTCCCTCTTGGTTATTGTCTTTGCCCTTACACTTTCACACTGCATAGATGAGACAGCCACAGATATTTGGATTACCTCCACAGAGGTTTCTGTTTTCTCCTTCAGCACATTGGCAGTCTTGTTTTCTCAGTAGCAAATGTTGCAATTATGGTGGGTGACTTGTTCTTGTAGGGTCAGACAGAGCTTCATCTCATTTTGACCTTTGATGAAATGAATCATGTCATATATTTCACACATGCCCTTTCCAGATATGTGATGGCAATCTATCTGACAGAGACATGGAGGAAAGGACAAGACAAAATAATAACTAATGCTATCAGCAACAGCAGGAACAGATCACAGTTTGTTTTTTTTTTTTAGTTTTTCCAGCTACATTTTCTGAGACTGTAGAGTAAACATGTACAGTTTGTATAATACACAAAACCTTTTTCTTTCTTCAGTAAGTTAAGCCCCTAAAGGAAAGAAAATATTATATGCCACAATACACCTTATCTCATTTTTCTCTTTTTTCTCTCTCTGCTGTAACAAAGTCTTTCAGTGGTTCTGTTTCTAAAAAATTCATCTGACTTCAATAGGGTAGCATAAAAGTTTCTCAGCAATTATTTAAGTGTATATTGCTGAGTTCAACTCTGATGGACACAGCAGTTCTGAAGTTTGTTTTGTAGAAGCAGTAAAAAAAGCATAAGCATAACCTGGGTATGACATTTTCACTTTATAACAAAAATGAACATACATCTGCGAACAATCTGGGTTCTTCTGAGGTGCTCCTGAGGAAAGTTTGCCAATAATCTATCCAACAGTGAAACAAATATCTTTTTCAATGGCTTGAACAAAAGGGACCCAATTTCAGTATAAAGCTTACTGATGTAAATGAGCTTGGTTGAGTCTTTGAATTTTTTTTTTTTTTTATTTTCAGAAATCAGCACAAAGTTGTGAACATGTGAAATACCCTGAACAAAGAAACTGCCAAGTGTCTATTCAAATAGGTGTTTGTATCAACATGATTCCCAATATGGTCTGTCTGCATGTTGCACACAAAGTGCACATATTTTTCCATGGCATTGTGCTTGCATATCTGAGCATTTAAAATTATTCCTATATTAGCATGGTTACAAGGGGTTACAACATTTTGTGGTAGTTCTTGGGTCTGAGTTTGTACATAGCTACATCCCTGCCCTGTAGTGGAATGAAAGCTGCTGTGCATTGGGCTTTCTCTTGCTGTGCAATAGATTTTTCCTTCTTGCTCCATTTTCTTATTTTCTTGGTGATAAATCTAGACACCTGACCTAGAGGGCATAGAACCAGTCTGTGTTTCTGTCCTTTCTGTCTGGAGCTACCTTTTGTATTTAAGATGAGGCTTCATTTTCATAAACTCCTTCATTTCAGACAAGATAAAACTTTTTGGCCCAGTAATCCAAGTGGAGAGACTAAATTTCTCTTTACAGAAGAAATTGAGGAAGACGAAAGGACACAGTTTAGATGCTACAATCATTATGTGTGTCACTAGGTCTTTTATTGTCTTTATCAGTACTTGGTAAAAGACCACATCTCTAGTTTTAATTAATACATAATAAAAGTGATCTCTGGGTAGTTCCTGTGTTTGGAAATACAATACTATGGAAACTAATTAAATCTCCATTTGAAGACTTCAGGGCTAGATAATATTTTTTCTTCAAGATCTTAAAAATAATATCTCTGTTTTAAGCAACTAAATAATGTAAGTTTTTGAACAGAATTAATTTCAAAGCATAAATGAAATATATAGATTAACAAATAACAAAAATCTATTTATAATGACCACTGTATGCTTGACACAGTGCTCGAGAGGGTTCCCCAGCTAGCCCTGGTCTCAGACTGTGTCAGGAGTGCTCTCTCCTGGTCTGGAACAGACCCAGGTAGAGAGAAGACAGTGGCTGCTGGATTCCCTGGCAGCAAGATTGCTCTCTGTAGCACCAAGACAGGAGATGTATCAAGGATTAGGGCAAAAAACAGAGAGGGTCCTTCGTATTATTCCCAAAGGTTTATTTCCTTGGAGAGGATGAAAGGACACAGAACTGGGGTGTGCAGGGGATCTGGAGGATCCTAGGGGTGGGAGAGGGGAGCAGTACAAGGTGGGATTGATACATCCTGAACTAATGAGGCAGGACTGGGGTCACATGAGCCAATGGGACATCGAGGTTTGGGTGACACCCCAAGTGCAGGGATAGGCTGGAGGGAGGATTGACAAGGAAGGGTCTGGAACAGGGGATGTGACAACTGTGATGGATGGGAAGGAGCTGGGCAGGGAAACACTGACTGACAGGGAAGGAGCTGGAACATAGGGCAGGGAAACACTGACTGACAGGGAAGGAGCTGGAACATAAGGAAGGGTTTGCTATTTAAGGAAACTTTGGGGTGGATACAACAGTAGGGATAGACTAACTTGGGAGAAACATAGGGGTACATTGGAATGAACCATTAACAATTGAACTGTAAATAACATACAAATACAAAAACTAGGAAATTGAAACAAACACATCACAACATATGCTCACCAAAATATTTCTGAAATTGTTTTCCATGAATCTGTCTTAACTATAATATCTGGTATGGGCATTTTTTGAATTTCCTTAAGACACTCAGTGTTCCCATTCCTAATCTCAGATTGAAAACAGTATTTCATCTGGAAAAAAATATTATACATCATCTTCTTGCCAAAACCAGGTGATTTATTTGTCCAATATCATAAAGGAAGCGAAAAGAAAAGCCAAAGGAAAACTGACTCCATTACCTGCCTCTAGTACTAACCTTATAAAATTCCAACTCTATTACCTACCTTTATCAATTAAGGCATGCATCAATACAAGTAGTAAAAGGTTTACTTGGATACTGTTTCAGGGGTGAATAACTGTTAATTTCAAGATTTTGCCTCCTCACAGGCAACAGAGGTTGTATTTTGAACCAATGAAATTATTTTATTAACTGCTTTAAATGCTTCTATGAAGTTATTTCACAGGTTCGGTTGGCAATGTTTCTTTACCCAAACACAGAAAAGGAGGTGCTTTAAAAAATGGCCAATGTTTCATAGAAGATAGGTACCTTTATGTGTGCAAAACAAAAAATATGAATAATACAGAAACATAGTATTATATTATTATACTTGTCATAGAGTCATAGAATCTTTAAGGTTGGAAAAGACCTCCAAGATTGAATCCAACCTTTGTCTGAACACCACCACATCAACTAAACCAAAGCACTAAGTGCCATGTCCAGTCATTTCTTGAACCCATCCAGAGATGGTGACCCCATCACTTTCCTGGGCAGCCCATTCCAGTGCTTCACTACTATTTCAGTGAGAAAATCCTTCATACTCATACCTAGACACATGAAGTATATAAACAGTACCAGCATAATTAATTCAATGAAAAAAAAAAATATGTACAATGTTCAAATAGGTACTGTGTTTAGATTTTTTTCTTGTACAAATTGCATAGATTGGTTGCCTGCAGAGAGGGGTATTTAACCAATTTCAAGAAGCAACTGACAGGAAAAAACATGCTGTTTAGTTGTGGAATGAACACTCTAAGAATCAGAGAAAGAAACATACCTCTCTTCTCCTGGGATAAAAAAGATTTTTGTCAGAACAGAGTATGCTAAAGGCATTGCTAAAACCAGAAGTATAAACTATAAATCCTGTGCAAAAGAACTGACCTCTATTCTGTTTCTTCAAAGTAGGAAATATTATGGGAAATGTGGGAGATAAATAAGCTCATCTACAAACTGGTTAATGTGAAAGAATGAGATGTGCAAGAGAGAACTAATGTAGATGAATAATTTCTGAGCTTCAAAATCTCAAAAGGACACACTTATATAGTCCAAATAATTTTCTAAATAAGTAAATAAATGCCAATACTTCCAGCTTTATTCTTCTAAAAAGGTACATTTTTATTGAAAAAAAATCTCCATAGTTTATTTGAGAGGTAACTTTTTGTGAAACTATGTGTGAGGTCAATAAAAATAAATTCCAATATGCTAAACTCTAATTCAAGAAAATAAAAATTAATTTTAAGTGATTTTGAGACACAGATTTAAAATATCTCACTACAAGACTTTGATATTCTGTGTAGAAAAGACATAGCATCATATAATTAGTATCTTTTACACTTTGAGAGATATTAACAATTCATTTCTTACTCATTGTCTTTGTGATGGATAAAACTTTTCTTTATGGGATTCCTTATGTAACTAGCAATTTTTTTTTCCTACTAATAACAGAAATCTACCTAACAGAATTTGATGGAACTTTATGAGTCCAACACATGGGAACAACCTGGTTCAAGATCTCCTTCTTGAGGAATGTCCAGCATCCCTGGACATTTGCCAGCCATGAAATCATTTTGCCTTTCATGACTGCCTCCCAAGGGACTCGGTCAGCAGGCTCCTAAGCAGGCCAAAGTCTGCCCTCTGGAAGTCCAAGGTTCTGCTGAGCACCTCCTCAGTTCCATGACTGTCAAGAGGTCTTCAGCCACCGCTTTCCTCACCGGTTCACAAACACCAGGTCCAGTGGGTACCTTCCCTAGCTAGCTCCTTCACCAGCTGTGTCAGCCACACACTCCAGGAACCTCCTGGGCTGTGTCCTCTGTGTTATATTTCCAGCAGACTTCTGGTAATCTGAAGTCTCCCCCAAGGGCCAGAGGGTGAGACTTCTCCCAGCTGCTTAGGAAATATTGCAGCTGTCCCTTTGCCCTCGTTGGGTGGTCTGTAACAGACTCACAACAGGATACCTGCCTTGTTGGCCATTTGAAAGACCTGCTGCAACTGATAATCTTTTTCTTGTCCAAGGAAATCAGTTTTAAAAATCAATATTTAAAATGGATTATGATATTCAAGGGAAGTTTGAGCTAGTACAGAAATTTTGATATATTCTTGGATGCAAAAAAATTCCGAACAACTGAGCAAGCATATGGAATTTTCAGTGTCTCTAAAGGAGAAAAAGCCTTTTTATAGTTCTGCTTGAGCCACTGCTAACAAAACCATCTTGAATATTTTTTTTTTTTTTTTATTTTGCTTTGTTTTGTTTTGTTTTGTTTTGGGGCACATCACCTAGAGCATATTAACTTTTCCTCACTTTCTCACTTTTTAATATTCTTCTTACCCAAGGTGTGCATGTTGTTATGTTTAAACTACAATTATAGTACAAGCCAAGACATCTGTGAAATATTCACCATAACCTGATATCTATAGAGTTTGTTTATTAATTAAGGCATTCCTTTAATTTGTGTACTTTTAGTGAAGTGGAGAGCTTGTATAAATAACATCATTTCACAAGAGACTCCTGAATCCCTTTACAGAAATTTCAATGCAGACACCTCCATAGTGTTAAAAGGGTTTTAAAAAAATCACAATTAATACAGAGGATAATGTGGAATATACAGCTTCCAGATGCAAGGAAATGACACTTCTCTGTCCTCCATAGTAACACATAAATTCACAAAATTTTCTATGCTTCCTGCACAAACATAACTATAATGATTAGTGATAACAGCAACTATGATCTTTGATAGAAATAAGGAAGCATAGTTCATAAAAATAGAAGATTTTATTCTGAACACAGCAATTACTCCTGTTGTCAGCAAGATGAAAATTTACTATCCCAGGAAGTCATAATGACTCTGATGCATTCTTACACAACACAGTGTGAGCTGCATCTGAATGAGACTGTCCTTTCCAGCAGCCTCACCCTGTACTGCACTGTACAGGCTTGCACCTCTGGCATACCACCTGAGGCTTTTGTACAGTGCACAGACAGCTAAGTAGCACACTAGCACTATTTGTGATTACTTCAAGGCTGGAAGCATCTTCTACCTATTTTAATTGAGGGGGTCGTGTCACTGTGATGAATAACAAACAACACGAACCTCGTTTAGCAAAAATCATCTGACTCCAATTCTTATTGAAAAACTGACCCCCTTTTATATATTTTCTTGAACAGGCCCTCTCATTGGTCAGAAGAGTGCCAGAACTCTTCATCCCATTGGCCAAAACCAAAAGACATAGAGAAAGCCAGTCCCACAGAAAGGAATCCAAAACATTACACTTGTTACCCAAATACTGGTAATGTTTATGTCAAGGATGTGAGAACCAGGTCTTCCTAAACCAAAACTTCATGAAGAAACTGAGTTTAGAAACTCAGAAACTTCAGGCCTAGGAGACTCAGACTACAGGGTTATTTACTGTTTCAGACAATGCATTGAGAAAAGTGTTTGGCATGTCTGGTTTTTCTCTAATGCCCAATCAGCCAACAGAGCAGTTAAATGTTTTGTTATGTCTTTCAGGAAGAATCTAGAAAGACTGTGAGAATGGTGCTTGCTTGCTTGTGTACCAGGCCCATGAATACTTCATTTGTGAAGGTGAAGAATAGGTGCAATGCATCATCAGATAGAAGAAAAAGCATAACCTTATGCATCACAAAGTCCAGAAATAATACAAATTATTGAAATTTCTGCAAAACCTTAATGCAATGGCTGAAATACTTGGCAACAAGGAAAAAGAAGAAAGTTTTGCATTTGCAGCTACATTCTGCTAAGGGTTTGTAATCTTGCCATAGAATTCAATCTTCATGGTGGTGAGCTCTGTTTTTGACTGGGATGGAGTTAATTTTTGCCACAGTAGGTACAAAGCTTTGGATTGTGCAGAAAACAAGGTCAATAACACAGGGATGTTTCCATCACTGTTGAGCAGCTCTTGGACAAGTCCTCACCCCACCTTGCCAGAGAGGAGGCTGGGGATGCACAAAGAGGTGACATCCAGGACAGCCTATCCTCACTGACCAAAGGGATATTCCCCACTATATGGCATCATGCTCAGCAGATAGAGCTGGAGGAAAAAGAAGGAAGAAGGGACATTTGGAGGGATGGTACTTGTCCTCCCAAATTTCCATTTAAGGTGATGGAACCCTGCTCTGTTGGAGATGACTGAACACCTGCCTGCCCATGGGAAGGGTTGAATGAATTACTAGCTTTATTTTGCTTGCATGTGCAACTTTTACTTTACATATTAGAATGCCATTACCTCAACCCACAAGATTTCTCACTTTTACCCTACCGAATCTCTCTCCTATCCTACTTGAGGATGCTAGGTGAGGAGCTGTGTGGGGCCTAGTTTCTGGCTGGAGTTAAACCATGACATGGGGTGACAATAAAAATTATTTAACCCCCTGATATCGATATCACAAGCTAATGACAACTACATGAAGTTAATATAACATCCTAATATTCAAGATTTGTAGGTGATTTAGCCAAGGTTTCAGAAGTATCTTTATTAGCTATGGATGTCATGTCAGCTGATATAGGTATTTACTGAGAGTTTCTAGTACCTTGGTCTCAGCCTGAAAAGTCTGTACACATTTAGACCAGAACTTAAAGAAAAAAAGAAACCGTTCCCATTCCTAGCTCAATGGATTACGATTCCAGTATCCATTCTGTATTACCTTTCTGAAAGTTAATGCATATCGGGAAGTTCAGTTGACAGAATCATACAATATCTGGAGTTGGAAGGGACCCACAAGGATCATCCAAGTCCAAATTCTGTCCCTGCACAGGAAAACTTCAAGAATTGCACCATGTGCCCGAGAGTGTTCTACAAATGTTTCTTGAGTTCCATTGGTGCTGTGACCACTTCCCTGGGGAGCCTGTTCCTGTGCCCAAATAAAAAATTACAATTTAAAGTACCTAGATAGATACAGAAAAAAAAAATATAGATATATATGGTATGTAGTATATATACTTTGAACTTGAAGTACAAACATCTGTCTCCTTTATTTTGGTGTGAGGTGGATACTATATATTGTACATTCTTAGAATTCCTTTCTGTTCTGACAGACTGAACAACAGAGATTATTGATTGATCTCTTTAAATCACTCACATAGAGAAATTTCCTTACAGTATCCAAGAGATCAAGTTAGAGTATTCTCGCACAATGCTTCATCAAAGTGAGTTATGGATTAAATTAATAGAAACTCGGGATTGTTTTTTCCCTGGCCTTTTACTAAGGAAATGTATGTTTATTCAGCAAAAGCTTTTGCCCATTGATTGCTCACCATTTCTTGTAAACATTGTTAATTTTGTTGGGTTTTATAATCAATACAGTACAAGGTAACCATAGAGTCACTAAAATCAGCAAGAAAAAAGAGAAAGAAAACTCTTTTATACATAAGGCTTTCTAAATCAGTAGTGGCATACAAAATAAGTGATAATAGAGTAATATTTGGAATTACGTTCTTGTTTAGTCAAGTTCCATGAAAATGCTCTACATTCCACAGAACTTCCTATAGCTCTCAGACTGGCAGCTTTTTGAATTAATTTCAGGACACATGCCTGCTATTAGAATCTGAATTATCAGATTGGCCAACTTGTACAAAAATGTGTGGGAGTTTGAGGTGCAGGTTCTGCCTCATTAGAGATATTTCTACTTGATGCACATGAAGGAAAAAAACAAAAGATACCCTTCCTAGAGACACAAGGACTCTTCCACTTTCACACAGATAGAGCTCATTCACACAGGGATACCTTTGCTGTCTTTCTCTGTTCTCTAGGCACCAGTTTCTGGAATATTTTGAATGTTTTTCTGATTGTACCTTCAATTATTAGAGTTTTGGGTTTTTTTAATCTATGGTGTGTGGTATATTCACTGTTTATCACAAAACCAAGATCCTTTTTCTGAGTGTATATTATTTTTACAGTATTCACCCTTATTGTTTTAATAGTGACCTCAATGAAGTTTCTCACATTATCAGGTTGATTCTGATGTGTTTTTAATTTACTGCACTAAGATAATATAATGACTATCACTTATATTTAGGTTTTATCTAGCTTCCCAACAGAAAATACAGGTTTTGAAATCTAGTATCCAGTGAAAGCAGTGCAACATGAATCATGTATGCTTTAAAAACAGCTGAATCTAAGTTAAAAAATATTACAGCTGATGCATTAGATTTGTAGAATCTAAACGAAACCACTCAATTTCTTTCCTGCTATGAAATAGTTAAAAAGACTTTTAAAAAGTTAAATCTCATATTTGAACACTAGACAATGTCAGATTTTCTCAGGGTTCCATATCCAAAAATCCCCCATGTAGTACTGCCAGGGGGTACCCAAAATGGGTGTTATCATTGTATACAACTTGAACAAAGAGGCATCATTAGCTATGACAATCTATGTTCACTACATCCGACCTATTCTGACCATTTAACAAACATTTAATGCAGTAAAAGGTATGTTAATTTTTTATAATTTCATTGAATTTGTTCTCATTTTTATAAGAGTGCGAAGAATGTCCATTTCATAAATTCTTTTGCAAAGTCTAACAAATAATATTTCATCACAGAATGTCATATTTTCTTCCTATGGCTATTATCCTTCCTACTACCTCAAACAATCAAGTTTTCTAAACAACTTGTTGCAGAAAACTAGTAAAATAATGCCCAAATTACCATGTTATCAAAAAAAAAAAAAAAAATCCTCAGTAGCTCAAGGAAATATCATGTCTGTGAAAGCCAGTATTCTAAACAAACACATAGATATAAGACCTGGAAACCTATAGAAAAATATATTAACATATTATTCTACTTGCACAGCTTTACAGCTCTGCAAATCATATCACTATGAAGTACTGAAAAATTTCACAACAGCACTGAATTCCATTACAGAGCCTTCATTACTGGATTATTGGCCCATTAAAGCTATCAATGCATCCTTCTTGAATAATCACCATAAGGATGAGCTTCTACCCTAAAACATAATGACGTGTATATGCCCTGTAACAATAATAAAATAACAAATTAATGTACACTAATACAATAAAATACTAAGTGGAGTTGACAACAATCAGTAAAAATACTGGCATACCTGTTTAGTATTGCCTAAAGTAATAAGAACGGTAGGTGAAGAATTTGTTTTAAATACACTATATCTTAGGGAATGTATGAAGAAGCAAAAAACTGTCCTACCATCTCTAATACCCAGCCACTGAGGTACAACTGAGTTGTGCCTATATATTTGTATATCAAATCAGTTCGTTACATACTTTCTGGATTTTCCCCATTTATTAAGAGATATAAGTGGGACACTCACAGAATTGGTTCAACAAGAATTCTGAAAGCAGAAGTTCTGTATTATTTAAGAGGACAGGTACTACAGAGCCACTAGTTCTGCATATTGTTATATGTCTTCCGAAACACCTTCAATTGTAAGCTGAAAAGACTACCTTGTGGGAATAAGAGAGTGGTTCATTTCCAGTGCTCAGTCAGTTCTTGTAATTTCTTCCAAAACTGCCAACAGGGATGCCAATTAATTGGAGCTAAGATAGATTTTGTGATGCACCTTGACATCATTATTGTATTTCTTACAGGTCACTGACCCGCTGTTGGCTAGTAAGACATTACTGATAAGAAACTTCAAACTGTTATGATTCATATAACAAGGTCTCTTTTTCTTTTTTTTTTTTCTCTTTTTTTTTTTTTTTTTTTTTTTTTAAGGCAATTAATAATTTTTCCTTCTTTTCAGATGAAAATTGAATTCTGCTCTTGAAGGATTCACTTTAGCTGAAATGCAAGTTACTGAATTCAGTGCAGAGTTAGTTGAGTAAAATATAATGACCTGTGGGAAATGATCCAACTTTATAATCAGATTGGCCCTTGAGGCCCTCGGGTCTGTCAGTCTATGAAGTTTAGCTGAAGCATTCACACTTTTTGAATCAGCACCATTGTACACTATGATAACTTTCTTAAAGAAGAGCTCTTCTCTCAGTTCTGAAACACAGAAGGTATCCCAAAACAGCTATTTATTACTCCCACTGTATTGAGAGAAGTGCAATCGCCCATTTTTCTTGAACACAACATATTTTCACTGTTTTTTTTTTTTCCTTTTAGTCCCTTTAAAATGAAGGGGAATGGGAAGATGAGGAGAGCTATTACCTCTAGATGTTTTTTTCTCAAAGAAATAGCTTGAACCCGACATGGCTGGTAGGTTCATCTGATGATATTTCAGACTTCCATGAATGTTTATGCTTTCTATTTTCCTGGTTGTAATATATTTTAGGACACTGTAGAAGAACTATTTTTTTCAGTTTGATGGACATGCTACACTGACTATGTGGAGGCTGAAGGGTCTTCAGGGCTTTGAAATCCATAGACAGGCTCCCTGACTAAGCCTCTCCAGTTAATGAAGATCTTCGATTTCTTCTTAATGAAAAGAATAAAGGCATAAAATAATACTTTATTTTGTGTGTGTGATAAATCTGCACCTGGCTACAGTCTACTTGTCCCTTATTGCTTTTCAGGAAGAGAGGTATTAAACAAAAATGGTTTGCACAAATCAGGTTAAGGGTAAGATGCTGTAGCCGTGACCACACTCATGAACTGTACACCTGTAAGTAGAGTGAGTACAATGAATAAAACTCCAAAACTCTTAAATAAAGACAGTTCTTACAGTTTTGATGGCTGGAGATGGAAACTTGTATTCAAGCAAGTCTAGTTCTTTCTTGCTGTAAAATGTTTTCCAATGAACTTTCTGACAATATATTTTACTTCATCTGGTCACATATGATATGGCTGCTGACTACAGCATATGAGTTAAAGATGTAACAGATGGAGAGGATACACTAAGAATTCAAATTTTTGCATATATGAGGCAGTTATACTCCATCTGGGACTTGCTCTGTCTTTGTGCTTCATCAAACACCTCATCAGACTACATCAGCCATCCCAGCTTTCCTGCTTTACAGAGAGACTGTCCCAAACTTCAAAATACCAAGACAAAACTTTTTAGAAAGCCTTTTCCTTGTGTGTGTTTAACTGCCATGGGAATAGTCTAATATTCTTACCTTCACATTTTCAAGCCATACTGAAGAAAACATTGATGTGCTAACTCAAGCAGATTATAGGTGCATGTATAATTAGGAATACAAATGTTTTAGTGAAAACACCCCCAACTTACTGATGAGAAAAATGGATTTTTTTAATTTATAGACACAATTCTGGGAAACTTTGTTATTCCAATGGCTAATCCCTACAGGAATAACTGTCTCTAACTCCCTTTTGGCTTAAAATTAAAAGTGGTAGGTAGTGGAAAATAAAAATATTCCTCAAATTTTTTTAAACTTTGCTGCTGTTGGCAGTTTGGTATTATTTCTATAGTTTCATTATATTTTTTGAATTACTGTTAATAATTTGTCAATTGTAATACTCAGGCCACTTCAGAGGCACAAATGATACATTTTTTTGCAAATGAAACTGCTTACAGTTACCACTTTAGTGTGTATGTCCAGTGACAGCAGATGGCTGTTATCCAGTGAAAAATACTCATTTTTAAAATCAGCTCTTAAATACAGCAACCTTGTGGAACCAAAATACTACAGAAAGGATATGGAACAGTAAGTATTTTCTGTTCATTAATTTGATTCATTGCATTGTTTATTTGTTACCAAAATGTACTATAAACTATAAATGAATACTAATGCTTGTCCATGTGTCCTAACTATAGCACAAGATATGTTGGATATATTTGTGCAAAGAGCATGAAACTAAATCCAAGATACATTTAATTAAAAAGAGATTATTCAGTCTCAACAACATAGAAAATCAAATTATATCTTGTTGAATTCTGGGAAAATATTAGGTCACTTAAATCCTAAACTAAATTCCAAATACAAATTATTCTGCCTCATCAATCACAGTGGGGGAGGAGGATTGCAGGCTAGGCAGCAACACTTGCTCATCTCAGCAAACAACTGACTCTAACAAAGGCTGTTGCTTTCGGCATGTGCTGTTGTAGGGGTGGGATGGAAAAGCACCAAATGGAGGAATCCACTTCATCAAAGGTATTTGTAGAAGAGCACTGTCCCAAATTCTCTCAAGCAAGCTTTGGCTTAAGCTGTTTCATTACACATTTTCTGACTTCCATCCTGTGGAGTCTGCAATACCTAAGGGGAAAAGAGGAAATCCTGCACACACTGACAGCATTGCAACTCTCCCAGAAAGAATTTTAGCTTTCTGTGCTAGAATTTGGCTGGCCTACTCTCGGGTTTCTGTTGTTGTGATCAACCCGAGATTTTAAAATGTCTCTGGTTTCCCAGCCCTGCGACTGAAGAAGAAGCCGAGACCTGTCCGTTCTGCTTTTCAAGGTTATTTATTTACTCTTATCTAATTCATTCTTTCTCTGACCTCCTGAGGTCCATCTTTCAGGTCAGGATGAGGCAGACTGACTGCCCTTGGGGTGGTGTTTACCTTTTACACTAAAAACTACTTACACTTTATTTACAATAATTTCCAATACATACCAGCTATGTTGGACAGTGTGTCTCTACTCTAAACCAATTAAAAAATGTCACCATCACAGCAGAAGATGGAGGACAAGAAGACAAAGAAGGGCAGGGCATGCCCAGTCTCCTCCATCTTTGTCTCTTGAACCTCCACTCTAAAATCCCAAAATTCTATTTTTTTTTCACCCTGTGATAAGTTAACTATCATTCTACTTAAACTCTTGTGACTTGTAAATCTTCACACAAAGTTTTTTTCCATGGGCTCAAATCAAAGTGTTTTTGACTCCATGCCAGGGTCTCTGATCTCTCTGCCAGTGTCTTTGGTCATCCAGGGCAGTCAGAGAAATGTCCTGGGTTCCAACAGTCTACAACTAACTTTCTCCCTTTGCAAAAATGGTGGCATCCAATGGAATAACTGCATCTAAGGGTTATGTCAGGAATAATGGAGCAAGAGAGCTCCCTTGCATTATATGGGCATGATGCCTCCAGCTATTGACATTTTGGAAACTTTTTCAGGCTTCTTCCCAGGATTATTCTGCTCCAAGTGAGTAATACAGTTCAAAATAAGAGACAGAAATTTGGAGTTGAACACATTAAGATTATAACACTTATTAAAGAATGATAACTTCTCTTTTTAATGCTAATTGTCAAGTCTATAACCACTGGTCTTCTTGCACAGCACCCCAAACCAGCTAGAGATTTTAATCTACTCTGTCTATGTCTTTTCTTTTATACAAGCTTTCCAACAAGACTAAACTTCAACTGTAAAGAGAAACTTTAAAAAAGGAGAAAAAATTAGAATGTGAAGAGTGAAAGGGGGAGATTTGGAAACAGATCTCACTCCCGTTGCCATCAATGTCCTCAAGTGGCAAGTAACTCTAACATCTTTCTCATTTAGGGTTGTTTTCATCCAGCAACCTTTACTTGGGCTTTAATAAACCCTGCAAGGATAACTTTGGATTTAGTCTCAGTCTACGATGGTCTGCATAGGAACCTCAACCAGCACTCTGAAGTATTATCCTCTCAATATTTCTAACTGTTCCCACAAAGGAGTCAATTCCTTCCAACTTCTTTTAGAAAGTTGTGTTTGACAAAGTGTGCAACAATCAGGACATGACAAATGGAAGATTTCTTGCTCTTCAGATTCATCCTAAAAAAGAATCACAATGTTTAAAATGAGAACAAACACATAAAAGGGCTGCTGCAGATTGAAAGATCATCAGTTTTAAAGGAAAATTTGCAATTTTGCTGTTGAGTACTGTAATTAATTGCTACAGTAATAGATAAAAGAAGAAGTTTTACTCAGTATTTCCCAAAGCAGGAAGAAGGAGCTCCTTTGCAATCTGATCCTCGGGCATTATTCAGCCCTTGAAATCAGGGACTGTCATGTGCTTTGTCAGGAGCTGATATATTCACTGTTTCCTTGATCTTCATTATCAGTGCATAGAGATGTATTTAAGGGGTCATCTGTGGTGGTTTGACTCTGTCTGAATGCCAGATGCCCACCAAAGCTGCTCTAGCATTCGTCTTCTCAAACTGCATAGGGGAGAGAAAATATAATGAAAGGTTCATGAGTTCAGGTAAGGACAGGAATCACTCAGAGTCACAGAGCAGGGTGTTCCTGAAGAACTGTGCCCTGTGGAAAAGGGGCCCATATTCTTGGTAGAGAATAAAGTTAAGCCCTGGAAGAAGGTAATGGTTTGGGGGAAGGTGCTTTTAAGATTTGTTTTACTTCTCATTGTCCTGCTCTGATTTTGACTGATAAAAAGTTCAACTAATTTCCCCAAGTTAAATCTGTTGTGCCCATGATGGTAATTGGTGAGTGACCTCTCCCCATCCTTACCTCAACTCACCAGCCTTTTGTTATGGTTTCTCTGCCTCTGTCCAGTTTGAGGAGGAGACTGAGAGAGTGGCCTTGACAGACAACTGCTCTACAGCCAGGGTCAAACCACACAACACCCAAGAGATTTTTTCAAATGCTTGCAAATAACAACCCTCTCATAAAGGAATTTTCCACTTGCAGAGGAAGTTTCCGCCTAGCTGTTGCCACTGTTCAATAATGTGTGAGAGGGACAGCTAGCTAAGCCCTCTGAACGTAGCTATGGGCTGGACCTTTGAACAGGCAGAAAGTGCAGATGCATGGAAGCTGGATTACAGCTATCAACACACGACTGCATATTGGTTTATCAAAAGAAATGGAGAAGAGGTGGCATGTTACAAAATAGAAATAAATCAAATAACTCCTAGATTCCAGTGTTTATGATAAAATTAAAATTTCAAACAGTCTTCATAAGTTATTTTAGACTTATTTTTTCCCACAGAAAACACCTGGAGAGTTAAATTTCGATTTAGATTTATAGTGGAAGAGTATTAGAAACACTTGTTTCAATTCTTTTTCTAACATGGGAAGACTACAGCAGTTCCCCTGGCAATTATTTCATGTTTTGTGCCCTTATTTACAGAATGTCAACTGTTGCCTTTGCATCTAATAAAAAGGCAATGAGGCAATGCTGTAAATGCTAATACTGTCGGCTTTATCATACTGAAAGTCAGCTAAGCTTTTTACTTTGCACAAGAATTCTATCAGGATCCTTAGGCAATGATCCCTGACATTTTGTATCTTTTTCTTGCATTTATGCAAACTGTACTAATATACTAAGTCTTACTAATAATTTCGCATCAGCTTTTCCTCATGCACTGGAACATTTCTACCTTGTGCCTTAACTAAGTTCTTTCCCTCTTTCCCATCATCCCTAGCTAACTAGCTTACAGTGCTTTTGATGCATATTACCTGGACCTCAAAACTACTTTATTCTTTCTTATTTCTTGGTTTGGAGTTATCTCGTTCAATCCTAAGCTCTCTTTTCTGCACATCATGGTGAATACATAGGATGTATAATCTTCACTGATGTTTTTTCTACTTTTCACATCTATGTTTTGTCTGGTGTTCTCAAGGAAAGCTAATTTCCCTCTTACTTTCCCCTCTGAGGACTATCAGATTGGCTGGATTTTATATACTGCCAGAGAAATATGGAACCTGTGTCTGTTAAATTTGGAGAAGGCACCATTACAACCAGCCTTTTTTCTGCAGTGCAAATCCTGTGGCCGTATTGTTTCAAAACAGACCCGTTTGTTGCACTGACACTTAAAACCTTTTCAGCTTTTCAGTTTGTTACTCTTTTGATTAAAATTTCTGGTCACCTGTAGTCTTGTGAGTCCCTTCCAACTCAGGATAGCCCATGATCCTATCACTTGCTTCCTTGGTCAAAGCCAAAATATCTGCTGCTCTTTATTAAGATCAGTACTTCTCTAGGTCTTTGCCGTCCTCAAAACTGCTGTGTGCTTTCAGCTGTTCTTCCATTTATCTGCCTTTTGACTTTGAGACATTAATTGGTGTTTATTATGTGGAACTTGTCATATTTTCTTTCCAACTTGTCACGATCCTAAGTGTCATTTATTAAGAAACATTTAAACAGACAAATTGGATCAGGAACCACACTCAGGCTGATGACTCCCATTTGCACTTGAATAATTTGAAATATTGTTTGAGGGAAGAAACTTTAATCACTCCTCATCTCTTATATCAATTTCCTCATTCTTTATTATGGGTCCAGTATATTTTCTTTAGAACTTTTAGAATACTTAGGTCTCATAAAACTTCATACCCAGTCTAATTCCCCTTCATTATCCACACACATTGTCCCCAGTCTCCTCTGTCGTTCATGTGCAATTCTTCAGCCAAATGTTTTGAGCAAATCTGGAAATTTGCAGAATCCTAAATTTACCTTTCTAAATTCAGACCTCATTGCTGCTTGCTTAGCATTGTTCTATTTTCTTTCTGGAACATTGCATTTTTGCTTCTTTGCCACTAACCAGCTCTACACTGGGCTGACAGGTTTGACAAACTAAGGAAAGCTGCAGACTGCAAGGGAATGCATGGAGTAGTGATAAGTGAATTAAGAAAGACAAGCTGCTCTGAGTGATATGTGATTATTAGGACTACAGTTAACAAGCAGAGAATAATCCAGGGAACATAATGAAATGAGAAGGGTTATGGAAATCAGCTTGCTAGTGTATAATGAGGGAAATGGTTATAACCCTCACCCATCCTATATTACTATTTACATTAATTTGTTAGATTGCATCAAGGTAGGATATTCCACATGCTATGAATTTCAAGATATTATCTTCTAATATTATTATATACAATACTAGCCAATGCTTGCCAAACCATTACAAAACCCCCCAATGTAAATTACTCAAATTCTCTAGAAATCCATATCAATTACTACTCACTTTTTAATCCACTTGCTAATGGTTACATAAGGTGTGTGGTATTATGTAGAGCTGTTATCTTGTTATGTAAACATTCCTTTGCTTAATTTACTGAAATTAAAGTAAGAAGTGGAAAATAAAATAAGAATGTTTGTGTTTGGAGTAATAAAATAAATAAACAGCTAATGCTATTTTCTATTTTTTATGCTTAAATTCCATCCATCTCTATAAATAAGTTTGGCATGATCAGTAAAGAATCACATTTGAATATTTTTGTGTTTTTAACTTAGAGTTCTGATGGTAGTTACGTTCTGATGACATTCTTCTGCTTATAAGTAAAAGTGGCTAGTTCAGAATGACTCAAGGCTGTGATGTACAGCACTGTAAAACAGCTAAAGTAGTGATCAAAACAAAATAAGTGTGTTTTCTGTAAGAGGTGTCTACTATTTGCTTGTAAGTCAGAAGGCTACAAGGGGTGGCACAACAGAACCCTAAGAGTAAAAGAAAAACCTGATGACAATGTCCTAGCTTCTTTTCAAATACATCAAGCATATATCATCAAATACATTAATATGGCACAGCTGTTGAATCCAAGTGTTAGATTGTAATATCTGAAAAAAAAGTTGTGTTTTTTTTTTTTTTTTTTTTTTTTTTTTTTTTAACTCTGTGAACTGATTTATTGTTTCATTTACCAGGATTCCAGTTAGATCATATTCAATTCAATTCTTAGAAATGTATGGATGCTTGCTGCATGGGTCTGCACTAAGCCTCTGGGTTATCTCATCTTTCACTCTTACAGTTTATTTAAACACATTTCTCCAATTGCTCATTAATTGCTTGTGAAAGGGAGATGTTTGAATCTCCAGATTCTGATTCTAATTTTGCTAGTTTTACTCAGCCCTTAGTAAAGAACCAACTCCACCATCCTTTCTGACTTCAGAAACTTTCTTATTTTAAAATTGTTTAAATCAGGATTTGTTCTTTATTTGGAGCGTTTTCTGTAACTGGATCCTCTCTGTCCTTCATGTATTAGAATCTTGAACAATTCCCTGTGCCTGGATGTTCTTCTATTTTTTCTCACCATAATATCTTGTAGTTTGTTGCATGGTTTCTTTCACATAAATGGTGCCTGTACTGGGGAACCAGCTGTATCAGAATTTCTGTCTTCAATTTATGAAGATCTTCTCAAGACTTTTACTCTCCCCTGAAGGCTGAAATGCTTTCTACTCAAACCATGCTTTCACACAGTCCCTCAGGGCTGGCGAAGGCTCTGACAACAGTTGAGGAGGAGAAGTATTTCCTTTATTTCCTTCACTTGCTGCTATGCTTAATGCTTAAAAATGCTTAAAAATGACCAGTTTCTGTTACATATTTCACCAGAAGTACCTCAGTGTTAAGTTTCAGGAACATAATTCATGTATTTCACTGTATTCAAATCAGAATCAGAGGTAAAAACTGAATAAAACTAGACAAAATTTCATAACTGCCCTAGATACTTAAATAAACCCCTCTGGCAATGCCAGAGAAATATATTGGAGAAATAATGCACTATATTATTAATGTTAAAAAAATCATAGAAACTATATTGAAATCCACTATTTTTTTCCTGAAAGATGTTGTAAACTTTAGCTGGCAGCTTCATTCTAGAAAGGCAGAACATCTGTTTCATTTGTGAGAAAGATAGTCTCATGATTTACAGAAGGCTGTTAAAATAGAAATGGTTATTATTTCATCTCACTTTTTGGAACTTCTACTAATTCCACAATGAAAACTCAGGAGAAAAAAAAATTATTTTACCATAAAAAATAAAAGCTGACAGTGAATTTCCTGTTACCTGAGAAATGATTCAGAGTTTTTAGTTGCAAAGAAAAACCTTTAAGTTTTCAACAAAAGAATCACAGCAATAAATGAGGAATTTCTATGTGAGGAACAGTCAGATTGCAGACCTTTACCCTGGCACTCTGGGAATACTTCCAGTAGAAGCTTAATCCTAAATAGCCATAAAAGCTGAACAAGAGGTTTTCCTGGTCAGCCAGGAAAAAAACTCCTTCAGTATATCCTTTCTGTCACTATTCCACTGTTATTCACTGCAGTCAATTCTTTTTCATACTTTGTATTCCCTTTCAGGACTGCTATTGTGCCAAAATGGTATATTGAATGTAAGTTGATCAAGGTCACTCAAAGCCAAGTAATATATAAATTAGAGTGAAAGAAACTTTAAAAAAAAAAAAAAAAAAAAAAAAAAAAAAAAAGTAATAATAATACAAAACTAGTATTGAGAAAAGAGGCACATTTTACTAATCAGTGGAGGCCCACATCAGAAAGTCCATTATACAGCTAAAGGTAAAACTAAGAAAAATATCTGAATATTGACTCCAACGACTTTATAAAAACAAACACTAAAAAAAGAAATAGTTAAAAAGACCTTCATACACCTACCTGATAGATGAATGTGATATCTGAAGTGGTAGCCTGAGGATCATCAGAGCCTATCAAGCTTGATTTTTTTCTCCTGATTTTTCATCTTAGCTAATTACACCAACTGAAGCTTGTGCTATACCAGACATTGAAAAAGCCACTCAAAAAAATGTATTTAGATGGAGAGGTAGATTTTCAATCCAGTAAGGTGTAAGCTGTCAGGATTTTCATCTGTGATTCAAATATTGACAACACATCTCCCTTCCTCTGTGGTTTCAACACTGCATCATCTCTTGCAGTGGGCATATTAATAAGGCCTCTAATCTTAACATTGCCAAAAATGTTAATTTTCCAAGGAAAAACAAATTACACATAGTTGAATCTTCTAGAATTCTTTGAATGTAGCTTTGTGAATTCCTGTGAGTATAGTTTAGGTAGACTTTAATTGTCTTGTCAAAGACTTGAGAAATCTGAGAAATGAATTAACATGAATGGAAAGGCCAAGTATTGTTATGGATAAAAATCTACCTAGAGGACAAGAGAGAATAAATGTTTTACTGTGAGAAATGATTAGTAGTTGTCTTTCATACAAGAACTGTCCCTGGAAAGCAAGTGAGGACTGAGACAATAAATGGGAAGATTACTTAGGCTAATCAGGACCAAAAAGAGTTGTGAAGAGCTCCAGGAAGCCATAACCAAATGGGACAATGGGCAACGTGACAAGCAGACAGCTATGTGAGATTATCAAAAGCTAGGTAAAGTGCATAAGAAAGAGGAATGCAAATCTTTCTTCTCAAAAACGCCAGTCATAAAGGAAGAGTTGTGAGTATTAAATTGGAAACAAGTCTACAAGTCAATAATAAAATCTCATCTGGGATTTTGGTGACTGTGCTTTAAAAAGATGGTTCAAAATGAAAGAAGCTCAAAAGGGGTGAAAAAATTGAAGCTGTAGGGGGAAAAGAGGATGAAAAGGTTAGGATTATTTGCTTTAGAAAAGAAATGATTAAGAGAGAATATGATGAAAACCTACAATATAATCAATGGTAGGCAAGCTGGAGTTATCTGCTTGTTTCATAACATGAGAACATGGAGACATTCAATTTAGTTCAAAGGCAGAAACTTGAAAGATTATCTGTGTCTTTTCATGTATGGTGCAGTTAAACTGTGACACTTCTATGTTCAAGAATTTATTTAGGCTAAATTTAGTGAGATACAAAGAGGAATTGAGATGACCAAGTCAGAGTTCTCCAAATTAGTGATAAATAAAACTTTAGATGTTAAATTCTGCCTTTTATGGGTTTTATGCTTAAATCAGTCTCTAAAACTTAGAAAGGAGCGAGTGACCTATGTAGGGGGACAGATTATGCCATACCTATGCCAACTGCAGAATGCTTTTCTCTTTTTAAACATAAATTACAGTTTAAAGTATCCACTCAGTTAACACAGTATGGCATTTATTTTTCTTCCATGTATCTGTATAGTTTAATTGAATATGCAAATTCTAATGTACAATTACTTTAGTTTTTTACAACATTGCATTATGACTCAAATCAGCGAGCAACTCAAAGTGAATTCAAAAACAAATAAGAAATGAAGGTAGTTACAAATGCAATCTGAAGTACATGAACAACCACTTTATTTAGCTAGCAAAAATCTAATGGATGCCTGAGCAGGTTTCCCAAAGGAATAAACAAGCAATTAAAAAGTCAAAATCACAAAAATGTCAGTGGTTATTTTGGCTCTCTTCCCCAGCAGGAGCACTCAATAAATAAACATGAGTCTTCTTTTTACATTTCTGTGGTTTTGCCTTTTCCTTGAGTGCTCATTTCTCCTTTGCCTTTGTGGACTTTTTTGCTTTTGTTTTGTTTGGTATTGCTTTTTTTCTACATTTTATATCATAACCTGGATATAAGGGATATAAATTGAAAACTAGTGTTTCCAGATGTTGGAATTACAGTTGTGTGAAAAAAGTCCCCTGAGCAGAAAAGCATATAAAATGTGCTTATTATGAATCAAAGATTTTTGTTTTCTTTTTTACTAAGATAATGTAACATTAACAATAGGATAGGAATTTCAGCTTGTATTCTGAAAAGAGTTTAGGAGTTGTTCTATTAATTTCACAATGTATCAAGTTCTCAGTGCTGGTTTTTTTCATTTTTCCCACTTATTCTAACTAGTCCTTTAAAATTTTTCGTCTAGAGTTGATCCATTAAATAAAATGAAGCCCAACATATATTTTGATGACACATATTATGGCATTCAATATTGTCTTCTTTGATTCTACATAAAAAGAATGTTTGTGTGAAAATTAACCATCGAGGAACAAGGTTATTCTTAGTTACATGAAAGAAAATATTTTTTATTTGGTTTGGGTTACAGGAAAAATGTTGAAAAGAATAATGGCTCACCTGCCTCATTGTATAAGTTGATTATGGATTTTGGAGAACTTCCTTCAATAAGTATTCATTACTATGTTCCTTTCATCTTTCTCTCAAACACTTGGTGCCAGCTATTGTCAAAAAGAGAATAATGAAATGTATGAATTGCTAGATTTTATTAGCTGTAGCAGGGATTATGTTCCCTGTCATGAAATATTTGAAAATACTCATTTTAGTAGAAAATCACTATATTTTTCAATGTACACATAATTTTTTTTTTTTTCTAAAATCAGAAAACTTTTTAGCCATTAATTATAACATCTAACATTTTTAAATAACCTAAAAATTCCTATAAATCTTACAGCAGGACACCTGGTCCCATTTAGGGTTCAGTTGAATATCTGGCAGGAAATATATATCAGTGATCTTTTAAAAGCCATCCTGTTACTCTCTCAACATCTCCCTCAGCAATCAGTCAGAGTGTTGCCTCCTCTCTTTCCCTTTTAGTTTCATTAACTCCTGGCAGTAGCCAAACTTATTCATAAATGAAAATGAGAAGACCTTGATGAGGTTCATTATCTCTGAAAGTGATAATTATGTTATGATCACAGGACAAGATGTTGATGCAGCAAATTTTGATAGGTGGAGCCTCAAGCATAAAATTATATACCCAGTAACAAATGTCCATGGTGATTGCTTGGAACAAAGTGGAGAGTGAATAGTAGCTTTTTGTAAAGAAAAAATTGTGGTGGAAGAGTCCCGGTGGAAGCATAATGAGCAAAAAAAGAGCACATAAAATAGGTTGGAAGGATTGTTGTTTTCTCTTTGTAGTGTCACTGGAAATTAAAAGAAAGGTTAAGTGCAGTCAGAACTAAATATCCATTAAAAAATGGTAAAAGCTAAAAATGAGATTAGTTACAATGAGCTCAGAGTACTTTATGATCTCTGAAAATGATATAGATTTCAGTCTCAGAAAGTAGAGAATACAGAAAAGAAGTTTTACTTTAGATAATTCTACTTTGGGTTGTGACACTGCATGGACATTATACCAAGGTTGGTTATATAGTTGAAAACAGCAATGCCCCTGAGTCAGAAAGCCGTGATTAAACTGCATCATCTTCTGCATAATCCGGTAGAAATATTGTTGTTGGTGTAAAGCATAGCAGCTAGAGTTATTTAAATCTCACTAAAGATATTTGGGCCTACTTTCTCCTTGAAAGGTGTTTTATTCCTTGCCCTACCTTGTTGTCTAGGCTACCCCAATAATTAGGGCAGAAACTAAAACATTTTTGGAAGACGATTAACATCACCTGTATTAGGGTCCATTTTTGCAGAGAATTAATCAATCTGTGGATGCATATTATAATCTAACTTCTATAAAATCAGCCTAGTTGCCTGCTTTAGATAGCACATAACTTTTGAATACTTAAAATTAATTTGTGTTGTTTTCACCCTCGAACTTGAGCACACAGTTTGGATGAAGAGGTTTTGTCCGTATGATCAAAGCCAAACAAATTTTAAGTATTTAGCTGAGCCTTGAGAAGTGAAACAAGCCATGTTAATTTTGAGGACAGTGCCACAAGCTACACAGAGAACAGAGAGATTATACAACCAAATATCATGTGGCATAGGAAGCACTTAAGAAAAATCTAAATTGGATAAATCAGGAGAAAGTTATCTGTATCTCTTATCTCTTCTTTCATTACTGGAACTATTTTACAGTCTGTGGGCTTATTCCTTGCCAAGCAAAATATTCTCAGTGGACTTCCAAAGGGCTTGATCACTTAGACTCATTTCAGATGTAAATCTTTTGGAAAACTCAAGGGTTGAGTCTGGTTCTAGATTAGACACTGACTGACCTTCTGAGGGCAATTCTGACCTGCACTTTTTAAAGGAATTTGGACAAGAAGGGCTAAGACTAAATACATTAAAGAAATATATTAAGGAATGACCCTGAAGCAGTTAATACACAGTGTTTTGAAAGTATTTTGAGAGAAGTGCAGTTTGATTTCAATGTCATTCTTCTTCCTTTGGAGTTTACTTCTATCCTTATTACACGTATTCAGATGTTGAATGGGAACCTGAAAGCTGGTTAAGTTGGAATTTTTGTTGAAAATTTGATGCATAAAATATAAATGCACTACTTGCCTTCTGCTTCCTTTAGTTTATTCTATTGTCTACTATAGAAAGAAGTAGTAGAAGAAGAAAAATGCATTGCATTTCACTTGCAAGTGCTTTGTCAAAATGTGTGTCTTTTTAGGAGAACTCTTTTACTTACTTTAGTTATTTTAAAATTTAGTAATTGGGAGCCTAAAATATATACTGTAATTATTCTCCCTGCAAAAATGTGGACAGTTAAGGGGTTTCTTTGCCTCTTATTATATCCACCTTCTTTTGATGCTCCTTTTAAAGGATTTCTTTCTAGGATGTATTTGTCAAATGTCTCTTTGTAGATTAGTTGTTGAATGTACATTTTTGAAATTCCCATAGAGTTTAGAAAGGTGATATACACATTGTGTGCATATTTAGGAACGTTTGGTGACAAATGGAAGTCGAGGCATTGAAAATCAGTGTACTTAATGGATCAACATTTTTTAAAATTCAGTAAGCACCAGCTGAATGCTTCATGGAATAACTATATTTTAAAAGATCTTCAGGTTTCACCAAGCAATCTTTCTTTTTTTCCTTTTTCCCTGGCATCTTCTATTGGATGCACAGTAACAGTAAAGTTACTGCTTTGTTCACTACATTTTTAACTCCAAAGTCTGTTTTTGCAAGTGCATTGTTAAGGTGCCATTCTTTAAACTGGTAACCAGCGCAGTCTTATGAGTGAGTGCCTGACTGTTTCTACTGTGCAAAATGTTCTCCTGTAGTACAAATTTGCAACCAAATTATGGCCACTCTAATGAAAAGAGGGAGACCTCATGGATTTGCTGTACATCAGCTCAGAACACAGACTGTTTTCATCTCTGAAATGTCTGTAGATAGCAAGTTAGTAAGAATAAAATGGTCGTATGACAGCTATTGTTAACTACCCTGTATTTCTGTATTTTTGTGAGCTGCAAAATGTGTGCGTATCAAACTGACCTCTTGAATGAAGGCACAACACATGCTGTGCACTTGCTTATGACCTATCATATTGGAGCATGAATTCTGCCCAGGGATGCTGTCTTTTAATGAAGAAAAAGATTCCAAAAGAGAAAAGACAGAACAATAAATAGCTATGATAATAGCAGTAAATAGCCAGCTCACTTGCTAATGTAATGGTTTCAAATACCAGCCTATGTTTGAGCTTGCTCACATAATGGTTGTTCATATCTAGCAGATGCTTCTCCACAACCCTAATCAAACGATGAATAATGGTTTGGGTCCTAACAGTTTAACAACATAGCCAGAAAACAGCTTTACCTGGGGCAACCTGAGAGAAAAGGCATGTGACATTATATGAGAAGGTTATCCTAGAGAAAAATATTCTGGTGAGTAGCTCAACCTGAAACATAATAGATTCAGTGTTACAGCTGAAAGGAGAATACTCTATGTCTTGTAGCAAAGCAAATAGCAGGGATATTCGATGTGTCATTCCAAATTACCTAAGTGGTAAATATCTTTCTAATTTCCATCTTTTGTAAGGGGCCAAATGAACATGGGATATGAATATTTTGTTTATTTTGTAAGCAAAAGACAACAGTCGGTTATTTGATCTGAATGGCACCACTGGACAAATCTGTACAGCCTAAGTGTCAATCCCAGAAAAGTAATAGAAGAACTGATATGATAGTACTTGACTAATAGAACATTAAAATCAGATAAGGTAGTTAATGATAATGAAATGGATTTTTTTTTTTGAAAATGTATACTGTCAATACTGATAATCTGATATTCTTTTATTTTGCCTGTAAGATTATAAGACAATTGATACAAAGTAATTATCAGTAAGGTGTTTGTCTTCTTTCTGCATCATGTTTTGATTAAGAAAGTAGAATGATACAAAGTCAACATGACATGCATTGACTGAATTGAAGCTGACTAACCAGCAGCCAAAACATAATAGTAAATGTCACTGAAGGGGTCAATTCCAATTGGGTCTCACAAAGATTCTTTCTTAATGTTTAATATTGTAAGTAGTGGGAAAACCAGCCATAAGATCAGTACTGACAGGGTTGGCAGATGGCATAAAGAACGAGACTGATAAAAAATGTGTATGTTAGGTGACAGAATATCTGCAAACATTGTGTGCTTTAGAATAACCATGAAACATCATCTAGATAGGAAAAAGTATGTAGCTCAAAATTAAAGGAGATTGTCTATAGAAACCTACCATCTGTTTTGTCCAAAATGTTAAATTAGGTTATAGTAGAAGGTTTTTATAATTTTAGGTTGTGTAAAAACAGAGGGAGGTAGATTAAAAAATACATAGAATATATAGAATTTAGTATTTGTTCATTACATGGGCAGACTTAGAGTAAGGAGTTCAACTCCACTAGGCTTTAGAGGCAAACATACTTCATGTAGTAGAAGAGGCTTCAGAAACTTTGGAACCTTGAGAGCTCTTATATAATTTGTTTTCTTCTGAATTATAATGGTGGTGCTGGACTGGAAGTTGGACTGGATGATCTTAAAGGTCTCTTCCAACCCTGATGATTCTATGATTGTAATTTTCCTGCCAATTTCTGTAGTTAGGGGAGATTATTAAGGGGAGGAATTTGCCTCTTGTGTTTTCTGTCCTCCAGACAAACCATACTAGATGCTAGGCTCAGCTCTATTTCTTTTACTGGCAGTGTTTTTAGTATATTAAACAATTTTCAGATTGTTTACAACCTGAAAATACAGATTTTTTGATGTAGATTATGACCTATTACAAAAAGGAAATGTGTATGCTCCACTACCAAGCTAGCAGTAAATACATAGCATTTATACAACATTATTCTTGAGTGTTTATTTAATCTCCTTTACTCAAGTGATGGTATCCACTGTCTTCCTCCCTACTGGCATGTTCTCCACTAATCCAGACAAAATGACTTTACCTTTGAGACTGAAGGGTTAACCTTCTTTTCTGGGTGGCCTTTATGTTTGTTCTACGACTTATCAAAAGGATTTTTAATGATGTTAAAGCACAAGGGCATGTTGCAAAAATATGTAATGCTAAGAATTTATAGAATGGCTAGATTTATATTTGCCTATATTTAGATTGAGTGGTCAGAACAAGACAATTCATCTGTGATAATATTCTAACAGAAAATACATATTTAGGTGTCTGTGACTAGGAAATCACAAATCTTCTGGCTTAAAAATAATACAGAATAGAAAAAAAATAAGTAAATTGTCATTATAAGGTAAAGAATAGAAAACAGACAAAGGAAAGGTACGCTGTGTCTTTTAATAGAAAGATATCTAACAATCAACAATTTTATTTTAATGTTCCACAATTTGGCATCATCAGCTATCTCTGTATAGCATAAATTAACAGGGCAAAATATAAGAAGAAATCATAAGTAATCAAGAACAAGAATCACTATTTTATGTCAAATATTTGAGGTCTGATCCTGTCTTACCCTTCATCTTTCCTAGTCTTTCTCTAATGAGCAAAATCATATACAAGATAGATATAAAATGCTGTTTTACTGTGTGAAGCAATTTGTGTGCTGTGTAGGACCTTTGCACTCAGCTGAGGCTGAACAAAGCATAGGGCAGAAAAAAAATGGCTGGAGAGGGGAAGGGGAGACAGGGGTGCCTGCTGAGAAAGCCCTCTCGTTCAGCCTGCAGTCACAAATAATCAGCATAATTGCTACTCTGCATAGCTTTGGTTTTCTTGCTTATTTGGCCATGTAGATAAAAATTATAAAAGGCATCCTTTGAAAATTCTGCCTGAAATAGGTAATGTGGTGTTGAGGCCAAGAGCTACCTCACCTCCTCAAATTTTTGACAGCTGCACAGCACAGGAGGAATGAGAAATATTAATATTCACAAGGAGTACCTTGGTTAATGGGCAGTGTATGAAATATGCAGATGTTAAATAGATTACAACAATGATAAAAAATCACGTTAATAGAAAATCAATAGTATCATCTTCTACTACTTTAAGATACCATGTATTTCTGTACTAAAAGTAATAAATATATTAATGAAACAGGGAAAGGAACCCAGTAACTTGAACTTAGGCAAAAAGGTGAAAATTCCATAATGTTCTAAACGACTTAAGTGAGTTTTCTTTTACAATACTTCTGATAAGTAACATTTTATGTCATTTGAATTTTATAATCCCAGAAAAACTGATAATTCTAAAATCAGTAGTGCTACATTTTGTCAATCATATCACTGTCTTTGTCGCTCTAAACTCTCCTGCAAGTTTCATTATAATTTTTCAGATAAAAAATATGTCCTGTTACATTATCCAGCATGGTCTTCTGAAACAGATTTTTGTTATCTAATAATTTCCTCTAAATTTTAGCATTAGTCACTCTACCTTATGATGTGGCTTCTATCAATCTCCACTGATCAAGTTTTAATAACTTTTCCTCTTTTACCTGTGTTTCCTTCTGGCCTGCAGTATATTAAATGACTTTCCAGTTATGGAAACTTTGAGTGCAGATAGTTTTTTAATAATTTTGATTTGTTGCAGGAAGCAAAAAGGCTGGAATCTCAGCAGGATTAAATACATTCAGCTTTCCATAGTTCTATGAAATTAAATGGCAGTGTGCCAGTCTATATACTGTGAGCTTCTACACATAAATATGGAAACAAACGACTTTTTTTCTTGCAAAAAGTATTTGCACATACATATTACCATTTTTTTATTTTGACTTTTTTTCTTGGGGAAAGTAAACTCTTCCACATACCACTCTAAGGATCTGCAGTTGCAACAATGGGGAAAAAACAGTACATTCCTCTTGGCAGGCAACAGAATGAAAACAAAGGCCCTCTATCATTCAGAACTACAGTGTATCAAATAAAAATAACATCACAATAAAATAATAATAATGTGATTCATGAACCAGAAACTCTGATTGTTCAAGAAATGTAGTAATAAAGTTAAGAATGTAATTCATTAGTGATATGAAGTAGAAGAGTTTCCCAGCAGGAGCTGAAAAACCTCAAAGTAATTTCTTCATTTGAGTTTAATAGAAATTGAACATGAATTTGTGCATAATTAAGGTTGAATTAGCAACAGAAGTGCATCCATAGCACCCTCACAAATGATAAGAGTACTTTGCTTAAGCACAGCAAAGTCTGGTCAAGTGAATCCCACATTCAGGATATTCATTTACACTTTACTGCAGTGCATAATGAGGTTAGTGTGGTATTCAGGGTGCTTAATAAAAGGGAAGTTCCCAATGGTCAAAGTCTTAATTAAAAAAGTATCCTGAATAAGCTACTATTCCTCTTTTTATTGTTATGACTGTAATCAGTGAAGGCATATAAATTGTTTGACACCTTGTAGATCTGAAGATTAATTTAAGTGTTAACCAGAACAAATTTTTTAATATGTAGCAAAATGGCAATATTTGCTTTTTCAAGGACGTAGGGTTATAACTGAGTATACAACTGAAAGATCAGGAGTTGAGGACTAAGGACAGCGCCTGCTTCTCTGCTTGGAAAGCTTGAAGTCTGCTGCTTCTTGACTGCTCAGGCAGATGTGTTGAGGACAGGTACTTTTTTGGGGGTTCACTTTTCATGTAACATTCTGCAAGCTTGTCTTTGGTTTCTGTTTTCAACTTCATAAGGCAGTTCAACTATTATAATTCTGTACTACTGTTTCCCTCGCTGTGTATCTGTCAGGAGGACATTAATATGTCTGCACTATGTGCAATGGCAGATATTTCTCTCAGAAGTGGCTCTAGGCTTCCTCGCTCTCTTCTTCAGTGAACTTCATGGACTTGCAAAGTGATATCAACCAAATTTTAATGCCATGCTGTAGCGCCCAACAGTATCCCATCTCTTACAGCCATCAAGACTATATTCATTCCTTGCATTAAAAATGCATGTTACATTAAAAAGAAATATCTGAGTCAGAAATTATGCATTCCAGGAATAAGCATTTTAATAGATGATGGATTAATTAATTAGGTTGCTGATTAATTTCAATAAAGCAAAGAAAGGAACTGAATTTCCAAAGATGAAGGTGTACAAATGACTTGCTTGAGTATTCAGAGTGTTTGAAATATGAAGAAATAACAAGCATGGAATATGAAATGTGAGGATTGAACACTTTACATGCTTTGCAGATACAAAGCAAAAAGTAATAGATATTCCCATTTTCTTACAGAAAACAGGGGAGTCGGAGAAAGATATAAAAGTACCCTTTTCATGGGATCAATCTATATTAGTCCATAATGCAGAAAGTGTTCTGATTAAGTCTGGTATGATAGAAAGTTAGTGCTCATAAGTTTGAATACAAACCTAAAAACTAAATATTGCTCAATCTAAAGACAGCCCCTGGAATGGAGAGTACAATCTAACTGAAATAGAAATACTTTTGTTTGGTATGAGGTGCCACTCTCTCAAAATCAATAGCTATGAGTGGTATTTCATGGACTGATTTCAGAGGTGGGAGGGAGATATGCCTTTTTTCATTGAGGAACATGTAGGTGTAGTGTGCATCTCACGCAGAGGTACCTCGGAAATTGCTCCCTTTAGTAATATGAAATATCCTATTTACTTTTTTGAACTGAAATAAATGAAAAATTTTATATTATGTATTCATTATTCTAAGTTAATTTAAACATAAAAGTAAAAACTAGAAATACTTTGTTATTCTATTAATACTTATAATTCTTATTATTTATCATTGCTTCCTATGGAAACAGAAGGTAAATTGATTGCTTTAAACTATGACTTATTACCACAGATAACTCTTTCTACCAATGCTCTTAAAGGTTTCTGTAAAATATAAAAAATATTTTTGTTTCAGAGACATTCTTAAATATGTCTCTGATTCATCCACGTATTTTTATGTTACCTTTATATTCTAAATTCAAAATATGGTATAGTAATTTTAGTAAATAAAAGTAAAATCCCCTTTATTTCTATTTTTACTCTGAGGCTCTAAAATTACTGCATTATTGCCAGGCTGCATTTAAGTTTTTTATTGAATATTTATATGACTGTAATACTGGCAACCCTCCAACTTTCTCCTCAGAGCTTTAGATGCTTCTTATGGGTTCTGTTTCATATATGAGATTTTCATTTTTTTATTAAAACTGTAATATATATCTAGGATTATAATTATAATAATATACCATTTTTTAATTTTTAAAATAAAGGCAAAATAACTGTTTTCAGAAAAATTATTATCACAAGTTTTAGTACTTCCCTTCATCAACACTTGGAATGTTTTTCTTCTCAGGCTACATAATAGTAAGTATATTTCTGAGATTTTTTTCATTACTATTATGCCAAGGTATCATAAAAACAGAAATTTAAGAATGAATTCACCTAATTATCATCACCCATTTTTCCAGAAAAAAAATAAAAATTAAAGGAACAAGAACATAATAATTAAAATGATAATTTAAGCTTAGTTAATATAAATGTTTAAGCAAAGACAAACATATTAGGGTGGAGGCTTTTATAAAACAACACCACAGCCCTACTACCAGTGTCCCTTTAACAAAGGAGATTAATATAATGTATCAATACCGTTTAGCTGAAAAATATCATGTTCACAAAAGTAAATCTAATCTTAGGCTGCTTATTGTTCTGTATCTATTCTTGGGAATGCTAGAAACAGCTGTCTTCCCTCCTCCCCATTTTTTTAATAAAAATCTAAAAAATAATGTTTGAGGTAAATCTGCTCTTCCTACAGAAAGCAAGCAATACATATGAACATATAACTAATAGTATCCACAAAGCAGTAGTTTGCTCTTTGTAACACTGGCCATACTTTGTCTTTTTGTTTTTATTTACTCTTTGCCATCATTGCTAGTGATTTAGCATTATTTGAATAAGAAAGTGAGAGAAGGAGAAGGGCCAGAATGAAAAGGATGATAGAATTTGTGTGTCTGTTTTGTGAACCATCTCTCCTAACACTCTCACTGTCTCCTCTGATTCTAACCTTTCCTACCTTTTTTAAGACATTTATTAATGTAAAATCCTACCTCTGAGAAATGGAACGGATTTGGAAAACTGTGGAAGTGTATTGATCAGAACATGAAAAAAATCAGATTACATAAAGGCTTAATCAGCCCCTGACATCTTGTCCAACCACAACAGAAAATGAATACCAATTGGGAGACAACCACCAACAAGAGAATGTTAAAGAGTTCTTACACTAGTGTTACTTCAGATTGCAGGCATAAGAAATTTGGCCATCATCTGTTAGTCGGTCTCATGGGCAGTTTATGACTGTGTGTTTTATGGCTTTAGAGGAGCAGTTAGAAGGGAGATTTTTATAAAGACATTATGAAGATTATGGAAATTGTGTTCAAATATCAACTGCTTAATAGAAATTTTGGATATGTCACTTCTTGGAAGGAACAGAGACAAAGTTCAGTGAGATAAAGGTACATAAACTCCTTAATGTTTTTATTTTAAACACAATCAGCTGACGGTCTGCACAGTACTTCTGAAAAGATGTGGAAGACAAAGGAGCCTTGATGTGTGCTTCAGCTGAGCACTGGAGTTTGGGTGTAAGCTAACACACTTCCAACACAGCTGTGATGTCCTGGCTAGCATTGCCCACTATTCCTTTCTGGCAAGATTTGGGTTACTCAGCTACAAACAAAACAAGTTGGTAAACCAGACTGAAAAATCTGTACTCTTGTCCATTTTCTACCTCATCTGTAATTAAAAAAATTGCTCCAGCATTCCTCTCTTCTAGGTTGGCATTTTTCACAAGCCCTAAACTAATTTACGAGAATGCTAGATATATAAGCAAACTTGTCTGAAAAGATTTTTTTTTTCTTGGAATAAATCTATATTCTGTTGACACTGCAACTTGAGGTAATATTGTATACATCAGCAATTTTAATGTATGCCAGTCTGTTCCTAAAGCCATTGCTGCCTGAGCTTATTTACTGTCATATTTTAATTCCCTAGTGACTGCAACAAAAGAAAATTTGATAAAAGCTTTTTTCAAAATGATATTTGGGAAACAACCAATACCATTTACAATCCAATAGAAATGCAACTGTTTAATGTATCACTACATTCTGTTTGCTCCAGTCTGTCTGCCTGAATATAATATCCCAAGCATTTATGACTCTACTTATGCTAAGCACATACACCTAAATCAGATTCCTGACGTTTTTCTCCCCTTCTATGACTTCAAATGAAATCCAGATGTTATTAAGTTCTTATATTTTGTTGTCTATTCTATAAAAATTTAATGTTTTCATATGGTGTCAAAGATTCAAGATCCATTCAAAATTCTGGTCTTTCTATCAGTCCAAAAGGATGACATATTTGTTTTCAGATTCATCTGCCTTCTGGGTACCACCCTTAACATTGGTTTAAACACAGCTATAATTTTCGAAATAAAAATGAATGAAAAAGAAGAATCTGACCTTGTTCTTTCCAGCTTCTCACTTGCGTTGTTATTACTAGCTCAGTTCTTTGTGGACATTTTCCATGTATTCTCTGAGTTGCTTACACTATTAAGGTGTTCAAAAGGCTTTCTACTTACATTTTAAATTCTATTCATAAACAAACAGCACTTTTTGTCCTTGGTTTAAGTACTTATGCAATCTCCCTCTTTGAGAAATATTTGGCAAAAATTTTCTCCCCCTTAGGAAACAGCTTAGTAAATGGAAAAGAAACTTCAAAACCTTGATTTTGATCTGACTAGAATCAAGAAAACACTAGGGACCAGATTGTATGAGTCAATGTCAGACTGCCTAAAATGTAGGTGTTAAATTCCAACCCAGGAATAGTATTCAGGATAATCATAGAACTGAGAGGAGGATGCTCAACTTCTAGAAAATGAGAGAGAGATGGAAATACAGCTCCTTTCTTGCAGCTGTAAGCAAAGGCAGCAGTGAGGAATAGTTGTGAAACTGGGATTCAGTCAGAAATCTCTGATGCTCTTTGTGATGGGGTAGGACACTACTGACCCAGTGGCTATGACCTTTCAGGAGGGTTAGGATTCCTGTCCTTTGTGTCTGAGCCATTCCCCACCTCTGCAGCCAGGAAGTGTTTACAGAATGCCTGGTGGAAAGGATAAGACCAAACTGGAACATTCCTGGATTCTTCTTCCTGCTTCTAGGATTCTTTAGGTCTTTGTCCTATAGCACTCCAATGAAAACTGTGTTAATATGATAGTGGCTGTGATCAGCCAAGTCTGTGCAAAGAGTAAATAATGAAACAACAATTATTTCATTGTAAGATAGAAATAGTAGTGTAGATAATCATTAGACCCTGTTTCACATGAACAATTAATTTTATCCCAAGAGGGGAATATGATTGATTCAACGCAATTAGTTCCATCTTAACAATGTACTTAAATACCCATTTAAATTTTAAGTATATATTAAATGTTATATCTTTTAGGAATGTTTCAGTTTCAGACCATAGTTAAAAATTGTCTTTTTTATGTCCTTTCAAAATGGACATAGCACAAAACCTACAGAGGTCAGTTAAAATCTAGAAAACTGTGACTGTGGGGTGAGGGTGAGGAAATCATTCATACAACCTGCTGGACATTCTGAATAACCCCCTTGCTGCTCCCATATTACTCCTCCATGAAGTGACCCATTTTAAAAGCAATTAGGTTATCTTCCTGTAGCTCTGACAAGGAATTTTCTGATTTGTAACTAAGTTTGTTCATAACCACTTTATACCCACTACTTCTCATGTCAATACTTGTCATTTACCTTGAAGGAGCTTCCCCTCACCCCACTTCTGTTTTTGTTTTGATATATTTATGGACAGTTATCCTCCATAGCCTGCACTTTCTTGACTGAAACAAGTCCAGTTTTACCGTCCTCTATTAAAAATATGCTCCATTTATTAGTCAACACTGAAGCAAATATTTCTCAATACTTACTCTCTGTGACCCCCACCAGAAAAATTCACAAACCAAAGAGGGAGTTCATGGAAATATCCAAGCTGTTCCTCACAATCACTGTATCTGAGAGCTAGCAGACCACTACAATTTTCAGAATAAGTGGTATCTCAAAACCAAAGTGGTACCATGAAAAGAATGCACACCACTGGCTTTAGTCAAGGACAGCTTTCACGGATCTTTAGCGTTGCCAATCAGAAATAACATTCTTGTTTCCAAAGCTAATTGTCATCCTGCTCCCATCCCCCTTGAACATATATTTCAAAGGAATTACTTCTGGTTTCTAGCCAACAGAGTGGATTTTATAATTCATTACTGAAAAAGAATGACATTGAATTTAACCTCCTAAATGTAATCCTTTTATGTCTTGCTGGCTTGTAATACAGCCATCTTGGTTTTAATGGCAACTGGTATTTTTCAGATTTACAACTCAATTTTCACAAATGCATGAACTTACCATAGGTCTCTAATGACATGTGTTCAGGAATGTTACAATAATCAATAAAGGCATTTTTTATAGTGCCACTAAACATTTAATCAAGCTTTCAAGAGTCTTGTGCTGTTATGGTCTTCTCCTTCTGGCATTAACTGTATTAGATGTTCTGTTGAATCTGATTATTTGTCCTTTGTGGACTATTCAATTTTATTAATTGTCAAATAAAAGATATATCTTGCACATAGTGTTTATAGAGACAGATGCAGCATTAACAAGACATTGGGAACAGCTGTCTGCTACAGATTTAGTCCCCTAAAAAAAATTATAAATTTCAAAAGACCTGAGCATGTTTAAGGATAAAAATTGGTAAGAGTCTTCATGCATGACTTCCGTAGTGTCAATAATTTTCTAGAGAATACAGGAAATTTAGATGTTGCAAATCTCTTGATAGATTGATAGATTCTTAAGTATTTTTAAATAATACCCGCTATTCCCTGTGAGAATGAAAAACGTCTTGAAACAAAGTATAGCAAATTTATGTGAGAAGGATAGGAAAAGGCAGCATACAGGACTAACTCCAATCAGGCTTTTATCAATTGTTCCTCTTAACTCTCTACCTGGTTTTGACTATTTCTCTTGAGCTGTGATTTGCATCTGGTCTTACATGACAAAGGCTTGATCCCATACAATGACCAGCATATGAACAATATTTCTTGTATGCCAAAGAATTGATCTTCTAATTTTTCTTTTTTATTGTTGAAATCAAGATGCACTCCCTTCTCTTAGTTTGAATTGCACGTGCTAAATATTATATGCCTATTAAGGTGTCATTTGATTCTATTTAGCTAGTACAGTTGTTTGTGTTTCTATGCTTTTATAAGTTTTATCTATGCTATTTCTCCAGTCTTGATTTTTCAATTTTATTAGTTGTGTTAAACTGTTTTTTAAGTCATAATTAAGGGTTTATATTAAATGTTTAAAATCACATGGTAGATACGGCTAAGTGATGAAAGTGTGTACGTACATAATTGTACATACAGACAACTATGTACACACAGTTTTGATTTAATAGATCAAAGAATTTAGGAAAATTGTTTGTCCTTAGTGTACAATATGTTTTGCTATAACAAGAAATCACTGTGATTCCCACAAGAGCTAAGCAAATAGACTTATATTTGTGTACCAAATTTAAGCTTTCTTTTAGATCTCTGGAAAAGGCCAGTAAAATTCAGTCACTCTTGAAATAACTCTACTTTTTGATATTTTAATATTTCTCAAAAATTTACACAAAATATGTTGTAAGATCTAAAATTCCAACATCCTGTATGTAGAGACATTATTAAATAATAATCAGTTAAGACTGAAAATACTGCATGGAGCTACATGTTCAGAAAAAATGTTCTAGCCCCATCACTGCAATTCTTTTCCCCAGAGGCACACACACATTGTAAGAAGGAGAACGATGATACACACTGTATATCATTTGATACAAGTTGTGTATGAAACACAACATCAGGTTTTTTTTCTGAAAATAAATTATTTGTAGCAATGACAGATAATGTTCTAAATTCCTATGGTAATATATTTTATTTATGCCAATGCCAATTACATGGCAAAGTCTAATGTGTCCCAATATAAGGACAAGGGACAGCAAAAATGAATTGGTAACCATTTTAATTCAGTTGAGAGTAAATGAAATGTAAGAATGTGAAGGAAATATAAAACACTTTTATTTTTAATATTTTTCTTCTTCCTAACACTACATCCTCTAATGCTAGAATTTCATTATAGTGATCAGCATTGGACATGTGTTGTTAATATGGAACTCTTAGCTCTTGGGAAGTTTAATGCTGCTATTCCTTCATGAATAAGAAACTGGAGCGAAAGGGGCGAATAGATCATGCAAACAAACAAGTTTTTCCATCTCAGCTCTAATGTTCTCACACTGGTGCCATACCACCAGCATGTTGCCACACCCTTGAGATGAGCCAAATTTTCTATGTCTACTAGGAAATTTTAAAAGAAATGTTTGAGTCTAAGTTCTTGTTCAGATTTTAGTACCACACAGAAGCAAGAACTTTCACACTCCTAATTAGACACAGAAATGTCACCAAGTGCCTTTCTGTGTTTCCTGTTTTGAAAGACTACTTAGAGCTCTGGGACCCCCAAAATTCTCTCTAAATGCCATGAGCAACCCTTTATCTAGGGATGCCAGGGAAAAACTATAATAACTTTTTAGAAGAATAGTTCCATCAAATTAATAGCTGGCTGAGGCTCAAACTTCTATGGCTTGAGTACAAGCTTTTTGTGGCTCTTAAAAAATAAACGTCTCTTCTTCAAAAAAGGTTGTTGACATGCATGTCTATATCCTACCTAAATGACTGTAAAAATCTGATCCAATAAAAAATAAATTGCTAGTTGTCCTTCATCTGTAATAAGGTTATAATAATATTCCTAATATCTACCATATTTAGTCATAGATAGCTGTATTAGAAATCTGTATATGCACAGGACTAGACAAAAATAATTCTGCTGAGTTGTTGAATTTTGTTATATTGCTTAGAGTAAGGAGGCATTTTTACTTGTCACATTAAAGCAGAAAACCTCATATACCTAAAGAACATACAACAGTTTAGAAGGGCAGGATTTGTATAAGGAACATGTGCAAGACAGAGTGAAAAAATAGAACCAGATGTTTTTGTTACTGAACTTTCTCAGAAGTTCTTTAGGAAGCATTAGGGAGCATTCTATAAAAAAACTGAGGTCTTAAAGTTTTCTTATTCCAGAATCGTCATGCAGTTTTAAAGCCTCATATATACCTGATATCCAATAGCAGAGCTGTTTCCTGTTTTTACAGTTTGCAACCTTAGTAATGCTACTACTATATAAATGACAATGTGAACCATGACTGTCTAAAACTGAAACAGAACTTAGTCTCTGTGGAAACATGAAAAATTACATCTTCTCCATATCAATTAACCAAATGAAAATAATTTGTATAAAATTATTGCCCAAAAAGAGTAAAGCTAATTATGTGGCATGTCTTCCTAATTTTCAGATTGAGAAGACTAACAAAACTTACTAGGAATTCTAAAAGTCCTGCACTTATGTGTCAGAATTATTGCCCCAGAACTATAGCCTCAGTGACTGGTGAAATGATGCATAATAAGTCCTACAGAGCCATTGAATTTTATTTTTTTTTTTATTCAGAGGAATTTTAAAGTTTTTTATTAAGGAGACAAGTTGGAATTTAATGAAATTATACACTAGTAATAGCTTTGAAAGAAAGGCTAAATGTAATGGAAGATATATAATCCATGGTCCGTTTTTAAAATAGTAAAAGCAATTGGTTTCTCAGACTTGAAAGAAATAGCATGTTTTGTGCTCAGTAATGCTTATTCTGGCAGTTGCTCCTGGCTATGTATCTCATATAATTTTGAAAGGTACAAAGACATGAAAAACGTCTTACATGAAACAGAACTCATGGATATTAAGGTGACAGAGGGTGAAGTGAAGACTGTAGGCTTTGAAGACGGCAAGGCAATTTTCAAAGCAACTAACTTTATATTCTTTTTCTAGAGTTGCTCTGTCAAAGGTACTTAGCTCAGCTGTCATTTCTTCCTTACTAAAGCCATATGTTTCACAACTTAAATCGTCAGATCCATCTGTGTTATTGGTGGTGGATAGCAGTGGTTAACTGCACACTCTGCATACTGATCATTCTGTTGTACCCAGAATCAATTTTCATTTAAAAAGATCAGGAACCAAATCTGCCAGCTAGAAGTCATAGACATTTTCAGGTTTCTGACTAGGAACAGAGAAGAACAAGATCTCTTTTTTCTTGCCTACATAATTTGTTCAAAGACATAATGGGGGTAAAAAAAGAGGCATGATTTTTTTCATGTAATATCTTAAATATTTTCAAATTGAAGACAAGTCTTTTCCAATATTTACAGTGGTTTTAGAAGAGCACACAGCTAGCATACAAGATATTACTCTAGTCCATCATGCACAATAAGCTTTTATCTATTGTAAAAATTAACTTTGAAATACCAGTATTAAAATTTCAGCAACATCCACTGCCCTTATCGCCACCTGAGATATATTCAGTAAGGTATTTCAGTTAATAAAATAATTTATTTGATAAGATATATTATGTGGATTACATTTTGCTGAGTCTTCTGATTCAGGAAGTAGAGGGCAAGTAAATGAAATCATATCACTGACAGCATGGTTTCAAGCGAGGCATTAGTTTCCAGGAGAAAATGCTTTCTCTCACTTTAAAACAGCTTTAACAGACCATTAAAGAGTCTCGGAGTTGCATGCTCCTTTTTAAAATGCCACCCTTGCATAACTAGAAGCTTCATTATCAGAATGTTTCCCTTTCTGGCATTATTCAATATATTGCAAGAGGTAGGGAGTCTCATTCCAGCATACCAAATAGCACTTTGTGGATTTCTTTTGAGCAAAATAAACCCCACCCATGTCTCACAGCATCTTTCTGAAATGACAGAATTCGAAGAGCCAGATTTGAAAGCTGTCTTCTTTCCTTTAGAGGATGACTGATCGAACCTTCAGAGAGCACGTGCAACCAAGCAGACCTTTCCTAAATAATATGTAGGAGGGGGAGAGGTCAGAGGTGTGAAATCTTACTCCAGTTGCATTGTAAGGGTGACTTGCACCCCCATGGCCGCCCTTCAAACTTCTGAGCTAAAACACAGACTGTCAGTGATCTGTGGGATGAGCTGCAGGAGCAAAAATCTTTGAATCAATGCCTTTCTTGATCACCTGGATACTTTTCTTTCCCAAAACCTCCTAACCCAACTTAGGGCCATTACAGGAAATAGTTCTGTTTTCATTGCAAACACAGAACTCTGCTGAGAGAGAGGAATTTTTAGAGTTTTGACCCACCCAAGAGCATGAGCTGTACTCTAGGCCACTATTTCTCAACTTCAACCTGAACTAAGTAAAATACCTATCTTCTTCATACCAAGAAAATTATATAAAAGAATCGCTTTCAGTCTCATAAAATTGGTCCCAGAAAAAAAAAAAAAACTGAAAAACTTTGATTAGTACAACAGATTAAGGATAAAGGTAGTTTGAGATACTCATGCCTCAAAAAGTATATGTTGGTGAACAAATGCAAATATTTCAGCTTTCTAGCATCTCATCAGTCATGCACAATGTTATTTTGAATGGGTACTTTTCCACAGCAGCTGACATAAGGATGGAGATGGATATTAGAACTGGAAGAACTGAGAGATTTATGGTAACTTGAATAATAATGCTAATTACCACCAGCCTAGGTTTCAAGCCTAGTCAGTAGTGAGCTGTCAGGTATTTGGTTGAACGCTGGTATGGAAGGACCTTGGCAGACTTCAGAAATGGGATAGGAAGGAATAAAATGATACATATGAAATGTAATGTAGAAATCCTGAAAAAATGGGAGAACACTTGTGCAAACAAAGTAGTAGTTGCATTATGGACTTTAGAAAGATGGTATAGAATATAGAATCATGGATAGCTCTGAAATGTCCCATTTGAGATGATTGCATAAATTCATTCTTATCCTCCTAGTACAGAGAATATCTGCCTGTGTGCCAAAACAAAACAACAGATCTCACGTCAAACAACATAATGTACAGAAAAGGAAAATATTGGTTCATTTTGGTCTTTAATAGATAGGCTGTGTTCCACACTTGAATATACACATAATATATGCAAACTCTTCAAATATTCACTTCCTCTGCTATTCAAGTGCACTGCAAACCATCCACTACTCTGTGAAAAGATTAGAATACTTTGTCTCCTGAAATCATAATCAGAGACACCCTGAAGTTGTCTCTGCCTTCTTCTAGCTGCATATGCATTAACTTTGTCCTAGTGGTATTATTAATTATGATCGAGGTGCTATAAAGAAGATGATAACTTTCTAAATATATTGCTGAAGGACTGCATTAAAGCTAATTATTCTCCTCCAATGCAGGGTTTGATAAAGAGTTTGATCTTTTCTTTTTTTTTTCTTAGAAGTGACTAAATTTTTCTTCTTTGTCAAGTATTTTGAGTTATCTTTTCCCATGATAAATGTGAATCCTTTCAAAAAGCAGCTAGGGTCAGACTGCATACTGTCTGCATGGGTAGGAAGGTTGAAAAGGATTCCTTTTTTCAAGTGCCCATTCCCACTGCTCTGTTGCTTGCATTGCCAAGGCTGTTAACAATAGAGACTGTTTCTACATGAGAGCTGAGAAAATCCTGACTCTAAAAGTACCATCTTCAGAGAGATCAAAACCAACTGTGCTTGTGATGGTTTTTTTCTTCTGAAGTATCTGATTCATTGAGTTGCTCATACAGTATTCCCAGTTGTATCAAATTTTAGTGAAGAAAACCCACCTTAGATTAGTTTTCTTGACATGGGTATAGGCTGTCTTAAAACAGCATTCTCTTGTTTTTATCAGGTTCTCTGTTTATTAGAAAGATTCCTAAATCATAACTAGGTAAACTTAGTGAATTCTAAGTATGGAAAACAATCATTAGGGACAAATCCAGAAACTCTCCACCACTCTCCATTTATATAGACAAAGATAAAAGTTACTTTTTATCTCTCATTCTTATATTCCAGCTTCCTCTACTTTGATGCCAAGGTTCAATTTTTCTTTTCCAACAAAAATGACAAGATAATCATATCAAGAAAAATTAATGGATGCATTTTCAGAAGTGCTAATTAATTTGGTCTGATCAATTCCTGGCAATTAATACTTTCAGTCTCGATTTTCCAAGGATCTGGGAACACATTTCAACAACTCTGAGTGATAACTGACACAGCAAAGCCACAGAATATCACAGTAGACCAGTCCTTCTGTGTAAGATGACGTTTAGCAAGTAGTCTGGCACAGGGAAGTTCTAATCCTACACAAAGGCTGAACCTAGAATTCCAAATTTCCAAATTGCTTTTCTCTACTCAGTAGCCCTGCTTTGAGGCCATACTGAACTCCACAGAATGCATTGTGTATTCAGGCATCAAAGCTAGCTGAGTTAAGATTTCAGATTTTCAGTTAGAGAATATGTCTATATTTAGAAATACTGAGAAATATTGAGAGTATATTTCTATTCATTAAGGCAGGCAGCAGGATGACTTTCTAACAATTAGAAAAGATACTATGCTTACTGCAGTAATACCCCTGCTCCAGATCTGTCAGGAATGATTTACCTCCACCATCTGAAATGTCACTCCAGAGGATCTTATGTCTTTAAAGTCATGTTCCTAAACCAAACTTTTCAGCATTTTGATGACTCCTTTTCTCATTTTATTTTCTTTGCTTTTACCTCCTCATTTCCTTTCTGCCTGACTTAAGAAATATATTTGTAGCTCATCAAGGAACAAAAATAGGTATGAAGGAAATAACACATTTTACAGCAGCTTTTGAATTTGCTAGAAATTAGTCCTAGGCAGAACAGGTCATTTCTGCTTACCACAGAAATGAGGAAAAGTTTTTAAACATTGCTGACTGTGGACAACATTAAATGTTTTTTCAAAGTAAAAATGGACTAACAGACATAAAAATGTTAAAATGAAGCACTAGATAATCTGTCCAAAATTAATTAAACTGGTTTTACAGACTGATATAGATGGTACAATAGGCAAACCCCAGATGTCACAGTAGAGGTTTCTCACCAACCTGTCTCTAAAGTGTTTCCAGTGAACACATCGTTCATCTGAGGGCACTTCTGTCTCTGCATTGCACAGTGTGCAGCCAACCCCAACCAGCAGTATTTCCTTCCAGGGTGTGATGACATGCCCAGTGGGATGGATAAGGTGTCTGAATGCTAATGTAGAGTAACAGGTTTGGATTCGGATGACTTCATGAACCTGTTTCTAAATGAGGGTTTTCTGAAAAGAATAATATATGTAATGTATTTGTTGGAGTTTGCACTTAACACACAGTACCTTATATTTGAAACTTAGGTGTTTTAAATGTATAGTTTGGACTTTTTGGTTGGGTGGGGTTTTTTAAGAGTGTATAGTAGGGAATAGGGGTAATTGTATGGTGGATACGTTTTACTGTTTGCTGTGTCAATCCAAATTTCAATGAAATATAAACGAAAACTCTCTCAGTGGTGCCCGCTCTGAGAGTGTGGTGGGTTTACTTTGTTTGCCAGATGCCCACAAAATGTGTTCTGTCACTCCCCTTGTCAGCTGGACAGGGGAGAGAAGTATAATGAAAGGCTTGTGGGTTGAGAAAAGGACAGGGAGAGATCACTCAGCAATTACCATCATGGGTGAAACAGACTCAGCTTAAGGAAATTACTTGAAATTATTACAAGTCAAATCAGAGTAGGATAACGAGAAATAAAACTAAATCTTAAATGCACCTTTCCCATATCTCTCTTTTCCTCCTGGGCTTTACTTCTGAATGCTCTGACTCTTCTCCCTTCAGCAGCTCAGGGGCACAGTGAGCAGGAGCTGCAGTGTGGGAAACCAGGAAATCCTTCTGACTATCCTGGGAAGATTTATAAGTCACAAGAATTTAGATAGCATGATAATTAGTATGTCACACAGTGAAAAAGTAGAATTTGTGGATTTTAGATGAGAGATCAGGGGGCAAAGATGGAGGAAATGGGGTGTGTCCCTGAGCTTCTTCTTCTTCCTCTTGTTCTCCATCTTCTGTGGCTGTGTGGCACATTTGGATTGGTTTGCAACAAAAGTACACTGTACAACATAGTGGATAGATATTGGAGAATTGTTATAAATAAATTACACATAATTTTCAGTATAAAAGATAGTGCCCTCCCTAAGGCAGGCAGAAGATGACTAAGGACGAAGATGAAGGAAGGACGGACGATGGGGGGAGAGAGCACTGGCCTGCAGAGAAGCTGTGGCAGGCCAGGGAACGAATATGAGATAAGCAAAGAATAAACAAATTCCTGAACACGAGAAAACAGATGACTCGACCTCTTCTTCAGACGCAGGGCTGGGGGAAAACAGAAAGCCAAAACAGAGACGACAGAAACACCAGAAAGGTCCAGACAAAAGAAAAAAACATATATATATTTTAGTGAATCAAGTTGAGACACTAACACTGCAGTCTGCTCATCACACATTGAGTCTGCTGCTCTCCCCTCAGCGCACGCACTGCTCACACTCTTCCCCTGCTCCAGGGGGGCCTCCCGGAGAACCCAGTTCTCCATCAGCTTCTCCAATGTGAGTTCTTTTTGAAAACTTGTCATTTCTGTCTTACTCTCTTAGTTTAGTTTAGCTGTTGTCAAATTAGCATTTCAATATTTAAGTAATGTAGCTTTGTGAATTGTCATGCTAAAACTATCATCTGGACCTCATTCTATAATTTAAAAATTTCTTCTTCTGCCAATAAGCATCAGAAATAATTATACAGGTAGGATGTTTTATAATGAACATCTTTTGGGATGAATATCTTTATTTTCTTTATATCAAATAAACACAAAGTATATAGTTACGTTATCTGGAAAAACTGAAATGGAATTGTGCCTAACTGGATAAATTAATGTATGTTTTTGGCAATAAAGCAAAAGATATCTCATTAGAACCTGACAACTACCAGTGTGGGTGCTAGACAATTGAATAACGTTTTGATGTAGTAGTACATGTCTAGTGACAGAGTTTTCACACATTTAATGTTATTTAATATTGTATATTATAATTTCTGATGTTATCAACCTCCATGTGGAATTAATGGAATTTGCAATTTGCAGTGCTATAATTTTAGCATCTTATAATACTAAAGTGATAAATCTCATCCCTGTTTCACGTATCATTGCCATTATATAAGCTAAATCTAGGGAAGTTTGGAGAGGGAAGATTGTCTTTGAAGGAAGGGTAGCGATTTGCACTGTTTCTTCAAGACAACACTACCCCTGTAGGGAGAAGTTACCTCTGGATAGCAGTTATAGATAAATTGGGTGGAAAACTCACTCTATTTTTACATTGACCACCTTGCTTAGATTCAATCTTTAAGCCTCTCCTCATGGGATTAGCCCCTGGAATTTTTCTTGGTCTCTTCAGCATACTCCATGGCATAGTTATGAAATTTCTTTAAAATCGGAAATTATAGTCTTGCTGTTCCACTCTCAAAGCCAGTTCTTATTTCCCATTTTAAAATGTCACAGTCTGGGTGGGTTTTTAAAGAGTATTAGATAACTTTTCTTACTCATGAAGAATTTCTAGTGCTCTAAAATTTTGAATGTAAATCCCAGTGTCTTACAAAGGAACTGAGGGAAGATACTTTGTTGTAGAACCCTTCAGCCATCTCAATCTCACAAGATATTTTTGTTTGAATGGATGGGGACCCTCTATTGATATAGACACATTGATGATATTTATGGACAGATTCCATATCATCCCAGCTTTATGTTTAATGTCAAAGTTATCATGCCCTGGTGACCTAGAAGTCCAGATAGCCATTCTCAGTCAGCCACCAGACTCCAGGCACACTTTGCTCAAGGGCACAAAAAAATAGAAAGTTTGAGCCTTCCAGATGAGAATTCATATGCGGAAGGGTGCTGGAGAAAATTGTGAACACAACATACCTGAATGACTAGTAATAATCTAAATTAATCCGATTTTGGGATAAAGACAGGGTTAAGTAAAGAATAAACATATCTGTAGTCTTAAACTGCTTCTATTACAGAGATCAAACATTTATCTAATTTATTGTGTAGGTGAACATGCTTATTTCATCTCCGCTTGGTGCAATAGAAATCCAATTTTTAAAATAATATATTTGGAAATTGTGTCTCTGAACATTCTTAAAAGCTGTTTATCCAATATTCATGAATATGAAATTCTGTCAGCATTGAGTTGTGTTTAATAAAATTGGTTTAATTTTATTTGAAGAAACTGCATGGTGTTTTATTCTTTTTCCCAAAGTTATAATACACTTAGAGCTTTAAAAGTGGGAGTGTCAATATCTCAATGTCTCCCAAAAAAGGGCACTTTGATGGCATTTCAGCTCTGACCTTCCCATGTCAAATTTAAAGTCCAAATTGGGAAATAGGGAGAGGTTCCCTATGGGGCAATTCAGATATCAGCCAAAGTTACTTGTCACTGTGAATATTGCTGATCATTCAATGCCATGTACAGCATTTCTGGGCTTCAGTAAATGGAATTAACTTGAACTGAAGCGCACTAAGTACATTTTTAGTATCAATTCATTGTGTCAGTTTCTGTACTGTAAATTTAGAATAATCATATGCTACTTCAAAATAATTAATTAATTAATTACAACAATATACTACTTGAGAACATGTTTCCAATAATATTGCCATCCTTATTCCCCCCCACTGAGTTAGGTGGCTGTTTTTATGGACCTATAACCTAGCTGGGCTATTTTAGTAAACTTTTACAGTAGACAAGTTTACAGTTTTCGTTTTCTAGCACAATAGCTGAAAACTGACATCTAAGGTAATTTGAAGGGTCTTGGGTTGCTAAACATTCAATTCAGATCACTTTTTAAATGTAAGCAGATGCAGAAGATGTTTTTCTTCATGTAGCTATCACTTATTTTAGAACTCCTGATCAATCACTATCTCAGGATTACTACTGTTTGCTTTCCTTGTTTAAGTATTGGGTTTTGGAGCATATGAATTACAATGGTTACAGTCTGCAAGGTGAAGAACAATAGATCATCCTTGACAGCAAAAATATTTATTAATTTCTGATGTTTTGTCACTTTTACAGATCAGATAAATACAAAGAAATTCTGAAAAATGTCAGCAAGATTATTAGGTATTGGAAGGGTTAAAATATTCTTGAAGGTATGAAACCTTTTAGCAGATGTGAAAATAAAGCCTAGACCTTTTTTCCTAACTCTATTTTAAGAAGGACTTTTTGCTTAAAAAATAATTGCTTCCAGTATAGATTTATTTTTGCAAGAGGTTTAGAAAACAAAGGTAAACTTGTGTGACCTTTCCCTAGAGTTTCAAAAATAGTAGTTTACCAGTTAAATTATTCAAAATTACTGAATGTGATTTTTACCAACCAAGACAATGTATAAAGTAAGCCTGATCATATGGCATATCACAAAAAAATGAAACTTATTGATCCATTTTTATGAATTCAACAGATGTTATATTAAAAAAGGCTCACTATATTGATGCATCTGTCTCACTAACAACTTCTACATGTTTTAAAAAACTCATGCTACACAGTTCTACAAGAAACCTTACTGTTTGAAATATCATTAAACCACCAATCTTGGTCTATGAATGAAGGAGGAAGGGCATTTAAAGTATGTATTCGTATTTATAATATTTACAATGTATAGTTAGATGGTCTCTTCTTACATCTGATTTCTCTATTCTACATTTGATTAAGTACACTTACTTTTATTAATGACTGCCCTTTTTTGATTTACATTTATGAGTTTATCAAAAAAATACAAATTCTGTGGGATTCCTTCTGTTCTGTGGTCTTCCAGATCTCTCTTTAGACACTACTTTCAAAGATAGGTTTCAGTTCTGAAAAGTTCCCCTCACCCTAAGAGACTACAGGCTTTTACATATAAGCAAATGGTTTTGACAAGGATTTTTATCACTGAGTTTGGCAATAAAACCAGCAAACCCAAATTGATTGATCACCTATATGTATACATTTTTAAAATGATTTTTATTTGTCTGTCTGTATATAATATTAGTCTCATTATAATATAGAATTAACTTGCAAATGGAAGAATTGTGAGGAATTGCCTCATATCTGGCACCAATAACATAAGCACACGATGTGAACAGACTATGGCATAATCACAGTGATCACCGTGGGCAGGAGGGAGCTGGTAGGAAGGGGCTGCCTTTTCTGGCTGCATGCATTGTCACCTCTGAGTTCTGCCCAGCCTGACACTGCAAACTAGAGAAAGTTAGGTCTCAGTAAGGATCTGTTCTGCTCATAATAGGCTCAGAATAGATGGGATCAGGGTACAGTAAGAGCACGAAGCTTTCAGCTGACCTTTTCTTTCTCTTTTCCTCTTAATTATTTCTTTATGTTACAACAGTCTGTCACATCCCAATATGCTGACTGCAGATGCACTGTTGTGTAGGAGCACATATGGATGGGTCTGGGCTACCCTGAGAGCAAAGGTCATGAAGTCCTTCATCAGTTCAACAGCTCAACATTAGCTACCTGAACCATCTTTTCCAAGAGTGGACAGTCTGAGATGGGAGAAGGATGATTATAGAATAGCAGTTTGCTTTAAAACCTTAATACATTTGGAAGCATGTGTTCTAGCTCAGCAATTATTTTTTATTTGTTCTTATAATGGAAGTTTAACATAATGATAAAATCTCAATTGTTTATAAAGTAGTGTCTGGGGTTTACAAGTATTCAGCATGCTAGATAGTTAACATGAAGCTAAGTATATATCAAGTAAATCCACAGACCAAGATGCAATCCAAATCAATGTTTTGGGAAGTAAATTTGGGCTAAATATATAAACTATTTTCATTGTTGTTACACAAACACAAATGTTGGCAGATATTTTTCTGAGATGACCTAACATTAATTCCTTTATAATTGTCATTAAATTAAATAACACACTGAAAAAACTCCCAAATAATTTCTTCTTGAGAAAATATATTATTTGACCAAATATGACATTTTCATTCTGTTTTCTGTCCTTGTTTTTTAACTAAATCAAAATAAATTATGGAAGGGAATTCATCTTTAGAGAAGAAATTGAAACATTTTTATTTGAAATTATAGAATCAAGCATTTTGAAGTTTTCATTATCCCTGGTCATTTTTTTTTTTCAGCCAAAGGATGTTCTCAAATTTTATAAATGGTTTGGCATACTTTTCTAAAAGGATTTTTTTTTTTTTTTGCTAGCTTTAATCATTTATGTCAGTAAGCTGTATATTGTACACATATTAAATGAGGAAAAATATCTCTACCCTCCTGCTGAATGAGAGGAGATGCAGCTTACGTACAGTCACTTTCAGGTGTGAAACTCAAGTGGCCATGTGTCCTTCAACTCTACCTGGCACATAACAGTCTTAAGTAAGAGGTTGAAATGAAATTCAAATGCAGCATAAAATCTCAGAATCCCAAAGTGATTCCACCTTCCCTGAGTATCACCTAGAAAGACAGTGCTTTTGAGTGCACTCAATGTGTGAGCCCAGCAATATTGTAGAAAGCAGGGAAGGCAAGGGGGTTGAATGTTGCAGGAAATAATGATCAAAAGGTGAAAGCAAAAATGTGGAACCTTGCAGAGCCTTACAAAAATAGGGGTGAAGGAGACCCAACAGCCAGGAGAATGACATGCTCTGGGGCATTTGCATATTGTGACCAGTTGCAGAGAGAGGTTTGCAGAAAACCAGAAGAGTTTCTTTGCCATCGTGTTGGCAGGCCTTGTAGACATAAATCCCATGAGAAGTAATGCACATCAGAAGCTGGATCTTAGGTACAAATGTTGAAACATAATTATTTGGGGATGTATATAGGAGAGACACATTATGTAAGGGAGGTAAAACAGTGTATACCAAGCCAAGCAGCCCCTGTCTGTTTTGGCATATGTTTTTATGCCATTATTTCTAGATTTTAATCTTTTTAACAGAGACATAGTAACAGCTAGATGCAAAGTGTTCTTTTCCATCTGATGGAAAGGAATTTAATATGAGCTGAGTACTGCAGACTTGGTTTTGAGCATCAGTTTTTTCCTTACCTTTGCGAGTCATGAAAAAATTAAGTAAACAGAATATGCAAGGGTTCTGTTGTTTCCTGGTAGAACTGAGGCCACCAGATACCAGAAACCATACTGGTATATGATAAAATATACAGAAAGACAAACTTGCCTTTTTTAATGAAAAAGGTTGATCTAAAGGTTTTTAAAACTTCTAAAATACGAAATCTAGCTATAACATATTTCAAAGTTGAGGTTTGTATTCTCTTTTATTATTCTTCCACATTATCTATAAAAAACTTCCCATAAGTTCAGTGAGAAAATTTCTCCTAGTGGAGAATTCTATGTTAATTACACTTGGTTTACATTATTTTAAACTTTTATATCATATACTAATTAATATTTGAGATTTTTCATTAAAATTCATAGATTAAACCAATATAAATCAAATTATTTCAATGAAACTGTACATTACTTTAAAATGTGTGTACAGTGTTCACCTTAAATAAAAATGAAGTCTGGCAATTTAAAGCATTATGATTTTAATTAAAGTGACTGCTTACACATTGAAAAGTTGAACCTTGAAAGGTTTAATGCTGTTTGCAAGCTACCAACATCCAAGCAGGTAAAGTAAAATGATAAGAATAAGAAATGGGGAAAAACTAAGAATAGAAATCTACTCATACTATTATATATCAATATCACAACATTTTTCAAATTGGAAGATATTCCTACCTCTTAAATCATAATAAGTTCAGAGATTTTCAAAATAATTTAGTGGGTATTTTGTTTGTTCTGGGGTTCGCTGAGTTTTTGATTTTCTTATTCCCTTTCTAATACAATGTTGGCGTGCAATGACAGCTTCTGTATAAAACAAGCTTTTATGTTTACTGGAAACCTGAGAGCATGTTGAAGTCTTACACATTCCTCAACTTTATTATTCTTGCTTCAGAATATCCTGAGCTGAAGCAGTCAAGGTCATGGTCCTGCATCTGATCACACAGAGAACCCTGTGTTTCTTTCATCAGATGGTGGGTTTGGTGTTTTGCTTTTGTTTCATAGGGCAGCTGCTGTGAAGAAGGACCTCAGGTTGACAGTTCCTTTAGCAGTAATCAATAAGCTTTGTGACTTCTGTATGCCAAAAGTTTGTCCTACATGTTATGAAATAATGGTTTCTGGATGGTTATTAGTTTTGATTAGGCCCTAGCAGATGGTTTACATGCAAAATATTTCCTCTCTCTTTAACCCTTCAGGAGAATTTTGCAAAAGAGTTAGCAAGAGTAGTCAAGCACCAGGGAGATTTTCCATAGTCCCTATTCTTCGTTCTGTACAGTGTTTTGTTTCTACTGCAGTAGTGACAAAATGTATGGTTTTACAATTCAGGATTGTTGATGTGCTGTAGAACATAAGGATGTTGTCTTTCAACATCATAGGCTTAACAGTTTGATAGCAAACACTTTTTGAAAGCTTCCTAATTATTTAGGAAAAATTATTTCAATAGACTTTTGTTACAAAATCCATGGAAGTCAAAATTAATGGAACATGGACAAAAAAATAATTTATAATATTACTCCATATCAATGAAATAACTAGAAGTCATGGAAGAATGAAATCCAACTACAGCCACACATCTTTTTTTACAGTTTCAATGTAGAACGACTTTACATATCTTTAAGATACAGAAAAGAGTGCAGGCAGGAACTGTGTACCTGTCAGCTTGTTCTGTCTGGTGGGGGTTTTGTGAAAAACTCATAGCTCTTTAACTGACTTATTGTAGTTATTGCAATTCATTATTATTGTAGTTTTATCTCACCATAGTCAGATTTCAGTTTTCTTGTATGGCTTGGCATGTTTACAAACATAAAACTTTTTGTTTAAAAAACCCCCAAGATGTCCTTTGCCTTTAGGACATAAAGACTGCAGCAGTGAAAGGACAATGCTGTGGGAAAGAGTTACTTTTGATCTAATGAATACAAAGGAGACATTTCTACCTCAGGAGGTGAATATGTGGTCATTATCAGTCACATAAAATATTTTAGTTGCCCTCTGCAGTTGTGACTTCTGGGCTCTCATAAATCAGATGAGCTACTGATGGTCAAATAGACTTATTTTATTCCCTAGTCAAAAGTACTGTTTTTCCACAGTCTTATTAACCCTGCACTTATCATCTAGTCCTGTTTTAAAATAAATCTTAAGAGTTATTTTTCACTGCTGGCTGATATCCAGCAAAGGAAAACTAGTACTTGACTTTTATGCAGTGAAAAATAAGAGGTTCCTAGTTTAAAACTAACCTGGTCTCACGTGAAATTCTACCAGTTACCAGTCAGCAGGTCTTAGAAGTTTAAATGCCTTTGTGTGTGGATGAGACCTTTGTATATGTACAAAAGTGCTAACACCTAGAGCCTTGAGGAGAGCCAGACATTTAAGGCTGCCCTGCTAGGAATAACCTCTCTTCACTATCTTCAAAGACCTCTTACATCTGAAAAGTACCTGAGCCCTACTAGGGTTTTTTCTGTAATAAATTCTTGCTGAGTTTTTCCTTGTTACTTTCTTCACATTCCAGTGAGATGTTGGGCTCTTGGAGAACTTGGAGATCAGATGAGTTTTATGCACATAGTCCTAGGGCAAACAAAGAAACAAATTGTAAATGGCACAGAAATGAAAGTAAAATACAAATTGGTCCCAGTGCCACAAAAACCTCCAGTCCAGCCAAGTTAAAAGAAAAAATATGTCCACAAGGAAATGCTTTACCATATTAAAAAAACTGAAAGCAGTAAAAGAATCTGATTGTGACTTGAACAGGACTGTCTTCAGCTCTGATCTCTCTTAAGCTTCTAAAACTAAAGGTTGAAATAGTTCTTTCTCAGATAAAAAGAACGCTCTAAAATATTTATTATTTCTATTATTATTATTATTATTATTATTAATAATATATTAATAATAATAATAATTTTAAAAACCCTTCTAGGAATAGCAGTATTGGCCAGAATTAAGTCTTTCTCTCTTGGGATGCTTTGCAGTAATGTTATTGTGAAAAGTGCAAAATAGCTAATCAAAGTTGAGATAGTTTCGGAAAGCAGGATTTGGTTTTATTTAAATTTGGTTTTATTTAAATTCTGTTAAAAAGCTATATAATTTGCTTCATTTTTCATTATAGATATTCATCAAATTATACATTTGGTTAGGAAATCCAACAAACATGGTATCATGTACAAAATTCTGGCATTCAGTTCAATGAAGAACTTCATCATTTACTGTGAAAGAAGACAACTATTTAAAATGCATTGTGAATAAAGCAAGCTTCCAGGAGATGTACCAGAAGTTGTCTGCTGTTATAGGTTTGACGTTGGCACAAGGCCAGTGCCTCTATGAGGATATACTGTCTCTGGTATTTGCTGTGAGATGTGACCAAAAACAGAGCAAAACAGTTTCTAATTTAGAAAGCAAAAGAAAAAGAACTTTATTACTTATAATATGCAAAGAAGACACATACAGAAGAACATGGAAACTTTAAAAAACACTCTTCCTCCCCCCCCCCCCCCCCCAGTTCTCAACACAACAAAACAAACTGAAAATTCCCCATCACATTACCACCTTTTAGACAATTAATCCTTAATCTATTACCACCCTTTCGATAATCAGAACTCAGTCCATCAAGGAGAGATAGGAGTCTTCCTTACACCACATCGTAGTCTCTTTCTCCATGTCCAGTGCTCTCACCACTGTGCATGGACCAGAACTGCTTCTAGGGTTTTTCTTTTTCAAAGATATTTTGGTTAGTTCCAAGAAACGACAGCTTCTCAAATTTTGGGGCACTAGTCCCCCCCAATATTACCCCCTGGGGCCGAAGGGCCTTGAGAACAGAGCTCTTCCTCTCATCTCTGTTCACACTACTGTCCACTCTTGGCTCCAAGCCAATGCCTCTCCCCAGATGCAGTTTCTATGTTACAGAAAAGAAATGAGTCCATCCATGGCTATAAGAACAGTCCAGCCAAAGACCACTCCATCATCTCTTCCCACCTAGGATTCTTTTCAGTATTCTCTGACAATCTTCTACTTGCACAAACTTTCATCATCTTTGCTTAGTTCTCTCTATCTTTCTTCTTCAAATTCAGGAGGATTAGTATTTATAAAGTTTCCATCATCTATGAAAAGGGTTAAAATCTTGGGCTTTGTTTCTTCAGAATTCTCACAGTATCTTTACTGTTGGGTACTTTTCTCGTGCCACCCCCCCCATACTCCTTCGGCCGTGCTGTCTAGTTGGGATATCAAATTTCAAGGTGATGGAGATCACAGACACGGTTTCTCAGTCTCTCTCTCTCTCTCTCTCTCCGGGGGGGGGGGGGGGGGGGGGGGGGAGAAAGGAAGGCTGTCTGATGCCTCTCAAGGTTCTTGTACTTTTTCTACCCTTCCATCTTGTAAGATTTTTCTCTCCCCCTCTGTGCCCAAGGCTCCAGCCTACCTCATCCAGCCGCATGGCTTCCCCTCCCCCCACCCAGCCGCTGGGCAGGGGAGATCCCTCCGTCCTCAGGGACCGGAACCAAGAGAGAGCTTTCCGGGGAGCCCTCTGCTTTTAACCCCTTGTGTTCTCAGAGGCGGATCCTTGTCCTCAGTGGCCACACCAGGTGCCAGTCTTTAAACCTGAGCACTCATTGGTTTGACCACTGAAGTCCGAAAAAACTCATTTTTTCAAACTACAACATCTGCAAAACTGAATAAAGCACAAGAAAATAGCAAGTTGTCCTTGTTACCAAGACACCCACCCAGAATCCTCCTTTTCTTCCAGGGCCACAGCCAGTACTGCTGCCCAACATGACCTCTTCTCTGGAAGTGCAGTTTGGTTCCTCCTGATTCACCACACTCAGACAACCTAAAAAGCACAAACAGGACTGTGAGGACATCATAAGGGCTGATGAGATGTACTCCCTGCACAAAACTGGTGCCATGTTGTCAGGTGTGCAGGTTTTCTGAAGGACAAGTGTGGGTGTGTTACCTTGCAGTGCCATAGACATACCAGGGACTCAAAAAAACAAGAACTGCTGCACATCAGACATCTACTGTCTCAGACCTTGGGGATGCTATGGACTGCTTGATTGCCTGGTCACTCAACTGCCATTTAATCTGGAACTTCTCTAAAACCATTAGGCATATCTTCATCTCGGTTATTAAAAGGAATTTACAATCCAAATGATCTTTCCTACAGTATGTTTTTTAACGATACTGTGCCAATCTCATCAGTATTAGAGCTTGTCTAGAATTTTGATTGACTCTTTCTAAGTTCACTGCAGCTCAAAAAGCTCACTGCAGTTCAAAACCTCAACAGACTCTTTTTAGCTTCCCCGGAGTTAGGGCTATGCATCCAAATCACCTCCCTTCTACCACCTCTCCAAAAATTTTAGATCTGTGATTCTCTTTGGGCACATACACAGCTTTAGAGTAATATAACTCTGGAATTATTCAAAAACATATGCTTATTGTGCATGCTACATATCCTAAATGATCTCATAAATAGCCAGAGTATCACACGATAAAAGAAATGGGATATATTTAAGTGCATGGAAGGAGTGGCCAGTTGCATGTGGGCCTTCTCAGCCATAACAAGAGATCATTATGTATCTGCTAAAATTAAGACAGAAGAAAGTAAGTGATTTCTCTCTGCTGTGCACTTCTGAACTGTTCCAAGCTTTGTATTCATTAAAAAAAACTAATTCTCTGTCTTAACAAAGTTTTCATTAAAGGTTAGGTTCTCTGCAAAACAGATTTGACAGACAAGCTACATCAGAAAACAGCTGTGTTTTTATTAAAGTATCAATAGAAATACAGTTTTCTGAGGAATGTTAGAATTCCTGACAGATTGTGGTGATGGTAAGAATATTGGATGTAATGGCTAGAGATAAAAGCAACATTCCTAATTTCACTAAATAATAATCCCTAATAATGACCTTTAGCAAGTTATTTAGGATACATATTGCAAAATCTCAAGAGAAATTCACCTGCCAAAATACCTCTCATTTTCACTGGGAATAAGTGTGTCACATGTACCTGAGTCACTGTTCTCTGAAATTGCTTAGGGACGCAAACCTGCAGAGAGTTAGAATGGCAAAATTTTTAAAGAACTTTTTTGTAGAATAGCTTTGGGTGATAGTAACCTGCTTCAGCAAAGTATGGGAAGACCTTGAATTTTACAGTGACTAGCAGCTTAGAAAAATGTATGGATATACAAGCACAAATGAGTGTTTTCTATGTGACCTAAATGAATACTCTGCCTGGATTCTCTTGATCAGTGTTAGAAAGCTCACCCTGCACAGATGGAAATGCAGGAAGGTAATACATCCCATTAATTCTGAAAATTGTGGCCAGGCCTTTAAGGTTACTTGAGTGAGTGCTGACTTCTTGGAAAATTAGGACTATAAATGCAATTCAGGTGGCCAGAGGAATCACTGAGGAAAGTGAACAGCCTTTGCCTGTCTTGTTTACCTCAGAGAGCTCATTGTCTGGAAAAAAAAGCTGATTCTATAATTCAGTTGATTATCCCACTGATAATGAGGACAGAAAATTGCTGAAGATTTCTCATGTAGGACTATTCTTTGTGATTAACTTTTAATACTCCTAACTCAAAAGCAGCTTTCTGAAGTCTAAGAGAAATCAGTATTTAATCACCTGGGACTACTAAGGGGACTGCAGCCCTCGCTGGTTGACAGGAAAGGGTAACACAGAAACATTCTGAGGCTGGTGATAAAGTAGAAGTTATTTCATCTTGTTTTTTGCCCTCTGAAGGAGCACAGATAAGTTCACTGCTACAAGAAATAGGAAATACCCTCAGGCACTTAAGATCTCAAGCGTGCATGTGTGTCTCTCTTCCTCTCTCACACACCACCAAAAGAGTAGCTCTTTAAAAATTCTGTTTTAGACAAATAACTGAACTCATCCTATAGAGCCAGGAGAGAAATTAATCTTCACTAAATTTCAGGATTAACTGTTAAGGTGGACTTTCACACACACTGGTGCAACAGTGAGGTATCAGAGGACTGCACTCTGTGTTCCTAGATGTTACACTTAGGTTTTTATGACTCATGATTAGGACAAAAAAAAACCCAGACGGGATATGCCATTTTCCTTTCCATCTTCTTCCTCTCCTCTCCAAACCCCCACCATGTACATGTGCAAATATTTCCATTACAAGCAAGTAATTTTTGGTCTAAGTCAGTAGTTCAGAAGAGTAGGTGGAATGATGTTATCAGATAAATCTTCTTTATTCTTTTGATGGTGATTCAGCAAATAGCAGTAAACAGAGGCTGACTAGAAAATTGGAGGTAAGCTGAGGCCATGCTCTCAGTGTTTACATTTTTATTCTGACAATCTGTCAGAATAAAAACAACAGAACATTTGGCCTCCTCTTGGGCTTCCTTCATCTTTCCCAGTCTGGATGGTGCTCTTGGCCATGGACTGTGAACTAATGACTCTCCCTTCACATGGACCTGAGCGAGCTTACCAAGTCATGACCTCTGAGGAAAGAGAAATACCTTTACAGAGGGCATCTGGCAGAGTCTGGGTGTGAGCAACAAAGCCAGCTGTTCAGCACTATCTGTCGCGGCTTTAGGGCGTATCATAAAGCTGATTTTGGGAGACTTAGTGAAAATTAGTATTGGCACCTGATGTGTCTGGAATTTTTCAAGTATCTCCAGCATTAAACAGAAGCTAGTATCTAGGACTATGTGCTGCTATAAATCCCTTGGATCTAATTTTGTATATGTAATTTATGTTTTGAGGGGAACACAGGTGCTATTCGTGGCTTTGAATTCACAAATTAAAGTGCACCACAAGAGACATATATCCATGTAAATTGAAACTAATGAAGAGGCTCCTACAAAGCTTAGCAAAGCCAAGCTGTGTATCTTTATAGATCTCTGCAATAAAAGAATTCTATAAAATTGAAGTATTAATGCAGTGTGCTATTATATTAATACACTGTAGCATGAAATGAACTTTATCCATTTAAAAAAAAAAAATAATGTAATTTCCTATTGTTAGTGCTGTAGAAACAAGGAACCATAGTCAATTTACAAGTATCATCCCAGCAAGATAGATTTTCAGATAGCTGTTATTTACTTGGTCCTACGTTTTTTCAGCCTTGGACTAAAACTCTCAAAGCCAGATTTTCTTGTTTCTGCACAAATGCTCATTTTTCTTCCACTTCCCCTCCCAAATATATAAAGTCAGTTGCAACCTGAAGTCACTGAGTATCATGCTTAGCATCAAGCCATGTGAAAGCATAGCAGATACGTGGTCTAATGCTGGGCCAGGACCTACCAATGTGAAGGAATGACCTGATATTGTGTCAGGGGAGGGTTAGGTTGGATAATATAAAAAACAGTTCTTCACTGGGCACTGGAACAGGTTCCACAAGGAAGCTATCACAGCACCAAGCCTGACTGAGACCAAGTGCTCAGACAAGGCTCTTAGGCACATGGTGTGACTCTTGGGATGTCCTGTGCAGGGCCAGGAGCTGAACTTGGTGATCCTTGTGGGTCCCTTCCAACTCAGCATGTTCTGTGATTCTGTGATATCTGCAATTCTGTGATATCTGCACTGAAGGTGTTGCAAGGGGAAGAGGAAAGCCCCATATTGCTGCCATTATTGTCAGTGCTGTCCTGAGCTGTGAAGAGAGAAGGCTTCTGGCAGCTCTCCGTGTCGAGGTGCACTGAGCAGAGCAGGCGAAATTGTGGAGACCTGCTGGCAGTGCTGACAGAGAGTGCCAGAGGCTTTCTCTCCAGAAAGAGAGAGCACAGAAAGAGGTCAAACTGCACACTGTAACCATCAGACCCTTGCAGTGGCTGGACTGAAACTACTTCACAAAAAGAGAGAGGTTTCTCTGTGGTTGTTGCAGTGTCTTTTGTGCACAGAAGGCTCAGAGGAACAATGAAATGTTCTCTGCAAAACCCTTAAATCTTAATTTGGAAGAGTCTGAGCAACTTCAGAATCTGTAAATTCTCCCAGATAAATACTTGCAGTGTGTCTGCCATACTGTAAGGATCCTTTTTATTTCAAACTTATTTTTTGTTTTAAAACAACCAAATATTTGTATTAAAAGGTGGAAAAATCTTTAAAAGAAGATGCAGGTAATGAAAATCAATTGGCATATGTAAGAAGTGTTTTGGAGTATCTGAATGACTGAATAATTCAGATCTTGACCCATTTTGCTCATTTAACCAATAGTAACTCAATGTCACTTCAATTTTATAGCAAACAAGAAAAGGGGGAATTAAAAATACTAGAACTAAACCATTGTAAATTACATCAAAACAGTTAAACTATCAAAACAAAATTTTATTGTCTTATAAGCCAGTTGGCTCTAAAACTATTGGGCTATTACTCTAAACAAAGTATACCAATCCATCACTTCATAGTCCCAAATAGAAACTTGAAGAACACAGGTTTAAATGAATTTTCAAATTATTTCTTTATTTTTAAACATTCTTCAGATTATATAAATTAGCGCATTTTATCTTATACTTGCAATGGACAAATTGTATACATTTACTGCACTTCAGCAATAAATCTGAATGAAATATTTACAAGGTGTATTTCAATAAGTGATAGTATCTCAGTTGTTTACAATCCTGTAAATATCCTCTTAGGGATCTCACTAATATCTAGCTTTCATATGTTCTACAAATGCCTGGTATACATTCATTTCAGAAAGGAGTTTAAATGAAAATCATTTCCACTACAATACTAGAAGGAGAAAAAGCAAGCTTCTTTTGTTGTCATTATTCTCAGATTCAATTCATGATGATTGAAACCAGAATGAAATGGGGTGATGAGGATCAACAAGAGTTTCTAAAGTTTATAATTTTTCACTAACACATATTTTCTGAGCTAAAAGAAGTTACGTTTATGACTACATAGCATTTCTTCCTTTCCCTCAAATTTGATCAAATCCATGGGGTTAAAAAGCAAAACTTGTGATGATTTTTTAAACTAAATAAAAATATTTGCTTCCCCTTCTGAGGGTTAATATTGTGTTTTATTAACCTTTCTACACATCTTTTTGCAGTTTTAATATACAGGGAAAAAGAAATCAGATAGATAAGGCACAGCAGTGGATAAGAGATTATCAGTGGCCAGGAGAATGGATAGTAAGCAGAAGGTACTTATACAGATGAGAGCTGTAGCCAGTTAGCTGAAACTGATAGTGAAAGATTAATCCAGCTGAGGAAATTAGTTTCTGGTCAGTAGAATGAAATTGAAATGCTACATATTATTGCCAACAATCTCAGTGGCAAAACTGAAAAATAAGAACTCTTAGTGCAGCACCTGAGAAATAACATTCTCCAGGTAGTAGTAACATGTTAGAAGAGCAGTCATGGCAGAAACACAGGTATGAAAAGATTTGCTTTGCTCAGAACTGACAGAAATAAAGACATTGGGTAATTCTATTTTAGGGATATGAAAGACTTCAGGAAATAAGAAAGATATGAGAGGCATAAAGCATAATGTTTTGGAGACAAAATCATATTCGAACACAAGATAAAACATGAGTTATAAGCATGACTCTGGGAAGTTTTTGGTCAGATAAATAAGCAGATAGAGCTTCATGGTGTTTCTAGAGGGAAAAAATATCTCCAGTAGTAATATATCTATGAGAATCTCCAGTTAATAGATATAGACTGAGAAATAAATGAAGCAAATATTCACAGAATCGTTTACTCCTGGACATGGCAGTTGATAGATTAACTCAAAAAAATAACATGTAGAAGAGGAAATATTTTACACTTCATTTCAATAAGTATTTAAACTACACATGGTGTTAAAAGTAACCAGAGCTGCATGATTGTAAATTAAATGGTAAATATGTAGAAATAATAAAGTACCTAATTTTGAAATGGCAGACTTGGGGCGGGCTGGGGGGTTGTGGCAGGAAGGAAGGGAAAGCACGACAAAGAAAAAGAAAAGAAGAAAACAAAACCAGAAACAAGTTGGGGAAGATGAAGCAAACTGCTGAGGAACTGAAGTGTGAGAGAAACCAAGAATTAACTTCAGTTGAAGGTACTATAAATATTCAGGATCTAGATCTCAGAAAAAGACAGAGCAGTCCTTGGAGAAAAAAACTCTATGTTTACAGCATGAACACCTTGGGATATATATATATAATCTGAAAGAAGAAGGGAAATGGAGGGATGATCAACAAAGTATGTTAGACTAGAAGTGAAGAAGCTCAGAGAAGTATTAAAACAAGCTTGGTCTTTGGGATAGAATATGCACTTGACTAGATAACGATGATGTGTGAGAGAAGAGCTAGTGCATAGTTCCTAAACTGATTTAATATTTAACTTCAGTGTTTGTAACAGACAGTGTTGGCCATTCAGACATACACCTGAACATGGAGATGGAGTTTACTGCTGCAAAGTGTATGCCAGCGGAGAAGGCTGGGTAATCCTAATTTAGAACAGTTAGTACAAGATTATGGGGATGTCTTAATAATCTTTCTTGCTTGCTTGGTTGCTTGCTTCCTTTTTGCTTCCTCTTTGCTTTCTTTGTTTTCTTTTCTTTTCAATCACAGTCATAGAGAAAAGCAAAGACAGAGAGAAGCTATATTAACAGAGGAAAAAATGTCCTGGGGGATTTCCCATCCTGTATCCCCTCACAAAAAATTATGAAAAGCTTTAAAAAGTCTTGAAGAAGAATATAATGCAACCTGGACAAAAATTAAAAACTGAAGACAATGCAGAATAGTTCTAAAATATTAATAGTATGTCAAGCTAATTTAATAACCACATTTGATTTTCTATAAATAAATTCATTTGACTTAACAGAAATAATTGATGGTGAAGGGAGAACAGAGAAATTGTAAGACAGGTGAAGAACTCACAAAACACCATGAGAGTTTAATGTCTAAGAGATTTTAGTGGAGGTTTTTATAAGGTTCTTTGTAAAAAAATGAAAATATGAGGATGAAATCAAGTGGTATTACAAAATAACTAAACGAATTCAGCATGAAGAAGAAAAGATCAATCAAAAAGAAAAGAGAGTTCTCTCTGAAGTGCACAAACACTTGTCTAACAAAGAATGCCAGAAATTCACAGAAATTCTCAGACTGTCTCTTGACACCAAATCATAGTTCCTATCTCAATTCAACAAGAGGCTTGAGTCCCTTCCATATAATTAATGGCTGCTTTGCCAACTTTTTGCTGGCTTCATTGCAAACCAATTCACTCCATACTTAGTCCAAAGGTCCAGCTACTCACTTGGCATTGGTATCTGGAGACTAAAAGCTCGTTATATACTTCTGAGAAAATACCTCCTTTATAGGTGAAGACTCATTCACAAGTTCTGTATCTGACCTTATTAAAAGCTTTTTGTTATTTTCTACAACCACAAAATTAGATTAAAAATTATGCATATACCAAGTTTAAAATGTGGAAGAGCAATGTTCATTCTTACCAAGACATTTCCTCTCACTGATACCCAGGAGATGAGGAAATGCATTTGTATTCAAAGCTACTCATGTCAGACCTCACATAACCCCGAGGAACCTTTACTTCAGGGAGCACAAAGTGTGTGTGGCTGTTGCATTCTCACTGCCAAACTCCCTGCTGCTTCCACTTAAGTAGAAAAGTTTTAGCAGTTACTCTGTGCTATGAAATTTACATTGCTTTTGCTACATAACCTTTTCCTGGCTGACAACTGTCTGATTGCTGTACTTGAGGAGATAGAGGGACAGGCTGACCCAATCGAATCATATGTAGAGCCAGAGTTCAAGGAGGTTTGGGGTTTGTTATCAGAAGAAAGGTTCAGCCAAACTTAGTTCTGCTCCTGTCAGTCAGATCTGCTCCTTTCCCAAATTAAAATGAAATTTCTGGCACAGACTGCAAACATGAGAGAATTTTACTGGTAGAAGACACTCTTCATGGGAAGATTTAACTCATTAACTGTAATAACCAGGATTTTGCTGGTTTAATTTTCTCTCCATTTTATTTATTTTTTTTTTTTTTTGTGTAGAAACAATCAATTCATCTGGATAGTTTATGCATTAATAGGATAGAATAATAGGAGAATTAGAAAAACAGCCATAAACTATATGTTAAGATATTAATTTATCCCAGTGTAATTGGAACTGCACAAGAAAGTGAAGTGGTGAAAGGGCTATTCCAATTCTTAGATGTCCTGATGTTCTGAACCTGGGTGTACAGCTCTCATCCAATTAAACAAACTTTACTCAGTGAATGAAAAGGATATGGAATTAGATCTCCATGCAAACTATTATGTCCTTTAAGTCCCCTGAAATGTCAGGCATTATTCCCAAATGTGAGGCAAGTTAATGAAGGTGGAAACCTCCTGCTCTTCAGGACACCTCTGAAACTGCATGCTCTAAAAAGTATGTTTATGTAATGCTATTTATTTTTTTAAATAACAGTAAGAAGCATAGGATTATTGTGAAATTCAAGTGAATCAGGGATGTTGCATCATGCTGTATGCTTCCACTGCAGCTGGTAAAATAGTGGTTCTTCAGCCTGGTTTCTCACCTTCATTTCCAATCCAGGCCCTGCTTATATCAGAGACCAGGGAAAGTATGCTCATGAAAGGGTTAATAACAGTATTGCTTTTCATCACCACGTTCCAATGGTAATCCAAGCTTGTAGAGAATAGATTTAAAACTAAAAATTCAAGACTGTTCCCAAGATGTTGAGCTGGTACAGTGAAAAAACGCAGCAGCTGAATATTCTTACTATTTATCCAAGATAACTATAAACGGCAATTCAGTGTTTTTAAATAAGCAACAAATAAAGCAAGATTAAAAACACGGCTATATCTTCCATATTTCATCTTATGTTTGCTTTTTATGTTCCATATGAAATTAATAGTAATTGCACCCTTGTGAAAAATATTCCACAGAAATTAAAGAATTTCCTGATCCCCTACACGCAGAGAGGATAACATAGAAACTGTTGTAGAATTATTAAGGCAATATGGTAACAGCCAGAATTTCCACCTTATCAACCCTGCCTGAAGGGCAGAAGTTGTTGGGATGAAACTGAAAATTTTCTGGCTGGATTTTTTTTTTTGTTCGAAATATTTTGTTTTATAAATCAATAACAGCAAGCCCTGAGGACAGGGACCAAAACTCTGGCACTGGTGAGAACATTTTTAATCTTCCTCGCCTGGTTGTTCAGCCCACTGGCATACAATCTTACACTGAAAGTGATAGCCATGCCTAACAGGAACGGATGAGAACTTATCTAAAGGCTATATCTATTGGGTCTGTATTATTATATTGCAGGTAAAAGGAGGTTTTCAATTGACTGAAATAAAATGTAGATTTGGCACTGAGTGAGATTACTTATGAGTAGGATAAAGTGACTTTAGGTTTTAAAGCTACATCTGGGATATAGTAAATACATCTTTTATTATTATATGCTGAAACTCATCCATGTGTATCAAGTCAGCACAAAGCTTTTATATTACTCTCTGTAGTTTAGAGATTCCACAGCTGGAAAAGATTATAATAATTTTAAAAGGCAGATAGGCTATTATAACCTTAATATCTTTCCTTCAAAAGAGAAATCAGCTCTTCCCCCAAAAGAATTCTTATCAACTCTAAAAAAAGAAACTAGTGAGGACCTCTTACTTACTCCTATTTGTCAGTATGTGAAAAAAAATGTGAATTATTCCTCTGAAAATGCACTTCTATGTATATCTAGTTCAGTCGATATTCATTTAGTTGTGTTTCTCTTCATTGCCCATTAGTCTATTGCAGACAAAAATGGTTAGGAGAGAGAAAAGACTTTCAGAAAGACAGATGCTCCCCACAGCATACAGCAGAAGGAGGCCTATAGGTGCTGGTTATTGACTCTTGCCCCCACTCCTGAAAATGTCTACTTTACTTTTCAAGCTCTTGGAAAAAGAAAATTTTCTTTCCTAGTGTGTTCAGAAAACACTTTACATCGTTATATATACCTTTATAAAAACATCCATCATATACAGTTATTCCATGAATGTTGATTACTTCCTCTGACCAACCTGAAAAATTCTTCTAACTCCTTACAGTTGTAGCTGTCATCTTACATCTATTCATTTGTATCTGACAAAGCTAAATGTGCTCTGCTCTTTTCATCTTTCCTTCAGCATCTTCTTGTAGTCTTTTATGTTCCTCCCTGTGCTCTCTTAGATCTGTCAACATTAGTACTCACAGAAAAAGGGAAGACTTCAGGATGATCTAATAGATAGTTCTAAATCAGGAATTGGTTTGACAAGGTAACACAAGCTAGCCTGCACAGACTGGCACACCGTGCCCAGTGAGTCAAATGGCAGAAATCATCTTAGGAGACAGCAGGCAATTTTATGTTGAGAGAAAATTGAAGGAGACAGTGACATCAGAGAGTAAAGGGAAAGATAAGCTTAAGAGGGACAGACTCTTTGGGATAAGTTGGCTTTCCTTGTGTAAATAATTCTTAAGCTTATATGAGACAACTAACCTCAGCAGCTGATGTTTTATGTTGCACTGAGGCAAAAAGTTTGCTAATAAAATCAAATTTGATTTCATTTACAAAGAGCACAGAGTTGTTTCAGGAGTTCAGGGCAGGTTAAATGCAATACATCTGAGATTTAATATTTGAAAAACTAGCTTTTCTAGCTAGAGATTCTGCAGATTTAATGTGCCTGATAAATCACTGTCATTGCTACAATGGGACTGACATAGCAGGTATAGTAATAGAAGCCCAAAGGAAACACAACGTGGTGAAGATGAATGATATCAAACAATACCTTTAATGGAAAGCAACTTGGACAGAAATGCCTTGAGCAGCTATGTTTTTTATCACACCTTTTAAAATGTTGCATTGATTTAACAGTAATTTTGAAACTGATATGTAGGTGTATGTATACTCTCTAAGAATTTAGAAATAAAAATGTATCTGATGTATATAGCATACATTATTGAAGGTGACTTTTGTTTGCCTGAAACAATGCAAAAAATGTGAAAATAAAGTGCTAAAGGTTGGTTGAGTTTGAAGCCCTGTATAGATTTGGATATTTCCACAACACCCTTCAAATTTTAAGTACAATAATGTAGAGAACAAGCAAAAACTAGGAAGAACATTATGGTATGGATGATGGAATGAGTATTTTGCAACACTTTTTGCATTTGAGCAAAAGACTGCATTTGTACTTGGACAAAGTTTAGTTTTTAGAATTTATGGAAGGTGTTTGCACCACACTGAAAATTGAATTCTAAAATTAAAATCTTATAACCATTGCCCAGACATTATCATTGATGTTTCTAGCATAAAATGAGAAGACACCTTGAATTTGAAAGTTATGAGTAATAGTTTTCTCAGCACGGTTGGCATTGTACAGTACTGTAGCATGTCATACACAGAAAAACAATGATGCAGTCACTGACCAAGAAGCAAAGGTATGTGATCAAAAGTCCATTTTAGGAAGCATGGGGTGGGTGGGGGAAAGAATTGGCAGAGCAAAACTGAGAAAAACTCAATTGGTAAGTGGGTTGAGATAATAACAGTTTGAAAAATGAAGGGAAGGCAAAAAATAACCCCAATGATACAAAAGCAATCATTTAGTTTCTCTCAGAAGCAGACCAAGTCCCCAATTAGTCTCTGAACATCCACCCTGGAAAGTCTGCCCCACCACTTCCAGTTAGGCATAGGATATTACATGGCATGAACAACCCTCTGGTCAATGCAGGACAGCTCTTCTGGTTGTGTGCATTCCCAACCTCCTTGTCGTGGGGTGAAAACAGAGAAAGCCTTGACACTGTGCAAGTCCTGTTCAGCAACAGTTCCAGTATCAGTGTGCAAACAGCAGCACTTCAGTCACAAACCAAAACCCCAGGAGCACAGTGATTGCTATCAAGAAATATTAACTCCATCCCCACCAGACCAAGCCCAGTGAGTAAAAGCATTATGGACTGAAACTTAATTTTAGTCTTTGTCCCTGCCTGTCAGGGAATTTGTTATTGGGTATGATCCTGCTGCCTTTGAGTAAATGCAATAGACCCTAGATCACAGTAAAAATAGAACTGGATATTTATCGTATCTTGGAAACTCTAGGTACAATATTCAAGCTACACCTGATTAAATAATGCCTTTGAAGCTAAATAAAGTGTGAAAGTTAATTAAACTGAAACAGTGGGATTTATGGAACACGGCTGCTGTGGTCTTTATGTGGTCTTTATGCTTCTCTGAAATCCATTCAAGTCCAGGGAACTGGAACTTTTTTGTCAAGGTAATGCTTCGTTTTGGTAATTCTATTCAAAGCTGGAATGATTTTTTTTTATCTTCCACACACGTAAACCTCTGCAATATTGATCAATATTGAAGCAATAATATATGAGACTGTCACATAACCATTCACTGGACTATTTGTGTAAATGAAAATATAAACTATACCACTCCCAAAGAGTGGTAGTTCACAGCAGCATTTACAGAATGTCCTTGGACTGAAAACAGTTTGGGTGAAAACAAATAAACAAATCAACCCCCTGCCACTCTTTCATTCTATTTTAATTTTCCTTACACAAAAGTTTCATCTATCATATACAACAAGACTCTCTAAAGTGGATGCTGTTTGCCTGTACTTGAAATATGCTAATTTATTTTCCTGTTTATTCATTTATTCATGGTCAGCACTTATTGCCAGTTTCAGTTGTCCAAGAAGTAGTGCCTGAGTCATTTCCATCCAGTTTCTTATCTCTTTTCTTTCCAGCAATTCCTTTTTCTGAACTCTGAAAATCCTTGTCAGGAGTGAATAATCAGATGTTGTTTTAATTTTATTAAATATAAAATCTGTGGTTTCTGCCTTCTAACCTGTGTCAGCTGCACCATTTGAATTAAATTTACACCCCCAGCTGGACAAAAGATTAAAAAAACCACTCTGCAGTTTGAAAAATTTTGTAAAGTTTGTGTCACAGCAAGAAAATGAAAGCTGTAGTGTTTTGCTTTCTTTAAACGATTCAGAGAGGAGTGAAAATTGCAGGTAAACATTCCTATTGGTGTAATGTCACTGGAAGTAATTTCTTTTGCAAGATTATGTCCTTCTGTGGCATTGTACCCAACTACCTCACCCACCACTTTTCCTAGAGGTATTAAAAAGCAATTTTCACAGACCATACACCCTTTCTAAACTCGAGTCAACAAAAGCCAAAGTAAGTTAAAAGTTAATACATATTCCACCCAAAACATCAAACATCATAAATACTGATGGCAGAAAGAGCATAAATTTGGACCTAAAACTCAGAAGTAGCAGCTTAAAAAATGATAATACAATTTTGGTTTGTGGAGAAAAAAATCTCTGAATATGTTAGATTTGTCATTGCTGAAAACACGTGTAACATAAATCCTGCATAGGCTCTGTAATTGTGGTAAGCAACACCAAACTGGGAAACAACTTTACCTAATAGAAATGTAAACAAAAAATAACTAATTGATCCAAGGGGATTCCCATGTCATTAAATATGCAGTCAAGTTTGTATGCAACAAACATCTTCTCCAAAGTGAAAATAGGACTGAATCCACAGCAGAAATGCATGACTAAATGCAGGTACAAATACAGTCATCTTGGGTTTTTTGTCACAATAGATGCATTGGATTACTCATTTTCAACTTTCTCCACCAAAATAAATCAGAATTAACTGAAGAACATAGTTGGTTGCATTGACATTTAGATATTGACATATAATCACTGTCTCTCAAAAGTCACAAGGCTGATGTATACAGGCAAATAGAAGTAACTATTTTTGCACAGTCATCTACCATAGTTTTCTATGATTAAAATTCATAACAGAATTTGAACATCACACTTTGCAAGATGTTTTTATATTTTATGTATGCAGCTATGATCATTGGCAATGTTAACTGGCACTTTTCAGAAAAGCCATGCTCTTAGTTATAGCATTTCTGTCTTTTGGGAAACTTTCTGATTTTTTTTTTCCTTAGTTGAAGGGATATTTGTAGAATAGAATATCAAAAAGAGCATAAAAATCCTGAACCATGAGTATTATACAACTTATACAATTCATAGGTACTATCATACTTTCCTTTTCCAGGAACTGCCAATTAGCAGAAACAGTCATCTCCTGTGAAACTTACTGATCATCTTCATTATGTTCTTCAAACAGGTAATGATATTTTTTATAAGATTAGGACCTGTATTTACTCATATAGGTTGTTATCCCAGTTAAAAATACCCATGCAAAAGAAATGTTGATGGCATTCCTTATTGCAGGATAATGAAGGAAGTCAGACATCACTTGAATAATATCAGGGCACATTAACTGTTTTAGTTTAAATGGGAATTGTATAATGGCTGTTCATATAGATACTGCTGTGAGCTGGATAAACATCAAATAAATCATACAGAGCTATGCATGTCTCCAGATTTGCTCCAGCTTTTATCTCAAAAATTACTCTCATTTGTGCCTGCCTGCTCTACTTATGACCAAGATCAGCTTTGCAAAATAGAATGTAAATAAAGGTAGGGCTAGAAATATGTGACTTACTAGAAAATTAAGTGAGAAAGGCAAGTGATATATATGGGTGAATAATATTTCTCATGATATGCTCTTCCTTTCCCTGTCCCTAGGTTCAGGTGTGCTTCCAGGAGCAGTACCAATCCAGCTGCAGGTGAAGTGACAGCCTCTCCCACTTGTAAAGTCCCAATGATCTGTGGTATCTCAGACCCACCTTGGACCCCAGTCTAGGCTCACCCTAAATCTGCATCCCTGTACTCACAATGGTAACCCAAGGGAAGTGGAAAGATGGGAGCATTTATCTCTAGGTGTAGGATGTTACTTCTGTGGGAGGCAGTATTCCTCATGTGTACTTCATGACAGAGTAAAGTCACATAACACAGTGGAAATCACAAACTTTTGCAAAGGTAGAATACATTCATATGAAAGGTGGTTTCTCCTTGGCTCCTGTCTCCAGCTCAGAAAGAAAAAGAATGCCTTAGCTGTCTAAGCGGCAGGTTCTTTCTGCAAAAGAAGATGTTTTATGCCTGGGTCCTTCTGAATTGGGACTTAAAATATATTGAAAGCTTGAATTACATCTCAGAAGATATTTTGTCATTCAAGCAGATCACAAAAGGGAGTAGCAAAAAAGTACTTGAAGAAATATTTTTTGATGTCTGAACAGATGAAAGAGCTACATCCATATATACTTTTCCCTTCTTGGGTCACATGGTGGTACAACAATCAGCACACATCATATTGAGAAGTGATGGAATTTCTAATAAAAGAGCTTTCTATGTACTTCTTGTTCTCTCCACATTTTCAGAAGGTAAATTACCCTTTAATTTTTTTCCAGTCTGGCTCATTGTTTGATTTCACACTTCTCTCAGAGCTAGCTAGAAATTATCCAGGAACATTTCCAGCATGCCCACAACCTCCTGTTGACTCTCAAATGCATTGTTTCTTCCTAATGACATTTGCCTATACAGAAACTGATATAGTATTGTCTTTAAAGGCATTTTCCCCACTCTTTTCCTAGGATGAAAAGCTCAGTTTTGAGGAAGCTTGTTGACTAGACTATCCTTGAAGGCAAAAAGTCCTTCCTACTGCACATTTCTACCTTCTTTACTTCTCTCTAGCTGTCTCTCTCCACCTTGACCCCAATATTAAATCAAAATGACTAAATGTGTAATGCAAATCATCAGATCATTGACATTTTTTATATTTGCCATACAAGCATGACATTCAGTCATGACGATGGTCTTGGACTAGGATGATTTTTAAAAAGATGTTTGGAAACTTTGACCTATAGTCTATAAAACTGCAAAACATTGGCACTTGTTTGGTTTGCTTTTCATTGTAAAGCCCTTGTGGTATCTTAGATGCTGTTAAAATGACAGCACATCATCTCTTGGCTCTCTTCTGTCTTAGGCCAGAGAATTTACTTTTCATATAAATAATATAAATAAAAAAAAAAATATAGATATATTTAATCATTGCTTTGGCTTTGGAATTTCATATACTGCACAGTTGATAGAAAAGCATAAAATATTTCCATTATATTTGCCATCTTTTGTGTCTGCCCGTACCCAGACACTGGCTATTCCTATTTACACTAAAAAAATTCTAAAGAATTTTAAAAATATAAAAATTTCTTTCCTCTCTTTCTCTTAAAAAAATGTATGTGAACTGTATTTCAATGTGTATGAGAGAACAAAGATTGACTGTCCCCTCAAGGCATTTGGTAAGATAAGAAATAACCTTAAGGCAATATTGTGACTTTTGCAACTATTGCTGTTTTGGAGATGTAGGGTAACGAAGTCCATTCCTTCAGTTTTAGCTGCCAGAGGCGATCTGTCCACAGAGGACAGAGCTTATGTTTCACATTTCTTGTCTTCCATGGATAAAGCTAGAAATAAGAATTATTTGACATGTTAAAGGAAATCTCATATAAATCCCAATAGCCTTATAATTTTAAACTTTTTAATAGGCAAGAAATATTAAGTTAATCACTTAAATATTGAGACATAAGTCTGTTTTCAAACTTTTTTACAGAAAGGAGGATTTAATGTGCTCAAATTCTACCACACCAATTAGGTTATGAGGGAAACGAGGTGGACTCAGTAGTACCATGAGCTCTGCAGATATAAAACTGCCATTAAAATAGGAAAAAGCCTGACCAAGTAGCTAACCTTTGGGAAAAGTATAAAAAATTACGGTCTTACTAGGAAAGTGTTTCAAGCTTAGATCCGACAGTACTCTGAAAGAAGGTCCTCCTGTAAGGCAATTATGAGCCTGGAACATGACCAATTCCAACACTGTATACTGCAACACTGCAGTGTACTTGGAAATTAAAATAGTTGGGATAAAAATTTGGGTTAATCTTATTACATTTATCTCAAAGAGATAAATAAAGAGTCAAATAGTTTGAAATATAAAAGTATATTAGGAAGGAAATAAAAATCTCTAACTACAAAGTATGAAAGTTCTTTCTTATTCTGCTAGCAAATGCATTCCAATATTTTAGCATTTTCAGCTGAATCCAAAATCACAGGGGAATCCATTGAAAATAAATATTCTCCGGGAGAAAAATTTTACACAGAGTAAAATTGTGCCTAGAACACAATATTAACTATTACAGTCTCCCTGGGCAAACTGTCTATGGATTTCTGAGACTATGGGACATACTGAAAGGGACGTGGCATTGAATTCCTTCTCTGCATCACTGTGAGCCCTCTGTAGTGGGAAGCTGGCCCAATGTTTTGAGAATGTGTAATAAAAGAGCATAACTCTCTCTACAGGGCTTATTAGTCACTTGCCACTAGTTTCCTTCTAGAATCACAACACTGCGTAGTTCGGGTGTAGACTGCTAATTACTTTTCTTTTTTACTCTTCTTCCAAGTCTTAAAAAAAAAAAAAACAAAAAACAAAAAAAGAGATGAACCAAGTCAATAAATTCACAAATGTTCACTGAAGCAGGAAATGTAATCTCATGAAATCCTGATTGCTCTAGAGACTTCTAAGGAAGAGTGGATGCTGTGCATACCTGTTGAGGCTCTAAAACACAAAGAAAAAAGGAATTTGCTTGCATTTCACTAATCAGGATTTGTTATTGCTGGTGTATAAATGTGACAATAGCAGGAATTATTTCTGCAGACACAGATAACCATTAGAATTTATATTCCAATAGATTCATATAATATTGTAGACAAGGCACAAAGTTCTAGTAATAGTTATGTCACTTATTCGCTTATGTCACACTCAATGAATTTGACATACAGCAAAGTCCTTTCAGGAACATCAAAAAAATTAAACGTCTTAAAAATACTGGCTACTGGTTTTGTCATGATGAGAAGACCAACTATTCTGCACTCTAAATTTCTAGAAGTACTTGATCAGGCAATGGTGATTTCAAATACTGAGTTTAGGGATTTTCTGGACAAGAACAGTGGTCCAAATTTGATTTAAGCTGTTTGCTGGCTAAGTTTAGCCATGAAAAGAGGAAACTTAATAAGCTTATTTTACACTAAAATAGAATTTCAGCGTAATGAATAAGAGATATTGTTCAGTTAGTGTCTCATGAGAAGCATAATCAAGAAGTATGAATCTGTTCTCTTTCCAAAGGCATTTAAACTCGCATCATAGTTGTGTGCATATTTGTCCATACCTATACATGATGCAGGCATTTGTGTGACAGGTTATCAGTCTGGAATAAATTGACTCACATAATCCCAATACAGTATTTTTCAACCCAGGACCACTAGGGATTAAAAACCAGAATTCAGTGCATGTGGAACTTCATAACCTGCAGTCATGAGAGACTGGCTACAGCAGTCTCCATTTCTGCAAGGAGTCTGACTGTCTCCCTGCCCAATGAATTCCCAGGATTTAAATTGCAGTTCCTTCTTCGGCAGCCCTCAACAAGTTATAAGAGCAAGTACACCCACTTCTAATTTTACTCTACTGTTTTTATATCATGCAATTTTTTTAGTATCTTTTAGCTGTAATTTACTTTTTCGCTATCTCAGAGTCCCCTTCTCCCTTCCCTTCCCTTCCCTTCCCCTTCCCTTCCCTTCCCTTCCCTTCCCTTCCTTCCTTCCCTTCCCTTCCCTTCCCTTCCCTTCCCTTCCCTTCCCTTCCCTTCCCTTCCCTTCCCTTCCCTTCCCTTCCCTTCCCTTCCCTTCCCTTCCCTTCCCTTCCCTTCCCTTCCTTCCCTTCCCTTCCCTTCCCTTCCCTTCCCATAGATTTTCTGAATTCTGAATCACATTAAAATACATTTAAGTCTAAAAAGAACACACACAAAAAGAAATAATGCAATGTATTTTGTTGATCTTAGGATACAACATAATAATGCCTTAGTTCCTGCTATCAAAAAGAAAGTCAAAACCATAATTGGATAAAAATTCTGACAGTGTCAAAATTTTGACATTTGGGGCACTATTTTTGTCTGTTTGGTAATGCAAAGTGCTGCTTTCTCTTCACAGTGGTAAACTTAAAATTATCTCATTTGCTACTGTCTGAACTTTTCATTTCTCACCTTTCATGTCAATCAGGGAATGTAGAAAGAGAAATAACTTCTTGGTGATTGGACACAAATACCTTTAATCATCTGTCAGCTCCTGTAAATCAGCAGGAAGAACAGTCAAAGACTTAGTTCAAAAACTAACCAAAATGTCTAAAGCTAGCCAGGTTTCTCTGATTGCTTGATTTAATAAAAAAAAATTAAAAAAAAAAAAAAAGAAAAAGATTAAAAGTGAAAGTAAAGTACACTGGGTATCCAAATATGTTAAATATATAAGGGATCATTATAATGATCCTAGATGTAAAAGAATATCTATAACCTAATGTTAATTAGACTTTGGAGAACATAATGTGTGCAGAAATCTGATTAAATGGAGAATATAACAAATCATTTCCTCCACCTAGGGTTTTAGATTGTAGATACCAACAGTCCCATAAGCTGGATTCTCACACTGGATACCCTCCCTGAGGCCACTTAATGCCACCCACTTTCATCTTCCTTCCACCAGTCTAGCACAAGTATTAGGAAAAACAGCTTGACAGAGATAAAAGAGAAATAGTGTTTGAGACAGGTGAGGCTTTCAGTGTACTCATGACTGTTAACTCCATAAATACATCTCTCTTTAAAACATGGTCAGGAAATCAGATGAGGGAGTGCCATGCCATGGCACCTGCCATGCCTTGCTGCTGACATTTCCTGGCTCTTCTTGGATTTTGTCATCTGCTTGCTCCATCCTAGCTGCAGAGCTCAGCCAGTGCTGGTGACAACGGGCTGAGTCACGGAGCAGTTTTTCTGTTGCCAAGCTATTGACAGCAGTAGCTTATTTTATTTTGGCAGTTCCTTCCCTTCTCAAGGCCTTTTTTCTTCTTTTGCTTATGCAACATTTACTTCCTTTGGATTCTATAAATATTTGCTCGTATCATAGTTTACATGGATTTTTGTGCCAAATGTTTACAAAGTTAGATTTGTTGCCTCTTTTTAGTCTGTAAAATATCAGTGTCATCGTTAAAGGAATTAAAATAATTTTCATAAGGGACCTGTAATATTTTAAAAATCTTTCATTCATGCCAGGAAATGAATTCTGAGTCGAAAGGCAATTAAATGAATCCTGACAATGCATTTAAACCTTTTTCTTTGATGGGTAAATCCCAGGGAATTTGATGAGGAGCAGATAAAGGTAGTTGTGAATTGTAGCTCCATTCTCATTACAGAACAAAAAGAATGTAAATTAAGAGGCAGATGCAGTCAGGAGCAACACATCTCACAACATCATCAGAAGAGAAATTCATCTTCATTCTTCAAGTACATTCCTGGCTTTTCCCCCATTGCTTTACTGTTCCTCCATGGATCAGTGGAAATATCAGAGTTGATTTCTCCTCTCGAGGCATTGACAGAAGTAGTAATGAGATGCAATTTTGATATCAGTGATTGACAAGATACAAAAATCATAGCAGTATGATAAAGATAGGGCCAAGTGCTCTTTTGCGTGGAAATTCCCAAGGTCCCTTACAAGTGATGCATTTAGACATTTCTCTGTCTGTCAAGCATAGAGACCTTCAGGATCTAGAAGGTTTTAATAAGATAATGTAATGACTTCTTGGGATGTAGAAAAGTGAAGCAGATGCAGTTTGTTCAGTCAGAATATTCACATCCTTATAAAGCAAACATCTGCAAAGTTTTTATTTACTTTAAAAGGTTCAAAGAGTGAAATGGGTGGCAGAATGTATTTGAGGCCTGTTGTATTTTTATTATTTCAGAGTAATCAGGATGGTAAATTCCAGATCCCTGGAACTTTATTGTAAACACCTAATCATAAATATTTGCAAACGTACCAAAATGAGCTCACACACCTCGCACTGATTTTTGTGTCACTCTGAGGTAAAAGGAAGAACATTGCAGCTTTTCCCCAGTAGATGCATGTACTTACACATTGCATGACACCAATCCCGACTAAGTGCAACCACAACAGTAACAGGTAAAAATAAATTTGAAACAAAGCACATTGTGGGTGAAAATAAATCTGTAGTTGCTGATGTTTCATTATATTATTTATATATACAGTACAATATATAACTATTATATATATTATAAATATATAATTTATTTATATAATAATATATATTTCAATATAATATTTATATTACACTATGAAGGCAAAGTAGATAAGTTCTTGCTGTGCAAACAGGGATCAGAGGGGAGAAAGGTGAAAAGGCAGACTCCTGGTAACAGAGTTTTACCACACCAGTGTCTACCAAAAAATTATGCAGATTATTACTTTACAAACTTACTGATAATACAACAAATGCAGAAACTATTCCACTTGCTATCAGCATGCAAAGAGATTTTTAGAATCAGATTTTATGAACCTTTAAACTGTTCAAGTTTTTTTCTGAAATGATCAGCAATTTTGCTCAAAAGTAACACACAGAATAGAAGAGGAAGATTCCCAACACTAATATGCATTTTATAAATGTGTGGCTTAACTAAGCAGAAAAAGTTATCAACAAGCATTTAAGAAAACATTAAAAACACATAAATAATCAAAATCTATTTACAATTTACAGCTAATATGCTTGAAATATGTACATAACTTGTAATTCTGTTTAGCAGTCAAATTTTGCAACTGTGATTTTTTCCATAAAATATTTATGTGTAATTGCAAATGGTGGATAATTTTATCAATCATTACAGCTTATTAGACACAGTTTAGTAACACTGTCACTGAATTCAGCAGATTTTATACAATTCTAATATATTCATTAGACTTTAGAAGTTAATGACATTTAATATGAAGGGGGTTCCATTTATTTGCTTTATGTTATCTTGTTTCTTTTATTTCACTTAATTTCACTTTACTGTCTATTCTATTCTATCCTATCCTATTCTATTCTATTCTATTCTATTCTATTCTATTCTATTTATCTATTCTATTCTATTCTATTCTATTCTATGCTATTCTATGCATTATGCTATGCTATTCTATGCTATGCTATTCTATTCTATGCTTTATTTTATTGATTTAACTGATCAATAGTCCAAGTAGGCTCAGATTTTGGCATCTAAAACCTTCCATTTTCCTTGGCCATGTTACATCTTACCAGTTAAATGGGCAAACCATAACTGTGACTTGCACATTTTCTAGGATAGGTGCTGCTACTTTTCATTCATTTTCTTGATGTTCGCAGAAAGAGCTAAAATCTTTTATTCCTTTAGACAATTTCAGGGCCCACCTTTCCTCAAGTTACAGAATTAACAAAGTTTGTAGGATTCGACATGGGAAATGTTACAAGGTTTTTAATATTATTTCATTATTTATTTAAGTAAGATGAAATGTTTGGAGTTTAGTAGGCACTTAAGTAAACTGCTCCATAGAGAATTTATTATGCAAGCTGAGAGCAAGCTTCCCCATTCTGAGTAGACACACCTGGAGCTGTCTCCAGAGGCAGGAAACATACACGTAAGCAGGGGAGAGGTGGGGGAAGACATGGTCACTCCTCCAGAAGCCCTCCAGATAGAGGAGCTGAGTGGTGTGCAGAAAAGAGTGTGCTCCAGGTACCCTCAGTGGGGATGTGCTCTCTCTTTCCCTTATCCCTCCACGTGACAGCTGGGCCTGATGTGGTGGCTGCTCTTTGATCCCTGAGATGGGTCCAGATAATGGTGGCTGCACCTGGAGCAGGCCAGGGAGCACTGGTGGGGAAAGGAAGTGGAGACCAAGTGGAGTGGCTGTCCAGATTTGTGCTATATCCCTGCAGGGACTCATCAAGGCCTTTGACCGGAGTTAGGGGATATCCAGCTGCGTGGCTCTGCAAAGAGCAATATGTCAATGAGCAGGATGTCACCTACAGCTTCAGACCTCTCAGCAACTGAACCTGCATCATCTTTATTTATTTATAATTTTATTTTTATTCTCACAAATTTTTCATTTCATTGCAATAAGGAAAAGGATGCAGGGGCTTAACATTTGGAGTTGCAAGAACCAGTATCATTCTTAAAGTTGTTAGCATTTTCTCTTAATCATTTTCCCTGTTAGTGTAAAGGGAAAAGAAGGCAGTGAATTCAGCTACAGTACTGCTCAATAGTGTAGCTACATGTCTCATGCTGACAGCTTGCACCAGTACAAGCATACTTCATGAACAGTTGCTTTGATGGACTATGTCCCTGTGACATTGGACAAGAGCAGTAATGGCAGGCAGTAAGTCCATCAAAAGGATTCACATTGGAAAAGCTGCAGACCTTGTCAGAGGGTGACCTATGTGTGACGGCATGACCATTAATTTTCTCTTTTGTAATTTTTTTTCCTCTTCGTTAGCAGATTAGTCTTAATTAAACACTAGCTGTTAGATCAAAGGGAGCTAGATCAAAGAAGGAAAAAGCCCAATACATTTATGCTAAAGTACTTGGCATGATACTTTCTGAAAAAGCATGTGAAAAGAGTTATCTGCCCTTACACTTGTAGCCAGAGCTGAAAAATAGGAACTTCGTCTTTATAGCTAGAGTCCTGCAGAGTATTTATCTGGCTTTTTTTTTTTTTTTTTCCAAGTCATACAAACAACCCTTCCAGGACTGTCTCAGATAAAGGTATCCACTTACTGACAATCAACCTGGAAGTAGTGCCCAGCTTCAACAATAAACACAAAATAGTCTTGGCCATGCTACAAATAAGCATTACTAGTTTAGGAGGCAAGTGAATTCAAAGATGATTAAGTGGAAATCTGCTCAAAGTTTTAAGAAGGATTTGACAAGAGAAGCAATTTTCCTTTGAGCTTGTGTTCTGCTTTGAATCTCACTAGAACAGAGTTTTCATTTCACAGGCAGTCACTCACTGCACACTCGAGCTTTAAAATTTAATGAATGCCTCCTTTGCAGGAGATTCTGGCAATAGCTCAGATATATTAGTAAGTGCAATGATGTCAATCAAAAAGGGAAAAAAGAAGTGCGAGCAGTGTCTTTCATTATGTTCATACTGATAGTTTTGAAGCTTCTGTGTTTTGAATTCTGGAACTGTTCTCTACTTTGAATAAAATATAACCATAAAAAAAAATGAAGCATATTAAGTAATATAATTTGTATAATTAAGAAGATAATAGATCTAATTATACAATAGTTTATTAATGAATATACATATTTTCGGGAAAGTACTTTCAAATTAAAATAGCCGATGCTAATTTTAATTTAGCTACTCTAAAAGGCAGTCACACTCACACATGCAACAAATTCCTCTTCTGTTAGGGTTCCAATTAACACCTATACTTGAACCACTAGAATTTACAAACAAGCTGGGGGTAACGCCAGGGGTAACCTCATGAATAAAGTACAGCTGAAAGAAATGGACTCAGCTGCTGGGCATAAAAGAACAGGAGGAGGCACCTGCAGCTTTGCAGAGGGCAAGGAAGCCTAAGAGAGGTGGATGGTGTGGATTCTATGAGTAACAGTGTTGTGTGACAAAAGCTGCCCTCACTGTTGGAGAGGTGAAGGCAGATGCTCTCCCAGGCACACCAGAGGGACTTCAATCTAGTACTGGTATGTTTTTTTCTGAAAATTGTTGGTATATGAACATGCATCCAAATGATTGTTATAACTTTATAAAAACCCTCCTCTGTATCCTGTTGGCTCAGACCTTTTTGTATTATGTTGGGAACCAACAGGACAAAATACAAGTCCTCTTGTCAGAATTGCTGTATAGGATACATGAAGCCATTTCAAGCACTGCATCTGTCTGAGATTCCTGATTTTCTTCATCAGAGAGTTGTTTCTATGCTTTCCTTGAAGTTAGGATGACAAAGACCATGCAGTTTTTAAAGGCTGAATTTTATTAAGGTATTCTAAGAACATGGCACTGCAATGAAAATGGATGAATGCCTGAGCCATTTAACATAGAGTTATCTTTCCCACTATAACCTTGCTCAATGGATGATTTTCTTAGACACCACAGAACTACTCTTGTATTCTCCTTGGACAGGATGAGCTTTACACATCAGGATTTTAGGTACGTATCTTCTCTCTTCTTCTTAGATGTCAGTCTGTATGTAGACACCCAGCTCCCTTTGCCTCTGCTCAGACTGCTGCCTGACACTGTGTCAGCAGAGGAGGTGCAGCACCCTTGGAGCGTGAGCCACATCCCTCACTCCTGGCCTTGTGTCTGTCTGGGAGCAAAGCAGCATGTACCTTCCATCACAACTGTGACCTGTATATAGATATATAGGTGAAAACCTGTATATAGATGCATTGGGGTTTTTCTATTTTTGTTTTGATCAGCTGTATTTATTAACATTCCAGTTACCTTTATCATCTTCTGAAGCTCATGTCTGCTTGCAAATACTGGAAACTCATAATTTGTCTTTATAATTGAAAATTTTCCATGTTTTTATACTTCATGTTGCCTGATCTCTTTTCCTATTATAGTCCTGTGTTGAAACTAATAACTGTAATGGAAAGTATAGGAGACATGACTTGTAAATATAAAGTTGCTTTCTATTATGAGACTTGTAAGGTTGATTTAATTCCTTTATCAGAAGCACTAAGTGCTCTTGTTCTTGCCATGACACTTTTTATCAGGACTTTGAAGATGATACTGATAATTAGCACAAATGTGTGCCTGCTCATAGCATACATGAAGAACAACTCAGCCTGGCAGTCTCCTAAACTAAGCAAGTTGGAAACCAATCAATTATTCCTAAGTAGGAAGACAACTAATTTGCATAAGAAGAGATCAATGTAAAATGTAACTGTTGCTTTTATAAGCCAGGATTATTCATTATTTTGTCTCTTGTAAAGCTGTAATCCTAATTACATAGAAGGCTATGTATCAGATCCACAAGATAAATTACTCTGATGGTTGTTCTGTTAAATCACATGCAGCATCCTCTCTGTACAGAGTTTGTGCTGAATGAACTCTTCTCAGATATTTCCTACCATCAGTACTATGTAAAAACATAATTTTGTGCTCTGTCTTGTAGAAAGAGTACAGTTGGGATTTTTGTGCATGTCTTAGCGCTGAATGCCAGCAGTTCCTTACTTCATGCATACATACATAACAACTTTTTTGTTTTATTTATGTTATTTAGGAGTAGAATTATCAGTTACTTACCTGAATACCAGATATTGTTGACTGCAACTAACCTGTGAAAGTTTAAATAAAGGATTACACAAAACATAGAGTATCTGGATGCAAATAATATTTATGGGGAGAATGAAACCTACTTCCATTATTTCTTGATAATGCAGACATTGGTTTGGGAAGTATGACAAGTAGACTCTAGGAAAGCTTGCACAAACTTATTGTTTAATTGCAGCTAGCATGTGATAATTGAGAACTGGTGCGTATTAAGAGTACATTTTGTACCTGTAACTTAGCTATAAATCCACTCACATAACAATATTATAAGTTTAAATACTGAGCAGTACTCTTGCTTTTAGACTTCTGACATTTCTGGGAGTACTGCTGCTTGCCTTGCCCCATCTGAAAATTGTTCTGAAAGCTAGTCTGTTTCAGGCCATTTTGTTATACATCTTCATTTATCTCCATTATCTTGCCTAGTTTTTTGTCTTTATTAATACATGACACACTAGAGCACCTTTCAGTGCTGATTTATATTAGTGTCACAAAAATTACAGCCTGCAAAAAGGAAATTCCTTACCTCAGGAGGATGATAAATACCTACTTAAGCCTGTAATGACATTAAATGTTAATGTTTTCCTGAAATGAATCAGACAGAAGAGGTGTTTAAAGGAAGTGTGACCCAGAAAGCACAGCGAAGTGAAAACAAAGTCTTTTAATGCACTTCTTAAGGTATCCCTCAGCATGAATGACACTTGAAAGTACCAAGCCACTTTAGAAAGAGAAGTGATGACACTTGTGCACTAATAGCAGTAGACAGACTCTTGAAGGAAAAGTAAATTTGGAGAGATTTTTAATATACCTAAGATTTGGCAAGAAAGGAAGGCTGAAAGAAAAATCATTAAATTGGGGGGTGGTTTAAGAAAAGACAGGTCTAATATGGGATAGTGGACTCCTTGGCTTATTGTGCTATGCCTTATAATACTATGCACCTCTTTTGAAGAGCTCTTAGTGATCAAAATGAATTTTTTCAGTTATTAATGAAAACAGATTTTATCATAAACAGTCTCTAGAGCCATTCAAAATGTCCCAGAATTCATAGGGAAAAAGGTGTAGGTTATTCAAAGGTATACTATATTCAGATTTCTCCTAGCAGGAGTCTCTGTGGGGATAGAGGTCTTAGGGCTTTATGATATTTTGTTATTTAGCTATATAGCCATTTAAGACTAATTTTTCTTGACCTTCTTAATAATGACCTCACCTGGAAACAGTTCAAAATGTGAAAAACCCTTGTGAAAAAATCTGGAGTGGCTAGATTTTGCAGTGTTATCGGTTTGCCTTAACCATACATTATAGTGGCTTTGTTCACTGCCATAAGGCACTGGCATGAATGCTTTCACTGTTTTGATTCTGTGAAATACAATGCAATCTTCAGATTTGCTGTAATGTGTGGGCCTGTGGTTTAAACACTTTCTTTTTTTTTTTTTTTTTTTTGTGAAACCAGTCTGGGGAAGGAACTACAGGTCCAGCAGGGAATCTTCCTCTGAGGAAATAGCTCTTGCAGGAAAGCTGGGCTAAAGGTTTTGACAGATGTGATTACAGAAGGGATATAGGATGAAGTTGTACCATTACTGTCAGTAATGTCTTTACTTGAGGCATTCAAAATTCCCAGAACTTATAAAAATTCCAAAATAACTGAGCTGTGAGGGTGAGTTTGAAATGAACCTACAATGGCTTCAGGACACAGGCAGCCTTATAAATCAATGAACTGTGACTATACCCTGCTCTCTTTGAATGAGAAGCGCGGGAGAAATGCTTACTCTGCTTCTTTTGTGTATTCTCTGTACTCAAGCTTTTTTTGCATTACATGTTAATTGAACTTCTTAGGCACAAGTAATTGTGGTGTTTGCATGAAAAATACTGTTTGCCTACTTTTATTTTTGCCAAGCTGCATCAGTTATTCTGTTGTGTTTTAAGCCTGTCCTCCATAAACAAACGGGCTACTAGCTGCAGGAAGGTTTCCAGACTGATGGGACTCTACAGCAGAGGCTGAATTTAGCTAGCTATGTTTTCTCTCAGTATTTTATAATATGCAAGCTGTGGTAAGGAAAGATCATTCTGCTTCAAAGTGCAGGGGGATTGGGCCAGCCCAGACCTCATCTGAGAGTATCACCTTAGAAGGAGATCAGCAGGGAAGCTGGTATGGAAAAAAGGTTGCTTGGGTCAGGCAGTCCTGAGATATGTGTGTAGGAAGGCAGGGAGCTTTGGCCTAGGGCTGGACACCTTGGAGTTAATGAAATTCCCTGGGAAGTCACAGAACAGTCCAGTTGAGCATTGCGGCTCTTGCTTAAAAGAGGTGAGACAGAGATTCAAAATCCTGGAGAAAACAGGACACCTGAAGAGCAATTATCTGATCAGGATTTTAAGTGCCATCGCAGTTGGGCCATCAGCCTGCCCTGCCTCCATCCAAAGTGGAGGTGGAGGAAATAATTGGTTAAACACAGCTGAGGAGAGTGAGAAATTATAGAAAAGGATGGACTAAAGGCTGTTTAGCACCAGGTATGATTATTCCTAGCTTCAAATGCTTTGACTAGGGAAGACTTTTTATCAGCACAGATAGATGGCCCCATCCAAACTTAGAATTGAGATGATTTATTAGATGTGCTGGTGGTAGATAGACCACTTGAGGGCAAAAACAGGCTACAAACTTCTAATACTAATAATAGCTTCCACTTGCTCTGACCAAGGGAAATATTTTCAGATGAATAATTTATCTAAATAATTAAATAAATAAAAAGTATTTTCATTAGCAATGGAGTCATTTAGCAGAATGTTTACCTTCATTCTGCTAAATGCCTTCATTGCTAATGAAATGCCATTACAAAACAAACTAAAGCTGAACAGGACAATCAGCTTTTTAAATACAATGTCAAGCCTCCTGTTCTCTATTCTTAAAATCAAAGAATGAAACTCCTGCACCAAGTGCTACTGGAGGGGAAACAAATACTCATGGTAGTGTGTGCTCTACAGCCTAGATAAACTCTTATTTTGCACTGTTTTTGCCTGAAGTGCAGCTTGGTAATGACTTACCTTGAGGCTTTTTTTCTCTCTAGTGTAAGACTCCTGGAGCAAAAATGTAACTACTAGAAGATAAAACAAAGCTTTCCAACTTTGGAACTTCTAAGGTTTCTTCATTATTCTGTGTACTTGTGATGCATTTTTAAAATGCAAGTAAGAAAAGCTAAGTACATACCAGAAAAATGTTCCCTATTTCATTCAAGTACTTCTAGAGGTACCAGCACCACCTAATATTATAGAAGTTGCTAATCTCAAAATATACAGACCTGTGTTAAAACACAGTAAAAGCATCCCTTGAAAATACAGGACAATGCTTTGGGCATCATATGTTTGTCATGCAAAAGGAAAGAAATTTGGAGCTGCTTGTTTGTGTAACCTATCTGGTGCACAGTAGTATAGCTAACTGGGGTAAATGGAGGACATGGAATTTAAATTTTTAGGATGGGTAACATAAAATTAAAAACAACTCCATAAAGCTGTGTTCCTCTGTCTCCATGTGATAATGTCAAAGAAACTTAAGACTTGAGTTGCTTGACCTGTCTTTATGGATGGTGAGGATTTCATGTTGATAGTATGTGTGTAACATGCATCCATATTCAGAGAAAAACATACTGTTCCTGCACATCCATGGACTGAGCATAGGGGAATGTCTGCTCTTGGATTTGAGATGCTCTAATGGGAAGTCTTTAAATTAGGAGCTCCTAATGAGGCATTATTTTGTACATGTGTGTGTGTATCTGGAAATGAAAGATATAGTGTCAAAATTCTCAAGAACAGAAATAAATTGGAGTAAAAAAACCTCCAAAGCCTCAAGAAAGTATAAAATCTTGAGCTCTCTAGAGAATATATCTATATTACATTTTTCTCTTGAATAGTTATTCAGTACTACCAAACACAGAATGCAAAATCATACTCACTTGTTCATGTATTACAAAGAATTGGAATAATAACTCCAAGAGTTCCTAACCTACTCAAAGGGCGTCTTAAATCACTTAACAATGAGGTCCTGACCTTGTGTGTGACTCTGCCTGATGAGACACCTGCAATCATGTGGAGGTCATTTCTAGGCCCTTAACGGGACACTGAACCTTGTTAATGTCACTTAACATCACTGTGGAGAGAGATTTATTTGGCTTTTCTGAAGAGTATCTGGAGTTAAATTTAATTTAAAAAAGATTAGTGATTTTTTTTTTGTTTGTTTTTTCTTAGATTTTCTTTTCAACTTCAATCACAGCATTTTGCTTCGATGAATCTCCTATACTTTGATCCTCAAGTAGGCGTATCTTTTACTGAAAATTTCTAGGTGTCCAGTGTTACAAACATGAACTAGTGAAAAGTGCCTTTTAAGTTTTTTAGTACCACATTTCTGGTTATTTAGAATCTGAGTTTTTTTAAGAGACACTGATGGCTTATCTCCACCTCTACCTTAAATTGCTCAGGCTTTGGGATGTGTAGTAAAGAACTCAACAGGAATCCACAGAGATTTAGTGTAACTGTGGTGTTGTCCCTTTTTTTTACCCAAACCACTCCACAGATGACACCAAACATCTTTGCTTGTCAGTGCACACTGACAACTCTGATAAAATATGTTCAGTTATTCAGAAAAAGACTGTCTTTTTCCTGAGTGTTAGCTGAACAAGGCATGACTTTCTTTTTCTCTAGATGTATTCCCAAGTTTTTACCCATCAAAACATCCCAGTCTTACCCATCAAAGTTTTAATGGACTTTTCTCCTTATGAGCACGGTACTGTGAGGTTATCTGTAACACAGGTTGCACTGCACATGCATTTTCTCCACATCACTGATGAAGATGTGATCAAGAAGTGGTCCCAGCACCAGCTTTCAGGAAGGTTATATTTCTGACTTTACTGCCATAAAAAATGTGACCATTAAGCCCTACCTTCTCTTAGTATCTTTTAATTTGTTTTCAAGTCATGCAAAGGACATCTCTTCCAATTCCATATTAGGTTCTTCAATAAATCCTTACCAAAGTATTTTTTATCCTTGTGCTTTTCAGACACTATTTTAGCCATCTACAAGCTTTGTGAACTTAAATTCTCCTTTATACAAGTCCTACACCTTTCTCAGATGACTATGTTTATTCTTGCTCTCAGTAAGCTTACTCTTTGTTGCCAACTTGACCATCCCATTAGGATTGGAAATTGTTCACTGGTCTGCAGCTTAGTTTTCCCTCTAGATTCTCCTTTTGTGTTGTGGTGGCAATCTGTCAGTCCTCTGACACAGAGGCAATCTGTAATGATAGGTGAAGGCACCTTGCTCAGCAGTTCAGTAGTCTCACATGTGATTTCTTTCAGAGCTCTTTGATAAATGCGACTTGGTGCCAAGACCTTACCAGCACCTAGCTTATCTATTTGAAACAATTACAAAGAATGTGCCAGACCATGTTGACCTAAATCTTCTGGCCTAGCTGCTACAGCGAATTTGGCTTCTCTGCCACAGTCTTTATCAATGGGTGCCCCTTCTTATACCTTTGTCATTAACTGACTAACTCCCTGCTTTGGGTGTATTTTAAGAAGTCTGTGCTACCATGCTACCATGATGAGCATAGTTTTCAATTATTTTTTTGAACCTTTTGTTTTACACTTGACCTGTGTGCTGCTGTGTGGTTTTTTTTTTTTTTTTTTTTTAATTGTGGCGTATAGTTTATCTGTGATTCTAATGAAGTATTAAACAGCCACCAGGCTGTTTGTTGGTGTCTTGCCTTTTGCCTATTACTTGTTGTTGTTTAGGGGGAGTGGGGTAGGTTTCTTTGCATTATTAGCTGCCTTTATTTCTAATATAACTTATTTCAGATTTCACCTTGATTGTCCTGTCTTGCAACAGCATTTACCCTACTATACTGTGGTTGCTGTTAGAGAGTAGCTATCCCATGAATACCTCTTACATATTATGTTAGCACCCATGCACTACTCAAGCTGCTGCTTTTGATTTGGGTACTATTTGAGAGCTATTACTTGTTCCAACAGGCAGTCACTGGAATGCTTTACTCCATCATAAGCTGAAATATGCAGTCTCATTAGCATGAGGTCTTGAGATCTCCTAGTTACTTCCTGTCTGAAACTTGTAGTTTTTCTTCTTTCACTTTCCAATCGCTGTTGTCATCTTGATCAAGTAGCACCATGCTAATTATTTTTTTTAGAATACAACTTCCAACCAAGGAGACCTGTTGCTCTGCTTCTTGTTTTTCCTGCAAGATGCCCATGCTGTTACATTCTATGTAATCTTTCCCATACAATCCCGCTTTGTCACTTGCATATCTGGCTGTGCCATCCTTAAGTCATTAGCCTGATAACTACTATTATAAAACTACTGTTTTATTTATTTTCCTACCAGGGCTTTGAATGCTTGTTATACCAGGTTGTTGTTCAATACCAAAAATTTAGTTTTTCCATCCCTTTCTCAAGCTTCTAGTACTGACATAAAGTTCTTGCAAATTCTGTCCTGGCTTCTTTGTGCTGGCAGGTGCCAGTCAACTGGAATCATGGGAAAGCTGATCTGCCTTCCTGAATAACAGCTGAAGCACTTCTGAGAAGGCTCTAACCCCCTTCACAGTCCACATCGGTCTGTGAACCAGGTGTTTTCAGTTTCAGTTTTTACTCAGATTTTAATTTAAGTACTGTTCTATAACCTTCTAGTGTTTTGACTAGGGTAACTACTAGGTCTTAACTACTAGGCTCTGTTTCTATGTAAGATATAAGCTCTCCTATTTCTTTTTAATTTTTTTTTTTTTTGTCCAAAAAATGTTTCCCAGTTCTTGCCATACTAGTATTTCTGGAGAAGAAATAGGTAAAAGCATTAGATAAAGTGAGTTTGAGTATCTTCTGATGATTTTTTTTTCCTGAGTCATTGAAAATATACTACATAGATATATACAAGGATTTATGAGTAATTCATATAATGAGATGTGAACAGCTAAATAAATGCCATTTTTAAATGGCATTACCAATTGCTATAAAAGCTTTTCACAAAGCTTGGTGGACACATAAAATTGGCAACTGCTGTAACTCCAGTTCCAGTAGACTCACCTGTGCTGTGTTACAAGCATCATTCAGGAGAATACCTTCCTCCTGTTGTTACTTCAAAAGATGAGCATGTTTTGGGTTATGAAATTTTGTTGCCCTCCATCCTCCCATTTTGTCACCACAGACTCAGCTTAAAAGGATCTAAGTTCCAAATGATGTAAGCCTTCTTGCCTTCAAGATTCCACAATGAATTCCATATGAATTGCATCCTTTGGCATAAGAGAGATGAACATATAATGTATGTATTCTACATGCTGCTGAGTCAGGAAAAGAACTCCAGGATGAAAATGTGTAGAATATAATTTTATGTTAATGGCTTAGTATGTCAGAAGTGATCAAAGGCTCTATACAAATACTCTGTTACAAAGCAAAGTGAGGGTAAGGTGTCATTTAATGATAGTTTCCACCAGGGTATATCTCTTAATAATAGCTAAAGAACTCTTAATAGGAGTTAAAGAAGTGATGTTATTTTGTTCAGTTCAAAAACACATCTCAAAACAAACCTCAGGTGAAAAATCTCAGAAATACCCTTTGGATCCATGCAGTACAGTTAATAAGGAAGAAAAATACCAAATCCATTATAGAGAAATTTATTTAAATTCTTGAGCACACTATATTCATAACATTTTAGCACTTCCCTATGAGATATTTATTATATGTTTCTTAAATTATGCGCTCATTGCATAAAACTGCATTCATTTCTCTATCACCATACTATATAAATTATCACAAAAACAGAGGAACCAACAAAAGATTCTTGAATACATGTAACATTGGTGGGCTAAAAATAGCAGTTATTGAGATACGCACGACGACAGTTATAGCTTGTCTTCATGGTAAGCAGCTCTAAATGAATCCCACTTGAATTCATTTAATTAAGAAGCTGAAAAGAAAGAAAACATGATTAAATGCTGAAAAATGCATATAAAACATAGCACCAAAATTATTTGAAAAGAATATTAAACAAGAATTTCAAAACATTAATTTGAAATGTCAGTTCACATTTGTGTAACAATCTCTTAAGTTTTTATATTCCATTTAGTGATTACTAAGCAAGCATGAAAGTTATCAAATAAAACATAAGTATTGAAACTTAAATTTGCCTATTTAAAAAATTTAAAAGCAAAACACTCTTCCAACATCTGTTCTCTTTAATCAAGGTCTGCATCTGCTCTTACTACTTGAAGTGAGAAATCTCTCCCAGGGGATGTTTCAGATTTATTTAAAACCATCTTCTTTTACTGCTGAAGTGGCCCCAGAGTTGGTAGAGTATAGAGTGATTGGCAAGGCTCTGTAGGGTTGCAGATTCTCAAATTCTAATATTTTAATAGATTAAGACGTTTCCAATGATATTGCTGTTTCTTTACACTGGGAAGGAAACTTTATATTTCTAAAATGCAGGTATGTATTATGTGTCACACCTTCTTAAGTACTTTACCAAGTCCCATATACTGGGAAATGGGAACAGAGAGAGAGAGAGAAAGAGATTTGTGCATGACTATGGACTAACTGTACAAATACACAAGCAAGGAGCTACTGAATGGAAGTACTGCCTCTAGTTTTGCCTGGTAGGTCTTTCAGCTCCTAGATATGTACTGTGCACTAGCATACACATTGTAGTAATTCCACCAGTTTTTCCATTCATGGCATTAATTAATCATTATAAAACATAAATACAAGTGCCACAAGCCTAAAAGACTGTATCAGTATAAAGATGTTCACTGCTGCAGAAAGCTGACAAGCTCGTTAGGCAAGACATACAAACCAAGGCACAACAGATGGCAAGTGGCTGGGTGCTGGAGGATGACAGGATTAATGACAGGGAAAAGCTAGTGAGAACAACTTCATGAAGAGATGAATTGCAGAGGCCTGAAGGAGGAAGTAAGAGAATGTTGAGCACACGTGACTAAAAACAAATCCCAGGTCTAGAACAGATGTGTAAGGCCATGTATAGGAATGGATCTGAAAGGAGAGAGGACTAATAGTAGTGAAAAAAGTTTGGAGAGAAGAGTGGGAAGGGCTGAAGATTTCAAAAACCAGAGAGGTGCAAAAGACTCAATGTAACAGCAAAGAAATACAAATACAGCAGTTGGATCAACATGCTACTACCACAGCTATTGATCCTTACTTTCTGTCTACCCTAACCATTCTTTGATTCTATGGAAAACTACAAAAAAAAACAAAACACCATGAATAAACCATAGAGTATCCACAAAGAATGAGATGGGGGGTGGGCAATTTTTAAAAAAAAACAAGGGTAACAAACTGGGCAACATCTGTTGGGATAGATCTGCAGACAGACAAAATGTTCCCTTTTGCAAAACGGGGTGAAGCAGAACAGGAAATCCTGGATAAACTGTGCCCCTCCTGACATAAACTAGATGGGAATGGATAGAAATAAGTAAAAGGCAAACTGCAAGACCTACACTGAAGGCATACAAGCAAAAAGAGCCATTTTTAATGGTGATAATCACAGAAGGAAGGTCCTACTGAGAGGACAGAAGAGAGAAGAGCACCTTTTTACAGTTTGCCACAGTAAAAAGCACATCCTTCCTAACGAACCTGCTACAGGTCCAGACATCTAGAATTCAAATCTCCCATTTTTTTTTTACAGATTAGAAAACAGCATTGATGTCAACACTTCCCATAGAGAAGAGTATGGAGGTTTGTGAATTTTCACGAATTCAGCGTGCTGTTAGATGGTTTAGATGAACAGAGGGAGACTGAACTGCACTGCCTTCCATTTCCATGGGTACCTTCTTTCCTGAACAATATACTGTTTACCCACATTAACAGCAGGAGTATGGCAAATACTAAATGTAAGGGTTTTGTTTTGGCAACTGCATATTATTGTTTTCCTGTCTTTTAAAATAATCTTGATTTCTGCTGTTTTAAAGAAAGTAGCCAATTTTGCTGAGCACTATAGATCAAATTGTGAATCCTGGTATTTATCAGATGTAGGTTTACCAATTCATAAACTTAAGTGAATCAATTTAATTGTGCATGAAAAAACTGTTAGTAGTGTGCTCATGTTTATTAATAAATTTAATTTCACATGTCTGTAAATACTATTTGTTCTATGTACTACTATTTTTCTAGTGTATTTCCAAGAAATAATTATTCTATTTTATTCACTTGCATTTAATTTCAATTTCAATATTATACAGGATTTCTTTACTGAAACTAATTTAATTATAAGGGTAGATGTGTATACAGTGAATGAGGATTTTTCAAGCTCTGGGGCATCTTGCAATTTGTGTGTCCTGCTGCATTGACTGTCCTTCCCCAAACAATAAATTAATACTTTATGTCTGACTTAACATTTATGGGTTTATGATGAAAATAACACATCTTTTATTTATCATACTTTGCACAGCTTAGTTCATCTTCTCTGCTAGTCAATAAAGAATATGTACTTTCCATTCCATCAATACATAGTTCAGATGGCTGATTATTTTTTATGGTTTATCTAAAAAAAATTCACATTACTCTTGTAAATAATACTGAAATATAAGGGCTACGAAGGATAATTGGGTAATGAAACATTCAACTGCAGGGCAGGTTCTAAAAACATTCAGTAGCTACTTAATAAAAAATTATGAAAACATAGAATTTTCAGGTGTTCATTTCATTTAAATTGAGATTAAAACAATGATAAAATGTAGGCTTGAAAGAACAATTTAAAGTGCTAAGAGTAATGAAACTGTGCTAGAAGTTTCATTAGAAAATAAAGCAGAAGAAACAAATAGGGCATTTAATTAGTTGCAGCCAAAGCTGAAAAAGAAAAAAATCGAGGTTGTTTTGTTGGTTTTTTTTTAATATCAGTAAGTCATGGATAAAACTTTACTGTATCCTCTTGAAGAAGTGTTACAAATATTTATATACCTAAAATTCACAGTAATACAATTCTGTGCTTATGTATTGATATTTTCTGATCTTAGCATCCTCTCTGATTCTTTTTTCGTATTCTGTATGATTTTTGGGCTGAAGCTGCCTAAGGTGTGGTTTCCAGAGAGCCAAGATTGTTTCCGACTAGCAAAGTCAACTTAGAGTTCACGGTATTAGCTTATAGTGAAGGAGAGTCTCTGTGTCACTCCCATGTGTATGAGTTGACAGATGAAATTCTGTGTTGATATAATGACATTTTATTGCTCAGACACTGAGTATCTGATATTTAATATATCATTTATTCACTTTAAATACTAGGGTAAGAAGGCTTCCAAAAAGCATTGTCTAAGATATATCAACACACTTGACTTACCCAGAAAGAATTATAAAGAGAAAATGCCCAACAGTACAAAATAAATTATTACATAATCTTTTACTATTTACATAATATTTAATGATATTAACTAAAGTGAAAGTTTTAGCAAAATGAAAAAAATTCATCTTGCTCCCATAAAAAAGGTAGAGCCATGAAAAAGTTCTGCCATGCCAAAAATGGCTCTAGCAGAGACATTTGCTGCATGTGAGCTCATCCATCGTGATTGTGTTCACTCAGTGAGTAACCTTCATGATGACCCCCACTTTGCATCACCTTTCCCATTTCAATGCTATACTGTATGAGTATTTTACCAGCATATTAATCAAACATTTGTTTTTGCCTAACACTAGCTTTCAAGAAGAAAACCCTGTGAAAGAATTATATCAGAATTGGAAATATCTGAAGTGGACTGGAAAGAGTGTCAAAATTACTGTCCCTTCCTACATACATGCCCAATAAGAGCACCTTATAGACCACATTAGGAAATTAAATAATGGTCTTTCTCCAGTTTTTGACTCTGGCTTTATGTTTATCCACCTCTGTTTTGATTTATCTTAAATACATGGAGGTCACTGCAGAAAAGAGGATTCACAGCAGGTTGTGGCACTGTTTCACTTCTTGCCAATGCATGATGTTTCACAAAGAGCTGACTTGCTTGTTGTGCCAGAGAACAGAAACAATTTAAGATATTTGAATTTTCTTCTTTTTTAAGTAGGATAGTGAAGTTAACGCTTGAGGTCATGCATATAGTATTAAAGCAATTTCAGTTTTCTTTAACTGTTGCTTTAGGCAGGCCAACATAACGTTACTTTTTTCCTGACAGTTCATTAGTATGCATTGTTGTTAGTATTGTTAAAGGCTAAGCTTTACTAGCCTGAGGATAATTCACATAAAGACTGATAGTTTCAAGGTGAAATCTACAACCAGTGAAAGGAAAAGGATAGACATATTTCACATTTTAAGATGTATCTGCACTGGGATCAATTGGTGAGGTGTGGAACTTCTTGGAAGATCTTAAGGAATTCAGACAAAAAGATTAATGTATTTTAGCATATATAACATAAGTTAAAATTCAGGACACTAAATTAAAAGGGGGAAGAGAAAATAACAGTTGATATACTTGGTCCTCAGTGCTTTGCATGTTCATTAAAATTCATAAGAACTATTCACAAAAAACAAACAGGCTTCTCTAAAAAATGCTATGGGATTGTGATGAAGATGAACACACTGAGACCTCTGGAGTGTCAAAGAATCAACAGTATATTTATTCAAAATAACAGAAAATTGTGTCAGAGCTACCCAAGGGACCAACAGAAACATGAAAGACTTAACACTGGAAAGGACACGATGAGTAAATTACACATTTGCAAAACCAGTAAATAAAATTTGATAATAGAGAGCAAAAGGATCAGGTCTAGTGATGATTTCCAATAATTCTGCGTTGAGTGAGGATTTAAGATTGAATGATTAATTTATTATCATGAAAACTTGGAACAATCTAGGACAGACCAACTAAGCCTAAAAGATCTTGCTTAATTGTGCAGAAACAGTAACATTACGAAAAAACCCAAAAAAACCCCAAGCAATCTGCATAACACGTAGCCAGCTATTAAATGTTTCTTATGTATTTAGACATACATGAACTAAGCTGATTTGTAAAGTTGTGGTTTTGAGTCTATTTAGCTCCTTAAGACAGAATTTAGTTATGGATCTAATAATTTCTTCACAGCAACAACATGTTGTGGCACTACTTCATTTTATCAGGATTGTGATGAATTATTCTTTTCAGCATTGCTCTGGTTTTATTTCTTTTTTAAGCAGGTTTAGCATGCTAACAGGTACACTTACTTTTGATATGCATCACCTGTCAAACTAAATTTTTTAATTTAAACTTTTAATAGAATTCTGACCCCAAGCTCCAAATCTTGCTGTCCTTTATTCTTAGCTTGGATATTAAAAGACAGGTATAAAATCTATATAGGCCTCCAACTTCTGCTAGACACTCCCATTAAAAGATAGCTGATGTTTCAATAAATTCTAGATTGACTGCGGGGAGAGTAAAATAAAAAAATCTACTCCACCTAATATTTACATCAGAGTGGCAAGAAAAGAGGGAGAAGTCCTACTATATTTAAATAAGATTCTCAAAGCTTATACTACCTGATGCTACAAGATATACTCAGTGATTAAGTTTGCACTAACACCAATGCTATCATGTTGGCATGCAAACTCATGGAGCATACTGATGCTCACAATCCTGTCCAGCACCAGACATCCTAGGTATCAGGCAGCAGCCAAAAACCCCTATTGCAAACATTCACAAAAGCAATGCAAGGTCTGGCACAGATATATAAGCATGTTGTTAAAAGATGATATGAATATTCCTAAGATGAACTGAAAATGAAACTAGTACAACTGTCAACTGATAAATTGCATGGCAAGGAACACGCCACCACCACTGCCTTGTCCATTTAATAAACTTGTTATGAGACAATGGAAGGGAGCTCAGACCACGGAATGGAATGTCACTCTTTGGCAATGCTTCTTAAGTGAGCTTTGAGCTGCAGACTATACTCATAAATCCTGCTTCTTTAACATTTAGGACTTCAGCAGGTAATAGAAGGAAAGAATACCTCACACTTAGGAAAACTGCCTTTCACCCCAAGTCAGTCAAGCTAGAATTAATCTCCAGAGAGGATGCTGAGAGGCAGGACAAACTATCCCAAATGACAAACTATTAATAAATTTCATACTGATGAAATTTTGTAGTATGATGCTATTGAGCCCTTTACAGATATCTTTCCTTAGCAGAAATTACTAAAAAGCAGGAACATACCTTGTGCACATAGTGCAACAGGAAGAGTTTCCTTGTCTTCAGTAAGGTGTTATCAAATAATAAAACTAATCTGAAGCAACCTAAATGTCATTTAAACAGCCTAAAAAGACCAAGCTCTGTTAAAATGAAAATAGTTCTGAAGCCTTAGAGCAAAAACTAATAGAAAAATTGTAAGGTAATAGCTGAAATGTTACATCTAAGTTGGCTTTGCAAGACTGAATCCTTTTTAGTGGAATATTAACACAGAATGCAAAACTGGCTGTTGTACTAATCATGTGGCCCAATCAGAGAAATCTACTTTTTCATGTCATGTATCTGTGCTCAAACCCTTTTCACTGGTCTGCTTTAACAGTCATGCTAACAGTTGCATTCCAGCCCTTTTTGGTGTACTTAATTTAATCACCATTCTTCTTGCTTCTACCACCTTTCATTGACTTCAGTGGTAAAGATTTAAGGTGGTTTAGCTGAAAGTAATTCTTAAACTTCTACAAAGCTATTACATTAGACAGGATGAGAATTTAAAGACAGATTACCTGTATGGGTAGCCATGGTATTTGGAGCGAAATATTGACAGCAGGAAGCTGAAGAAAAAGACCACAAGACCAAGGCCTACCAGACATATTACTGGAAAGAAAACAACTTTGTTTATTAGCACATAAAAGATTTAAAACTGCAATCTCTACAATAAATATTATTTATGTCAATCATTTATAGAGAATTTTGACAGAGTTAAATACAAAATGTTACTGCCTTGACTACTGAAGCCTACTATCTTCTGACAGGATTTCAAACGGATATGGAAATAATATTTATGGTTATTAGGAAAAAATAACCTGTCAGAGCAAATGTATTTTCAAGAAAAAAGCAGAAATTTGAAAGTCAAACGTATGTGGATGCAAACACCATACTGTTGATAATGGATTTAATAACCCATTAAATTACACATATCAAATACTGTCATTTCAGGTATTTGCTTGTTCTTTTTGAAAAAAAAAAAATACATTTAGAAAAATGTCCCTTGACTAATGGAATCGTGCTCTCTCTAGCCATCCATCTATGGCTGAAGTAGAAGTAAAGGCAGCTTAGTAACTACTTTATCTAGTTACTAATGGCTAAAAATGTCACTGTTCTAAGTTCCAAGGCTGGCAGCCAAATCACTTTTTACTCTTAGCTCACTAGCAATATAAATCTTCAGGTTCTGAAGGTAAATAACAATGATGCAGATCTTCTGATACCATCCAGGTGAAAGTGCTTTGCATCTTTTCAGACAAAGCATGAACTAACAAAGTAAATGCTTAAATTAACAAAGAAAATTTGAAACATCTTTTGGCTTGTGGAATAATAGCATAAAACCTTCTTGATTATGAAAGCCCACTCTATTGCATGTAAATAATTTTTTAAAAGGGGGACTGTTACAAACTGAGATGCAGCTCATCTACATTAGATAATGTTTTGATTCTAGTGAGCTACTTTTATTTTAAAAACACCTCTTATACTATTCCTACTTTAGCCAACCTTTTGCTATTTAATTGCAATATTCATGCTTCAAAAGTGTGCTGCCTTTGAGTGAAGGATAAGCAAACATGAAGCCGAGGAAACTCACAATGATGCACTTTTTCATTAAAATTGACCATGTGGAAAGTGACACATGTCAACTGGAATAAAAAATTTCTACAGTTATTTTGAGAAAACTAGCCATGTACAAACCCAATAAACACATTTCATTATAAAGAAATCACCACTCACAAATATGATTTCCAAGCATGGGCAAATAAATTGGAAACATGAACAGTACAAGGCAGACACAGAGAAAGCATCTACATAATGGCTACAAAGACCCTGAATTTTTACTGCAGTCCACTGATATTTCACTGTGCCTGTATTCACAGGCCTAGATCTTAGATCATATTCCAATTAAACTTGTCACTGTATCCTTTGACAGCACTGTTAAAGCTAATTACTGTAGAAAACATTCAGGATTAATGACTCATCTACAGCTTGCTGAAGGAGACCCTCAAATGACTATAGATTGGAGAGATCTCTAGCTATTCAACCAGCTATTATGAAGAGTTCTAGAATGCTTTTAAAGAATAGTTGGCCAGCTCTATCTGCAATACCGTGTATTACAGGTAAGTTAATGAGCTGACCTTGAAAGAAAGAGGAAGCACTGTAGGAAATCTGGTACCTTCTAAAGACCTTCAATGTCTTATATGAGAAAAAAAAAGTTATGGGCTATAAAAGATGCAAAGGCAGATGGGCATATTTGTTTCAACCTATGTAACTCAGTAAAACCTTTCTTGACATAACAGTGAGGAAGCTTCATTCTGGATAAAACACTTTCATATTCTGTGTTTATGTGATTCATTGACCAAAAAACCTCACAAATATTCTGAGTAACAACAAAATTCATAAAAACATTAAAAAATTGCCCTTCAAGTTAAATATCTTTAGACATTACAGATTAGGATACCTTCTGCATTACACCTACTGCTGCGTTTCCTCCTTCCTCTGGAGAGAGCACTTTGATACTCTGGTAAGAGTACCAAACAAAAGCATTTTCACATTCTTTTGGATGTTGCCGTCTTAAATGAATAAACTCATTTTGAAAACAATGTTTTGAAACTCTTGCTCTTTATATCAATGGCTTCTGATATAATTCAATAGCCAAAACCCATTTATTCAATGTAGTGGAGGTACTGTGTCAAGCGGTACCTTAGCTGAGATGGCTTAAAGTATTTTTTTACTGTTACTACTTCATATGAATGCAGTTTTATCAACAGAATTTTTATGCTCTCCTCTTTTCCAAACAACTAAAGGGAAACATTGGTTTAAGGTAGAGACTTTCTGAAAACTTTATCAGATATTCACTTATAATTTCACAGTGTCTTCTAATTGTCTAAGCATTGCCTTAGTTATAAAGTACAACTTACTTCTCCTTTTTCCAACATCCCCTTTGGAGGTAGCAGCTTCATTCAGGAGTACCATTCCCATGGTGATAGCAGCATCTGTATTGCCATTGTCAAGGAAAGCAGCAGATGTGTGGATACCTCAGAAAGCCACAAATGTACATCTACAAACTGCAGCTTTCAAGTTTATAAAACAAAAGAAGGTATTTACATATAACAACTGCATATCACAATCTGCACTGTGCCAATACACTCACCTGGCAAAAAATGTGTAGGATTTTTCTTTCTGCATTCTGGATTAAAAAAAAAAAAATAAATAAGTTCGAGAAGCTTTAAAGGACAAGCCATCAAGTAGAACACAAATTTTGGACAGTTAGGGAAATACCATACCCCAGTATTTTAAAATACTCTGAATATTGGTAGCAAAGGATTGTAAAAATTGAAAACTGTAAGATCCAGAAATCATTCACTGAAATCACACACAATTCACCGGTTATTAGACACAAACTGAAGCAGTAGTACTGGTTTATCTTCCTCTGCATTTAGATAAGACATTAACTCCCTCTTCAGTGTCATATTGCTTAATAGTTTAACAGAGAAACTCTCAGAGGCAAAGTCCTCAGTCACTTTCAGTGTTTTGTTGTCTCATTATAACTGTTACAAATGTGAACAAGCACATAACGACAAAACAATTTCACTAATCTAGCAAGCTCTTAAGCTGTTCTCTAAATTGTTTATTTGAAACCGTATACACAAAAAGGAATGGTTACTACTGTGCAACATCTGTTCTGAAGCAGAGGCAAGCCTGAATGCCACTCTGCAGCAGTTGTGAACCATGAGAGCCACAGGTCACAATAGCAGGAAACACAAACTTCCAAACACTTTACAGATGGTTAAATAAGGTTGGAGTTGTCAACATTACTTAACCCAGGGCACGATGACTACAAACTTCCAGAATAGGATCTTATTATTTATTCACACAATTCAAGCAGATACTTAAAACATGCGAGATCCATAAGTAATAGCTGCATCTTGTCACATTACACTTACACTAATCATAATATATTAATATTTTTAATTTATGGAATGTTCAAAATTAGACCAAAATGTTCAAAAACATCTGAAATTTTCATTTAAAAATTTTAATTAAGCTGAGCTTGAACAAAGGATTTAGAACTGTCAATGCTAACACAATCACACGTCATCAGAGATGAGCAGCCTGATTCAGATTTGACTTCCAAAATTTATAGACACAAACTGAGAAAAGTCAAATGAAGAATAAGTAGATTTTAAAAAGTAAGCACTAGTAGTGAAAGATGGAAGAAACAAATAAGAAACATGAAGGAAATATAATTTTTAACATCACCTCTTTGACAGAGACATCTACCTACAGTCCTAAATTAAGCTCTAATTAAAAACACACTAATAGCTCACATGTACAAGCTGCAAGACATAGAGCCAGTCTATGAATAATTGGTTAAGTCTTATAAAAGCTTATGACTGCTTTTAAAAAACAAAACCCAAAATATTGTGAAAAAATTAATCTTGGAATTCATGATACAAAAATTTGCTTTCTAAAATTTTACTTGTTAAGATTCAGATTCACGAGCATATGAGTCTGGGAAACTCCTGTTCTATTGCTATGCTTCCAGTAGGGAAAAAGAACTGGGGAGAATTTCAAGAAAATCATTAAATTCTTTATTTTCCAATGTTACAAAAGCATAAAGATGAATTAATTGAGACCGCTATCACAAAAAGGGCTGAGAAAAAAAAATCCACATATATTTCTACCCTATTAAAGAAAAGCCCCTAAGGTAGTGTTATCTAATAACTTTATTTTACCAATTCCTCACTTAGATTTATAGTAGTGTTTTTCTCCTGAGTTTAACAGTCATGGGAGAAAAAAAAAACAACAATCCTAAGATGTAAAGGTAACTCACAAGGTCCTCTTGGGGAAGTGCTACTTTTTGCAAAGGTTTTGAAATGCCTTGTAAATGCTTTTTGGGTTTGTTTTCTTTTGCTTGATTATCTAATGCAGTATCAGTACATAATGTGGTTCTTTGCTATTTCCCTTACCTGGCTGCTTCTGAGAAACAAACCAACCAACCACACACTAAAAAGCTCTTTGGGAGATATCCCTTCTGTAACGTAGTTCTTATTTTCTTAGCAGACCATGAGTTTAATTCACTTTTCTTACCATGAGGAACAATAGTCTCACAAAAGTTAGTTTGCTCTGCAACCGAGAATTATAGACCTGTAACCACCTGAATTGTGCTGAGGTATTTTCCCCCCCTCTCTTTTGGAGCTTCACATAATTACCCTTACAGCTTCCCTCATGCTGTCACTATTTTTGCTTCAGTTGTTGCTTTCTAACTTTAGTCATCATTGCTGAGCTTTCAGCCTCATTGGCTGCCTTTTACTTTCAATGATATCAGCTTCACAGACACACTGTAACACTGTGCAGGGTACTTGCCCCAGCTCTCTGATGCTAAAATAAAAATTCAACCTGAGTTGTCATTTCAATACAATAATTATCTTTTTACCACAGAATAGATATAGCTTGTTACTATTTTTCATTAATTTCTAACATTCTATGTTATGCCTTTACACTATTCTGATATTTTACAATATGAAGTAATAATCCCAGCTCTGAAAATAATCTTTTACCAGTACCGCAATTCTCTAACAGTGCAGAATGTAATAATTTAGCAAGTGGTTACTTGGACAGCTGCTCATCTGCAAAAAATGATGCATCAAAAGATGTACTTATTTTCCAATTCCTCTTTATCTGCCTCACTATGCATTATAAAACTATTTTGAAAAGATGAGGGGAATGTGGCACTCAGATAAGCCATGGCAAGCAACTGTTTTAAATTCAGATCTTCGTGTTTTCTGATAAATTTATTCCTCTATTGATTTTTTTAATGTAAATGCTGTTATATACCTCTCAAATTATTACACTTTTACATATGAAACTTCTGCTTTTCCTTTTCCCAGCAGATACATGCCTTTCATAAAAATTGAAAACATATTATTTACATAGGGCTTTTGAAAGCTTTTGAATTTTGATACAGGAAGAACAACAGTTTTAAAGTAGGATGAAAAAGACAGTGATCATCACAACTTATAAGCTTATTAAAAAAATGATCAATAGTAACAGAATAAAATATTCAGCCCTGAAAAAAATCAAGATATTTTATCAGAAGTAGGGAAAAAACCCAGACCACCAAATCCAAACCAAACAAAAAAACAATGGATCAATAAAATCCAAAATTATAGATATCCTACAAAAAGAAACTAATTGCTAGTAAATTTGGGATACTTATTATTAGCATACTTTAATAGAAAATTTAATTGCAGAACACTCAAACGGAAGAAAACCTGTTCATTCCAAAGTTTATTAATGTAATACATAACTTATATCTTTACTTCACAAATTTATTCCTAATTAATAGCAAGCGATTAATGGAAGAAGGAGAGAAAATAGCTTTACTAGCATTTGGTTACTTTCATGAAAATTTTGGTGGCCTCATTCATATTAAGTTGTATTTCTGCCAAGGGTGCAAAATCTGGCATTAGCATTACAAACACATAAAGAAACACCTACCTTTTAAAATGCAGATCATGCAGTTGTTTAATAACACACGAGGAAGAAAAACTGGAGAACAAAATATTCATCCACTTGAGCCTGTGCTCAGTTTACTGATACCTAAAATGGGGATAGATTATCATGCAATCTTTAAAAATTGCCGATTCAATTTATCAGACACGGAACAAATAAAAGCACATACTTTTTTTGTCAAGGAGTAATATGATCAACAGAAAGATCTACAGTGTTTTCATTTTCTCTCTCTCCTTTTTTTTTCTTTTTTTTTTTTTTGGTTTTATTTTTTGTTGGTTTTGTTTGTTTTTTGCTGGGGGGCGGTGATGATTAGAACATGACAAAGTCTTTTCTGGCCCCTTAAAAGAAAGCATATTATGCTTTTCCTACTGAGACTTAAACATCTATGTTTAAGATGCCAACTCCTGTATGTTTCATCTCACAGAAGAAGGATGATTCCTAAATCAGAAGTTGAAAAAGTGGAGAACAATCTGAAAATTACATATTTAAATATGGATTAATGGATAAATTGTATAATCAAGATGTATTTTAAGTATTTTTTAATGGCCTGAATACCAGTTGTAATGATACTAACAACAACCCTGAACACACCTTCTGTTTAAAACCTTCTGGCTTCAGCTACACTGAATGGTTTTTCAAGAATTTTAGGAAGTATTACACAAGTCATGGCATCAGAGTTCTCAGCTCCTTGAAATACGCATCTCACAACAGTGAAGTAGCTCAAAGTTTGCATTTCAACCATTGAAATGCCAGCTATACTCTACCACTTTCCTTTTTTGATGCTTTTTCCTCATTTTAAGAGAACAGAGAATAGATTTCATAATATAGAATTTCCTATAGTGAAAAAGTTTATTATTAATTTGATTAGTTTCAGCTTCAATTTATGAACCTCCTTCTAATCCACAGATAATCTGATGGAACCATTGCTCTTGTGGTGCTCTTAGACACCTGAGAATGAAAAGGCCATATAAAAGCTTCAGAAGAAGAAAAAAACTCTGGAATCTGTTTTAATTCAGCTGCAAAATGGAGCATAGAGATACCTGATTAAGTTTGTGTTAAATCACTAATCAAACATTAAGAGTTTTTCAGCCTGATTTACATCCTAATTATTCACATTTAGGATCAGATAAAACTAATGCTGGGGAAATGATTTTTACACATATTATTTATGACCTTTTTGGTTGCATAGATTACGTCTGATGAAATTTCAGGTTTAGTCCTGTCCATCTTGCAAATTTTTATAGTGCGGTTTGCCCCATAATATCTTTTTCTACCTTTACTTATATTTAGTAATCCATTTCTCTAAATTTTCAAATATATATTTCAAATATTCAAATCACAGAAGTATAATAGTAGATGTATAACAGTACTTTCATTAATGTTAAGTGTACCAGAGAAACAAATGAGGGAATTTCTTAACAATTTAATTTAACTTCTAAACACAGATACATTTCCTAAAGCAAATTTCACTGGAACTATTTTTAAGTATTTATGAGGTCATATAATTTTCTCTCAGTATTCTAACACTGTATTACAATCATCTACCTTATTTTCAAGCACTTTATTTCAAACACAAGACAGAGTATATCTCATCTGTTTGTTAGCACACACTTGATACTTGCATGCAGATATAATCTCTCTTGCTATCCCTAAAAACCTATAAATATTTTTGAGAATATCACACATTCTTTTTCTATACCACAAGTCATCATCAATTTGAGTCTAATGGCTGTCATTTTACTCTCCATCATTGCTAGGATCTAGGCAATATAATTAATTTCTTAGCTGAATGTACTCGAGGACTACTCAATTTAGTAAAAGGTACCTATGGGTCAAAAAGTTAAATGTTTTAACTTTGGATTAGATTTCTGCATCTTTTAGCCATTCAAGCAAATATGTTTTTATTTATGTACATTAAAACATTCATTAAAATAATTAGCTGAACTGTAAAGAAACCCTTAAAAATTTCTTCAGCCTGTGGTCAGTGAATGCCTCTTGTTGTGTGGAGTAGTAGTCAGCTATTTGCGAAAGGCAAATGAAAATGGGCCAACTGCCACAGCAGATGACAGCTAAATTATCTTTGCAGGGATCTGCACTTCCATTGGAAAATTTTAACCAGAAATTGAAAATGGTTGAAAATCACTGAAATTCAGAAATGGTAAATTCATGCAGAGGACACATGCCATATGTTAAAGCAGTACACCAATTCCAGTGTACTGCAATTAGCTAATGAAAGATTATGAACTGTGTTTCATGTTCTGTTAACAAATGCCCAACTGTAAATTTAAGGCCTCTGCATATCTCTCTCACATTTAAGGAACCTTAATGTCTTTTCTAAAGGGTCATGAATTGTTTTAAGGTCAAGCAGCAGGAGACTTAGGTAACTTAAAACTATCGTGATTTTTCTAGCTATGATCTCTTGATGCTTCATTACATTTAGGAGGAATCAGACAGCTTCCAGAAGAATCAGAATAAGTTACAAGGTTAAAAGGCAGTACGGGTGGCTAATGCAAGTAAATAATAGAAAGTGTGCAGGATGTTCTGCTGCTTGTGCTGCTTTCCAAAGTTAATAAGGAAGCATGTTAAGATACGCCATAACATTGGACTTTTAGTCCTAACTTTATCCACTGTGGTCTTCTTTCTTTCTTATCCTTAAGATCAAGAATACAATAATCCTGTCTCACTGCTTTGGTTACCATCCTCACTCACTTTACCATAATCTCAGGGGAACACACAACTAGTTGTGCATATGGATGTACCAGGGACAGAATAATACTACTGAGAGCTAAATGAGTATTATTCTACTGAATTTTGACTCAAAATTTCAGATTGTTATGCTCAGTGACTCTGATATACAGAAAGTCACCTCTTTACATTCATCCTATGGAAGAGTTTCCTCACACCACAGAGGCACTTAATACACTTAATTTAAGCTCCCTCTGTAGGGTGGGAAATCTCTTCCATAATAGGTGCCATTTTAATGCTACCAAAAAGACTTGTCCTCTTCCCTTTCAATCAATATCTCGTATCCACCTACACAGCTGTCCCATTAAACTTTGCCTTGGGAATTCAAATTAGGAAACCGAAAAGACATTTCCATTTTTACTTAGGTGCATGTGTTTAATCAGCATCAATGCTAACTAAGTTTAAGAGTGATAATGAGAAAATGTGCCAGAGTAATCCTAACTGCTAATTCCTATAATAATGGTTTAGATTTATCTCCTGTATAGGAAATACAATAAATATATAAATTGTTTGCTTAATAACTGAAACTCCTTTGATAATGAAAATATTTACTTTTAAGTTTACTCCTTAAAGTAATCCACTGTTATTACAAAAGGGAAAAAATTATGACATATTACATTCAAAGCAGTTTTATTTCTCCAGGGAATGACATAAAAACTTGATGAAAATTCATTAGAAATACTGAGTAGCATCTATAAAAAGGAGGAATAAAAGAATTGAAGAAATCTTGTAACACAGCCTATCCAACATTATTATTTCTTATCTTTCTTGCTGTATCTTGACACCCAGAGCAATATTTACAGCTGAACACTGCACACTTCAATGCCTTTTTTGTTATAATAGTCATATACACTATCTGTATTCAACCGTAGTTAATTACAACAGTAATACTGATTGTGCAGTTTACTGCATGTCATTTCTCTTAGGCAATGACAGCTCTTCATTCCAAAGTTTTACATCTTTACACCTTTTTGAGAACTCTAGGAACAGTACTTCAATATTCTTGAGTTCTTCTTTCTTGTTTCTCCAAGAATGTCAGACTACTCAGCATTTAAAAAAAAATTATTAGATCATTTCTGCTGACTCCTCTTATCTATGACCCAATTCCTGTCAGAAGAGGGCTGGAAGAATAGACACCACAAGCCTGGAACATCTTCTGCATGGGGAAAGAGAATTTTTCAGCTTGGAAAGAAAAAAAGAGAAGTATCTTTGGCGAACTCTATAAAGCTCCAAATAGAAGCAAAAAAAGTGAGAGAATAGACTAGTTCCCACGACTTACATATTAGTCACGCAGTACATTTACTGTGCAAATTATAGGCTAAAAAAGTCATAAGGGAATAAATTCTGCATACTACATGAAGTTTACACTGAAAGTTCATTGCTATAGAATATTATCCCATAATCAATTCAAAAAAGGATTAAAATAAAGTAAGAATTATTAATTCATGACTAGAAGTTATAACATCATTTATGGTTGATCTGGCTCAAAAATCCCTGAATCATTTATTCTGTTTGGTTATTTTGTTTTGCATAATTTTTCCCTATGTCCTTAAAAGTCATTGCTGCACTAATACATGTGGATACAAACTAATGATAACTTGAGAAGATGCTAAACTTTATTTCTAAATCAAAACGTGTTTAGATATCCGCTCTTTTTGCATGGTAGTATTGTATATCTAGTGCACAATTAGACTGCCTTACCAGGACTGTGACTGTGAACAGTTATTCCTCTGTGTAAACTATGTAGTCCTAGGGTCCTTACAGATACTTGAACTCTTTAAAAGCAAAATCTTGAATTATGACTGCACAATGCCTAGCACGTTTATAGTTCCACACACATTACTGCTTTTAAATAATTGTCATGTGTCTGGCTCTAAGGGGCCAGTTTCTGATATTGACACAAGATTTAACCAATGAAAAGAGTGGATACGGCTTCGTGAATGCACCTTTAAGGACAGGGAGGCCCGGGAGTCGCTCTCTTTGTCTTCTGACCTTTGGGGAAGGCAACTGCGGGCTGGGTGTGGCTGGGCCCGCTCGGCCAGGCCGGGATTCTCCGCTCCTGGAGGGGTGGGAGCGGCTGCCGAGCCCTCACCGAGGAACCCACCGGGCAAAGGAGCCGGCAGAGCCTGCAGAGCTTTTGTTCCACTCGAACACCAAACCACGCTGGCCTGAGGCTGTGTCGGCATCGGGAGCAGCTGAGCAGCAAAGACCAGCACCTGTATGGGCACCAAAGGAGCTGAGCATGGGGACAGCACCTGGATGGACACCAAAGGAGCTGAGCATGGGGACAGCACCTGGATGGACACCAAAGGAGCTGAGCATGGGGACAGCACCTGTATGGGCACCAAAGGAGCTGAGCATGGGGACAGCACCTGTATGGGCACCAAAGGAGCTGTGCATGGGGACAGCACCTGTATGGGCACCAAAGGAGCTGTGCATGGGGACAGCACCTGTGATGGGCACCAAAGGAGCTGAGCATGGGGACAGCACCTGGATGGGCACCAAAGGAGCTGAGCATGGGGACAGCACCTGTATGGGCACCAAAGGAGCTGTGCATGGGGACAGCACCTGGTATGGGCACCAAAGGAGCTGTGCATGGGGACAGCACCTGGATGGGCACCAAAGGAGCTGAGCATGGGGACAGCACCTGTACGGGCACCAAAGTAGGGACAGCACTGTAGGGCACAAAGAGCTGGCTGGGACAGCACCTGTAGGGCACCAAGAGCTGTGCAGCACCAGCACCGGTGCCCCCGTGGTTTGTGCTAAAGGCAGCCCTGAAGCCAGGAGCAGCCCTGAGCCCCGTTCCAGACTGAGAGCAGCTGGCACAGCTCACATGGAGTCGGCAAAAGAGCACGTGGCTTGAACTTGAACTAAATTGACTTTTTTCAGTGTTAGAAGACTTTGTACTCGAAGAATACTAATTCTCTCTTGGGCTAAGAAGGAAAAAAGGAAGTGAAACTTTGTAAGAACAACCACATGAAATTGAAGTCGGTAAGGAAAGAGATTTTAGATTGAAGGGATTTTGAAAAGTTTGTCTTAAGCTTAGGCTATAAAATTGTGAGGCTATGGTAAAGGTATACTTGATATATCAGACTTTGGGTTTTCCCCAGTAAGTTCATGGAATGCTTTGGGAGGGTTGTAGTGTTCTAGCCACAATCATGAACAGAGGCACCAGTGTTAGAAATTTGATGAGAAACCTCAGCCCCAGGGATAAAAGGGGAAGACCTCTGTTCCCAGAGATGGGTGAAAGGATGCTGGAAGCTCATCCTTAAAATAGCACCCCAATAAGCTGACATGGTCCGAAAGCACAACTGTGGGGAAACACTGTGAAAGATGGGAAAGATTTCACAAAGGCAGAGCTCAGGAACCTGCGGTTTGTGAGAAAATGAAGCCACAAGAGTTCTTTTCTTGTGGGGAGTTTTCCATAGCATTAGCAAAGAATACTTTTCTCTCTAAATGAACTAAAGAAAGACTATTTGTAGAGGTGAAGAACAGACTAAGATTTTTCTGAGTTGTTGTTGTTCTGTACATTTTTGAAAAGAGAAAAAGGTGTGGGGGAGGGAAGAAAATTCCTGATTATTCCTTTTTTTTGTTGTTGTCCTGTTAATAAAGTTGTTCTTTGTATCCTTTCAAGTTTAGGCCTGCTTTGTTATTTTCTCCTAATCCTATCTCACAGTAGAGAACAGACCCACTACACATATTTTGGCGAGCTAGGCAGGAGTCATCTAAAATTGGCAAACCTAAATTCCCTATACATAATTGGTATTTCTGCTTAGTTTCAAACTGGAACTACAACAATAATTTATCAAAAAAATTCACTTTAAAAAAATCTATTCCATATGCTTATTTAAATAAGTTTTCTTTGTGTCATCTGCCATATTTATTCTATAGCTGTTATACTTGTATTTCTGTAATGACTTTTTGATAAATTCTGTACTTCATCAGAAAGTCTCTATACTGAAATAATTCTACAGCCCCCTCCTCCAAAGTATTATGTGTGTAAATTGAAGTGCTTGAAGCACTGATAATCAAGCTGATATGGGGATATATATTATTTAAAACTTCCTTCTCGATTGCATATGATAACAAGGTTTTGTTTTTTCTGGGGAGGACATAAAAATTGGCCAATTTCAAAGAAAACTGAAAGCAGATTGAAAAGACCAACATATTTTTATGGATATAACCTCAAATTTATACCTAACTCTTATTCTGTATTAATTTTTCTCTGGAAATAATGATGAAAATATTTTATTTTTAAGAAAAATTTTTAACCCATCAATTTATGGTAAACAATGAGCTATAATGCACTGTGAATAAAAACAAACCTTGACTTTTGTTTTATTCCTAGGCAGTAAAAAGCTAAAACATAATGGATCTCATACTTCTATTCCATAGAGTGTTCTGTTCATTTTTTAATGAAAGCTTCACTAAAGCTATTCCACCAATTCCATAAAGCTGGCAAAAGAAATCCAAGGGAAGGCCAAAATGTTAAAGTCAGACAAGATAGTAGTTCCTACCAGAATGCACCATGAACTGCAGTTTAGAAGGTTCAGATTGGATAAAAAACAACTTCACATCTGAAACTGCCCAGAGAGATTACATGATTTACATCCTTGAAGTTTTGAAAAAATTGCACCGGACAAAACACAGGCAGACAAGCTCCAGTGTTAGTGATAATCCTTTACTAACAGGAAGATTGCTGTATGTGATCTTCTGAGATCCCTTTCAAACAACACTTTGATGATTTCCATGATTATTTCCTGAAGTTAACTCTCCAATACAAGAGAAAGGGGAGCCAAAGATACCTTGGAGGTCTTTTCGAAACTATGATTCTCTGACATCCAACCATGTCTTTTCACTGTTCTCTGCTACATGCTGTTGAAGAACTGCAGCCCACAGGAAAGTCTCACATTGGAGAAGTTCATGGAGAACTTTCTCCCAGAGGAAGAAAGGGAAGAATGTGATGAGTCCTCATCCTGAGGAAGAAAGAGAGGCAAAGACAATTGTGACAAACTGGACACAACTTCCATTCTCCACCCCCTTGCACCACTGTGGGAGATCAGGTAGATAAATCAGGAATAAAGTTCAGCCTAGGAGGAAGGGAGGGGTGGGGGGAAAGTTTTGATTTTCATTTCTCATTACCCTTCTCTGATTTGATTGGTAGTAACTCCAATTAATTTCCCTGAGTCTCTCCCTGACCTTATCTTGACCCATGAGCATTTTCCTATATTTTCTCTCCCCTGACCAGCTGAAGAGTGACTGAGTGGCTTTGATAGACCCCTTTCCAGCCAGGGTTAGCCCAACCCTAGTACCAATGAAGTTCACCCCTACTACCAGTCCTTGGTGAGCACACTGTATGTATACATATAACTGGTACGAAATCAGTATCTTTGTACAGATTTTACTGAATTTCATTTTGCTTTATAAAATTACTGAAGCTGAATATCTGACCTCTTCAAAAGCCCTTCTTACCCAAATCCTAATTATGTAGCTACAGCATGGAATAACAGATCTGAGACTGAATACCAATCGTCTAGCAGATGGGGTAGAATCACTATCTAAAACAAAATACAGAAATACAGAAAGGCAAAGGAAATTAATATTTTTTTCATCTGAGGTATTAAAAACTCACTTTATAGAGAAACACAATATTGTGTTCCAACATCAGGCAAGAAGTGAGAAGCTTCCTACTACAAAGTAAAAAGAACCAAATGAAACATGTACATAACTAGAATAGTAACATCCTGGTTTAGAATTCAACACATCTTTTAAAGGATAAAATGAATCTGGCATAATTTTTTTTCTATTTCCCACATTTTCTAACATCTTCTGAATAAAAAAATAATGAAGAAGCAATTGAGCAGCTCATAAATACTAGCAACATTGAAATAAGAAAGGAATAATAATTTTAATGAGTAACTGTTCAACTCTGTCAAGATTTCGTGTGAAAGATTTCATTGTGAAATTTGTGTGTGACCAAAACCTCATCTCAGTATTGAGCCATGAAATAAAACCTTAGAGAATTATTTCTGCAAGTGGCAATGAACATCAATGAAAGGATTCTTTCAGACAGCTGCATTAATGTAGCTAGCCAACTTCCTGGTTTAAAGACAGTATCTGCCAACAAAAAGATATCACTTTCATGACTGAGTCAGAGAAGATATGCTATCAACAAAATTTTTGTTTATTTTTAATATTCTCTGGTTCTGGGGTTTACTTTTCTCATTCTCAAGTAGCCAATGGGATTGTTTTAGATAATAGATTTGTTTAAATTATGGCAGTTCACAAAAAGCAGAAAATTGAAAACATAAATTGCAGCTCTACAAAGAAAAGCATAAAGATGATACCGGTAAGATGCATACTCTATCTAATTAACAAGAAACTTTTCATATGAAATGTGATAGCTGTCTCTGTGTACTTTTTACAAATTGTAGCATTTAAAGCAATAATCACTGAGTTTTGACTTGGCAATTTTCAGGTGGAAACTCCATACAGATGGACACTCTATAGCTCCTCTGGGCAACCCGCTTCCATGTTTGCACACACTTACAGTAAGAAGCGCCTTCTTGTCTTCAGACTGATTTTTCTGGTTTTCAGTTTTAGTCCCCTGCCTCTTGTCCTCTCAAAGGGCACTACTGAGAAAGTCTGCCTCCTTCCTCTTCATGTCTTCCAATCAGGTATCTATACACATTGATCAGATTTCCCTGAGAGTCTTCTTTAAGTTAAACAATTCCAGCTCCCTCAGCCTTTTCTCACAGGAAAATCCTCTTATCATCTTTGTGGCTCTTTGCTGAACTTTCTCAATTAAGTCTGCAACATTCCTGTACTGGGAGAGACCCAGAACTGGAAACAGCATTCCAGTCCAATTGCAAATATTAGATTTGCTCTGCAAAATATGGTAAGTTTGAAACTAAATTAATAATAGCTATTTATGAAGCATAAAAGGTTTCACAGGTAGCAAAATGGATGCCAGGCAAATGAATGTAATGAAGGTGTAATGACAGTGTTGTCTTTGGATAGGAAATGCCAAAGATTAAGGCAGATAAGGAAGTTAGAGGAAGGGCAGGTTCTAAGGCAATATAACTTCAGAGAGAGAACAAAAGAGTAGCCACATCATAGAACTGGGATTCATCTATTACTACAGATTGGGAAATATTATTTTCTTTTGCTTGTTCCCCATAGAGAAAGGTATTTGTGATGGAACTACTAAACTTTAAAAACGGTTAATGACGATTGGAGTTCTTATTCAATGAATAAAGATGATAAGAATCAAGGTTTAAAAAACCCAGAGAGAATAGGAGTTTTTCTTACAGTTTGTTAAAACTTTCACAAAAAGATACCAAACCCTCCCCCCCAGAAGACCCCAACTTAACTTTCTCTGACTCAGTAAGACTTAAAGAGTAAAAGCAGGTTTCAAAGTCTGTCTGTGAGGAGGTGATGTCAGAACAAATGTAATTGAGTTGTTTGTTTCAAGAAGTAGCAGTAAACTGTTTAGATTAGGTGGGGGGGAAAAAATCCAAGGACTGTTGGGGGACAAATCATCTTCATGCATGGTTGATAAATTTCTGTGTACCTTTCTTGTAAGTAAAAAGAAATAAAATTATTTTTTCATTGAATTTTTAATTATGATAAGAAAGACTTAGAAGACAATTAGTTTTTGCCACTAGAAAGGTAACACTGAAAAGAAAAAAGAAATTAAGAATAGTAACTAGGTACAAGACTAATAAAGGAGATAACAAGGTGAACATAGGTGAAAAGCAATGTCAGTGTTACTTGACAGTAAATAGCAACAACAATGAATATTTATTTCAACATATAATAAGTAAGCCAAAATACAATACCTTCTGAAATGTTCAATGATATTGACGGCCAGAGCAATTTTATTTAACAGCATACTGTGCCTCATCTTGGTTTTTTATATTTATCACCAATTTGAAGGATACTCAGAAGAAGAATAATATGTGACTCTGCCACAAACTGAGCCTGGCTGCTTCCATGTATGTAACTCTGTAAAATAAAAATAAAAAACATTCCTCTTTAAGAAATCCATTGAAAATGACACAACCACATATATGAGAATAAAACCTGTTTTGCAGAAAAATGCAGGCAGCAACAGCTAGAAATTAATAGCACAGTTAATACATGTAGGTTTAGTAAAAAGGAATGTAAAAAATTTAGGCAAAGCACATATAAACAGTAAATGCAATGTTTCAAACACAAAAGCATTATGTTGGGCTCTTTTTCACACTGCTGCTACTGTGGAATAAAGAGCATGTATTTATCTGCTCAGGTAATACAATTTCTCAGAAAGGAGGTGATAAAATCAAGGGCATGCCACAGCATGGTTTTTCCAAAAGTGAAAACTGAAGCCTGACTTAAACAAATCATTCTACTTTAGTCTTTCTCAGATTGAGTGAAGTTTCTTCACACAAAGTGTGTTTCATCTTTCTCCAGTAAGGTACAATTGTGTCCATCAAAGTTCCTAATGCATAAACCATCTTATTTATATGGAAATGTTGTAAAATAAATGTTAATACTAAAACTAACACAGTCTACTGCCTTCTATACTAAATAACTATTGTTAATATATTTTGTATATCTATTTTAAGAACCTGTAGTGTATTAGTGAAAAGCTGTTAGTATTTCTTGTTAACTATCTATGACAGCAATAAAGGAAGCAAAATCTGAAGGACTGTCAACATGCACAAAATGAGGGAGATTCTCTGTCTTCCTCTCCTGTATCAACTACAAACACTGAGTACAGTTTGTCATAGCATGCTATATGAAATTAAATATACCCATGTTCTGAAAATATTGTTTTTATATATTCTTAGGCATAGATGAAATTTCCACCCAAACTAAATGGAAAGAAAAATGCTCACTAGTAAGGTAAAGAAACAGAAAACTTTTTGTCCTAAGTCTGAATGCAGGATTTTGTTTGTTCATTTTTTTAACTCGTACGTGTTGCTTTAATTCAGTTTATTCTGAGTAATTCTGGCTTAATACCATCCTTGTCATGATTCAGAACTCAGATTTGAAATAACTGGATGCTTCAGCATACAAAAGAATGCCTTCACCCATAGTAGTTAAAATCTGGTTGATGTTGTGTCAGATCATGTAATCTATATTTACTCAGTAGGTTGTTATCTATTGTTTTCAAAATTCAATCACATTATACTCATTAAAAAAATCAATTCAAACCTAAACCAGGCAAGACCTTCATGTAGCTAAAGTTGCCATTTCTCTTTCTTTAAAGAGATAAAAATCGCTGATCGCATAAGTATCTTATTGAAGTCTGATATGACAATGAGCCAAACTGTATTTCTTGATTTTTTTGCATATATATATATGCTCACATGTACATAACAGAAAGGAAGGAAATAAGAATATTTCACATAAAATGTTTGATAGATTGTGTATTCTGATTCAGTTGCAACCATTGTCCTGTGAATAGTGACCTTCTGTCATTATTTCAACATTACATTGTTTAGTTTTCTTCCTAATAGGAACGAAGATAGTCACTTCCAAATATTTTATGTTATTGCTTCTGATGACAAAAACCTGTTCCATGTTGGGTAGGCATCACATTTTAAATGCTGGTCTTCACAGCCCCTCATAGTAATTTAATTTAAAAATATCACTCAAGCTTGTGTGACCTTTGGTTTCACTTGAGAATAAAAAATAACTACAAAGAATTTTATTAACAAAATAGGACATTTTCATAACCATGTAGCTGTCAAACCTGTACAGTAATGATGGCTTTAAAAATTCCAGCAAATATGCTCTCAACTCTGCAAATTTCAAACATGATTTTTGAGTGGCTATTCCCACTTGAAAATTTAACTAAAAAATTATCTTAAGGATCTTAATTATCTAAAAAAATATCATCTAAGGATGATCAGAGTTTGTAGGATATCCAGTTTTCAATACTGTCCATGTAGACTACTTACAACCACAAAGAAAATACTAAAAGCTTTAAAAAAATTAATTAGATGGTTACTGCTTTTAATATAATCTGATTTTAAAAATAAAAATCAGAATAAATTCTGATTAAAAAGCTGTATGGCAAGTTTTTGAATGTTACTGTAATGGTAAAGTGATTTAATATAATACACTAGCAGGCTTGGTATCACAATAATATAAGGATATAGCTGTTGGAAAGACATTCTCAGAAATCTCTCATTAGAATAACAGAATCACAGAATGGCCTGTGTTGGATGGGCCCTTTCGAGATCATCTAGTTCAATCCCCATCTAGTGAGCAGGACCATAAACTAGATTAGATTGCTCCTGTCCAACCTGACTTTGAATGTTTTCAGGGATGGGGCATCTATCATCTCTCTGGGCAGCCTATGCCATCATCTCACCACACTCATGATAAAAAATTTCTTCCTTGTATCTTGCCTAAATCTACTCACTTTTGGTTTAGAACTATTACCCTTTGTCCTCTTGCAACAGGTCTAAAACACCTGTACCCATATTTCTTAAAAGACCCCTTTAAGTACTGAAAGCCTGCAATAAGGTCTCCCCAGAGACTTCTCTTCTTTGATTCATTGTTAAGCACTGTGATAAAATTCTAGTAACAACAAAGAATTTAGAGCATAATATCTTTCCCTGCCTGTTGGTTAAATCAATAGAGCAATTAGTTTTATTACATGATGCAAAATACACATATGTATATCAGAATTCAAACAGTCCCTCAAAAGATAAAAGTCCTTAGGAAACAAAATAATGAAAACAAAGGTATACTCATTATCAATATTAATTAGGTGAAAGGTAAGAGTCATAGCTGCCATCTGATACTCAGTATAAAGAAAAAAAACATGAACTAGATACAGGGTATTTGCAAATGTGATACTTGAATGAACCAAACAAAAATCTTACACAAAAAAACTAGAATATGAATTTCTGGCTAAATGTCTCATAGGGATCCATGTTATAACTATATTTCTTTAAATGTGAGTTGCTAAAGGCATAGCCTTGCTTACGAGGAAGTGGATGTTCTTTGATTTAGTTCTGGAAATCTTATGTGTATATTAAAAAGCTAGTAGGAGACAATTGTTACGTTCCCAGAGAGGGGACAGAAATGGATAAAAGCAAAGGGAATAGCCACCTTGAACACAAAAGCCAAGTTTCATATTTAAGAGGGCAAGAGACCTCAGGTCAACAGGGAGAGCTGAAGTAATTGAAAGCACTAGTTGAAAGCCACTCTGTTAAAGTATTAAATAAGTAAAACAGTATTACCTTCAAAAAAAAAAAAAAAAAAAAAAAAAAAAAGACAAATCATCATTTTAACTTCCAACTTCTTTTTCCATTACAAATGTTCTTAGGTAGATTATTCTTAAAAGTTACCTAGCAATAGATTTGTGTGTGATCAATAAGGTCCTCAAATTGCTTCCCCAAGACATTGTTCAAGTACTCAGAACAGTAGCATGGAACCTACTTTCTAAGACAAAAAACAGAGTAGAAGTTTTCAGAAGACAGAAAAACAGTATTTAATGTAAAAATTATGGCAAACGGCTTTTCTTGAAGAGCAAATGGTGAGAACTGTTTGTCTTTGTCTCCTTCCCTATGACAATAGGCATATGACAATACTTTGAGGCCACTTGAAGCATGGATTGTATGTGTATTGATACATATTAATGCAAATGTCCCCCCCACCAGCTCTGTTCACTGCAATGGCCACTGACTGTTGTCCCTGAAAATAAGCCTTCTGATTTGTTTTAGTATAGTGGAGTCAGTTCTCATGAATTGTAAGATAAACAAGAATCATGTTTACATTCCTTTGTAAAAGATATCACCTGATGGACTTCTCAAGCGACCAGTGAAGATGGAGAGGTGGGAACTTCTCTGTCCAATCTCTGATCACTGTCCAGAAACTTGTATATACAAAGTCAACAATAAACTAGAGAGTTGTTCTTCTCTGCCTGAACACCTGTTGTGTGTGTTGCTGTGTTCCCTCTGTGCATCACAGTAACAACTGACTCATCAAGTTTTGAAATTCATAGCCATCTGTGGCTCATACTTACCTAAAGAAACTTAAAGAAACATTTTTAAAGGATTATTGAAGAATTAGCTATTTATCAATTCTCAAACTAAAGAAACTTGTCACATGTGAGGTTTCTTTATTTTCATACTACTTTCCTTCTATAAGAAGATTTCTGAATGACCCACAAGCAAGGCACAAATTCTCATGAAATTTTATTTGAGTTACAAACCATTAAAACACTGAGAAGTATGATTTCTGGTTTTGCCATCTTTTCTGCTTTTTGACACTGAACCCACTTAGTATTTGGAAACTGTGAAGTCTATCTGGCTGCAAATGCTTTAGGCAAATGTTTTAAATAAATTAATTAATAAACTCATATTTTTCTTTCATTTTAAATGCATCAAGAGGGAGGACAAGGTAAGATGTAAAAATAAAGTCTGTCAGAAGAGAGACAACCTCAACTTGAGCAGCAAACTAGACAGCCACACAATTAACACTGCCACACAACAGACAATAGCAAATGTCATGGTGATAGGACTAATAGGGGAACCAGAGCCCCAGTAACTCACAATTTGAACAACCAAACTTTTCCAACTCCAACATTCTCCCATCTCCAGTCTTATTTCAAAGAAGCTACTTGAATTTTGAACTGGAATATTCATATCCCTAAATCGGGCCATTTTCTAAAGCAGTGACAAACAGTTGTTCAATGCATGCATATTTTTACAAAACTATGTTAAATGTTTATCTCCTATTCATAAACTCATTAAATATTTAGTGTTATTGAAGTGCAGATGGTACACACACACACCTATATGTGTATATATATATATATATATAAAATCCCACAGCAGAATACTCGAGGATAACAGCAATGTAAAATGCTTTTAAATTTCCCTAAATGCAGCACATTCAAGAGTAATAGTTGTCATGGTTCAGTCATATATTTAAGTATAATTTGTGGTCTTTTATTCCTTTCTGTTAATGCAATGTAAATAAACCAGAAACAAAGTAAGGAGAAACGAGGCCTCTGCAAATCATGTGCTAATTCTTAAGGTAAGAAGAATTTTTGGACTACCCAAAAGTAAAACATGAATTCAGGTGCTTTCTCAAAACAAACATCATGATGTTTATTTTCCATAATTATGTACAGGAAGGATGCTAGGGTGAAGAGAGCTGATTAAACTGAGCTGAGTTTAGTAATAGCCTAAAATTACAAAGCTACTTCATGAAGCATAATTTGGGATAACTGAAAAATAACTCATCCTGAGTTTACAAGATATGACACACATCCAATTAAAAAGTGTGTTGAAAACTGATAAAAAGCAGACATTTTTGCTAATAAATGTTTTTGAAAATGATGAGCTGAATTTGGATTGTATGTTGAAGAAATCCCTAGACAGAGACTGTGCCCCGAAGGAGACAACTGGCCAAGTTCAAGCTAATATATAAGTAGAAAGCAATGAAGCAACAGAGTAGTTAACTGCCCCAAAGAGAGAGTTATGAATTCCACACCATTAGGATAAGAGCTATTAATCTGTCTTCTCTCACTACATTAACATTCAGGGTGAAATTCATTGGAGAAAAGAACATTACAGAAAGCCATGGATTACTTAATTATGATTGAGGCTTTGGAATGGCGTGTTTTAATTAAAGACCTCCAATTTTGCCAAGAACATGCATTAGATATAAGCAGTTGGTTTCTTCTCTTAATTTAGAGGGAAAAAGAACTATACAATATTCTCTATGCATTCAGATTTTACATATTTTCCAAGCCCAGGAAGAGCATGACTTTCAGCCATATTTAAATGTTTAAAAAGCAAAAGTTCTAAAACATTCTCACGATACCATTTCAAGACCTTTTCAACATTTTATGGAGGACAAATGATTCATTTGGTAAAGCAAACACTTTGAAACCAAACATCAAGGTTTATAAATAAATGTGTGATTTCATGATCACACCTGCCTTTCTCCAGACAGGTTTTCTTCTAAGCAAAAATGTAACACTTCAAAAGCAGCTTAAACCACCCAGCAAAATTAAGAGTAAATTCTTATCCAGCTCAAAAGCCCAAGCTTTCTGACTCTCTTACTGCAGCTACCTATTTAAATATTATGCTTTCTAAAACCAGCACAGTTCACATACCTTCACTTGAAGCATGCACTCGTAACACTTTAATTCCTACATAGTAGTATTTGTTCAGTTCATACAGGCAACTTGGTTTTAACTTACTTATGAACCAGGGGACTTCCTACGAAGTTATTGGCCAAGACAGGTCTGTCAAAATCTCAGAGCAGTAGTCTCATCTAATTCCTTGCTTTTTTTCCATCACAGAAAATACTATCATCTGCTGGGAATAGCACATGTTCAGCGTTCATTTTCCCTGTAGCGGCCAAACCTCAGAAGCTTTTCTTGCAACCAATGATGTGAAAAACTTTGAGATGATCCTGGTTTGGACCTAAGTTATCCACGTGTGTAAGAACATTCCCACCAGCTGGGGACATCTGTTAGCATATGGATGCGACTTGCCAAATTAATAATAAACCTTTTATCAGGACAGAGGGATGTAATATGGGTATGAATTTATTTTAGAGAACTTAACACTGAATCTTAGTAAATAAATATATGAATCCCATCTCAAAAACTAAAAAAAAAAGACAAGAAGTCTTGAAGCTAGTTAATTTACTAAAAGAAACTTCTGACTAGTCTAATCACATACAAATATTCAATAGTTAGGAAAATGTCCAAATATTTAATGGGGCAATTGCTTTTACTGTAGTTAACCAGATATAAAGGGAGCATCTGCAAATGACACTTAATGGCTTAAAAATTTATGTAGTATTAAACACAAATCTAAACTTACTCACTGCTAACAGAAATCCTAAATAAATAAATTTGCATTTCTAGCAAAATGAGAAATGTGCAGTCAGCTGAGACAATATTTTTTCTAGGAATCTTTATTTTATTTAATAATAAACAGAAACGATGAACTTTAATTTAACACTAACCCACCTGAAATAAACAATTTCCTTTGAACAGTTACTAGCTTTATAAACATTTCTAACTCAAATATAAGCCAACAGTTCACCAACCTGATGAAAATTTCATGTATTATAATCCTAGCAAGCAATCTCTCTAAGCAATGTCTCTACATGAAATGCCATCTAGCTCAGTTATAGATCAGCAAGACCAGGACTAATGAAAGAGCTGAAGTGCGTACACCAGTACATACAAAATGGTGAGAAATAAACAGAATTATTAGAAGTTGTACTTCTAATGTACTTCCAGTAATGTTATTCCATTTACTCCATTTACCTTACTCATTTACTCCATTTACCTTACTCTAAAAATTAGTAGGATATCTAGAAAATCAACTGGACCTCAAATAAAACTCCATATGTTTATTACTTTTTCAGCATCCGTGGTGTAACAGTTAGTGCAAATGTTCAGACTCACTAACATGACCATATATCATATCAGCCACTTTTGATAGGTGAGTTTATTATTTATGGATGAAATCAACTCATTTTAAGAAATATTTATTATTGGTGGTTTTTTAAGAATCTATGTAATATAGATACACACAACAATCTCATACAGACTCTTTGATTCCCTCATTTTTAAATTCAATGAATAAGAGTTACATTTTCCAGGCCTGAGCTCATTCCTGTGCTCACCACTGCCCAAATCAAAAACTGAGTCAAGAGACACCAACCAGTTTTCATAGGACTGGCTGGCTGAAACAGTCTGTGTTGGCTGACTTCCACGAAGCCCATCTGGCACGAAGCACAGAACAAAAATGGAGAAATGCTGCCTTACTTTTGAAGACTAGCAGGCTGGAAAGGGTAGTTGGTATAATTTAAAATAGCATACAAATTCTGTTTTTTTGCTGCTGCTTTAGTTGTTCCTAGACAGCTTTTAGAGCTATTCTGCATTTAGGGTTGCTAGAAGTACTATCAAAGGAGTCCACCAGTAGAGTTTATCTCACAAATCTAGAAACTGTAAACACTCAGATATACAGAGGGTTTGATATAACCTGTCGAATAAGAATTAATTCTGAGGGACATCTTCCATATTTATTAATCATAAAATAACAGGAGAACAAAAGATGCAGCAAGCCTTCAAAGAATTATTCTTTGTGGATTTCAGAAAAAAAACATAAGTCAAACCTCTCATTAGGAATAAAACATTGCTACCCTTACAGCCCTAATTCCCACATTACATAATGGATGGAAAAAATGTCTTCCCTCAAAATGTGCAATATAACACTCGGTACCCATGTCAGAGACTTCGACAGAGATGAAGACTTCCAGGATCTCTGAAACAACAGAGGTTGGGGAAGTCGCAGTGATACAGCTTAGCCTGCTTGCCTAAGGAAATAAATATTTTTGCAATTGTGATGCCTTGCTTAACAACGACTTTTTAATCAACTTAAGAAAAACGGCCAAAAAAATCCCAGAGAAAAGTGATGCTCCTGCACATTTAATTACAGCTGGACAACCAAAACGATGATTCTACTGAAAGAAAAGTGGTGACTAAAGTTCAACTGCTAACTGTTGTTCCAGAGGATGGACTGCTTGCATAACACATGGAAGCCAAACCAAGATACTTCTAATTAGAAAAGAAATTAATTAGTTTCAAAAGAAATTGAGATTTTTTCATGAACAGCATTTCTCTAAAAACACAAACATGTTGGTAATAACAACTATTTTCTGAACTCACAAATATCTCTTTACTTTTTGCCCTCTGATGCTGAGCACAATGTGGGACAAATCTCACTAGTCTCCAAAAAAAAAAAAAAAAAAAAAAAAAATTAGAGGCAAAGTATGCACCTATATTCTGCTATTTATCTATTCTGCAGTGTGGAAGTGTGATGATCTTCACAAAATTGGTGTTCTGACACTAGTGGTCATGGCAAAACAGGAAAGAGCTACAGTATATTGGTACAGAATGTTTCCTTACAAACTATAGAGATGGAAGAGCTGAAAGAGCCATTCAGCTAAGAGCATGTTGCTGGTGTTATTTAAATTATGGTTTAGAATCTAAGACTAGAGTAAAAAATATTTGTATCTTTAAGTTTCTGTTCTCCTGGGTCTGTAGTAATATTTTCTTTTGACAGAAAAATTACAGCCATTTTGGATAAAGCCTTCAGCATAACCTCATATACCTTTTCATAGAATTTATGACCCAAAAGATGCTTTTAATTTCCTAGTCCGGACTGCAATATTTTCTCTTTTGAAATTTTGAAGTGTTATTTCAATTGGATTTCAAGCTGTGAGGCATAGAAGGTAGTTTCACTTAAATACTGAAGTGCTGCAAGCAGAAATGAAGATAGACTACTATAACACTAGTTCCAAAATATGCTGAAATCAAAGGGCTGTGAAAAACACAAACAAAAAGAAGTTTACTTTGTAGCAAAAGCAAGAGCAGGTGTAAATGCCAAATTACTTCAAAGCTGTAATCCAATTAACAACAATGCAGAATTTGGGAGACAGTGAATAAGTCTGTTCTGAAAAAGAGCGTAACATTTGCATTGACATCTGATCATAAGGAAGTAAAATTACTGTCCTTAACTGCAACTGAAACCACAGATGATTGTCAGGGTCAGCAAAATGTTACTAAAATAATGCTGTAAACAGCTACAGAGATATCAAAGTTTGGCCATAAATCATGTGGGACTGAAACCCAGCAAGTGGAATCATATCAATGCAAGCCAGACATTCAGATTCCTGTTGTGTCTTGTCGCCAATTAATAAAATTTCTAATAGATATGGGATCACAACATCCAATATCAATGCAGTGGGATGCTGAGAAGCAGGGTGTAAAGACAGATGGCAAAGAGTTAAAATCACTGGAGTAAATGGAGCAAGAACTGTTATCTGCCAAACTGCTGAGGTTAATTTGTGGCTCCTGGGCAAGAAGTAAAAGTCTTCTCATCTTAACCCTGAAAGAAATCCGGTGACTGAAGTGCACTCGTTCTGCGTGGCACTTCCTAATTCAAGAATTGCTGGTGTATCACAGTGCTGCAGCACAAAATGAATGTATGAAGTTATAGTTGCTTTGGCACCACTAGCAGAATCAATACCAAATAGAGGAAACCCAGACAGCCACAATACAGGCACCTGAGGTGGTTTCACATTCTCCTAACTCTAATGCTGATGGCGATTATCTGGGAGGACAATACACCTTCAACTGGCTCCTGAATGGGTATAAACATTCACCCATGATTGCACAAGCTGTGCTTGTCGAACTTTTACAAGGTATCTCACTCCTTCCAGACATGAATTTAAACAAGGAAGACCCTCCTGAAAAGATGGGAGACGCACCACCAGCAGTGCAGCAAGCATTTCATGAAATAAAAGTTATAACTCACCTTGAGAGATACCAAGTTCAGGCAGTTAAACAGCTTGAAACACTGAAGGATAATCTACTGGGACAAATCCCTCTGAGACTTGAGTTGTTTCCCTACTCCAGGAATAAAGCCAGAACACCCTGACTGAAAAACAAAGGAACCGTTTCAAGGGGGGGAACTGCCATTCTCAATTTATATGAGAAAGCTCACAGAAAACAGCCAAGATGATGTGATAATAACTTTTATTTAGGCCCTTGTAACTTTTTGGTTACTTTTGGTTACTTTTTTTTGTGGGAGACACTGGAACCTTATAATCAATCGATGGAGTGTTGCTTTTTTTAATAATCAGTCTATAGTAGGCCAAATTGTAATTTTTCTTTTTACAGGAACCTGCTATGAGATAAAATTGAGCTGTGATGAACAGATGAAACTTTCAGTTGCCATCATAACTGCCTATATTTTCATTTTATTAATGTGGTTGTGATTTGTGTTTTCATCACACGTGCCTTGTTGGGAGATAAAAAATATTAGTAGCACTGCGTATTTTATGTATTTAGTTTGATTTTTGCTAACTTTGTCTTTTTACTGAAAAAATGGTGTGAGGAAAAGCTCTTATGTTTATCTTATGGATGTAGAATTTTATCTTAACAAATTTAGCCTGGGAGTTAGTACAAGAATTCATATTTGCAATCAAGGAAAATGTATTAAACTTCCCAGTTCTTTCTTGAAAAGTTTTAGATTTATTATGGTTTGACTGAATTTTTCAGAGATATTAAAAAGCGAACTAAATAATCTTAACAAAACAAAAGAAAATGTTATATACAAATTGGTTGAATACCCCTTCCTAGACCAGAATGGGGTACAGACACGTACTACAAATGGGACATGGATAAAATACAGGAAAGCCTTTTCCAGTTCTCAAGCAACTCTACCTGTAACCATTTTTGGAACCAAATGTCTTATCAATCATTACATGTTGCAAAGTATATCTGAGTTGTATTTCCACTTGAACATGTCTGATGTACTACTGGGTTTCCTACCACGTGTCCAAAAAGGGTATTTTAACTTCACCTCACTTCTTTTATTTATGCTAATCAATATGGCAACTACAGTACATTCTGCACCACACACACTTCTCAGCTGTGGGTGCAACTTATTGTGGCAGCAACCATAAAAGAATGTGATCAGGGTGATTTCCTCACTGAAATTCAAAAAAAAAAAAAAAAGTAAGCTGGGATAATACAGCTAACCTTAAAAAGGATAATAATTGTATTCATGACCCCACCAATAGTAAAGCCACAGTTTCTGTTTTGAGTTGGGATTAAATTACATGGAGCTGTACTCTAAGTCCTGGAGAATAGAGCATAGGCCCAATGTAGAGATGTGTTTGCATGAAAACCTTTTATATGGGAACTTTTTTGTATTTTGTATGAAAAATTTGTAAGCATAAGAAGTCTTGTTCAAGGTACACTATCACCAGTAATGTATCAAATTACAAAATCCCTAACTAGTAAGGCTCCTTGTCAATCTTCACCTTTTGATCACTCCAAACCAAAGATTGCCTTAACCTCAATTCCTGCCCTCTCTCTTGCTCTCTTTTCTTTTCTATTTCTTTCTAATCCCTCTACCTCCCATTTTACTGGAAAATAAAATCCCTACTATCGACTTTGGCATATGTTGTCGTTTGCATCTTAATTCTGGTAGAGACATCTCTCAATAATTGCAAGTCAACAGCTTGTTTTCTTCCCAGTAAAATATCTCTCATTTGCTCTTTGTTTTTGCTAATTAACACGAAAGATCACAAAGAAGAAGTCATTTGGAGAAAAGTAGTAAGGAAAAATACAGGCTTAGCATGATTATAAAAAAATTCAAAATAGAACTAAATGCCTAAAAAAAAAAAAAGTTAAACCCAAATTCCTAGTAAGTTTTGCTGCACTTGATTTCAAAATTTCTATCAGTATCCTAGAGTATGCCTATACTAATCAGAATTGTTCAGCTGAGTTATTATTAAAAAAATGTTCAGTGTTGCCCAGAGCAATTTTTTGCATGGTATATTAGGTCTAGTTAGCAAATTGGAAGTACTGCTGACATGTCATAGCAACTGAGTAAAGTGAAGCCTTTATTAGGACAAATTGACAATAATCACTTCATGTTTAGAATATAAAGTTTGAGAGCACGCACACCTGGCAAATAGGAATATATTTCACAATAACAAACTCTTTGAATCCATGATTTATGAAGGCAGTTATAAGAGTCACTTATTTAAAGTCATTGCTTGATGCACTGGTAGATGCTTCCTAATTATTAGAATAAAGAGTGAAAACATTTCTTTCAAAGGATGTGCATGCCATTAAGCATCTTGTACTTCAGCAACTATCGCATTTGTGGTGTTGTCTTTTATAAAGTTTTGTTTATGATGTCAGGCAATCAATGAATATAACATGAACACCAGTAACTAAAAATTTTATATTATGACACAAAACCACTGACCTATTAGCTGTATTAACCTTAGCAAGTATTCCAGCCTGAAATGAATACAAATCAAATACTGCTTTCAGCAAGAAAATCTGCATTTCAAGTTTCTTCCATCCACTGCTGCCAAGAAAAACATCCTGATAGTCAAGCACTGAAAAGTTCCAGGATTGCAAAAAACACAACTTTTATCGACATTCAGCATTATCATTACATTCAAGCTTACACTGAAAAATTTTAAATGCTATCTTTACTAAAGAAGCAACATTAATACATTAATACCTAGAAGAGGAGAAAAACAAATTAATTGAACAGTGAATGTCCATGTATCTGGGACAAGGAAAACTAGGAATTATTTGATGTGAAATAAAAAATCTCTTAGGATAATTTAAGGGCTCATGTGAGACTTTGATACTTGGACTACAGTTTACAAGGGAGTTAAGAATATTACAAGTAATTCATTGTGAAATTGTAGTACGCTTCCAGGTCAGAAAAGAGAGAATAAGCTTAGTCATATTCTACAAATATCGGAGTTATTTAATGTTCAATTATTGTGCCTTGATTCACAAAATAACAAAGTCGTTACTGTTTATTTATTTTACTATAAATAAACAGTGGTGACTTTGTACAAGTAAGTTTTTAGGCCACAGGCAAACATTATGTAATGAATTTCATCAACAAAGACTGAAATGCAAAGCAGAATTTTGAGAGCAAAACCAATATGTCATTATAAACAATTCTCTTTCTCCGTGGTAACAGAAGAAGTTACTTGGCTTTAATAGATCATGGCTTGCAAGCAAGTACTACTACATTGGGCAAAGTTGTTGAAAAACAAAAAATTCAAGATGGTTCAGTCATAAGAACAGCATATTAATTAACCAGAGAAAGGCAAAATACTGATGTCAAAAAAAAATAAAAAAAAAAAGGTTTCAACACACACCTCTTTAGTTTATACAAGATATGAAGCTCTAGCTAAAACAGCTCAAGGTGACTTTTACATAAGCAGATTCCCAGTTCCATATATTTGTAGAAGAGCAAAGAAGTTTCTTTGTACCTGAAATAATTTGGATGAAATAAAAATTCAAAAGAAGTCAATAAGCACTTTGCTATTGATTTCAACGAGCCAATATTTCATTCTGATGGCTTATTGCTGATAGAATTTCAGAACATTAATATTTAGAAAGATATATAATATCGAGTAAGCCACTTAATTGCATAGAACAAACTATAAAGTAAAACCATTTACTCTATATTAAAGAATTTCAATATAACATTTATTTCTACATAACATTTAGCTGCAAAAGGCTAAACTGGCTGTCACAAGTAAAATCAAGCTTTCAATATAGAACTATAGGTTCTGCAAAGAACCTTGGGCAAGAGATTCAGCAGATAAACTGTCAGCCACATTTTTGGTGGCTAGAAATGCCTCTCTCCCAAGTTCCTTCTAAATCTACCTGGAGATTAATTAATTAGTGAAACAAAATATAACTTATATTGAGTGACTGAACAAGAAAAAAACAAGAAAAAACAAGTCATCCTCCTAATGTTCAACATTAAATCTGGTATCACACATTTAGCAGTTGAAGTTTCTCTGAGGTGAGGTTTTTTCTCTGCTCGTTATGAGAGTTTTTTGTTTTGTTTTTTTTTTAACATGAGTGAATATCCACTTGCTTGCTCCAAAAGGCTCCACCTTTATGACAGTGTCTGCCTCAACAAGGAACAGTGATGGCCAGAAGCTTCTGTATGTAATGTATGTGCTCACCCTTCTCAAAGATTATGAAGGGAAGGTCTGATCACACATCAGGAAGAAAACAGTCACAGTCCTTGAAGTACTACTACTCTCTCTCAACACCTGCTTAGTAGGAGGCAAACTTCTGCCAATTCCATCTAAGCATCTTTTACATGTCCTAAAACTCCTTCAAGTGATATAGAATGTCATATCTGCCTTGATAAAGTTCTCCAAAATATAAGCTATTTTCAGCACTAGAAAGTACATCTTTATGTCTTTCCTTAAGCAGTTTAAGAGCTTCCCACTAGTGAACATCTTTTCTGTTTTTAAGGATCTGTCTCCAGTGATCTAGATTCCCTCAGAAGTTAATCTGAACACTTGCCATGCATTGCAGCTGGATGTATTAGCATGACCGTGTATTGCCCCCTACCAGTCCACATCTCTTCTTCCCTTCCTCTTTACACCTTGCTAACTCCAAAGAACGAGACTTGGTATATACACCATGTAAATGATTTAGGATGTACTTTGAAACAGGTAAGCTGGCTAGCAAAAAGCTAAGAGCAGCTTCAAATACAGATGTCAATTGTTTAGCTGTCTTAAAGACACAATAACTTTATTTTTAAAAGTTAGTCAGTGATATCAAAGAAGTTAGTCTGTGGTATCATAAGTAAAACATTACCAGTAAGCCTGTGCTCCTGTCAGAGCATTTTGAAGAAAATTTCTTTAGTTCCCTATGTACCCAGAACTTTGAAGACAGTCTTTCACATACACATTGGAAAAAAAAACAAAACAAAACAACTACCTTCTATAGCAGAAAACCTTAATTGAACCATTACTATCTGAATTACTCTGGTAGATGACAGTCTTCAGAATTTTCCTCAAAGAATACTGTTTTTTTGTCATTATATGAACTAAATACTTGAAAGAATAGTTGGATAATAAATTAATTATTTTTCATCTCAACTTGTGTCTGCATTTTCATTTCTGTCAATTGTCTTTCTTTTTACATTTTGGAACCTTCTAGAACTACAAAATCTACTATGATTCAACCTGTTAATGTATGAAGAGAAATATGAAAATACATATTTGAAAATAATACCGGTTTAGGTATAGGATTTTAGCATTACATATTTTTATTCTCTTACTCTATCAGGAACAGGTAAATTGAGAAAGAATGCACATAACTGCTTCAAACATTTTTGCTTTCCTGAAGGCAGCTAGAGACAGGAGAAGAGATAAAGCAACTAAGAACAGCAAAGCAAAAATAACCTCAAATTAAGCCTCATTCTGTAAGATGAATACTATAGCCCAACCTTTTATGTAGTGTAAAAGATGTATTATCAACCATGTACCTTGCTAAAATCAGTAATACTCTGACAGAAGTTTCCAACTTGCAGAGTTCTTAGCACAACATCCGAAATTGAGCTAAAGGCCATTGTACAAAATAATTTGTAATCTTCCTGTCAAAAACAACACCTTTGTTATCAGCCTCTTGAGTGATGTTAACAGAGAAAAAAGGCAATTTTATAAGATTTGGGATATTGCTAACACACTAAAAAAATAACTAACCTCAGTAATAAAAATTCCAAAATCACAAAATATGGTCAATTTTGTGTTATACAAACATGGTCTAGCTTTCAGCAGAACCACAATTCTGCCTACCCAGAATTCTCTAGGAACTTAACATATTTCATGATTTTTTTTATTTTCTAAGAATGATGTATTAGATCTTAAGAGTTATATTCATACACTTGAAATATTTCAATCCTGTCCTGTCAACCTATATTTGCCAACCTATACATTAGAAGATCAAAATTTTATTTAAGTAAAATACAAATATTACTTCAGAATGTCTAAAGGCAGTAATTATTCATAAGACTACCTATATCTTTTAGTTGAGATGACACGTAATTCTTGTAGAAATTATCTGATGAAGTAAGTGAAATATTACTAACAGTGACCAATAAGTCAATGGAAATGAAAAGATAGTCTTCAAAGCTCTCTACAGTCCATCAGTAGTCCTTAAGCCCTTGATTAATTTCAGTGTAAATACTAACAATTTTGAAGTGGGCCATGTGAAAGTTTAGCACAAATTTTTTATCATGCAAAATTTGCAACAATAGTTTTGAATGCACTCCTATTTTGTGCATTAGCTAGCCCATAGAAAAAAAAAAAAAAAGACATTATTTAAAAAATAAAAGTAACGAGCCCATGAAAAGCTGCTCAAACCAATTTTCAAAGACAGGGCTTGAATGTCTACTTAAAAAAAAAAAAATCCTAAAATGGTGATCACCAGATAGCATGCAATGGTATTTGTATACTACACAGTGTGCTAGTTTTTAGTCTGCATTCCACATTCCAGAGACAAACTTTGAAGTTCTGACTGTTTGGTAACTCAACACACCGCAGAAAGAAACACATATTTAACGTCAATTTACTAAAGAGGAGGTTAGAAATGTGTTTGAAAATTACATTTTTTTTTTCCCAGATATGCACATAAAAATCTCTGAAAGGCACCAGAGTGTTATTTCCTACTGACAGAAACATTCAGAATTTATTTTAACAGTCTGACATATTTATCATTACATTAATATCAAAACTGTATTAAAAAGTGAATTTCTGTACATGCAATGAGAAATTGGCTACACTACAAAAGCACTGATAATAGTGTTATCTCTTCTGTTCCAGCAAATATAACCTCAAAGAGAAAGCTTCCCTCTATTGACAATTCAAAGCCTTCTTGAGTATTCAGATTATGACTCTGACACTTGCATGACTGATAAGAGACAAAGTCAGAAAAAGTTTGAAGGTCATTCTTTTGTCCCACTTGAAACTGGTATTTTTAATACCATCTACCAAGTCTTTTCTGGGAAACTCTTTCTTTGGAAATGCACTCTTTTTGGGTAGATATTAAAATGTAATTACTGCATGATGGAAAGTATTCTACTCACTTTTTTTTTTTTTTTTTTTAATTTGCCATATTAAAATAAAAAATTCAGGAATAATAGAACTGACCTTTAAAATTAAAAGAAGCAGCACTGCAATTAGGAAATATACCTATACATACAAAATGTCTGCTAGTTATGTTAAAGTTAAGCTTTTAAACTGATTATGCCTAGGATTGAAGTAACAATTTGAATATGTATTTTCACTCAAATTTTCAAAGAGTTTTAGAGAATTAGAAAAATATTAAAGGACTGAAAATTGTGTTGGAAAGTTGAGGGAAACAAGATAAAAATATTTCTATGGTGTGACCTGTTATATGCAGAAAAATTGTATTCATAGCATGTTAAAAAAGAAAATTATCGTCATAGTATATTAAAAATGAATATATGACAAATATATGAACACTGGCCCCAGTGTTCAACCACCATAATACTTAAAAAAATTATAGATATTCCACACTGAAATGTTTTTTTATGCAACATATTTTTAAATTGTTATCATGCATAAATAGCATTTAAGTTAGTTTTACAGTTTCTCAGTGGAGAAATTAAATTTGATAATTAAACAAAAGTTATATCAAACTTGTCTCTTAAAGACCTAAAGCAAGTCAAGATGTTAAATTGAAATATTCATTAAAATTATTGTGAATTTGAGTTAGCAATTAACTACACATAGACATTCTCCCAATTCCCCACCACATCATTTAGACTCTCTTCTCAGCACCAAAATGACTTTACAAATTTGGAATAAGGAAATTTGCCCTTTGGTATACTACTTTTCTAAACATTCATTTAAAGAGGTATTTTTACTGTCAATAAAAAATTATGAGATTGAAGAGAAAGGATCTTTCACCTAAGTAGGCAATATATTTTCATATTCAATGTATAGTCTAACAAAGCCCTTAACTTAGGAAAGCAAAGCATTTAAGTCAAGATTCTGAGGAGCCTACAGGCATTTGGTCTTTTCAAATATAGAGAAAAGAGTGCTACTAAGATAAAAGCAGACAGGATTTAAAGCTGTATCCTAGCTTTTGTTCATATATACATATATCATGAAGAAATGGACATATATTTATCAAATACAATATCATATTCATTTAATGAACTTCTACCAGAATAAGCCTGGTAAAATATAACACACCTCTTAGGAACAGGCTTATCAGATACAAATCTGTGATTGAAATTATCTTCATGGAACTAGAGCCTCTTGCACAAAATCACTCTTCGTATCAGAAGAAATTTCCAAATTTGACTGAAGGACAACACAATTACTGATATAAAGATGCTTATGTTGAGCTGCTGTGGACCCGAAGCCTGTGTTTAAAATAGCAAGTCGTGCGTATTAATTCTTCAAACCCAATATACACACTAGACACCCCTCAAATAGTTCTAATTCACACTAGTTACTCTTTGGTCCAGCAGACTGAACAAATGAGTACCACTGGAAGTGTACAGGCAAATTTCTAAAATTCACCTTCTAGCATTATTTCATGCAAAAGGATCATAGGTCATGCGCCCTGTTTATTGTAAACCAAAGTACAGATGGTGGGAAGAAAGGTGGCACAGACATCAAAAGAGCAACTCTCATGTGAACAGGGCACTGCTGCGGGTGAACATTTCACGCTTTGGAGGAAGACAATGAAGTCGAGAGATAACTGAGACCCCAATCATGGAGAAGGATACTGTTGCAGTCCAAAATGCAGAGAATATTTCTCTGCATGTTTTGAAGGATCTGAACCCCCTGAAAAACACTTTTTAACCTTTGTCCATGGAAAAGGCTTTCCAGGCTTTGGGATGAAACAGAAGTCTCAAGAATGTAAATTAGATAGTAGCATAGAATGTCATTTATCACAGGGTGAGAAATTTAGATTTTTGGGTTTGTTAGTATGGTAAGTGGATGAAGACAAGATGGAGGATCCTTGTCATTTTTATGTTTCTTCCTCCTTTTTCATGTACTCCATATTCTGCAGTGTTTGGGACACAGGATGATTGGTCATAATTTTCCACAGTCTAGAGTTATATGAATAAAAGTTTAGTTAGTAATTGTCAGAAAAGTAGAAATAATGTACGTTCTTTGTGATAACTGGGTAAATTATCTTTAAAAGAACCTTGATCCCATGTGTTCGGTGTTTTTTGGTGTCTGTTCTCCTGCACACTTGGCTGGTGTAAAGCCTGGTGTGTTGAAATTACTGATAAGAAAACAATAAACAACCTGAAGAACGAGAACAACCAAGAGACCAGTCTACTTTCTTTCCTAACAAGAACTTTTGCAAAAAAAACCTCCCCTTATCAAGGGAGAGACGTGGGAAAAAAGAACTCTCATAGATCCTACAGAGCAGAAAAACTGAAAAGCATTCAGAAAGAGAACTCCTTGTGGTAGACAAAAGACAAATTTTCTAGGCAGAGTAGAAACAGATACTACTAAGAGCAGACCTCAATGATCAATATGTTACACCTGGCAGATTCCACTCTCAATTATCTGCTGATTCCACAAGAATCAATGATATTTTAAGTGTGCTTTTGATATAAAAAGGGGCACTGGAAAGACACAGGAAGCAAAAAATACATTCAGGTAAAATGACCTGAGATAATTTAGTAAAATAAAATGAAATAATAATAGTAACATATTTTAAATTTTCAATTTAAGATTTTTATATTTCAAAAGAGTTCAAATGAAATGAAAAATTAAAAAGGGAAATCACCCACACTAGAAAAATTTGGTGAACTCAGTGAGTCAGAGACTAACCATTAAAATTTCTTACGTTATCTTGTATCTATATCCCACACATCTTAAAAATAAATAAGCAAAAAAATAAATTATTGACCTTACAGACAAAAATTCCAGAACTAACTGATGAACGATCCCATATGGAATACAATGAACAACCAGAGCTCAGAAAGAATGGAAAGAAAATAACTAGCAAATCCGTTTTCCTTTTAAAAGGTCAAGAAACTTAGGGACAAAATAAAGCTGCCAGGAGGCAAACTGAGGCGGTCCCATAAATGAAATGCCAACAGGTAGCTCACATTTCAGTCATTAAAGCAGAGGAAAAGCAAAAAATGTAATACGCAGTAAGTAGTGGTAATAATCCAGTTTCCTAATTCTGTGAATGTTTGTGACGATTAAAAAGAATACAAGTGTCCATAGCTGACAGAATGCATCTATACCACATAAAAAGTTGCAGGAAAACTCAAAAAGCAGAATTCCAAAACTAGAATGTGAGTCTTAAAGCCCAGTAACAATTTTACATATCAATCTGAGACAAAGCTATGTGCCCATGTTAGTGTAAATCTACAGAGAAACCAAACACATCCTGAAAAGAAGGAAGTAGAATTTCAGTAACATGAAATGTTTCTGAATAAATTTTGAAACAAAGAACAATTAAACATGTGAAGGAACATGAAACATGAGATCAAATACATTGATCCTAAGAGATAGGTTCCAGATCCATTAGATGTAATCTTTTTTTTAAAAAAAAGTAATACTCCTGACAAAAAAAAAAAAAAAAATTCTACTATTTATCAGGACTTTGGCATTTTATTCTGTTATACTTAAAGGTGTTAAAAAACACGATTAGAACAAACTCTATAAACTGTTTGAATAAGTGGCTCAACTGGAGACAGAACAGGCTGTTTAAGAATACATGAAGGAAGTCTTTATCTTGGGACTAATTTATGAAATTTGAAGTCGATGACTTGGGTGCAAAAATTGGTACTAATGGATACAGCTGAGGCCAGAAAGGAACAGAGATAAAAACCATCACTACTTTACACAGGAAGAACTGAAAGTCAGATGCCACGAAAGGCAGAAAGATTTCCACAAATTCTGTTCTCATTGTATGAAAATAACTCAGACAGGAAAAAAGCATCTATTTTATAAGTATGGGCTGAATGTAGTTCATTACTGTGATCAAATAAGTAAAACTGAAGAGATGAAGCGTTGCATGCATGATCCACCCCATAATAAAAACTGAGTTTGAATACAAAAGGTAGTACAATAGCACTGCAAAATGAGTTTGGGAGCAAAAACTACAGTGAGAGACTTCGATAAGATATATTTGCCCATGACTGGACAATGCATAAGAGCCCTCTTGCTACTTCTTAATCATGCACTATGACATAGGCTTTAAAGCCTAATTGAAGGTATTTTTGAGATCACAGCTAAATAATATGGTGTAGATGACTGAATAAAAAAAAGTGTAAAAGAGAAAGAAAAAAATTCAAACAAATATTCTGCCTAAGGACTGAACTTGTTAGCTTGGTATTTATGTTAATAACCCAGCTGAACAGAGGCTCATTAAGTAAATCAGCAGACATGTACTTGTCACCTAAACAATAAAATCCAGGATTCTATTAGAAGTTATTTCTACTTTTTGTTCGCTTTGTTGGGATATTTCCCCAGTTATTCTTTTCTTTTTCAAATTGTTGTTCTGTGTTTATTATTCCAGCTGTGCTGTCTATTTTCAGGATGCATTTTGCCCTGTGCTATATACACTGTCTTTTTTGGAAGATAGCATGTCCAGAACACAGATGTTCTTCAATTTACACAGACAATAATCCTCAGAGTAAGAGTGGCTTGAATGTGTCTTTAACCTGCTCTTTCTAATTTTTTCTCCTCAGCTTTAAAGGAGGCTTGTGTGGAGGGATTTCAATTGTTTGTTCTTCAGTAAACAAAGCTTTCCAATATTTAGCAGAATTAGGAAATTTGTAAATTAAACAGGAGAAGAAGACAGAAGAAAAAAATAAAGTCTTTGTACTGTTTTTATTTTTGCAGTTAATCAAGTTTTGCAAAATATTTGTAGACCTGAATTTGATCCAGTGGATTTAAGGGTAAGAGCAATACAGTAAACCACAGACCTGTGTGAGCAATACCTGTAGTGGCATGTACATTCACATCACAGCCTTATGCTTCTGTATTTTCCAGAGCTAATTAATAACAGTGTATAAATATTATATATATAATAGTATAATTATAATTATAATATAATAATAAATATCAGTGAATAAATATTGGGATTTTAAATGACTAACAGCATAATTTTAATTCAATTTTGATAGTAAATAGACTCTTAAAATCTATTATTAAACTGTGCAGATGATCCAATGCTTGAATTATCTCCATTTACTGTAGCACACTTTTAGCTAAATGCACATCTAGTTCTTCACAGGGCCACGCAAAAGGGCTATGGGTACTATCATGTCGCACAAATTACTCCAAATAAGCCACTTCCCTCCCTGCCCTCCTTTGGGTAATTTCCTCATTTCCAGCATTAAGAATATCTTAAAAGACAGTACTGGACAAGGCCAGATAGCATTTATTAAGTCATTTTAATACTGACTGAAGTGTTCTCTGTTTATAAACAAATAAAACATCAATAATAGACCTACTATGAAACGTTTTTAAAATTACTCTGATATTTAGCCACACAGAAAACTATGGAAAAATTCCTAGTTTTATACATCCAACAGGGATTACTCAGGTTAATATGAACTATGGAATAATTTTTTTTTCTTTGAAATGTTTTTTAGAACACTGACTATAAAAAACATCAAACCAAATTCTTCTTTCATTCCACTGACCCATATTAGAAGTGTGAGAGACTGGTAAATGCAGACAACTTCCTTCTTTTAAATGGTAGTGCTATTTTTATTTCATGTAGAGCAATTTGCTATGCTAAGTGACCCCAGGACCTGTAAACATGAAGGAGATTATTTCATGCTTTTGTTGACTGCTCAAAAGCCAGACTTGCAAGACTGCCAGTAAAGAACTCTCTTTAATTTGCACTCTACCTGAAGTCGAAGCACCGCAGCCTTTAACAGCTTTGGTTTAAATATTAATCATAGACTTCTATGGGGAACAGTGAAAACCACCTCCTTTTTGCAGTACAAACATATGCAGAAAAACTACAGTCTATTTCAAATAAATATGAAAGTTTGATTCTGTGAGTATTGAATACTAAGAGTAGACGATGCACATAAAATCTGCTCCTCAACCCACTTCTGTACATAATATTAGCTTGATACAATATGCCTTTAAAGAGCAGATGAATCACAGCTGTTATGCATAAGCAAACGCTTCTAAGATGGGCTATAACTGCAACGTATTTTTAAGTGACAGTCAGAAGTGTTTGTGTCTAAAGGCTAGTGTGAAACAAAAATAATTCCTGGTAAAGCGTGTGTAAAGCCTACTCCTTTTGTGAACTTGCTTCTCAACAATGTGGACATAAAAAAAGTTTGAACGCTGAGCAGAAATCAGGGTAGAAGTTAAATAATGTCCTAGTCGTACTCCGACAATAAGGACAAAGCAGTTTGAAAACAATTCCCTTACAAACATTTTGGTGACTTTTTGAGAACCACTGCTTGCTGCTTAAATAGCAAGACAACTGACCTAGCAATGTCTGTTTCTAAATATAAGCATTTGTAATGTAACAGCCATGTAAGCTATTCTTGAGCAAGATCGAATTGGAACCGATATAAATCAAACTTTTCACCCAATAGTTTAGAATAGAATCCCAATAGTTTAGCTTGAACATGTCCTTTGGACATAAGAGAAGAGCCAAATGCTTTAATATTACTGACACATGTTGTATGGTATTCCTGATAATACAAGCTTTATAGAATCTGCAAAATAGTTTTCAGATTTCCAGGATATTTTACAGTGTCTACTGGGAAGACAAAAGTATACATGCATACATTAAAATTCTTTTATAATTATGATCATTATAATCATTACAATAAACATAAACACAACATTAACAAATGAACATTAGATAAAGAAAATATTAATATGAGAAATGCAAAAAAAGTCAGGAAATGAGGTCCTTAATTTATTAAAAGTTTGTCACTGTTCGTTCTAAAGCTAGGAAAGGAAAAAAAAAAAACCAAAAAAAAAAAAAAAAACCCAAAAAAACCAAACAACAAAAAAAATATATTTCTCCTACTGAAACATTACTGTGCCAAAAGAAAAAGAAATACACACATGTTGTTTCTCCTTCAAGCTAATTTTCATGGTTGCTTAGAATAGGTCTACTGTTATAAAAGTCACAAACACCACCAACTCCTCCTCTACTCCAACCAACTACAAAAACAGTTGAACCCAACAGTCAACTCCTGCCTTTACCAGAGCACCTACTTTCACTTTCTGTTCATAAATACAACCCTGCCAAGTATCAGCTTATTCTATTTTAATTTCAGTACAGGAATAGGTTTTGCCTATCTGAGCACACCAGCTGAAGTCAAAACTGATTCCTCAGCTACCAGGGTTTAGACTCTATTTACTCTTAATGCAGTTTTGGTGCTAGGAAGTGGAGGGGGAATAAATCAAACTACCAAGAACAGGAATCTTTTAAATCTCAAACCCAATGGAATAAATAACAGTAGTTGCAGCATCATTAACCTTGAGAATATTTATAATGCTTCAAAGGAATACGTAAGGAAAATAATGAAAGCAGGTATGTGTCTATTCCTGTCTATAACATATATATCTACAAGATTTGTGTGGCAACATCTATAAATAAAAAAAATATAATTAAAAGTCTTTTGAAGAATTCAAAGAACAGAAAAACAAAAAGTCATATAAACTGCCACTTAATGTTCAGGAACCCAGAAATATTTGATATCTAATAGGTGAGGTATATAGTACTACTCTATTTGCCTTTGAAGGCTCAGAAGAACAGACTGCATGTACAATAAAACCTTTTAGTTTACCTTTTAATTTAGTCCTTATGTCTTCTTATACTGTATCTTCCTTCAGGAACAGTCAGTTAACATGAAAGGATAGCCAAAGAAAGGAATTAATGCTGGCACCAGAGCTAGACAAAAAAAAATGTCAGAATAATTTTTGTTTCCATGAAAACATAAAAAAAGCATTTTATATTTAATAAAATATCAAGTAGCAAATAATTATTGCCTTGCAGGAGAAAAAAACCGAACAAACAAAAAACAAAAACCCACAGAAACCCAACCAAAAGTTCCTTAAGTTCGGTAAAAAAAACCCACCACTAAAAAATTGAGTATCAACAATAAAAAGGTATCTTTCTGAACTAGAGATAATGGGTGAATTAGTCCATGAAGGACTCTGAAGTATGCTGCTTCATTTACATTAACAGACTCAAATGCATGTTCCTTCTCTTGCCATAGTTCACAGGCATAAGAGAAGTGAATCTGAACACTGAAATGACAGCATTAGAGCTAAGGAGCAAAACTATATGGAAAGGCAAGATCTCACCAATATAAAAACACACAAGCTCTAAAAGGCTCTGCAGGATAGAAAATATTTTGAGACTTTCTTAGCAGTTCACAAGACAATTCCCAACTGCTGAAATTTTTCTTCAGGAAAAAGAACATCTGCACCCTTGTACTACAGAGTGTTTCTACTGGGAATAGATAAGATTTACAAAATAATCCATCAAAAAGAGTGAAAGATGGTGTTGTGCAATATGGAAAATATACTCCTTTCCTCTCCTCTGCTTTCCCCAGTCTCCAAGTTGTAGGATTTTAGAAGAAAACTGTTTAATAGGTACAAGAAGAACATCTGCATGGCTCCATTGAGAGAGCGGAATCTATACAGAGAAAAACCTCTGACTATTCCAGGCATAATATTTTTTTCTTTTCAGAGTGGATTTTTGTAGTGATATAGTGTCACTAAAACAAAAGTATGCTGACAGAAGCTCTGAAAAGCTGCACCACTGATCTAAGCCCAAATTTTATTAAAGTCAATGTTAAATTCTAATTAAGAACTCAGCTAAATCAGCTCTACTGAAGAAAAGGGTAAAATTTACCTTGACTGTTCCTGAGGGAAATTAAAAACAAAAGATAAAAATAAATTAAAAGGTAAAATTACAAGAATTCTGTGGATGGTTAAACACACTGGAATAGGTTGGGAAATCTCTAACCATAGAGACATTCAAAATTCTCTTAGACAAAGCCCTGAGTAACCTTTGAGCAAGCAGCTGAACTACACAATCTTCAAAGTTACCTCCCAGTAAAAATTATTTTAATAAATAACACTCTTACTACATACACCTCCACAACCAGTAAAGTCCAGGAAAACAGAAAAAACTAGATTCCTGCCTGGCATTTAAGCTGGCTTTACAAAAGTGGCTCTTGTTCTATTAGTAATAGAAGAACATGAACCAGTTATTTCCATGTGCCATTCTGGTTTCCTGCCTTGAAGTAAATTTTACTATAACGCATTATCGTTCTATCTTCAGATACCTCAAAAATTCATGTATTTGAGTCCTCCTGATTTCTGACATAAGAGCTATTCTGCAGAAAATAGTTCTTCCACATGAAAGTAAATGGCTTACAGGAGTCCATTTACACTTAGCAAATGGAAGGCAAAGGATGGGGGCAAGGGTGTTTACTGTGGGAGCTGAAAGTGGTATTAGTCAATTAAAATTTATGTTGTTACAAGAAGCAATTAAAATCTGGTAGGCTTCTTTAATTTTTAATTTATTTTATTAAATATTATCATGATAGACTACTTACTGCATGATTACTTGTCTGAAATCTGAAATCTGGAAAATGTTCATGAGAACATTTTTAAATGTTCCATCTTTATTCAGACAAAAAACCAGCAATGGAATGGTGAACTATGTGAACTTCTACAGCATGTATGCATCCAGAATTGACCATTTAAGAACACAAAGACTCTAATTCCTCATCTCAGCAACACTTATGTCCTGACCATCTTCCCACCTCTTCTTCCCACAATAAAGGGTACCAAATACTGTGTAAGGTTTCCCTTTTCTAATGTCAAGGTAGAAACACAGGTTATACAGAATGCCAGATACAATCACCCTTTCAATCTCAAAAAACTTATGCTGCCAATTGATAACTTTTTTGACTAAATCATGACAGAAATTTCATTTAAAAGCTTTAGAAACCCTTTACTTCTTGTAGCTTCTGAATAGACTCACTGCTTGGATAAAGGAAAGCTATTTCATTAAAAACACTTATAAGTAATGCACTACTTACTTCAATCCAACATGCCATTATAAATAATTGTCTATTCCACTAAAATATTAAGATGTATTTTCAACAGTACTATGGCTGTGATTAGTGCAACAGACGCACCAAAATATTGATGTGATAAAAGTCAGGCCAATCCAGATACCTTATGTTAGGTACCTGTAAGAACTCTTTTTTTTTTATCCAAAAGCAAAACAAACATATAAATATATCACACAGTAAAGTGACTTTTGTATGTATTGCTCTTCTGCCATTAATATGGCTACTTTTAGAAAAGTCAGGCACTAAAAAGACAATCTTGGCAAAGTGTACTTCAAACATGCTTCCAGATACACTGAAGGCCAAAGGACAATGCATTTACTGTGACTTACTGAGCTTGAAAGGGTGAGTTGTTCTTTAAAAAGGTTTCAAGAAACAATTCCATATATTTTAATTAGATTCATATCAGAAATCACAGAAGAATTAACCTTGGTAAGTGATATTTTATCCAGCTTAGCCATAGAGGACAAGTGAAAATTAAGAATCCCAATATTTATAGCATAATTTTTTCAGAGTACCTTTGTTTTGTATTGACAAATGAAAACCTTATACCAGCAGTCAAATACATTTTTCATTTAACATCAGAAACATACAGATTATACGTACATACTGTATAAGTGTATCAGCAAGAAAAGTAAGTAAAAATCAGCGGTTATAAAACTACAAAAGGTAAGTAGAGAAAAAAAACAGGCTGAGTAAGCTCTACAGTAAACAAATATTTCTATTTAATGTGATGTTAGAAGGTGTTCTATCTAAAAGATCTTTTAATATACAAACTGCTTCCTAAGGACACAACTTGTGTTATACTTACAGAATTTTAACAATCTCTTCAATATAAGACAATAAAAGAAAATCCAATTAATATATTGGCAAATAATACCGTTTTCCATTTCACAAAGCATCAATTTACGCAGGAAAATGAGCAGATATCTGATATAAAATACCATATTTTCCCCTCCACACAAAAACTTTTCTAACTTCCAATACTTTCTTTTAAGAGAAGAAAATAAGATTATGAGCTTTGGAAACCATATTAATTCAGCTTGTCCTTTTCTCTGTTCACATTTAGAGTAAATTTCCAACCATTTTAAAGATGCAATCTTTAGCATATTGCATAATAAAAATTTTAGAATCTGTATGCATAATAATAATAAAAAAAAGGCAGCTAACTCATGGATAGATAGACATAGATGCTCTCTTAGCTATTGCTGCTATTTGTTTAAAAGCTGATGAAAATCTAGTGAGAATTCTTTGTTATTAGGTCAATTAAACAGCAACAGAACTATCTCTACAGAAGTCTGAAATCCATGTAATTGCTTTCTCCATTTCTACTTCTCTCACTACCAGCTCTATACAGATCAAACTCTGAATAAAAAGCAGAAGTCTCACAAGACTTTACACACAGACACCAACAGAATGTTTAATTGTCATTCTCAGTCCCAGTAAAACAGGTTTAGATCTTAGCACAACACAGTCAGTAAGGGCCCAATCCTAACAAAATTATTTGACGAAACATGGAGAACTCTAGAAATAAAACAGAAATAAAGTATATGTCAAGATAGAAGACTAACACGGTTTCATAAACCTAAACCAGAACTGAAATAGCAAACAATGTTGCTGTGTTCTTTCCACACAAAAACGGGTGCTCTTCCATGTGGACCCAAAACCTGAAATTAGTTGACAGCAGCAGGGAATAAAGGAACTACCTAACAACAACCTCAATAAGAAAGACCATCAGCTTTATACAATAGACCATATTTATATTTTATATTTATAGAAATTTAAAAATATGGTTTCAAAGCTTCAAAGAGTACAATCATGCAGTTAAAGTACCTTAGGTAATCATAAACACAATGCAAAAGCCAAAAGTTTTAAGAACTGGTGATGCTGCGAGCCAAGATATTGACAAGAGTAAGTACTGTTGTCTAAGCAAAGGAAACAGATGTCTTTTCATTTCTTGAAAAACCCCCAGGAATTTAAGAACAAATTAAGTGTCATCAAATTACAGCAAGAACAAAGCATATAACAGGAGATATTTGAGGGAAAGAACAGTTTATGAAGACAGAGTATTACCGCTTTCAAAGTCTGCAGGCATACCAGGCTAGTATAGAACTGCACCACTAACTACTGTTTTGAATTATTTTGAATAATTTTGAACCTAATAATAAAACTATTAATCTAGGTGATCTATTCTATGCATCCTCTTAAACCCAGAAATTTCTGTGGCAAGACTTAACAAAGTTTCAGTTATTACATACAAGTAATCCTTGCAAAAAAAAAAAAAAAAAAAAAAAAATTTGCATTCAAATTTGGAATCGTTACTAAATGATAGACATTGGAAAGAAAGTGATGAGTTAAATTTCATCCAGATGTAAAGACAGCAGTTGCTGACAATTCACAAAGTGTTACAGTGAATTATCATGGTTGAATAAATCTCACAGTTTAGATAAGCACATTTATTGCTTCAGATTCATGGAAACACAGATAAGTGTTAGAAAAATGAAACATGAAAATGTTCAAGTGTTACTTGAATGAGAAACCCAAACCACAATGTAAATAGGTAAAGATTTACAGCCTATTATTAAGCTTCTAACACTTCTAGAGTTAGAGCTTTAAATGACAACTACACTGGTCAGTGATAACTTAATTAAAGCAGGACCTTGGTAATCCTGCGTTTATTCTTTTAATTCTTAGAATCGAACTGGTTTTACTTACTGTCACATACAAAGCTCCAAAGAGGTCAAAGCACTGACACATATGAACTAGGAGAGACAGGTGAATCAGAGGCACGATAACTTACCTGAAGTCATAAAATGCATCAAAGCCAAAAAAGAATGTATGTTCACCATTACAATAGATTAGTATCTAGAATTTAAAACCATCTTTGCCATTATTTCCATTACTTAGTTGTGTGTACTAAGGATCCCAAAGTAGTAGCACTTCAGACATGCAGGATATGAGTACACACTGAAAACACAGACAAGCCACCACAAATTCAGGAATATTTCACAATTTTTATATGTAGGGTGTACTTCCAAAACAGGGGTATGAGACAGGCAGTGTGTGCAAAGTTTGATAAGGTAAAAACTAATATTTCACAAACAGTGCTTTTCGTACACAATATTTCTTCTTTCTGTCACTCCACAGAAAAGTGTCATAAATTTAACACTGCAAGGCAGCAATGAAAAATTTCAGATTTTTATAAAAAGCATTTTATTGAGATTATTTATGTATTGTCAAATCTATTTCTGAATAACAAAGTTCAGAGATGAAATCCTGTCATATTATGACATCAATATTCTGATTAATTCCTGAGAAAACACAGATCAGTAATTAATTTCAAACCATCATTTTTTGCTGCTCCAATGAAGATATGATAAAAAGAGAGCTTAAAATAAGTATTTTCTTTAAGATGTAATACAGTTTTCTTTAACTAGTGATGGACAAAACTGAAAATAGCTCAATGGGCTGTGAGTTATAGAATAAAAAACCTTCCTGGTCATTGCAAGTTTTGTAGATTCCATCTAAAGAAATTACTTTAAAGGTGGTAAATAACAAGGAGTGATTAGCAACTAGCCAAGGTAATTTTTACTTTCCTAATAGGCAAAGAGAGTTTATTCTTCTGAGATCTGATGAACATTTGCTAACTTGTGAGTTTGAAGAAGCAAATAAATGAATCCTTTAAAGGCAGCAGTAGAAGGATATAAAAGTAATTTAGGCAACAGTCAATGGTAACTATTTAGTAAAGCTGATAAAGAGTTTAAATTGAAGGAGCACAGAGATAAAGGACAAAGCATTCTGTAAGTTTAGCGGAAGAGTTACGGACATGACAGAAAACGGTACAAAGCACATGAACATACTTGGTATCTACTTTTCAAAAAAAATTATTGGGAAAGGAAGGTAACAGGCTACAATCCTCAAAGGTTTGTGTAAAAAAAGCTTTTTGTAGCCTAAAAGAAGGATTATAGCCTTGTTTTCCATTGTGTGAGGAAGCACATTCCTACAAAAAGACACAATATTGATATTTATCTTCAGGCAGTGGGAATTGTACGGTGTGGAACAACTTCTACCACATTCACTACAGCTAGGAGCTGCAGAAAGAGAAGTATGAACAACACAACCATCCATTTCATTGCCCAAATCAGAGATGGTGGCATCCTCTAAAGATCTGAAATTCCAAAACAGACTCTGCTTGCAACTAGATTTAAGACTCTGAAGACTTTCATACAGACCTATGGAACTGCAATTATTTGCAATTGTAGGTTCACTGTAGTAAGTGACTATCTACACATCGTTTCCCCTCAAAATATAATTAAAATAACCAACTCACCACTTGTCCATTCTGAGGATTTTTATGTGCATATGGTGGTCCACGGATGTGATTCCACATCTGACCAGATGTCATAGCAAACACAACACACTAAAAAAAAAATAGAAAAATAATGTATTCATTAATTTACTGTGAGGGACTGAACAGAAAACTGTTCTGCTGGTTATTCTTGCTTTAGATATGCAATTTTTTTTCACTAACTAGACACAGTGTCTCCTCTTTTTGAATTTTAGGACAGTATCTTAGTGTTGCTTTCATGAAGTTCCTAATGACTTCTACTATTCTGAAAATGAATTAGCTCAAGCCAGATTTCCCAAATCTCATTTGAAATAATCCTAAATTTATGTGCCACGTTTACACATCTACATGACAAGTACTTGCAGGAGAGGGCATTCATTGCAAATGTTCTCAAAACTTACTAGTTTTGAGATTTATACAACGTTCCATGAAAATATTTCTGCCTCTAAAACCTACACAAATATTTATCTTACCTTTTTGCTTTCACATGTCTAAAATTATATACAAAGTAATAGAAAAAATCCAGTTATTAAAAAAAAAAATCTGTCCTATTTTATGAAATTCTCATGGCGTATCCTATATGAACTATTTATTTTAGCTACAACAAACAGCAATGGTTGATTTGTTGGAAAGGTTGAAAATTCCCTACAGAAAAAAGTGTGAAGGTAGTTTAGGGATGCATGACAACTGTAAAAACAGACCTTAATTCTGTAGAAGTTCATACTGTAGAATATACATGACAAACAGTAGTCATACCAAGAGCCATTAAGACTATTTGAAAGAGGAAAATATAATATTTTTGATTGCCAAGTGTAATAGGAAACATGTATCATCTAAATACGTCTTTTGTTTTATCAGTACAGATAATCCTTACAAAAGCTACATTTTAAGTACAGTTACATACATACTCATCTTTACTGTATTCCCAATAGCATCATAAAGTCATAGAGATATAGGCAGATAGAACATGAATGCAAAAACTTGTACCATAGTGACTAACCAAACCAGGGTTTACTAAATCCTTTAGAGTGTTTTCTTTAAAGAATGTTTTATAACATGCTGTGAAGTAAATACAAGATAGTGTAGCTCTGTGTCCCTGTAAGTACAGCATTGCCACCTCTAGAAATATGAACAAGGCCTTACTACAGAATCTTGTCAAGCTTTATTCAAGTCTGTCTTGGCTTTCCTGGCTTTGGGTTTTAATTTGTGGTTTGGGTGGGATGTTTTGTTTGGTTGTGTTTTTTTGCTGTTGTTTGGTAGCTGAGGGAGGTCTACCTATTTAGCCAAAACAGCATTTTTTCCAAAGACCAGGTGCCCATTCTAGTTCACATTATATTGGCATATTATTTTTTCCCCCTATTCTGGTTAGAACGAAATAGACAGGACCAACACATTGATGTAGTACAGTCGTGATGAGATGACAGAAGAGACAGACGAAGTGTAAACATAGGCTACGATGTGTCAGTATGGAATGACAAGAAAGGATGCACAGGATTACACTGGAGATCCCAAGCCTATAAATATTACAGTATTGAATAAAGAAACACAGACATGGAAGCTTGTCAAAAACAGTTTTAGTGCTAACAAAGAAAACAAAAGATAAGCATCCAACATATTTAAGACCACTTCGATCTACCCGGTAAATTCTGATGTAAAACATTGTTGCAGACTGGTGAAGAAGCATAAAGCATGAAATAGCCCCAAGTGGACCCTAAACCAAGGAGGAAGAAAGCAGCAGCATCATACTCCTCTCAGCAGACCATGGAAGGCTGACAACTTAGCATAATACCTCATCCAGGTATTCCCAGGTCCAGAGAGAAGAAGTAGAAAAGCAACCATGACATAAGAGGAAGACAAAGATACCAACAAGTGCATGCAAAATGATTTAATTGGGGTGTTATCGAGACTTCTGTTGTAAGAGAAAGATACATTTTCAGATATGATTTAACTACAACTTTCTTGTAGTGTCACCATTTTAATTACAATAAGAACAGGTTCTTAGTTTTAATATAAAATGTGTTTCATTTTCCTTTTAACAGGATTTTGAATGCATAATTAATATTTCAGATGAAGACATACTGGTAGTGATTGCTAGCAAATGGATTGTGTTTTAATTAATAACACACAACAAAATTAAAAGAGTATACAGTGACATTACTGGGAGAAGAGTAACAGAGTTATTTCTATACCTTGCAGATTGTTTTAGCAGAGAAATTCATACTGTAATTCTGGGGATGAATCACATAATAGCTTATGTGAAAGCACAAAAGTGTAGAAATTGAAAATATGGGTAACAAAAGTGAGCTAAAAGATATGTAAAAAGGCAAAAAATTAGCTGAAAAGTCAAACATTGAATGATAACCGATGCATAGAACACACAAACTATGCCTCTCTGAAAATGTGCTTTCCATGAGAAGAAATTCTTTCACATTTTTAAATTACTGTTTGTAATTTATATTCTCTAGGGTCAAATCTGTTTCCATATGGAAAGATCAAAAAAACTCTACCCCATTTTATATATAATTGTATATTTTATAAATGATAAATCTCCCAAATTACTGAAGATCTTTAATTCTTTAAATACCACACTGTGAGACAGTATAATATCTAACAAAAAAGTAACTAGGTGACACAATAGTGGGGAGAACAAAATGTCAAGTATAAACATAACTGAAGAGCAAGGACTCAACAATATGGTTATTTAAACTGAAGGTATCTTTCATATTCTTTCGGTTCAGACTGTTAGTGACCAAAAAAAACTAATTTGGTCTACTACACACTGGATCTGCTATTATTTCCTTCCATCATGTTCCTTTTATGGTGCTTTTCAAAATTACTTTTTCAGCAGCCAAAACCCATTTGCCAGCTTTTCCCTTGTCCTTTTCCAATCTTCATCTATTTTAAGTATACTAAGAACAGAGCATTTTCATCATATTCCATATGCAAGAATTTAGTATGCTACATATAGTAGTGCTTGGCATTAAAGCTCATTTTGCTCTGCTCTATATTCTCCGATTACAATCATCTGTGTAAAAAAAAACAACATAGGAAAATACAGACTCCTACTGTTTGTAAAATACACACCATTATTTGTAGAACAAATGCATGCATCTGTAATTCATCACGCTCTTACACAATGTTTACCATTCCAAATGGCATAGTTCCCATAGGATGCCATGCTTTGGGATCCAAAGGTTTCCAAACTAACCTCTACTGTGAGTTGATTTTTCCCAGTGAGAAACTTTGCCAAATTAATTCCTACAAATCAACTTGTTAATGAGTTTATATTTACTCTCATATGCAGAGAGATGGTGCCCTTCTGCAGTTTTCTTGGATCATGTGAAAGTTCAAAGGATGAAAACTGGAGTAAAGGAGAAGATTCAAGTTAAGCACTTATCTCTGATCACAATGCCACTTTTCCACAGTAGAGTCTGTATTTCAGCAGTTCTACAGAGAGGAATACTACAGACACACCTTTGATCCATCTGCTCCTTTCTCCTTGTCAGACTCCAAGAAAAGCACTAACTGCTGCATGCCACCTGATTTATCAATGGAGTTCAGGGGTTTTTTTAAGGTTTAAGCTATTTTAAGAGATTCCAGATTTAGATAGCTTTTTTTCCATCTAAATGATAAAAGCAAGAAGAGTATTTAGCTCTGTAGCCAAATACTGGTGTACTGGCTAGTATATTAGAAAGGAAAAGAACAATGATTTGCTACAAAATAGTATGGTTGTAGCAAAGATCAAATGCCCACAGGATTTCTTCAGTGGCAACTCAGTCTACCCTTATTACCAGTCCTAGGTTAGTACACTCTATGTGTAGATGGATCTGCTGCAGGACCTTGTTGACAAATTACAAGTGATGCTTCTTTGATGGTTTCCATTCTTAGTTTCATTAAGCTGAAATGCACCTATGGTGTGTAAATCACAAGGTTTCTAAGAATAGATACAAGATAAATTAAGCACCAAGAGCTATGAGCAAAACACAACTTCACAGGTACATAAGCAGAATTTCTCAATTTTTCTTTGTCTCACAAAATTTGCAAATTATTTATTTGGGTTTAATACATCTTCTCAAAGGCCTACATTACACTGTCTGCTAGTTCATAAAACAAAACTGCTAGAGACTTAAAAAGTCATTTAGTATGCATTTTGAAGAGAAGCCTCCTATTAGCAGATACTCTAAAAAGCCAATAATTAGATTTCTTTGCATGTTTAGACCCAAGAACATGGAAAACACTTTGTAATGTAAGAAAGATAATGAAGTTTTAGATTCATTTATGAATATAGTTAAATTCAAGCACAGGTTCAATAAAAAGTAGACACATGACAGCTAGTTCTACACTTTATTTCTATATTGTTCTGCATATGTAAATTCTAACCATTTCAGAATTACTGTTTTAAAGAAATTTAATACTTTCTTATTCAGTTTAGCCTTCTTTTACACTCATGCTATGAGATCTATACTACATTTCTAAATCCATCACTTATCAGACTCTCCAATAAGAGATACACAATTAAAGGACAGAGCACAACACAGAAGCAAAGACAATGGATTTCTGTATCTTTAAATGTGCATCTCTAAAACCTCTAACTATAGGAAGAAAAGGAAATTAACAATCAGAATTTATTGATGTTCTTTTGAGATGCTTACCTAGTCACACAGAGAAACCTTAGTTTTTCTGTGTATCTTTGAATAAAGCACATTAATTTTTTTTATCCTCATTTCTAGAAAGGGGTGAAAAAGTCACTAATAGCTACAAGAGCCTCCAGGCTCCTTTGGACCAATAACTGCTGATGAACGTACAAACTGGTCTAAGTATTGGGGAGTGCATCCACACAGTACACATTTCTCATACCCATTAACTGTTATGAGAACAGTAAGCACACACTTTGTCTCCAAATTCATATGTGACCTGTTAATAGGGTTAACTCCTAGGCAGCTGCCTTCTAATCTCAGTGCAGATTTTGTCCTCCCTGATTCCACAGGTATATACGCAAATCTGATATATATACGTAAAGTAAAACTGAAAATTATATGCAGAAAACAACAGCCTGGTAAAGAAAACACTGTCAAAAGACAGTCTAGCCAACAGAACAGAAACTCTCAGCACACTTACTGTTGTCTAAAATGAAGCAATTCCTTATCTAAACTGTTAGAACCTTGTCTAGTTTATAGCATCTGACCTTTTCTTCTCTCTGCTTAAGAAATTAAGAGTCCTGAAGAGTCTGAATTGCTTCTTGTTATCAGCATAAAAAAACAGGAGACTGCGAATATCTAAGGACTGAAGTCCTTCCTCATCTTTGTGTTGGCATGTCAGAGGGAAAAATACCCATAGATGAATAGCAGAATTTGAATTAAAGCCCAAGATAATATAGGGGATAAATTTTACATGTGATTTCAAAAGACATCTTTTGGGATATTATGTACTGGGACTCAGTCATCCTGGTTTGCCATCCTAAAAGTCTTCTGGGTAATGTTGCAAGTGAAAATGCCTAAGGCATACAAGATACTACCAGAGCCTGCAGTGCTTCAATGAGGGGATGAAACCACAAATACTGCAATTGTGCAATCCAATGCTGAGGGCAAAACCAATTCAGTGGTCCCGTGTGAACTGGCATTGGAATCAATGTGTGAGATGAAACGTGTGGTCTTGATTCTGCAAGTCTATCAGAAGTCTCATTAAAAACTTCATTCCTAAATATTCTTCTAAAACACTACTGGAAATATTTTCGACATGATACAACATTTTTATATCAATGGAGTTATCAAATTAACATTTCTGGGATCCTCTGTCAAAAAAGCACAGACTCTTTACGCTGAGAATTATCTTCTAATTTTTAGCAGCATATAATTGAATCAGACAGAGTGACACCATCCATTTTTTGTTTAAATAAAAAGTACACAAGTTTTTTTTCTTTTTTTTTTTTTTTTTTTTTTTAAGATTTGGGAACATAAAAACTGTTCAAAACAGAGATGCTCTAAAAAAACAAGAAGAGAGTCCTCTGTTTGCAGTGATACAGTTTTCAGTCACTGAATGCTATAATCCCTATGAAAAAGTTTCAGTTAAAATTAAAAAATATTATTTTCAGTATGCTTCATGAATACTAGCTACCTAGCAGTACATCTGAAAAGCATTTGAATCCCAAACCTACAGCTTTTAGAAAAGTGCGTTTGTGCTTCTCAGCTCTATACCATCTGAAAAAACAACTGCCACTAAGAAACGAAATAATTGCCAATACTTCTGTTGAAAACATGGGCTTTCTCTAGCTTTTATACATCTTGCCAGGATTTCTCTGTTTAATTTGGTTTTGAAAGTTCAAAAAGGAAAATATATTCATGAAGAACATAATGATTTAGAATTAAATATTTATTACTTATTTATACCCTTTATAACAAGAATTTTCCTAGGCATTACTATCTTTCCTTAACTGTACTCCATCTTATCAATTTTTCCTTTTAATGAGATTTTATCAAGAAAGAAGCTCTAAGTTTTACTGGTAGAAGAAAAAGCACTATGTAAGAGAATCATAACTACACAATATTGAATAGAATGATTATCTTAGTGACTGCCCATTTTCTTCTATGAATCATAACAAATTTTAGTCATTAACTAAGGTCATCTGTCCAAAAGCCTACAATCTGGAATTCCTACTGATTCCACCAAAAAGAAGTTATAAAATTAACTTATATGTCTGTGCAGGTCTGAATAAAACCAAAAGGACTTCTGGTAACTGTATGATCTTTGCTAAACCATCACTTTACAGGGTATGGGCCTTTTATATTGTGAAGTCAGAACAATGACAATTAAAATAGAGCAGCATTGGCTCAATGCCATGATTAATTACAATATACTTTCAGATATAAGACCATTTTTTAAAACATCCTCTAAGTGCTAATTAGTTTTAAACTAAACAGAATTTTACAGGAAAAAGTATTAGCAACAATATATGGCATTAATGCCACTTTAGTTACTTGCTTGTCAATACAATAGGTAAGAATGATGATTGCTGAATGACATTTATACATTTCTTAAAATATTTGATTATATTTGGAACTGTCCTCAGGAGTTCAGTTGCACGTCATTATAGGTTTTCTATACAGCAATTTACAGTTATGTTCAGATGGAAACTGTTGAGCTTCTGCTAAAGAGAACAGCAAACATTCTAAGAAAAGTGATGCGTTCATTTTCTCAATTTAATTAGGAATTTAATTACTTCTTCAACTATTTATTGCAGCTTGTAGTAGAATGGTTCTACAATTTGAAGAACTCATTTTTAAATTTGCAAGACAAAAAAAAAAACAATTCCACAAAACATTCAAACAAACTTTTCATCTGAAAAGTCTGAGGTATGAAATTAAGATGAAATTGCTGTCTCCAGAGAACAGTGCATGGTTAAACAAAGGAAATACCTTTGATTACATATCTTTATTAGATTTTTGACACAAGTATCTATTTTTGTGTGATAATTATTTTTTCAGTCAGTTTATTGCTAAGGATTACAAATCAAAACACAAGTTAGACTGATATATATCAAATGTGAGATTTATGGTGGTTGAGCATCTTTAGAAACTATTACCATTGAAAAATTATGGTAACCTAGAAAAATATATGGAACTAAATATGAAAGACTTTGTGAGAGAAATGTCAAAACTCTGTGCCAGCTCTCACGATATTCCAAATGACATCCTGGAACAGAGAAGACATTCTGATCCTGGCTCTCTAGATCAAAAGGAAACTTCATTCTACTTGAAATCTAGTCTTAGTGGTGGTTTGTTTGAAAACTTGTTCTGTACTCCTTCCTCAATGTATGGTGTAAATTAACAAACTACTTAAATAAGGTTTTCTTACACTAGGAGGAAAAGCTATGACAGCACATGAGATAAAACAGCATTATCAGTAGCCATTATTCAAGATTAATGCCAAATATGAAATAACTCTGAACAAAGAGCTTTCCTTAAGATCTTATTAATAATCTACATATAAAAATACATATACATATTTATATATATTTATAACTGTAAAAATACATATAAAAATTAGAACTCACCAGATACTAGGTAATTTTATCTTTGACCTTTATGAAATAAAGGCTGTCAAAGGCCCATCAGCTGACAGTACCACAAAAAGAAGATATCTTCTCACATTGTTAAATCAGAGCAGAATAGCAAACAAGTAATATAATATTGAAAAAGGAAAGCCAGTTTTAGGATAACCTAAGTCTAGCAGAACTGAAACACACAGAACTATAAAACAGCCCAGGTTTAAAGAGACCTCACAAGACCACCTGGTGCAAGCTTTCTTGGGAAATGGAGCCTAGATGAGAAATAAAATATGAATGCTGATGTACAAACAAAACTCATATTCCATCTACAATCCTAGCCATGTCCTTTCAAGAAAGGTTAATTCATAATGATACAAGTTGAGAAAAAGTCTTTAAAATGATCAAGGGAATAAATAGTCATTTAAATAGCAAAAAAATAAAAGCTTTGTTTATATTGTAAAAAACACATAGATGCATTTCTAAAAAGTACTGTTCTCCATTAATATAACTACTAGTGTAGTAAAATATTGGATTGTACTCAATAATTACAGACACTATTCTAGTGTTGAAACCTATGCTTCTGATGCCATGTCCCTGAAAACTAATGACGCTGCTCTTCAGGTTTTCCCTCTTCTGTCAGTCACAGTGATGACAGAGAAATGAGTGCTTATTGATACACTATAAAAACACCTACCACCCCTGAATACTATTTGCTGTTTAAAACTGAGACAGCTGACTAAGTTGCACATCCCACATTTTTCATCAGTCAACTCAGTTATTTGAAAACTACCATGCAAATAAACATACTGCAATTCACTATTAAGCAAATTAAAGTTTCATTCATTATTTATGGTTCTGAGGATTTAGTCGACAAATATTACAGACAGACTTGGCTAGATCCAGTCTTTCCTCAGAGCTAACACTATTCTCATTTAGGTTAACAGCAGAATGTTAAGGTCAGTACTACTGAAACCAGTTTTGGAAACAACTCCCTCTTTTTATTTGTTTCTGTCTTACAAACATATAAGCCTTTGTTTTTTTCCTCAACCTTTCATTACTCTAAGGTGGTAGTCTGACATTATATCTACACTAAATCAACTGATCGACATTTTGGATTTTATCAAAAAAGGGCAAGTTGAACCATAACCGTAAACATCAGTAACAATTATTAGAAAAATTTTCAAATTAAAGTTCAAACAAAAAAAAAAAATGCAGCTATCAGAGAATTTGCTAATTTTCAGTGAGTCTCTCATAGTAACTAATACTCACTTCTTATGAGAATTAGACCCAAAATCTGGATTGTGACTCTTTTTCTGACAGCATCATTCTGAAAAATGTACTAATGCAATGGTTATAAATTTACCATGTAAATAATGAGAATGTGAGGAGAAGCAAGTGACCTTTTTGTTCACTGTTGGAGAAGAATATGTAAACAAGTAACCGCCCTAACCATATCCTTGTATTCTCTAACCATATCTTTGTATTCTGCCTTGCTTGCAAAACTGCAAAGAACAAAAACTGCTATGCTTGCGTGATAACAGACGTTTGTAGATATTACAGCACCAAGGTTACGGAGAGGACACTGAAGAAGACTGTCGTGAGCCTTCGTCAGCGACCACCAAGAGGCAGAAATAAGACCCCCTAGCAACAGGCGGAGCAAGCACAAAAGTAACCGGAAGGATGACTCGACAGGAAGATGAGAGACTTAAAAGGGGGATCTGAGCCACGAGCGGCGCGGCAGTTGGTGGAGCGGTGACTCCCCTGTCGCCCAGCGCTGCAACTTTGCTTTCTCTTTTAATAAATTGGCTATATAATTGACCTAAATAGCCCGTTGTGCTCATTTATAACAGAGAACATATATGATAAAATAAGAAATTAATAAAAAACATATTAGTAAGGAAAATCTGCATACCAGAGCTGCCATGGCCCAGCCAGTTTTGTTATAGATGAACTCAAGATTATTTCTTCGCAGATATAACAAGCCACCGACAAGAGATACCAGAAGAGCCAGTGCAATTGTACCAGAATAGTTAGGAGGCCTGAACACTCTAATCTGGAAGGAAAAATGCAAACACAGATTATAATAAATGCTTACATACAGATCATCTTCCATGTAAACATAATGGAGCACCTGAAATCTGGTTTCAGAGTCAGCAAGACTAGCCCCTAAATGTAATTTAAAAAGAAAAAAATAGTAGTGTCTTTAATAAGTACATACTATGAAAAATGTTCATGTTTAATTTTGAACTGTGCAACTCTGAAACATTATTTCTTCAACAGATTTTCAGGTTGTGTCTGAACCTTCAAATTGAAGTGTTTTGTATATAGCTTTGTAAAGCACATTTTCTTTATTAACAACTAATTATTACTGCTTGGTTTTATCCAGAATTAGACTACATAAAATTTAACAAAGCAAGAATGGAATATAATCTGCAGACTGCCGAAGTTCTTACAAGTACCAAAAATGTTATTTTTTGTGTCGTAAAACAGTCACTTGACAAAGAAAGTTATTAAGTAAAAATGGAATTTATCATCAACCTGTCTCAAAACACAAAGACACATCTGCCTTCAACTTTTAAAATTGCTGAAAGACTTACATGAACATCTGTTCTGTCAGCTATCCATTTAGCTAGCTGTTCAGCTGCAAATCCGATGCGCTGCAGGTCAAATGTGTCAGCTCTTTTGGGTTTACCCTTTGGAGGAAAATGCATGAAAGTCGGAGCAGAGTTCATATTCAGCTACAAAACCAGGAAAAACAGCAGGAAAAAATTAGCAACTCTATCCTCAAAATATAAACCCACAATATCCTCAATAACACAAATCTAATTAGCATAAAAATATCACTTGCCTCCATACATTACATTTTTTGAAATATCCTCATATACAGTCCTCCAAAATGAGTGTTCAGAATATTCCTTCCAGTAGATTTTTCAGGATGTTTAATTATTTAGAATGTTTCTCCCACAAGCTTTTCTATACAAGAGTATCTTGTATAGAAAGCTCTCACATACTGTAAGATCTTTCCTGTGATTGGTAAAACTTAGACCCTGCACCCAACCAATCTATTAAAGTATATTAGGTTATAATTTTAAGGGAGCAAAGTAGCTTGACATTGTTTGGCTACTAGAGACTAGTGACTAGGCATTTTTTTTATCCAAAAACGACTAGGTAACTAGCTTAAACTACTTAACTTGCCCTAGAAATTACTGTTAATATGTTGATGCCACTGAAACTATTAACAGTATATATATAAAAAATCTTCAAAAGTAATAAACGCATCTACATACACATTTGCTACTTGAAATTTTGACTTCAGCTTTGCAAGATGATATAGGAAAATGTAATTTCATTATATGAAATTCCTCTGTATTTAGGCCATCTCAGAAATCATGCAATAAAGCACTTGAAAAAATTAAAATTAACATAAACAAAACCAGGGGTAATACTTAAATTGATGCAATATGGAGCTCTTTAAATAAAGAGGTAAGATTATTTAATTCCCAAAAAATTTATTTCTCACCACAGTAGCAAAACTTTATATTGAATCAAGTACAGAACTGAATTTATCAATAGAAATCACCAACTATTAAAATATTTTTTATCTCAGAAAAAAGACAGACCTCTTCTTTACTGAAATGATTTGGAAATAAAAAATATTCCAAGAAAGACTAAGACACATGTTGTGAAATAGTTAAATAAAATATTCTATAAGATACAGAAACATTCAGACATTGTATAGAGTTTGGAGGCAGCTGATCTGGAACTGCTTTATCATTTCTAAATAAACGTGGCAAAAGCTGTAAAAATCAAAATCACATTACTTTTTGTGGTGTTTTGCTGTGGCATCAGTATTACTGACTACACACAAAAATGTAAAATCAGAACTGCATTTCCTTCAAATCCACCTTAAAATAGTCACTAGTATAACTTATTTTTAACACTCTGTCTCTTAAAAGAACCCCTTACATATTTATGCTTAATTTTGTCTATATGTAAATATGACTTTAAATGCATACCATTTGAAATAAACTGAACTTGTGCCCTGTTACACAAAGAATAAGTTGAACTGGACTCTTCTAATGTGTTGATTTGCTTAAGGCAAAAGCAAACTAATATTTTGTATTATTAGCAAAATATTTTGTATTATTAACAAAATATTTTGTATTATTATAATCATGCAGGTTACAACATATACAAAGTTCTACAATCTATACAATCTATAGGTTATTCAGCCTTTAATGTTTATAGCAAAAAAATCTTTAATTTTAAAGCAAAATATTAAGCCACTAATAAACATTTTTTACACAATGCATTCTAATATTTCAACTGGAAGTAAAAATATTTATTAAACACACTATTTAAACTTTTTAAAGCAACTATTTTAAAAAGACATATTAATCTTTTCCCTTGAATATTTTAAGTCACACACTTCACCAAAAGGTATTTAAAATATACAGATAGCTTAAAAGCTTTTCACTCCTCCTAATCTGCATTTTTAGCTTCAATCAATGGATAAATATCAAACATAAGCAAGTCAGTATTTAGTATTCATTTTCAAGGGATGCATTTTTCTTTAACTTCACATTTTCAGAGCAGACCATAAACTATTCTCCAAATTTCACTCTTCATAGCCAACAAATAAAATATAAAATGGTCTCTTCTCTTTTCCCTGAAAAACTTACAAACTAAATATTATAGAAGCTGAAGAATACTGTATTACATAAAAGCAATTAAAAGCTTCTTTTACTAAAGAACTCTTTTTTCCCTGAAGAGAAAATAAACAAAATCTTTAAATGAAAATTTTACTTACAATGTGTTTAATTTTAAAACTTGGCTTAAACGATTGCTTAGAAAAAAAAGTTGCTCATATTATATATATATATATATATATATATACACACACATATACATATATATATACACATATACATATATATACACATATACATATATATATATGCAACTTATATAATAATATGCAACTTATATATACATATAATGCAATCTATAAACAAAGATTAGAAAGACAATAAACTACACTTGGAAAATACTAGAAGTGATTATTCACTGATGGCACAGACACTGCTGTGTTTTCAGTCATGAGGAAATTGTACACAAAACAGGGGTACACACCTACATACAGGAAAAAAATTATCTTGTATTATTTGACAAATTGGCATGTAGTTGTAAAAATTGCCAATACTCTACAGTATTCAACATTTACCTGCTGAAAAACATCTGCCCCTTCGTCATAATCCACTATTGTGAAAAACAGTTTGTTGGAAAAAGCAGATGAATAGCGCCATGAATTAGCCAGCACTTGATATTCCTCATTAGCTTGCCTGTTAAGGAAAAGAAACAAATGTATATCTATATGCCATTCACTTGCAAAAAATACCATATAATCAGCTGCAATGGTTAGATGAATTACATTTGCAGTATCATTCTCAACATCTATATAATCAATTAAAAAGTTTCTGCTCATTATGCAACTTTTGCTTGAAACTTGTCATCTCCAACATTAGAAATGTAGAAGGTTAAACTATACAAGAGAAATCCCAAGATGATATTAAAAAAAATGGATATTTGCCATATTTAAAAGTCTCAGTAAATAGGACTGGTCTGAGTGGCCAGCATCAAATAAATCTGCTAACAGATCCTTGCAAGAATATGCTTATGTGGCCCTTGAGTGTGCTATCAGGATATACTTGCTAGAAACAGCTATACATAAGGAATTCTGAAACTAGGGGACAAATAACACAACTGTGAAAGCAGTATGTTCCTAAAATAGCAGAGCCATAGAAGGAAAAACAAAGAAACTGCTAAGCACTGGGGAAATCACACTAACTGAATAAAAAGCAGGCTTATAAGCAGTACAATAAACTACATATTGTTTCTCTACAAGTTGTTTTAAATGTGGTAATTTTGTACAATATATAATCTTTTCTATCAGCACTAGAAGGTGATTTGCTACTAAATATCCTCAAAAAAATAACAAAAACAAACAAAAGCAACAACCAAAAACCAACCAACCAAAAAACCCACCAAAAACCTACAGAGAACACAAACCGAAACAAACAACTTTGCCCTGACTTCACTAAGAGGAAGGGAAAGACAAAGGGAATTCTAGGAGAATAATACTAGCAGAGACATGCTCTAAACACACAGTGCCATAAAACCACTGGTCATTAAACAGGACAAATCTGTACCAAGAAAAAATTCATGGGAAAACAAAAAAAAGAAGGAATGCTTGCAATACTTTCTGATTTAGACAGATTCCTTTGGTAATTTCTGTATTACTGCATATTACACATCCACTGTAGAATCCAAACCAGGGTTTTACCACTTGACAACTCATCTCTGCATATGGTAAGACACAGGAGTAGTGTAAATATATGTGTTCTACAGCTTTTCTTAAAACAGTGTTTCTAGAAAAACAGTTCAATGTGTTTCATGGCGCAGAACACTATTTAAAAGCTGTAAATGCAAAAATCTGCTGCAAGAGAACCCCTGTACTAAACATATATAAGACAGAGCAAAGAAGGGGAAGAACATTACAGGATCACAGATATCTTAAGACCTTCCCCATTTTTCCATAATCAAGATCAACTTTAGACATGAAATATATTACATATAAACTCCAGCACAGTGGTGTAGTATTAATAAATCTACTGTACATGAAAAAAAAATCATAAAACACCAAGAATTAAAATGAAAATTGATGATCTCTTACTCCCACAAAGAATGCTATAACATGAAGCACAATAAAACTCAACTTTCACCCTTATTACCAGACTCAGCGAAATTTGCTACTTAAGACCCTTAATGGGAGGATTGCAATTAAAAAAAGAAAACAACTTTAGGCATTAGATTGGTTACTTCTAGAAACAGATATTACCACTAAGGAGACTAACATATTCATTGTCATCCTGAAGAGGGCAGTCAGACAACATCAAAGGAATGCTGTAAAATCTTATGCAATATCTGTAGTACACTCTTCTATTAAACCAGCTGTATTGAAGCTGAACCATTTTTATTATAAGAACAAGATGAAAATCAGTTCGTCTTGATGCCACCATTCTTCTTTATCTACCTTTCACTTGTAAACAGTATTTCTGGAAAACTCCATTTATGGCCCCACTATTTGAGAGGAATCTTGTTCCCACTGATCTCTATGTATTTTGCATCTTTAAACTATTTCGAATTAATGGGTAACATCAAAAGTAGTATTTTGCAAAAGGCTGCACTTCTTGTAACAGACTCAAAGCACAATTTCTTCCTCACACTGAAAATAGCAAACCATTCTGTGATGCAACCTCATAGAAGCTCTTGAAGGATGTGGAGAAGAGTGAAACAAGGAGCAGGAGGAATACAAAGTTAAAGGATTACCACACACACAGAACTGGAGATCATCTTACACACCACTGTATAATTTACAATTGATAAATTTCTGATGTAATAACATTAGTAACTTTTTGTAGCACTGGTTCTTTCCTTTTCAGACACAATAACAGGAAAAAGCATAAGCAGTGCACTGAAAAAAATCAGTCTTCAATTATCAATTACCACAACACAACAATATCAACTGTCAAGTTTTTATCCACCTACCTCTATAATTAGTTCATACCCATTTTATCAGCTTGATTCTAGGAAGTAATGTTAATTATGCAAGATTACTAGAATAATTATCTGAAAATCTATAAAGGCATAAAAGCAAAGAACTACACTTGGTCTGAACTCAACAGAATATAATGTTAGCACTGCTCGTTTGCTTGACGGGATTTTTGGATAGATGGAGAAGATTTCAATGTTATTGCTGCTACAGACACCTCTTTAGAATTTCATCATAATAGCAATACAGGAGGTAGTAAAAACAATGGCAATATTGACCAGCTGCCAGAAAATAGTGGTCAGAACAAAAGGGAATGCTACTATTAGATTTACTCAGAAAATTCAATATACTGGAAAGTAAGCTGCTAAGCCAATGTTCTATAGAAATTCTTCCATTATGCAAGAGGTGCTCATGAAATATTAAAAGTTTTATTTAAAAAGATTAATTATGTGTGTGTCTATAGTAGTTAATCAGATTTGAATGAGCTATATTTAATGAGATTAATTTTATTCTATTGGTCTGTCATTATAGTAAGGAAAACAAACTGAGTATTAGGAAAAGAATAAATGACTGTGGATTTATTTGAGAAAAAAAGCAGTAAAGCATTATTTTATGGCACACTATGTACAATACTTAAAAACGTACAGTTGGCACAGAATGTACTACCAGGTTACTTACCCATCTGTTTAAAGTATGCTGTGATCAGCGCTGCAATTTACTTCCAATACAACTTTTGGCTTTTATTTGGAATGGTATTCCCAAAAACTAAAGGAACAAGGGGCTAAATGCATATTTTGACACCTTCTCAGTGTCAAGAAGACTATAAATTCAGAATGCTTATTTGATTTTGTTCAGGATGAGTCATAATGTCTTGATGAAAAGCACTGAAAAACCTACATATGTGTCCAGAAAATTCACTAAACACAACAGAGAATATAAACACTCATTGAAAACCACAGAGGTTTTGCAATCTAGGTATCTATAAAAGGGGAAAGCAATCTAAAATCCATGCTATTCTATTTACAGCATCCCATGAAATTTTCAATATTCAGCAGATGAAAAGAAGCTATGAGGTCCTCTTTTGTAGAAGTTGCAAAATAAAAGAATAAAAAATTGTGATCTCAGGAAGAATAAGAAGTTCCTTGTGACCCAAGTATAAAATTACTGCCTTTTTAAGCAGGATTCATCAATACTTCTATCAAGGTCCTGAAGTGCAGAGGAAAAGCAATTGCAGAACTTTCAACAGCTCATTCCAAATTTCCTATTCCTTCATTGAACAAAAGTTCAAATGGTAATTTGCTCTCACTACATTTAAGAGACCTGTCAACAATTTTCTCACTATCTGCTCTTTATCAGCCAGCAAAAAACTGAAAGGCATCAGATCCTGTTTCTTCTTCTTTCTGATGATGCTCCTTGACTGTCACAATTCTCTTTGTTGTTGACCTACTCTTACATCAGCTACTTGAAGACATCTCTCCTCTGAGACTTTTTTTTAAGAAGGGAAACCGACAAAGTTCCTCTTTTTTCAGAATTAAAAAGCCTACTCTTAAAGGCCTCATTGATCAGGTAGATATTAATAAAATTATTTGGAATCTCTTCTCACATATTTTGCCATTTCCTTCCATGCACAGAGTCAAAAGAAGAAGTCACATTCACAGCCATTTACAAAACAACATACTACAACTTAAGCTCAAAACTTAAAAATACACAAACTGTATGCTGAATTTTAAATTACCATATAGATAATCCTACAAGAAGGAATAGCTTCAAAAAGAGCTCATTCAGCAGCATGCTTTCTGCAGCAACTACAGGGTTGTTCCAAAAGATGATGTTAATAATTTCTAACAGAGTTTAGTCTTGTCACTCAAATTAAACCAAAGCAGTCTTTAGAAAACATGTACCACACCTGAAAAATGGACCCATCTCCCTGATGTCTTACATATTACCTTACATATACATTATTATACGCACATGTATAAGTATATATACACACACGCACAACTTCAGGTAATCAATGTTTGTTTCAATATAACAAATCTCTGACACTTTTAAAAATGCAATAGGGTTGAAGAAAATTACTGGCTACCCAAACTCCTCTGCATTACCAGCCACTTCTCTTTATTCTTCCTAAGTCCTCTTTGCACAGTCTTTGCAAAACTGTATTTTCCAAGAATCTGAAAGCAGGTTTGTTCCTTTAACTAATAAACACAGTTTTCAGCTTGCAGCAAGTTTGTCTTCACAAGTGGTTATCTGCAATTTTTATAGTCTTTTCTGTCGCATTTCCCTATTTTTCTCCTGATCATTTATGATGGTAATTTTAGGCTTCAAGCTTGATTTGCAATGATTCAAACAGGCTCAGTTACCTCTTTAAAAAACATTTGGGAATTCACAGGCATAAACAAGCATAGTAGAAAATATGCAAAACAAAATCTTGTTTGTTTCAAGTAGCTGTAAATTCACAGAGATGCTAATGTCTGATTTACATGTTTTAACCACTATCTTATAAAAAACTAGTGGCACAGGTCAAAGTATAGAGCCTAACCACTGAAACTCAGCATCTTTAGCCTCAGACAGTATTCTCATCTTTTCAAGGAACATTAAGAAAAGATCATCACAAAATATGCATCTTTTTGTTGAGGGGCTTCAGCTGTTGGGGAAAAGGTCAAGTGACCAGTCTCATTCCTCTGACCCAGATATCCCTTTCTAAATTGAAACAGCCCAACAATTAATTTGACAAATGAACCAGAAAAAAATGTGAAGTGTTTGGTAACAAACAAAGCACTTCTCCTATGCACCTGTATTCAAAGCAGAGATGGTTGCTTCTGGCAGTCAGATAAGAGAAGCAGAGCTTATAAAGCAAGACTTCATATAATGAATTTATGGAACGGTCAGATAGTACAGCAACAAACAAAAAAGAAGGAGTTAATTATAACAATGAAAGATGCAGAGGAGCAGTCAGCATCAGCAGACTTGATCCAAAGCCCTTTTGCAGTTGAAAAATCAAACCACTAATAATCAAGTGAGGCAGGGGGGTCACTGAATTCTGGTTGATAAAAGGTGCTGATCACTTTAGAAAAATGTAGTGATAATGAGGGAGCAGATTGTGAGATCCAAGAAGATGAAAGGCACAGAAGCTGGCAGCAAATTTTCACCCAAAAATGCATTCAAGTTAGTCCAACAGTTACCATTTTCCTGTGCAAAATACAAAGCACAGGCTGAGAAACAGTCCCGTCATGTCTGCAATGATATTCCTGTCAGAGTGAACATGGTTTTTTCTGCTTCTTACATACATAAGTATTTTTTTTCAGTTGTGTGACTGATGTGGGTAACAGAGATAAACTATCTAGTTGAGTGAAGACCTAAGGACAAAGGGAAAAAGGAAGCTAGTCTTACATCCTGAGGAGTCACTATTTAGAGTGAGATTATTTCTGACTGCTCACCCAAACTGATTCAACATCACAGTGCATCAAAGGGCCTTTTAGTATCTGCTTCCAATGTGCTGTTGAAGAATATATACACCAAGAACAGCATTAACAGGTAAGTCAATTAAAAATAACTAAGTTTAATTTCCTGGAACCGGAACAGTTTACACATTTCCAAACATGCATGGAAAAAAAACCCAACATCCTAAGCCATTAGAAACACATTCCACTCCCATTCAAGAGTACATTGAATATTTAATAAGTTATTCTTACTTCATTTCCCAACACCAGCTATGTCCTACTGAACTTAAATAACTGGGACAATAGGAAAACTCACATTTATGCTACCACTAACACAGTTGTGAAGGCAACAGATGGCTTTCAATATTATTTTAGATCAGAAAATTGGAACTTGTTTGTCCATAAAGCTTGATGAAAGAGTTTTACTCCAAATTCTGCTTTAGAATAAACACAAAATTTCTTTGAAAAAATCTCTAGAAACATGACTAGAAGCTCTACTAATAGGTATACTTAGCTGCTGGTTTTCAGAAGCCTTCATGTGTTAGGACTAGATTTATTCAGACAGGATTGAATGAAAGTATATTTTTTACATGCAAAGGCTTTATTTAAATATCTAGAGTCCCAAAGACTTCTTCATCTGCAGCATTTTAACACTAAGTTGATTGGATTTCCATACACTTTCACAAATCAGGTGATTTGTATGACTGATGTAATGTCCTCCTTGTCAAACAGAGAAAATCCTTAGATTTGTCTGAGACAAATACCAAAAGGCAAAACTTTGTCTTGTGGTGCATAAACCAACCACGTCCAATTTTTAGAGGGGAAAAAGTTTCTCATTCTTGTGACAAAGTTACTCAAAGTCAAAGATTTCAGATTTCAGACTAGATGCTTTTTCATATTTGAAATGACATTGATTTTTTTTTATGCAATTATTCCAAAAATATTTTTGACAAGTTGACTTAAATCTTGGACAAGAACTTCTTCACAGAACATTACAGATTAAGTTAAAAAATCTATTTTTCCTTTAGGCAAAGTGGCTAGTGAATAGCTAACAATCAAGTAATGCATGCATTTCAGCTCTATATATCCTTTCAGTGCTCCTGTGCATTAATTAGCCATTGACGTGAAAATGTCAATTTTCCTGATAATGGTTTTATGTGCAGTATGATCAACCTCATTAAATTCCTTTTATTTCACATGAACAAGCGGATCGCAACTTCACATTTATTTAAACAAACCCAGCTGAAAGCAGTGTGCTGATTTTTCCATCATTTTATGCCTAAAGATTTTCAGTTGCTTCTGTACAAGATATCTAGTCTGGTCTTTCCTAAAATGAAGTTTATAGGCTCTTTTTTAATTCAGTAAACAATATAAAGTTGCAAGCAAAATAACTTCCTTTATAACAGCAATATTTGTGTTATTTAACATGCCCTACAAAAGACCTGTACGCAGAACAGGGAAAGAATTTGCCATGGCCATTATAATGACAAATACAATGACCCTTATAAAGCTGAACTAGGTCCATCTCCTGTAGGTTTACCCACTGGGTAAATAAGGAATGATATAAAACAATATAGTAAACTTTCAACTCCTGTATCATCTCTTGAAGCTGAACTCTGGCATCATAAAGAAGAAACAGCAGAAAAGTGCTAAACTAAAAATTCATTACACTTCAGAATGTTGGACATCTGTATCTAATCCTTCAGCTTCACAGTCCTTATATGGAGGGTAAAGTAGAAAGACAATTTATGTACTCTCCCTCAAAACTGATCAACTGACTTCCGTGACAGAAAATTAATATATAAAATCCAAAAACCTAATAAAAACCATATACAACTACAAATATATAAATATATAATATATAAACAATTTACAACTATACACATATCCAAGTTTCAGTTATATATCCAAGTTAAAATTTACATTCATGTAAATGCCACAATGCATTAGAAATCTAACACACTGCTACATTTACCAACTTTGTATTTATTTTATATACAAATTATATATTTTATATATATATTTAAATATATATTTATAAATATGTATTTAATGTATATATATTATATATACAAAACATATATATATTTTAAATACACATATTTACAAATAAGAAATAGTATTTTGCTGCCTATTTAAATACTGTTTAGAGCTCCCTGCTCAATAATCCCATTTATTACTAAACACAGTAATTTCTAATGCATGTTTTGCTGAAGAAGGTTTTATTGGCAGTTTCTAATTTAGTGAGGTAATTAAGTGCATGACTACCTTTCAGTGCCTTAGCCCTAGTTCCCTATCATTAGTCATTTTTGGATTAACTTATTACACTAGGAACTTGCAGAGAGAGATCTTGAACTTAGAAGACCACCAGAGGCACTACATATTCAGAATGAAGCTACCAGAACACATCAAATTGCTGTGACAGACAGCACTCCACAATACCTATGGCCTCATGAAAAAATGTGCTTGCTTGTAAGAACTGTCCAAAGCTGTGAAATCGGAGGGTAAGTCACAGCTGCATGAGCACCTCGGGCATCTCTTAACTGAAGAAATCAGTGAAGTGTCATATTATTAAATGGTAATGAATCACTTTTGTCACAAAATGTTTTTGGAAAGATCATGGTAAACTGATAATAAATTAAAGCTGATTTCTTAAAGAGGAAGTATTTCTCTTTTATTCAACTGTATTATTTTATTCAACTGTATTATTTTATTCAACTGTATTATTTTATTCAACTGTAATTTAACCAAAACCCAAACCTGGAAGAATTCTAAAATGTGACATATAGATTAAACGCAGTTGAAAAGATGCTGTAACAAGTACACAAGCATGTTGACCAGTGAGCATCTATCCCATGCAAACAACCCTACTTGGCACACTGCACATTGATGCCAACATTCCCTTGGAAACTGAGGTAAGGAAGATGAGAAAGGCACGAAGGTATAAATTACCTGCAAACAGAGCACTGCCGCTGTGGCTGGAGAGCAGTGAACATCACAATCACAGAGTAGTTACGAGGTGGAGCCTTCACAAACCTTCGGAATTTATCTCCATTCATGCGGATGACCGAACGCCTTGAGCTCCACTCCATCAGCTGTTCCACTTTCTCAGCCAAAAGATTCTGTAATTGAGGACAAGCATGAGGAATGTTTAAGCTTAAAATTTAAGTGCTTCACACCTATATTCTGCCTTTGCACCCTCCAAACTCCTCTGGACTCAAGATGGAATATATATATAAATGTACATAGCAGGATTTAGTTTATAGCATAATTTAGTCTTTCACGTAGTCGACAAGATTTTAAGGATTTAAAAGAATAACACAATGTGGTCCTAAGCAGAAAGAACACATAAAATAAAATCAAACAGGTTGCTACCAAAGGCAAAGGAGTAGAGTAAGGATCACTGCTTAAATAGAAGTTACCAGTACAGCAATCATTTAATTTCCATTTTAAAAATGGAAGTTTTAGAAAATGTAGCCTTATGTTGTATTTACTTTATTTAGTAAAAGTCACAGCAGAATATTGTCAGTCACTTGAGTATAAAGATGAAAGAAAAATGTACCTACAAAGAGAGAGAAATAGCTATTATGTTTAGAATTTCTTACAAATGTATCATACTGAATTTAAATCATGCACGTTTTATATTTTGCTACAGACAGGACTGCACTGTCATATAAACTCACCTAGGTACATTCCACTATGAGATCAACATTTTAAGCTGATCTCAAGACTGAGAAGCACAAAATATTTTGATTGAACTACCATTGTATATGAAAAATCTGCTTGTGTACTGTCTTTTTCTTGAAAGCACTCCATCACATGAATGGAAAAAAAAGTGAATGGAAAAATCAAGCTATGAGACATACTAAAAGACAGCCCTCTGTATCTAACTATTGCTATGAAAATCTATTTAGAGTTTTGGTTTTTTTTAATCAAGTGAACCTGATTCTACACATGCTCAGCAGAAAGTGTTTAGTTCCCTAAGTTACCTAGGTTCAGCAAGGTTGTACTGACCATGCTCTAGGGGATTGCTGCATACAGTGTGTCAGGATTAATACATCTATCTTGGCTTAAGTCTTCAGCTCCCTGCCCACTGGCCCTGTGGAAGATGCGTATATCAAATAAAAACTAAAAAAAAGAGTGAAGAAAACTGGAGTATTACAAGGCAGAAGCTGAATGCTGAGAAAAAGCGAGAAGGACAGAGAAGGGGGCAGACAGACAAAACAGAAAGTGACAAAGGCATACCAAACAAAGAGGAAACTAACTTCAGAAATCTTGAACATGCGAGACCTCTGTTAAAATACACATAAATTACTGAAAGGGCTTACAAATGGGTCAGGCTCTACTACAGAGGTGTAGAACAAACTAGCTTAAAAAACAGATTGAAATAGGGACACTCAGAAAAGATAGCATGGTAACAGGTAAGGCAAGGATAAAAGCCAAACACTGTGCAAAAACAACTGAGCGAGGAGACAAGGTGGCTTTTCTGAGAGTTTTTAAAAAATTGAATAAAGTAGAAAAATTAGGTCATCCAGTAACATTTTGACAAATCAGTAATGCTATGAATGAGAATAAAGATAAGTTATATGAGAGGTAGGAAGGAATGAACTGCAAGGATAAAGACAAATTATATTTGCCTGTCAGAACCTCCACCTTCAAAATTATCAGAGCCTCTTAGGAGTTGGGCCCCTTAGGCTCAGGTCATCAGAAGGCTTGAGTCCAAAAGAAGCTTTGATGAGTGTGGATAGTGAACAGTTCTGAAATACTTGCATTTACTTGACCCTATGAAAAAAATCCTTTAGGTTTTTGTTCCTGTTCTCAGAATTTAGCTGGTATTTGTAATCATGAATGTGAAGGAGAGATTACGACTCTGTTTATCATGAGAATATCAATGGTTCAATTAAAACTATAATTTTTCTTCTTCTAAAAGACATATGTTTCTGGTGGTTCTGCTTCAAGAAGATATTATGTGAGTTCTTTTCTTTAAAAATAATCATAAAGCAGATTACATAAAAATGCTGCCTACACATTTGTAAGATTTCCTTCAATTAGGAGTGCAAGGATTAAATCTTTGCTCATTTCAAAAGATTAACTTGTTTTGCATCAGGCACTCCAGCCAGTAATGCACAATAAAATACAAGGAGCTAAAAAGGATGGGAACTATTATATCCAAAACCCTTATTTATTCAAACAAAAAGATAAACCAAAGAGAACTAAAAAGAAAGTGTTAGCTAGTGAATAGCTTTTACATTAACACGGGAATGATGCATAGTATTGTACTTGGTACAGAAAAACAAATACTTTTCAGATTAGGCGTTATTCAAAGAAAAGAAACCCATGAAATAGCATTAAGGGTATGAAAGCAAAAGCATGATCTTGACAGAAAGAAAAAAAAAAAAAAAAAAAAAAAACGGGAGAGGGAGAAGATTCAGCTCTATTAATGCTACATAATTTGCTTCTATAAAATATAATTATATGGAAGAATCTTACTCAGGGAGCCACTTCTAGTTTTACATGGAAACTAGCTGCCAACAAAAAATAGTCTTGACTCCTTTAGACTAAAATCCTTTAGATTAGCTACATGTTATGTCACCTGTACATAGCTCTCATGCAATATTCACTGTAATGTTCTCAACCACTTCTATCACTTGTTTTTGGTTTTTCCTATATATACAAGAAAAAAGCTAGCAACTGAACTAACTTTATATGTGTACTACACTAGGTATAATCAAGCTAATATTTCAGGAGTGTAGTCATTAGGTACAATGTATATACTTGTTTCACTGCATTCTGAAGAAATCTATTCTTTTCAAATAGAAAGTTATTAAATAGACTACCAGATAGTGGCTTGTACCATAAAACATTCTGCTATAGGCTACACTTCTCTTTGGTAACTGACTGCACTTCAATATCCTACCAATTTTTTGTACACTTTATTTCAGAAGACTTCTTTTGCAGAGCAATTGGTAGAAGAGACCTTGGGACTGACAGCTCTACAATTCACAGTGCAGTCTTTCTGACTAGCAAGTCTTTAGAAAAAGATGAAGGTCTGAGATTGGTTTTGTCATTTACAAAATATTTTCACAATCTATGCTTCTGAGTAAGTTAGCAACCTTTTCCTCCTTTATTTCCTAAGAAATAAATCTGAGAAATGAAAGTTTGCATTTTAGCCATGCATTTGACTTTAAAGCTAAGTCTTAAGGAAATATGGCACATTTTAGAATTCCAACTGTCTAATTCTTTGGATCAAAAAGGCAACCACTTAACAGACACTACACTCAGAAAACTGGTCAGTATGTTAAAAGGCAGGGGGCAAGGGAAGTGTGTTTTGAGTATACTGAATCTAGCAGACCAGTCTTAAGGATTTCATAATTTAGAATCTAATTTGGATATTTTTGTAAGAAAATTATTTTTATTAAGATAGAAGTGTAGAAAACAGAAAAACATACTGTTGGATAAAACATGAGCTCTATCTCAGTCAAAAATTTTCTCCTGTGCAAAAGAAGAGTGTTGAAAAATGAAGAAAAATTGACAGAAAAACATGTAAAACCAAAAGGCAAAATTTTTCATATCACCCTAATAAAAATAATCTATTAATATCCTAGAAAGCACTATTAGAAAAGACAGTGGTCTATCCCAAATTGTTCTTGCTGTGAAGATACTGAAACTGAACATGTTTTCTTTCACCTTTTACCGTCCAACTATACAATCCATACATACGACTGTCACCAAAGTGAATTTCCATTAGGATTCTAGACACACAAATTTTATTAACTTGCCTCTTTCCAGCCCCTGGGAAAAGTCTTCTACCAGAAAAAATCTGGAAGTAGGAGAGAATGGCTAAATCTAATGAAACACATCTTGTGATGACAGAGACACAACTGTTACTCAAATCCAGAAAACAAGGGACACTACCTCATTTTCACTTCTGATGTCCAATTTTCTGCTCCTTTCCAGTCTATAAAAGTAGAGACCCTACATATGTTTAAACCTATTCATTTACAGAATTCCTCTGAGCACTTACCAGATTTATGCTGATAACTGAAAGAGTTTTAGTTGAAACACTAGGGGAAAAAAACCCAAAGCCAGCCAACCAACCCACCCAATAAAGAAACCCCACCAAAAATATCCCAAAGCCTAAGTATGAGAAAGGAAATTTTTCCTGTATAAAGAAAACTCTGGGTATGATGTTGCAAATAACTACAAAAGGATCAACATATAACAGTCTGTAAAAGCACTAAGAACATTAAATCAATGGATGAAGAAGTTGCCATGTATCATTTACTTATTTTCATTAGCTGATGCCCCAAGCAGAATATAAGAACGTGTATGATCTATGTGTGGAAACAAAATGAATGCTAATTTCTTTAAACAAATGGAGCTACAACTTTACTTGCTGCTTCTACACTATTTCATAACAAATGTAAATGTATGGCACATCAACATTTTTACAAAACTAAATAATTCTTTAAAATCTGAGAAAATTCAAAATCCAGGAATTTTCTTACACAAGAAAGAATTTTTTAGAAAATCACATTTTTTAGAAAATGGGATTACTTCATAAAGCGATCACCTATGAAAAGTGTCTTTGCTCCTGAAATAGCGACATCTTTTCCTTAATCCTGTTAAGCAGATGAGCACTCCTCATTGAAATAAAAGCTGCTTGGGAAAACAATTCGAAAAAATTCTTCTTTCATCCCTAAGGCTGGTAAAATATTTTCCCATTTGCAGATGGCCCTATAATTGAGTCATGAAGAAAGGAAAAGAAAAAATGTAAATTTCAGCTATTATAAACCTTAGTTTCCAGTGATGTGATGAAACAACCAAGCTACCTGTAAAAAGCCAAGTGTGACAAGTTATGAAACAAAAGATGCTGGTAGGCCAAGCTTCTGGCATCTGCACCTGAAGCAACTCCCTATTAGGGACTGATTCCCAGTGATCCCCCATCTTCTCTCTGCTTCTTAACCCAATAGAGCTTGACATCTACAAGACTTCCCTTTCATACTCTGTGACTAGCAGATTAGCTACCGAAAACACAGCTTTATTTATTCACTCTCCCAAGATACAGTGCCTACAAGACAAAGCATAAACAAGAATCACCTTGTATACACACATTGCCTCACTTGACTGTTAATCTTTCTTGGCCAGATTTTCTAAATTTCTTCTGGCCCAAATAAGACTATATTGTGGGCAGGGAGTACCAAATAACAAAAAAACAAAATACCACATATATTTTCCTAAGTGCTCTGTCTGTCCAGTGGATGTCCCTGATATTTTCAAGATTTCTTCTTTATAATTCCTTTCATTTACTTTGCTTTCTGTTAGAATAACCTGACACAGGTAACTTAAGGCATAAGGGGGTATTGGAAAAAAGCGAAGACCTAAGTCACAACAATATTAGTCAATGATTCAGTGTTCAAACTAGACTCCTTCCATTTGAAATACACCAGCTCTAACCCTTTGCATCTTTCAGATTTCAGAAGAGGTTTCAGGTCTTTTTGATGTAATAGGGTCCCAAACACTGCTCAGTATGTGAATTTGGAAAACTAAGACCTCAGCTCTAGAAAGATCGGGTAAAAAGCAGTAACATGAGATACCTGTACTAGGAAAAGTATAAATTAGCCAGGGACTCAATCTACTAATAAGGCTGAAGTACTGGTTATTACCAAGCCATTCCCCCTTCCTGGTAAAAAATTCAAATTCACTCCAGTACCTCAAATTTCAGTTTCTGTAGTGAAAGAAATAAAGTAAGGAGTTTCTAATAATTGACTTGATACTACATTTGCTACTCGAGATGAGTTGACAACAGATTTTTGTTAAGTATTTCTGAAATGATGCTGCAAATTTTAAAAAAAAAAATAGGATGGCTTGATTTCTATGTTTCCTTTATGTGTATTTTACCAACACTAGCTAAGGCAGATTGCAAAACCACCCTTGATGAAAATTCTGCTTTGTTCAATGAGGTGCATCAAATCCCCAAGAAATGCTAGCTCTGCACACAATTATTTCAGAACAACACTCATTGTAAAAACAAAAAAAAAAAAACTACCACACAAAAACCAAACCACAAAACAAGGTTACACTGATACTGCATGTAAAGTGTCTCATAAATCTATCTAAAGCATGTAGTTTAATTCCAATTTATTTTTACAGTCTCCATTTTAGTCTTTAATTACACTAAGAATAATAGTACAGAGAACTAATTGCACTAATAAACACATTTCAGCAGTATGCTGTAAGAACAGTTAACTTCTCTAAAAACATGTCAGATAAACATTCACAGATATGCAATTACTGACCCCATTAAACTGGTGGCAGAAAGATGGATTCGACATTCAAAATGTTCTTATACACATTCATTCCTCTGTTGTCCCTTGTCAACCCAATTCCTGCATAAAAATGTCATTTATGCTACCAACATATCAGTATCCTTGAACATAGAAAAAATATTTTTATCATTTGTAAAACTCAACACACAATAACAATATATATTTAGATAATTTCATATAATATTTTCTACATGCTAAAAAGGGAGAAGATAGAAGGCTACTTTCCTGCATAAGTCTTCTAAACAAAATTTCAAATAGCTCATGGACTAGAAAGTGCTAAGAAGGGTAACTTTTTTGATCTGTCAACATCTTCACTCTTCTCTCAAATATTTTCCAGGCTATTCTAAAACCTGGGGAAATAATTTAAATATATTCCACTCTTGTCAAAATTTATACCTTTTCAAATTAAGGCAAGCAGCACCAGTAGCTATATCAAAAATACTTAGTCCCTATTTTGAACTTGTATTTAAACAGGAATAGAAACCAGGGTCATGTAAAAGTGACAAAGTGCAATTTCTTGATTCACAACCCTAGGCCTAATGGAGAACTCTGGGATTAAGTATCTGAATATTCCACTGAGCAACACACTCTGCAGCCATATACTCATTAACTAATTTTTCTATTGAGAATGACGATCAGTACAGCAAATGTTCTCTTCTCTGATTTCTCTTCTGCAAGAAAAGAGGAGCATGAGCTAATGCAAATATTACTAACCACTAGATATACAGAAATCTGTTTGGATACTTTTTTCCCTTCTCAGATTATTTATTTATTTACAAGAAGCCATTGCCCAAACATAATTGAGAAGTCATGTAAGGTGGCACAGTATGACTAACTTAATATTATGCTTCATTGACTCAAAGTCATTTAGTTGTGACTGAGGATTTGCTTTTTGGAATGAGACACAGATTTTCATCTTTATGTAAAATGGCTACATTTTGCTGCATTATACCTAAAAATGTCCTTTTAAGGCTGAGCAGATGAATGAAAATAGAACCAAAACTGCTACAGTTTTTTGCTTTATTTTTATTTTGTTTCCTTTTGTGGTTTTTATTTTTAAATTTTATCCCATAAGTTGTTCTATTGACAGTTTCAGAAAAATCTGGTTGATTTCGTATTACATGAATCTGTCATTTTCTGAACATTATAGAAGTATTAACATTAATATCTTTTTTACACTGTGTGAAATTCGACATTGAAAATAACCTGCATAATGGTGTAGATGGATGAATTTTGTCCAGTTGATTTTACAAAGATCATCAATTTCCACTGAATTGACAATTTTCAAAAATTGATTTCAAAATACAAGAAATTCACCCTGGTTTGCATTTAATACTTTTCAAAATTTTCACAATTTGTCACAAACTTTATAGTAACTTTAATTTTATTAATTTTATTTTAATTTTATTTTATTAAAAAATAAAGTTCATATGATTAAAGAAAAGCTATAAGATCATCAATATGAATTACAGAGTAAGACTGTGGTACTGCAAAGAAGAGCACAGTTTATTTCAGGAAATATAAAACCTACTGTATTGCATTAAATAAACACAAGTTAAACCATGTAAGTTTTATAGAAATAAGCCTAGGTAAGATGACTTATTCAGGTAAGATGCCTTATATTGGCATTTCCCCTATTATTTTATTGTACTTTTTTTTCTTTATAAGCATGGAAGTAATTAATTATATATTGAGAAACATCAAAAGGTTGAATTATGAATTAGAGAAAAGATTCTACAACAAAAGCAGACCAGCTAAACCTCAAAGTACATTTTGCTTAGGTCACCTTTATACTGGAAGGATATTAGTCTCAGGAGAGCATAATATAGGACATCCAGGATGATTCCAAGAGTACTTGTTATACAGAAAGGCTAAAAAAGCTCCATTTAGTCTCAGTGGAAAACCAGGGTGACCTAGCAAAAATACTGCAGAAGTTCTTGATTAAAGATGGGAAGAAATTTTTAGCTAAATATTAAAATTTTGCACCACAAGTTAAAAACTAATTCTGCAGACATAATTCATTAAGATCAACTCATGATTATAAATTACTATGGTTTTTTTTTCAATATTCAGAACCTTCAGATTCCTGGGAATTGGATTCAGCCACACCTTTCAGAGTGCTAAGTTCATAGGTTTTAAGCAGATACTTCAAGTTAACTCTATGCACAATTATTATTTCACAAACCAAAACTCGTTCTAAATCCATGAACACATCTCAAACCTACAGATTATCATGTTTAATATCAACTTATTTTGGCCTGCCATTTTCAAATATTTCTGATTTTTAGGTAAAATTAAACTTAGCTAAGCCAGCTCCTTAAACTAGTTGCTATTTATATTGCCATTCAGAGTTTCTGGGCCCCAAGGGGGGTTTTTTGTTAAGTTCAGCTTTCTGCAAGAGTCATCTCGGTGCTTTCAGCAGCCTGGTTCAATTTACAGCCTAGAATTATGAATTAACTACTGAAAGCCATTCAGGAACTAATATATACTTTGTGTACTTCTCCCTTGCTAAAAAGAATATTAACTTCTCAACACATGGTTAACATTGTGTTCACGTTTAAAAATAAGTAACACTTCCCTTCACTTCAGCATTGGCTGATATCAGCAGGCAGCCTGACTTTATCTAGATCATTTGAAGAAATTGTATTTCTCTACTAAAAGCAAAGGTTTGACACTATGGGAAGACATAAGATATTACTCCTCCCTTTTCTTCATTCTAAGAAAATGTCTTTGAAAATGTGAAAATGAGGTCTCTCTTTCACTCTCAAGCACTGTATGTGAAGATGAACGTTCTACATACAGCGCTACACAGCCAGCTGTTACCTCTCAACTTGATTGCAAAATATTTTTGAGCTGAAATTAAGAGCTGAATCTCTTTATTGAAAAAGAAAGTGTTACAGAGTAAGCCATAAGAACCTGGTAATCCAGGATCAGGTTGCTCATATACTAGTTTGTACATACCAAAACATGTAGCTGAAGTACCCCATATACCCCAAATGAGGACATGCTGCCCTGGGAAAAATTCAAATAACTTATGTAGTATGCTCCTTAGGGAAAACAAACAAGCAAACAAAATAACACAAAAAAAACCCCCAAAAAACCCAAACAGACAAAAACAAATAAAACCTCAAAACAAGTAACAACAAAATTCAAACAAAACAACCAGCCACCTCTAACCTCTGGGCAACTCTTGGCAATGTTCAGTCACCTTCACAGTACAGAAGTGTTCACTGATGTTCAGATGGAACCTCTGGTGTTACATTTTGTGCCCACTGCCTCTAGTGCTGTTACTGGGAACCAACAATTCTGGCTGTCATCTTTACACTTCACCCTTCAGGTATTTATTTACATCTATATATATATTTGATATAAATATATTTATTTATATCAATATAACTCCTCCTGAACTTTTGCTTTTCTAGGATAAACATTTTAACTCTCTCAGCCCTTTATCAGAACATTTTCAATTTCAGAACATTAGGTGAAAATCATGATATTTAAAAGATGTGCATGAAAAGACATCACTTTACTGAAGAGTGGCTCCATTCTATTTTTTGGTTTTTTTCATGAATGTAAAGCAGGTGCTACTTCGCAGAGCAAGTAGCATCTACAGAAAAGGTGACTTGGACAGACACCAACAAAACTGTTCCTGTGTTCAAGTGAATGTTTTCCTTGTTTCACGATAAAATAATTCACAAACTGAATTGCTGTTGAAATACTGCCAATCATCTTTCCCTTTCTATCCCCTACTGCCCATTTCTCTGCATAATTGTGGAATGACAAGATTTTATGTTGAAAGCTGATAAAGCAATTATGATAGTAACTTCACGAAGAGGTAATTCATCACAGAATTTGAGGTTTCTTTGACTTTGGTGGAATGCTACCAATAAATCACAGTTTGAAGGGGTCAAAAAGTCAAAAGAGCAACAAAAGTTCAAGGTATTACTGGATTTTCTCCCTGAAAAATTAAAAAATTAAATAGAATCTGGATCATTTTTGCTCTCTGTAAACAGGCATGCTAGAGAGACATTTTACAAAGCCATTGATAACTCAGCTCTCTTCTCTGTGGAATCACCACATAGAGACTAATCCCTTAAAGCCCTTAAGCACTGTGCTACACTGAAGAATTACCCAGACAACCAAACTATGGCTAATGCTAAAAAAAAAAATAATAAAAAAATTCTGTTATTCCAACCACCAGGTTAAAATGCTATATTTCCAATCCCTGGAAGTACAGAATTGACTAAACTGCTGCAATGAAAAAAAGATTTATTAAAAAAATCTTATGAAAGGCTAGGTAGGGAAAGCATCAAGAATTTAAAGTGAATTAGATTATAAAGGAAGACTGGGAAGGAGCAGTAGCACCTACTGTTAAAAGAAAGAAAGTTAAGGACAAATCAATTCAACAACCATTTAAAATGTAAAATGCAAAGTAAATACAGAAGAAATCAGAGAAGATTTGGTTCTGCGAGTGAAAACATACCTGAATGAAGGGGCAGAAATTAAATTGTTTCAAGGCAAAAAAGCACTGTTCAGTAATCAGAAATATAATTGCTTGAGCAGGAAAATAATGAGACCTCAATCAAGATACTGAAATAATTTTGACAGAATTTCCTTAAGAATAACACTTGCTTTTTATTCTAAATTGCTCCAACAAGGAATATAAGAGTACTTCAACTTATATCTATTATAACTTTCTTTGTTATAATATAACAGACATTTAAAATGAAGATATATAACATAAAAGAATTTTAGAGGAAGCTAAGTGACCTTTAACAAAATCAACAAATCAGCAGAGTTCTCCATACAAGCAAAGAACAACTAGTTAACTTCATACAGAGAATACATAAAGCAACTAGTTGAAAAATATTCTGGGTATGAGTACTTTGGCTTCTTCATTTTCCAAAGCATTAAAAAACCCTGCACAATCAAACAAAATCAAAAACCAAACCAAAACAAATACAAAGAACAACAACAACAAAAATACCCAAACCCCAAAACCAACACATAGGCAGATGTCATGAATTTGTCTTTTTGGTATTACTGAGAGGATTCTCAAGTACCTATTTTCTTATTGGCACCTTAATGTTAATACAAAAGGTATCTTGTTGATTAGTATACTGGGAAGCTAAAAATGTAGAATTAAATTTCTCACTTGCCTCTTCACAACAAGTGAATTAAAGAGTAATGTCAGACGAAAGATGTGGTGATGATAAGTAATTAACACTTTCTATCTTGTGACAAGGCAGTTAAATACTTTCTGAAATAAGATCTCTATGCACAAACTAATCTGTTTAAAGTTTAAGAATTTTTAAAATTATAATAAAAAATTGAAGACAAAATAACTAATCTTTAGAGTAGAAAAAGTTGTTACTACCAAAGGCAATGAAACATCTTATAGCAACCTACAACAGATTCAAGTTTTACTTCTTCCTTAAAATTCCACGTTATGTTTCACCATTAACCTAAGTACCCATAGGATTAAGCTGCCTACGGTAGAAAAGAAATAAATATTATGCAAAATATCATTACTATTCTCACTAAACAGAAATGTTAACTCCAGATTTGGCTGATATAAGACCTATCACAGTTAAAAACAACTACAGAATTAAAACAGCAAAAAATCCCAACAACAACAAAAAAAAAAAACCACTACCAAAACAAAAAAATCCCTTAGATTATTCTTTTGCTAAAAAGGAACATAATTTCAAGATCTAAACAAGTCCAGAAATAATAAGCTTCAATTCTGTTACAGAGCAAGTAGAGATCTATGATTATGCTGCATCTAAAGTTAAAGTAAACAAAAAGAATACTTGCACTTTTGAAGTGTGCGGTTATTTAGTGGTTTGTTTTTAAGTGGTTGATTTTAAGGACCTTGTTAATATAGAATAATGAAAAATATTAAAGGAGAAAGGAAGCATGACTATAACATTTGACATTCCACAGACCTGTCCTGGAGCTTTGCTTTGTAAACAATTAGAACAAATCTGAGAATCACTTTCCCAATTTTTTTTTTCTCAGCTGAAAAAGAGACAGTTCTCCTATTCTTTAGATCCCAAGTCCATCATCATAGGAACATAACAGAGGCACTACCAGCTCAGGTCACAAGTAAGCCTAGTCCATCTGCAGTAGTGCATTCCCACAGAAAACTGAAGGTAATAAGCAAACATATTAGATATATATATCTTCCCAGCCCTCACCATTTGCAGCTCAGGGGCATCCTGATGTAGAAAACACTATCTTTGTACTTAAAAAACTCCACAAAGAATTAACACTGAAAGATTATTGAAGTCAAAGGCTACATAATCTTTAAAGAGCAAACAATTCATATATGAATAAAACTTACACACATTCTTGTCCTGTCTTGGTTTGAAGCTAGCTGAACAAGAGTCAACATAGCTAAATCAACACATTATCCTATATTTAAATATTCTAGTTTTGATATCTGTATTCTTTAAGGTCAATAACACTAGTTAAGCAGACCACCTTCCAGTTACCCCCCTTTTAACTCCAATTCAAGCTAGATTTTGAAGTCAGTTTGGCTGACTTCATAAATAAAAAATGCACCTCAGAAATGCTTACTTACAGCCTGGGGAATCAACAGAAATAGTTTCCCTACAAAAGTTTTCTGTTTTGAGTGTGAAGGTCTTCAGTACCGCACTTACTCCCAAGGAACTCTAAGACAGCCACTTCCCTAGTTCCCTTACAAATGCTACAACAGTAGCCATAACAAAGAATGAGCAAAGTTTGCCAGCTAGAGGACAGGATACATCGCCTCTACTATTTTTTACAGTAGCACAATGATCTAAGCTAAAACAGGTACTATTGGAAGGAATACCCAGGAAAACTGAAACAGTAACTGGCCCAAAAGCACGGAATGGTTCTTTTATGTTCACTTCTCAATTTAACAAGACAGAATCATTTACAGAGATAACCTAAGAGGCAAGTTAACTTGAATGATCAAGTGAGAAAAATCTTCGATAAGCTTACTCTCCTCCTGCTCCCTGAAGCAGAGTAAGAGGGTGGATCTTTGACAGATAAAGAATAATTGCTATAGAGAGGAAGATTAGATAGCCCTGAAACCAATTATAAGTGATAAGTGCAAAGCACGCCAATACACTTAGCAACAAAATTGGTGAATATTCATGGAACATGCAAGAACAAACAGTAAATCACCTCATTACAAGGAAAAATGACAATCAGGAATATTGACATTGCTTGCACCACTTGAAACATAGTCTGTCTGGGAGATTTTCATCACAGAAACTTCTTGCAGTCTTAAAAACATGCCAGAGAAAAAGTAGGCAGTACTTATCAGCTCATTCCAATTTTCATCTAGCACAATTTTCACTGCATGTTGTTCAAGGGAGTCAGGGTTTCACAGTATAAGAACTGGACATTAAAAAATAAAATACATTTTCTACAGAACTGTACTATTCATTCTGTCAAAATTTCCTTTTTCCTGCATTAAATATGTGCGTGTACCTAACTAAAATTCTCAAATCACACAATTAGTTTGCCCCCTCTATATTTAGTAGAAAACAGTTACAAAAAACTCTATGACAAACCTAGAGATGAGTAAAGTAATAGGAATTACATTCAGGTTCAAGAAATCCACTGCAGACATTTCAACTCCTCCCTGAACATTCAGTGAAATAATTCACCAGTGACCACAGGGAGGAGAAAGCATCACCAGAAATTAGATGCAATTACTGCCCTAATCCCTACAGACAGAAAGACTGAGAATACACTTTATCTCTATTTGACAGAAACCTATCCTTTTACAAGAACACAAGATGATTTGCTATAAAGTTTTAGGTTTGAATCATGTTTAAAAATAAGGCATTATTTTCCAATTTACTTTACTGGCACACAAGTCCTTATCTCCCACTCCAAGAATGTAGCTAAACTGAATTGAATTTAGACTGCAAAATAATGTATCTAGGACACAATAAATGCAAAAAAATAAAAATAACATAGTTAAATATTCCGCACTACGTATACACATGGAGTAACATATGCAGGACTGAAACAGGATGATTATTAACCAAGAACTCAAATGGGTTGCTTTATACACACACTTCGACTTGACTAAAATCCTATGACTCCTAAGTGACTTACTATTAGTTTGGCTCACTGGCTTTGGCGATTATCCAATAATTTATTTTTGAGGTACAACGTTAGAAGAGACCGTATTTTCCTGAAAAAGTACAGCTTTGTCAAAAACTATGTAAATTAATAGTTCAAAAGACAAATAAGAATGCAGAAAGGCAAGTATTTAAAGATTTCATAATATAGAACAGACATGGCTTGTGAACCAGATGGCTTTTTACCAGCTGCTTGTAAAAGGGGCTGGGAGAAATAATCTGTAGCAAGAATAAGTTAATTTGCAAATACACAGTTCTGTCTTCAGGATAAGTTACAAGAATTTTAACACTAAAGCAAAGCTTCATATTTATACAAAATCAAATACTCTATTTGAGGCACATTAACAGTTCCCATTTTGAACAGAGTTAACCAATGAGAAAAATTTACTCTCATGGTACTTCTAAAAGGCATTTAATCAGACCATCAGGGACAAGCAGCAAGATTCAAATAAAGCAGTTTTCAAACAATTACAACTCGAAATTTCAATGAATACAAGATGTTTCAGGAAAGGGTATATTTTAAAAACATTAACGCAAAAAGGGAATGCTTTCAGAGAAGCTGCAGGTTTTAAAGGAAAATTATCCTAGAGAGAATTCAATTCCTAGATAAACTGTAGAAAACTCTTAGAGCAAGCTCCACTATCACAGTCCATACTACAGCTCCTTTTTCACTTTATACCTTTTTCATCACCCATTATCAGGAAAATACTCACTTTTCCATGGATATTAATGAGAAGAAAGAGAGGTAAGTACACTGATGGGAGACTGGGCCACCAGAACTCTTAGAGGAGGACAGAGAATGGAAAAGAAATTGAATTTCTTTTTCTAGGAAGATTTCCAGGAGATATTCTGAAAGAGCACAGGATCAACAGTGATAGGGGGAGGAAAGCAGACCTGGAAAATTGTTGAGGGGTATAAGGACAAAGGATACAAGCTTCTGCCATACGTACAGCATATGGCTGAACAGTATACTCTAATATGTGCTACAAAGCTGAAAGAAGGAAGTTACTTTGAAGGTGTTAAACAAGTGACTGTAACAGAATCCATGACAACTTATTGAACTCACAATTGAATACTACTTTTGAACTGCAGAACAATGTATTTCATTGATATCACACTGACATAGAATTTATAGGCCAAATTATGCTGTTCAGTGTTGTCATGTGTTTGTTTCAGTTTCCTAGTTTTTATGTTGTTCTGTTATTTGCAGTTCCACTGTTGTTTGGCACCTTCCAATGTGCTGCTGCCGCCGCCCCCCCCGCCCCCCCCACCCCACCCCCCCCCCCCGCCATGGTTTTCCCAAGCTGGTCTATCCCTACTGTTGTATTCACCCCTGAATTTGCCTTAAATATCAAACCCTGCCCTATGTTCCAGCTCCTTCCCTGTCAGTCAGTGTTTCCCTGCCCAGTTCCTTCCCATCAATCACAATTGTCCCATCCCCTGTTCCAGACCCTTTCATGTCAATCCTCCCTCCAGCCTATCCCTGCACAGTTCCTCCCCTTGGGGTGTCACCCAAGCCTTCACACCCTATTGACCTGCATGACCCTAGTTCCCTCCCACGCACTCCATTATTTCATGATGTTGTCACTCCCACCTTGTACTCCTCCCCTCTCCCTACCTTACTGGTTGTAGATTTGTGTCCACCCCTGGGATCCTCCCTGTATAAAACCTCCTGCACACCCCAGTTCTGTGTCCTTTCGTCCCTGACCCTCTCCGAGGAAATAAACCTTTGGGAATCATACAAAGGACCCCTCTCTGGTTTTTGCCCTAATCCTCGATGCCTTTCCCACCTTGGTGCTACAGAGAGCAGTCTTGCTGCCAGGGGATCCAGCAGCCACTGCCTTCTCTCTACCTGGGTCTGTTCCAGACCAGGAGAAACCACTCCTGGCACAGTCTGAGACCAGGGCTAGCTGGGGAACCCTCTCAAGCATTGCGTCAGTTCAGCATTCAAGTATAATATCATAGTTCCACTTCACTTTTTTTGGTATTTTTGTTATTTATGTAATCAGAGCACTACAAAATCCGATTCAAGGAGCAGAACTTAATTGTCTGTTACTGGAGAAGCACATTAGAGACACTTCTTGTCCCCGAGAGTTTGGGAGCTACCAGTCAAAGACAAAACACATCATTTGCTTAGTTATATATATCTACACACAGAATACCAGAGATCAATGAAGACCATGGATTAACATGGACCACAGTTGCTTTGCCACGCTTTTTGTCTAACCACTGATAAGATTTTAGAACTTGACAGCAAAATGGACTCAAAGATGGATTTAAAAAAATTTTTTTTTGCAGTGCTTTGTAATGTGTTATTCCAATAGGAAAATATTAATAAAATTAATCCAGAGATACATGGTTTTAAGATTAAAATGAATGGATGACAAAGAAGATTAAGGCTAATGAAGAGCAAGAAGTTGGTAAAAAAAAAATTGCTTACACACAAAAAGAGTCAAGTAAAATACCTTCTGTAACTTTTGTTTACTATTCATAGTTGCGGAAGTAAATGATATGTAATCTGTCACATATATTGATGGACTAGGGCTAGAAAACAAACAGAAGACAGATGTGGTAAGTAAAACATTGCCATTTTTGCAAGTCTTCAAAGCAGCCATTGCCTTAATATTCACTAACTGTAGAGAATCTTTACTTTATCCCCGAAGCCCTAATTATTGTGAACCCACACTGTCATCTACATTTTTTTGCAAGACTGCATCCTCTCCCTTTTCAGAAAACTTAATTAAATCTCTAATAAGCCAGTATAAATGTAAAGGATGTAGAAAACAAAATATCACCTTATGCATATTTATTAAATTCATGAAAACCCTAAAGCATTTCTCACCAAATTAATGGTATGGAAAAAATTGACTTCAGTTTACCTACCAATTTCTTTTCTTCCAATAATTCCATCTGTTAGTTCTCATGGCAGGGACCTTGGTACAAAAGAGCATCTGAATATAGTCTCCAGAACTTGGTATCAACCCCACAGCAGATCACTTCCTCAGGAAATTGATTAAAATAACAATGTTTTAATCATTGTGTGAAATTAAGCATGAAATCTACCCACCCGCAGCAAGTGGACAGCCTTATTTTCATATTCTTGGACAAACTGTACCATATAATGCAGCTTAAGATCATGAAGAAAGTTACCAATAACATTCTAGTGGGGTTACCACCATACAAATATGAACTCTGATGTTGAAACTGGTGATTGGCAGTGGTTTTGGTTCGCCAATCTGAAATTTCCCAACCAAAGGCAAAGCAAGCTTAAACTTTGAAAAATATAAAGAAAATTTATTAACAGAGCTAAAAGAATAATAAAAATCAGAATAAAAGTTTCAGAACACTCCTCCTCCCTTCCTTTTTTCTTTCCCACTGACAATGTACAGAAACAACACACAGAATTCTCAGTCAGTTTTCCATCTCTAGAACAGTCTTTCTTCAGTTTGCTTAGGGAGAGAAGCCTCTCTTGTTGCTATGGAAAATTCCTCCACAAGTAAACAATTCCTTCCTGCCTTCAATCTCTACCAACAGCAGCCACACAGAAAATCTGCATTCATGAAGCTCCTCCCATGTTCACAGCTGTGCCTCTGGGCCATGTCGACGTATGGGGGTTTTATTTTAAGGATAAACTATTCAAAAGCAAAGGTTCTCTTCATCTTCTCTCATGCCAGGAGAAGTCCTCATCACTCACTTCTCTCTCTACTCAAATTTCTCATGGGATCATAGTCACTTCAACAATTGCTCACTTTAACACATAATTCCTTTGCCCAGGTCTACAATTTGAGCTTCCTATCTCCTCATACTTCTCCATGGTTTAAAGGAAATATCTAAATATATTATAGTCCATAACCATAGCTTACAAGAGAATTTCAGTCTGAAAAAATAAGGCAGCTCCCCATACTCCACCCATCTGGAAATTTACACCTTCTTGACTGACTTTGATGCCTTCATGTGGTCTCTTTACATGTCTTTACTCTGTCCTTTTCTCTCACTCAAGAGAGGATGTGGCCTGCAGATCTCTCTCCAAGGCAGTCACATGATGGATCCAAGGTAGGATCTCAAGGGGCCTGCTGCGTTCAATTTCAGCCGTGCTGGAAGAGAGGGGCATGGCTAGGATCTTACCAGCTGGGCCAGGGCTCAGCTGTGACACGCCAGGGGCCCATGGCCTCCTTTTCTCCTGCCAGGCTGCTGGGCTGTGCCGGAGAGGGTGGAGCAGCCTGGCCTGTAGCTGCTCCCAGGCTTGGCAGACCCCGGCTCAGCAGCTGTGCATCGGCCAGCCTTGGCTGGGGGCCCACGGCTTCTCCGGTTGTACAACGGGACTGAGACAAGTTGTTACCTTTTCCATGCTGGAAACCAGAGAGACAAGAGTTCTGGTATTCTCATCTTAACACGTGTGTTCACAAAAGGCATATCCACCCTTTTCATTGGTTTAGTCATTGTCAATATTAAAAAACTGGCCAATCAAGGCCAAACCAGGACATTGTAAAAGTACAATTTCTGAAAATACTTAATCTAATACAGTTACTGCAGGTAACTCATTAGACCTCTTTGACAACCAAAGATCGTAAGACAGATATGACAGATCACTGAACTGAATACTAATGGCTGCATGCATGCAAATAATGTTATCCTAAGACCAAATATTACTTTCAAATAATATTAGCATATTTAAGTCATCCAGGGGACAGAGCAGGACAAAACAATGGTCAAGCGTTCAAAAAAATTAAAAAACAGCACTAGTTTTGGAAAAATTACATGAGCTCTTAAAAAAAAAAAAAATTAATCTCAATTAATGTCGACTTTGTGGCTTCTGATAAAAACCCTGTAAATTAATTGATTGATTAGACATCTGCACACTGTTGATTTCCTCAGGTTGTGGAAAATTTAACAGCTATGAAAGCATGACTTGCATTATTCATCTGGTCTAACTGGGTTCTGCAAATGGCATTTATAATGTCAGCACCAAATTTCAGTGCTGAGCACTCTGATAAAACATTTTGCTAATATTCAAAAAAATTATATACAACCACCTTTCAAATACCCAAAGCCCAGTGATTAACAAAATAGTGGATCTAGTGTATCACTCCACAGTACATGTTTTGTTCTTCGGCAGTTATATAAGAAATGGTTATCATTACCTATTGATGCTCTATCCCATGCCAGTATGATAAGCATAAGCAATAATAATATAATCAACTAATTACTTCCTCATTACTTTGTTCAAAAATTGCCCTCTCCTCATCAGCTTAGAATTGGTATTCATTTTCAACTGGCTGCCATACTTCCCTCATCCCCCTCATCACAGTGTTCCAGGACAGTCTTGTAGAAGTGACCTTCACACTTTGGTCCCAAGCACACAGAGCAATCAGCTGGGTGAGTACAACATAGAGAAATACTGCACCATTAGTTTTTAATCACAGGAAATAACCCATGTCATGCATAAACCTACTTGTCTCTCTCTAAATGACTGATGGAAGATGACCAATATATTAGACTGAAAAAAGACTTCTAGAATCATCTCATTCAAAACAGTCTTGTGAAATGAACATCTCTTACTAGTTACTTCTAATCTCATCTCTAATGACTATTCACTGCAGCACCATTCCTTTTATCAAGATTTAATGTAGTTTCAATTAAAATGGCTTTAAAATCACACATTCTTGATACTTATTGTTTTAACAATTGTAAATGTTGTAGAGGTTATCCCATTCAATGTTCACTTCGAATCCTGGTTAAATTAAGGAGTTTCCATGGGCTGCTGAGTGCATTGGCCAGTAGAGCTTTTAAAGTCTACAAGGATGGAGATTCTGCAACTTCTCTAAGGCGTCCTCTTCATTATTAATTTTTTCCCTTTAATTTCCACTGAAAATTTCCTTCTTTCTGCACCTTCCAGCTCTCTCTGTGATTTCACTATGCAAACTACTAGATTATGAATAATACATCCATTCCTTGCATTTCTTGGAAAAAAAAAAAAAAAAAAAAAAAAAAAGAAGAGCTCTGATCTTACAGCAATTCAGAAACTGCATGATTTGCAGAGTGACAGTTATCCACAGAAGGGAAGAATCCCTGCTCAAAGCATGTATAATATAAAACTTATACGATCTGAAAAACTGATTAAGTCTGATATGCCATATCAGCTATTTGTGTGCATAAAAAGAACCAAACGTGTTTATCATAATAGTAACATAAATGTCCAGTTATGCAAATTTAAATCTAAGTCAAATGGGTAATGTCCAATTGAAAGGCCAAACAATCACAGATTTACTCCTAGGTCAATGTTACTTAATTAGTCTCAGTCCCAGAAAGCTAAAACTGCATTCAGTCTAAGACCATCATCAATAAAAGGTCCGTTTATCAACCCAATTATCATTAAAGAAGCATATGCTTCAGTAAGAGCATGGGCTCTTAAGCATCTGCAGTAGAGAGGCCAGTATTTGGTAGTCTTAGTGCAGTATACAGTGGGAAAAGGAGAACATTACTCTTAAGAATGCTGACCCACTGTGAAGAGCATGTTTCCATACTACACTGATTAAGATGTAAACAAATCCCCTCAACAGAGATGGCAAAATCATCATTGCAATCCAATTTGTCCATGGCAAAATATAGGTCTGATTACATAGTAAGTTTGAATATAACTGATCTGGCAGTTTCACTTCATTCACTATACATGGCTAAGAGAGAGAAAAAAAATCAACTTCAGGCCAGAAGCAGTTCTTGTAAAAGAATAAATTAACTATGAAGCAAGGTAGTTGTAAAGTCTTTTGAACAGTAACTCTATTCAGTAAACTCAGAAGTATGTGGAAAGAAATGGACAACACTACTCTAGATAGTATGAGAGGTGAAAAGCACTCACTTTCTTTGACAGCAAAATACTTGGCAAAGATGAAGATGAATAAGTTGACAAGGCATGAGCCATAAGTCTTGTCAATCCATTCCCAATGCAGTTGTTACAACAGATGTACATTTCTTAGTAGCATCATTCTATAAAGCATGGAAGAAGGGGTGTAAAATTGCTGAACTACTCATGACTGAGCATTCCTCATGGAGACATCCATTAGTGAAAAACATTAGGCTCAAGAAAACCAGAAAACAGTGGAAGGGTGGAAGATTACAGGTTGATGAGGAGATAATGTTTCCTGTAGTCTGGTTTTCCTAGGCCTGTTGCTTCTGAGTTTCTAAGTGCAGTTTCTTTGTGATGTTTTGGTTTAGGAAGGCTTTGTTTTCACAAGATTTGACATAAACAGTGCTAATGTTTTTGTCACGAGTTTAATGTTTTGGATTCTTTTCTGTGGGACAGACTTTCTCTATATCTTTTGGTTTTTGCCAATGTGATGAAGAGTTCTGTCACTCTTCCTACCAATGAGAGTGGTCTGTTCAAAAAGGTATATGAAGGGGGTCAATTGTTTGAATAAAGGATTTTGTAGTCAGATTTTTCTAAATGAGGAATTCGTGTCGTTTGTTACTCGCCACAGCGACAGCTTTCCCTCTCTGGGTACCCATTTGCAGATGTTGTTAGAAAAAAATACTGGATTAGGTGAACTCAGACTGAATGTGTTAAGCCATTCTTACCCATCTTATATTGAGATCCTAGATGATTTGGTGTTATAAAATATTCGAAGCACAAAGAAATTTTAGACCACTGCTCAGCAAGGAATTAAAAGAGAAAAGATGTCTTCTGATTATCACAATACAGCACACGGTTTCCTGTTCTGAGAAAAGGTATCTGAACCATTTTCACACAAAAGAACACAGCAACAGGACAAAAATCACTTCCATGAGGGCTCCTGCCAATAGATGGATAACAAGAGAGGCAATGATTAGAGCTTAATGAATGAGAATCATCCCTTTTATAGATTAGAGCAGAGTGATCATCATGAGATCAGAATCCATTACTAGCCTTATGTATTCCAGGGAATTGCCATAAGGAGTGAAGCAGAAAAATAAAAGCATTTAGGAGAGATCATATTTGTTTTGATAGCATTTCATGCCACATCATCCCCTTTTTCTTCTCCAAGAGTAGCAAAGTACAAAGAGTTTAAAAAGCTAATTCCTGCAGCCTAGTTTGAATTTTCAGGGAAAAAATGCAAACTCAAAACCTACAAGTCACAATGAAGACCTCCAAGCCAAAAGCAAGGAATTAATTAAATCTCAAAGATAAAAGGAGGGCACAGAGAACAACGAATCGGGCTGAGTCTTTTATGCCATGATTCTAAAAGTCAGGTCCAACAGAATAACAATCTGTGTAGAATATCTGTAAAACTGAATGTCTTATGGTTAGCAATAGCAATTGGGGTATCTGAAGGATTTATCCTTGTTGTTACTTTGCAGTGTTCGGAAACACAAGGAGAGCACACAACACTTAAGTATATGCTAACTATCAGAATGGCATCAGTAGGTATTTCCACAGAGAAAACCTGAATCACAGGAAATAGCAACTGAGTATTTCTTTCTGCAGTGTGAGCTGCAAGATAACTTTCTAAAGCAATGATTTATCAACCTGGAAACAAATGAATGATTGATTCACAGGCAAGTTTTAAAAAGTTAAAAGCTGAAAAATAAATAACAAAAAATTTTAAAATTTTTAAAAAATTAAATTTCTGTCTTTACTTGCAAGTGGTACAGAGCTACAAGGAAAGCCGACATGAGGCAAATTACTGAATTAAGAATGAATACAGCATTCAGTCAACTCAGCAATGGGGAGGAACTCAAATAGTGGCTCAAATAGGCTGATGGCAACTAGGAGGAAGAAGAAAATAGTATGATCTAGTCCTTCATGAATGCTGTCAACTGTGCTAATTTGGGTCCTGACAGGATTTGTATAAATTTCAGCATTAAATGTATATATATTTTGTATAAATTTATATTTTGTATAACTATCAGCACTAAATGTGCACATGGTCTCTGATTTTAGAATAAATCACACAAATCAGAAGGTAAAAGAAAAGATGAGTACCAAATAATGAAAGAAAAACCTTGATTCCTTTCCAACTTGTCTCCAATTATAATGTTTACAGGTGTGCTTTCCTCTCCCATGCCAAAGAAGTCCAGAGGGTTTTATGGAAAAAAACAGAAGAAAAATTTCTAAACAAAACAGATGTCTTCAGAGACATCAAAATTTTACTCAACCTACTTTTGCATTTCATACATCTCTCTCCTTAGAGGAGAGCAAAATGTGACAATCTATTTTAGAACAACAGATATAAAGCAGATTGTGAGAATACTTGTAAAATCCATCTGTACATACCAAGAAGAGTAGAATATCAAAAAGAAAGAAAAATTTAAAAGTACCAAAATTCTTGAGAAGAATGTTGTAAATATTGTAGAAAATATGAAACTAAAGGCTAAAGGAAAAAATATCTAGGTAATCACAGAAGTGCGACACTAAGTAAGAAATATGATGACAAAAAACATATGAAGGAAAACCATCACATGAAGAAAAAGTAAAATCACTGGGGGTTAAAACATGAATAAGCAGACTGGAGGAAAAATAATGCAATATTACACAGAAGGCAAGAGACATACAACCTAACACAGAAATGAATGTAGGAAGTCTGAAATTTGACTTTGAACAGACTAGAGAACCATTTTTGGCAGAAAATACATTCATAACTTTTCCCAGGGCAGCCACAAAAATGTTACAAGATGAAGTCTGCTCTCTGAGTTGAACAGCCTTTAAATTTACATCAATATATGTGTATAGTCTATTTCTGGAGAAAACAAAAAAGGCTAGGATTGAAACAAAAACTAAAAAAAAAAGAAAAAAAAAAAAGAAAATAAAGGAATTAAATTATAAGAATCAATCCACACACAAACAAAAAAGCCCTACCATCTGGGATATAGTAAGGAGACGAGGAGACTTTTAGGTAAAACAGAATATGAATGTAGTCACTGGAAGAAAAAAAGTAACTTTTCCTGCACCACCTTGAGTTTGCAGCTGATGAATCTGCATTTTATAAAAACCCAGAAGGTTTGGAAAACAAGTTATACTTTGAAAAACAAAAGGAAAAAACAGGTGGAAAAGGCAATGAAAAACAGTATTAGAAGATGACTACAAATGTCAAAAAACTGCAGAATCTCTACCAGAGGAAGGATATGAAATTATAAGAGACAGACCTACTATTATGCTTTCTCTTTATGAGCATTATGGCTAGAGTTGTTTATAATTAGAAAAATATGAAGCCTTTGCATCCATGCTTTTTCAAGACCATATGATGACATTGTCAAAGTTTCAAAAGACACCAGGGAAACTGGGTTTTTTTGACCATGTGCAACCATAAATATTTGATGGACTTCTATTATACATTCAGTTTGTTCTGCTTTCAGAAAATATCGTAACATACAGAATTAAATTTCATAAATCCTTTTAGATCTAACTGAGTTTTGCAGATTGACAAAACCTCTCATGAGCATTTACAGCACTTTTTTTTCAAAATTAAATTTAGTAAATTTCACCCATCATTTGCTACTAACAAAGGCATAGAGCATATAAAGACCATTACTTCTTCCAAGAATAATTAGAAAGAATTTGTGTTGACATACCTCAAAAATAACAACAACAAAAAAGGGAGGAAAAAAAAAAAAAAGGAAAAAGCAATGTATACCCGTTTCTTTGCAATTAAATGGAAAAAGCAAGGGAAAGGGAAATATCAACCTTTACAGTTTATAAAATGGACAAACAACCTAAGATGTTACACAGGAAACCAGTTACATATCTAACAATTCAATTCAAATACCTGAAGTCTGCACATGACTTTAGCATTACAGGCAGTCTTATCAATATCTCTCTCTCAAGCTGAAAAGGTAAAACAGCACATTCTTTATTCTACAAGGATTTCAGAAAATAGAACCTTGTTTCATTGCTTTATATGAAATTAATGAAAGCCCAACTCTTCCAGGACAAATAAATTATTTGAATTTTTTTTTCTCCAAATATCAGCCAATCTTCCTCTCTAAAGAGAGGTACAATTTTAGGACACTAACAGTAATTATCAAAGACAATAAAAAATACATACAGCACTTTACATGGTTAACAATCGCAACATGATCCAGTCAATTTAATGGACAACCTATGATCAGACCAAGTGAAGGGTCCAAAGCAAAGCATGGAAAATAATAAAATTCCTATTTCATATAAGTCATATTTTCTCATGCCAGAAATGACAAATTGTAACACAGAAATGTTCATATGACACAACTATTTCATAACTAAAATTTGGATGCAAGTTCAAACTGTTGATTTTCCTTCTTTCTTTTCAGGATATAAAAAACCATCATTTTCCTTCTTTTTCTTATGATAAAACATTTCAGTAAAGAGATTTTACAAGCAACTTTAAAAAGTTAAAAAAATAGGCAGTAGAGAAAGTTTTGAAGGCACCACAATATAATTGAGCGTAAGCTTCACTTTTAAAAATTAGGTAATTTGTATATTTTAGCTATTTCACCTATTTTAATGTATGTTTCAGATTACTATGTCTCCTAATACTTTCTTCAAACTTTTCATCACGACTCATGGCCACTGTGAGAGATATCCTCATCTCCCCTCACATTATTTCATTGTCATTTAATTGCTCATGATTATTCACAAATTCTTGGGCAGCTCTGACATTCACTCTCTGCTGTTTTGTTTCATTGTGTCATCCATTCATTGGTCACTTTATTGTCAGAGTTTCCTAGCAAATTCTGCTTCTCAGGAGGAAAAAACACACATATAAATATGATAGAACTACTAAGTTTAGCATTCTTCCTTGTGCCTAGTACCTCAGCATCTTCAAACAAAAAGACCTTTTTTGTTTTCCATACATTAAGAAACAGAAGTATCACAGTTTCCTGAGCAGGAATTCCTTTAATCAGAATACTACCTTCCCAGTAAGTAGTTCATTAGAAGAGAAGTGACATAGCATGGTGCTAAGTTAATGAATGGATTCAACAGGAGGTAGACCATCTCTAGTGGCAGATAAAGCATTTAATCCTTTTAATATAAAATAATTACTTGGCACTTTTAGACCTATTTCTGAGTAGTTTAAGGAAAAACTTAAGATTAGTAAGACTAAAGCAAAAGTTCACTGTGCAATATTAAACCAAGAATCTACAAGCAGTCAGGAAGCTTTATGGCAAACCCTAATGGTTTAAATATGTTAAGAAACAGCTGTTTAAACACCATACTCAGCATTATTTTCTATGTTGAATATTAAAAATTCAGGTACCTTATAGTGAATGACTCAATAACTCATATTGAGGAAACTGAAGGTGGAATTAATGTCTACATTAGAAAAATTAAAATGTGATGTACTTACCAAAATTACATTTCATTCTCATAAAAACATTCTCATAATATCATGAAGTCTAAATTTTTGCCTCCTGAAACTGGTTTCTAAATTCCACATGAAATCAAATTTCTAATTCTATGCATTTTTCATTCTTAGAAAAAGTGACTATAGTCTAATGATGGAAACCAGCTAAAAGTGTCTCTAAACCCATTTTAAAGCACACTTTTTAAATTTTTTGTACAGTCAAGATTCAGTGTAAAGACTTGAGTAAAAATGTGTTTCCTCCAGAATATTTTTACTATCAAAACAGTTCATTAGATTCAGGGAAAGTTCCATTTTCACTTGGGAGAAGTACAGACATCAAATTACTTTTGAAAACAAAGCTGCTGTATCAGCTAATGAACTCATAATTTTCTCCCTCACAGCCAGGCAAGCATGAGTTCTGCATGACAGCACAATGCATTCATTGCTCAAAAAAACTGATGTTGCTGAACAACTTCAGCTAGATTTTTGAATCACTTAAGACACATGCCGATACACTAGCACAACCATAACTATATCACTTTAACATGGTGGGACAAAAAAAATGCAATGAAAGATTAAAGTTCTGTTTTCTATGATTCTATGTGTCATCTGAATGTGCAATATATACTTGAATTTACAACCTATCTAAAATTACTCACTTGAGGCTCTTGTAAAAGGAACACACACTAAGGTGTCATCATATCTATCCTAACATTATGAAGGGGAGGAGGAGGGAAATTCAGTTCTTACACAGGTGGGGCCATCTTCATCAGTACTGTTACTGATGGCCCCACAGGTGGCTAAAGCTCCAATACTACCATAACAGAATTCTAGAGCGGGGTGACTTTAGGCTTCGTTGCTTTCTGGTGCAGCTCACTTGCTACTATGTTTTACACAGTATAAAAAATTTTGCAGTAAAATGTATCAGCTTTAGTGCCTCTCCTCTCATTTATCATTTCATTAAAACAAAGTCAACAAACTTGGTATTTGATCACTTATAGATTAAATCATTATAACCTTGTGCTATACTCTCTTTTGCTTGGTATCTGTAAAAGTAATGAGGTACTTAGATTAAGCCACACAGGGCAGTTAATTGAGGAATTTGGATCTATATCAAACAGAAATACAAATCAGAGTGGGCAATTCTGAAGTTGAACAAGCTTCTCCTGTCTGCCACCAGGTACTTACAAAACATACTTAGTTTTTGTGTAATCTCCCTCTGCTTGGATACTACATTCTTGTAATATCTAAATGGCCTGGAATACTAAATAAAAATGAACATTTGAGAACCGTTATGTTCTGACCAAGACCTCTGTTACCTTTAAATATTCCAGGGCTGGCTCTTTGAGCACTAGGCATTGTGCACTCTATACTTAGTTCTTTCAGCCACCTCTGCTGTCACAGGTAGTTACAACTGAGAAGGTGATAGCTGCTCAAACGGAGAAAGCAGGAGTACAGAGGCTATCCCGAGAAGCCCTCACTACTTTAAAGTAACCTTGATTTCTTTCACTGCCCTCCCTACTGGTTTGGCAGGCAGTGCTCATGTCCAGATGGTGGACAAGTAAACCTACTTGAACAGATTGTATTACAATGTTTTACACTGAACAGTTATTGGATTAAATGTATAAATAGCTGTGGGAACCCAGGACTTTCCTCTTTCAAATGATCATCATTCAGCTAGAAAATAATCTTCCCTCTTGTCTCTCCTCTGTGGCCCAGTGAATTTCTGCTACATTCTCCAAATCTCTGTCAGTGTAAGAGGACAGTTCAGAGTGCAAACAACGGTCTCGAGGGGGAAAACAACTGACATACTTCAGAGCAGGAACTTTTTGAATTAACACAATAATGAAGATCATCTTAAGAAGATCCAAGCACCCAAAGGAACAGATAGACAAGTGTTTAGGGTACTTTATGTGAAGCAGCACGAAATTTCCCAGAAATCAAATTAATATCAACTGCTCCCACTGTATCAGTTTCCCAGACATGCTTTAACCATAATTTTACTGTAGAAAATGCTGAGACGTCATTTTTAATTGAAAATTTAACTCATATTGTGAACATTACAAGTTCATAGCACACAATGACGTAAGGAAGCTTAGTTTCTGCGCACAAAATGGGCCAAAATACAAGATGTCAAATCAGATGAGGATTGTCTCTCTTTACGTACTAAAGTAGAACTTCAGGTAACTTACTTTTAAAGAAATTACATTATGTTAGCAGCCTCATGAGTCAATATTCAGTTACATGAGGGCATTTTAGTTTAACATTTTACTCTGAAAGCTACATTGTCCATGAAGTCTAGTTAGAGCACTTTGATCATTTATAGTGCTTTAAGTTACAGGACAAAAACCCATAGATGTCAACACCAAGGTAAATGCTATTTCGTCTGGACCATGGCAAACCTATGTGTGTACACGTATGTGTGTGCATATACAGGCACACATCCTCACATCTCCATTGACTGATTTATTCAGCTCACAGAAAACAAAAAAAAAAAGAAAAAGAAAAAGCCTACAATGCATTTGAAGTGGAAAATGATTAGCAATGCCTCTGACAGACTACAGAGAGAAATTTTCAGATCCCTTGAAGTTGCAAAATAGAGCTTAGAAAAAGTATGTCACAACAGAAGGAAAATATTCATGCAATAACTTCAGCATTAAAGCACCGTTCCTGTCCTTTCCATAACAATTCTTGTCTCATCTACTCAATGTGCTGTCACATTACAACTAACTGAATCCACCAGCTGCGGACAAGTAAGAGGCGTAACAGTCCTATATCGTCAATTTTGGACTGAATTTCCTGGGACTGGCATTCTTGAAATTTCTATGAAATTCCTACCATTCACTTTCCATTTCTATTGGAAGTTTTAGTAGACGTCAGGCATAGAACAGAAAAATGGAAAAAGTTTCCACTGAAATGTTTTAGAGCAGAGGCATCAACTATCAAGAGTACAAACCATGACTAATATATTTCAAAGTGTGATGCAATAATAATACAGACATAGCAGTAATGCAGGAGAAAGAATTCTCGATGATCTCTAGGCCTCTGAACACACCCTACACTTAAACAGGCCAGACTTGCCCATGAGATCCAGTTGTAAGTTACAGCCCCACTTAAAAGCCAGATATAGAAGGTGGCAAGTGCATTAGTTACCCCAGGCATCATCTGAAAATATCTGATATCTGAAAACATCCCGGTAAAAGGCATCATGAAGGATTCACTTGAAAACAAAAACCACTTATTGGTCTGTGAGTTTGTGCACTCTTCTAAATTTCAGTGTTAGTAGGGGAAAGTGTATCCAAGATCATCTTCACCCATGTGGAAGTAAGTATTCAGGTCTCACATCTCAGAAATCCCTGAAACCTATCCTGTAAACCATAATCAATAGGCATGCTTCTACCACCTCACAGGATCTGGACAGAAACCAAAGAATACCACCTTAACCACATCACCTTAAGTACATCACCGTGGGATGAAAGAAAAAGAAAACACTAATCTAATCAAGTTATTATATTATTATTTTGCTTTTAAATTTTTCATTATTTTTAAGGACCATGTACATAATCCTCACTGAAGAATCAGTATATAGTCATCACCACTACCTTCTCCTGAAGCTGAAGTCTACACAATACTTTACCAGCACATAGTCTGAATAGCACAGTCTCAACAGTTTTCTTTAGCATCCATATTCTAGAGAATTGTAAGATTTCAGAAACATCCTTTTGCATTTTGTATTCCCTAGTTCAAGATCACCAACTACACAGAGTGCTAGTACTGTGACCTATGATGAGATATTCTACTCCTGTTAATTAATTGCTATACAACTCCCTCACCTAACTGTAGCTTGAATTCCCCTCTTTTTAAAGACACCTAAACATACACAGATACAGCTAATTTATTCCTTCACTGTATGTAGCCCTAGCAACTCCTAGGGTATCTAGAAGAGCATTCATTACCTGTGTCAGTCAAACCAGACACAGGTATTCTACTCATATTCAAATACCTTCTTTATCCTGTTAGATAACCTTGAAAAAACAAAGTAGACAAAGGATTGTATCTCAAAAAATTGTTTGCTCAGCTTTCTCACTCCCTACGTTAATCCCCCATGCAGAATCTGAATCTCTAGCCACATCTTTTAGAGAAAGACAAAGATTCACAGTGAATAAAGTGAATAAAGATTCACTTTAATAGGATTAAAAATAAAAATAATTTTAAGGTTTATATTTTTAGTGTGTCAGTACCCCAGTGAATCTACTATTTATGGATTAAATTAAATTTATATTTCGTTGCAGTTTACTACCAAAAACAGAAGACGGTCATAGGGACTTGATAAGTAAGAGAAGTAAAAAGAACAAAATATTTTAAGTAACAATTTGAACCACCGAAGCAAAGAAAAGGCAGCTACAATTACCAAGGAAAGTTTAAGCAGTAGTAACCAAAAATACCTCTCCTACTTTATTGTTAAAACAGCCATATTCCTCAGCATAGTGCAGAAAAACAACTGCAATATAACAATTCATTATATTAAACAGTCTTGAAAGACAGCAAAGTTTTTGAGTTAAAGCCTAACTTTAGATTCAGAATGCACCCCAGCCACTGACAAGATCTGAGAAACAAAATGTGTGAAAAAGCCTGAATGTATATGTATGATCTGAAAACAGGAAGATATAAAGGGAATTAGCTAATTAATTATCTGAACAACTGCCAATTATTTTTAATGAAAATAGGATAAGTATCAAAAAACTTGACAAAAATATCACATTGAGTAGAATGCTTAGTATAAATAATAAAGAAAAGCTCCAGAAATGGACCTTAAACTATAAATGGGAATTTTATAGGATTACCTAAACTTTTGCTTGACAAGCTCAAATATCTACATTGAAGGCTCAGACATGAATACATACACAGCAAAATCTCAAAAAGCTAAACAGAAATGTCAATATCCAGGATTCAGTAGACAGTCATAACTGGCCTTTTTAAGACAACTGGATAACTAAAACAGCTGAACATGCTAATTTTGTAACAGTAGAGAAGACAGATATTTGAAACGATGGAAAAGCCAAAGTAAAAGCAGAGTACAAAATGGTTTCTATCCTTCAAGCAGCAGATGCTACAGCCTATGACCTTGAGCTGCTCTGCGAGCTCAAAATTTCATTCCAGAGGGACTGCATAATTGTAATTACCACTTACGTTATGAACTTGATATACAAAACGTTCTATGCAACACAGCCAAACTCTGCTAAGCTTAATGACCAGCTCATCTGAAACTCAAAAATTAGTTGCTTTACATTCAGCAGCAAAGAATGAGAAAAAATAATGGAATGGCATAGTTAGGCTAAGGACTGAAACTGCTTAAGAAGAGATTATGAACTTGGGGTATTCCAGAATGGTATTATCAGGTACAATCATCAGAAGAAAGTAAAATCCTAATAGCAAATCCTATTAGATGGGAGAACAGATTGTCCAGAGAAATGCTTTAAGTCCTGGCACTACATTAGCACTCGGGAAGAAGAGTATTTCCATGAAGAAGCCTGCAATGGCAAGGGTACAAATCTTCTCCATATAATGGGACTATTTTCTGTAATCAAATTATCACCAGGCCTTTTTTTTTTTTAAAGTTTGTCAGACACAACCATTCAATGCATGTATCGATTTGTTTATCTGCCTTAGAATATGAAGGACTTGTGAAAATCACAGACAAAAATAAGAATTTCCCTGTCTGAAATGTAGCTTTCAGGTTTTCAGTATAAAATATCTTTCCATTTGGTTAATGGCAACCCCTTATTATTGAAAGTTGTATCAAAAATAAAAATAAAATTAAAAAAAGCTTTTACATTTTATATATATAAACAGTGAAGAAGATATTATTGTATATTTTTATAAAACCTCATAGCACCATAGCACTAGATATGAGCGAGAATAAACCTGAAGACCTCAACCAATATCCAAAACCCGCAGTGCTTTCCCATTCTAATTTTACTGACTGATTTTTCCAGAGCATGTAGAACTCAAGCAGATACAATCTGTATTTTCCATGTGGTTGCGCAGGATGTGCTGTATAAATGGTTATAGAACAGAACAGGAGGAAAGATCAATTATGTCACTGATCTGTCTTATGACAGTAAGGATGCCAAATAGAGACATCTGGGACAGAAAAGTTTCAGTAATCCAATCACAAGATGCTATCAGGTCGCTATAAGCACCCTTTATTTCATTTATTGTATGCAGTCACAGTAGTTTTCTATACAGATTGGTTAAAGCCGGAACTGCTAGTCGATTTTGCCAAGTTTTTGCAAAAATTTAGTTAATTAGAAATAAAGGAGAGAATAATATAGATGTTTTATGAGGTTGTAAAACCACAGAAGAAAATAAGGAATTCTTGCAAATTCTTGCTGTTGCCATTCTTCTTAGGACAGAGTAGAAAAAACATTTAGAATCACATTTAATGAATTTTACATTTTCAGGCATGGCTTAGAATTGTTATTTCACTTCAAACTGAGAACACATTTTAAAGTTTTAAGCATTGTTTGAAAAAAACCTCTCCACTGTAACAATAGTTAAAATGTCCAATTACACAAATGCACACAAAATCTCCAGGTAAAATACATCTTTAAAATGGCTTGAAGGCAAATCTACAGTCAGGCCTGAGTTTCTCTCCACAGATTCAACCTTTGCCACATTTCAATTTTTAAAAACATTTTTAAAGAGGAGTCTGTAATTGGTATAACTGCCAAATGCTTTCATGCATCCTGTGTCAAAAAGAAAAACGTGCAGTGCTCCACAGTCTGGAAAATAAACCCAAAATTTTCACAATTTAAGACCAAGAAGGTTTTATATTCAAGTTTAATTTTAAAGAGAATTTCAGAAGAACAAAAGAAGAAACTTAAGTTTTAATTATCACTATGTTTTTCGAACAATATCAGAGATCCTGAAAAAGGAAGAACTTTATTTCTTAAACTGTACATGAAATTGAATATATGCTAAACACTACCCATTCATCACAAATCTTTTTTCCTCTTTTTTTTTTTTTTTTTCCACTCACTCTACCATGGTTCCTAATATTTTTTTCAATTAAATATGCGTGCAGAATATTGATCAGAAGAAAAGAATGTTACAGATCATTGAAAACAGTACCAAGAGAGAGTAAGAAACAAAGTAATATTCGTTCAATTTTGGAGCAAGACCAAAGACAGCAGGTTTTGCGGGCTCTAGCTCTGAATGGGAGAGAATTGCTACCTTTATGATCAACCACTACCAGAAATTAGATGGGAAAGACATTTTAAAGTGGAAGATGCCATTCTGGATGCAACATGGTAATAATAAGTAACTGTGAATAAATACAATAGGCTCACTATGAAAACCTAAAGGAAAACAAAAACACATGGTTCAGAAACAAGGGGATAATGCCAATCTATCCCAGTTAATTTCAAATAAAACAGAAAAGTATGTGGAGGACTGAAGGTCCTCTCAGAAAAAGTATCATATTTAAAACTTTAAGCCTTAAAAAAACCCCACAGATGCTTGTATTTATTTTTAAAACCCCTGACCAAACAAACAATAATCTGTTCTTTATGGTCATGATGAGGACAGCAAATAACAGGCTCAAAAATGTAGGCCTTGAACACACAGAAATTTATGTGAGATCTTTAGGGGGAAAGAAAAAGCTGGAAATTGTAGTCACCACCACTAAAGACTTCTACGGGCAATCACATACATATTTGTCAGGAATCATAAAAGTATGGCTGAGCTTTGGGTTAAATTATCAGTTAGATTTCCCTTCCAACTCTATCTCCCACAATTTCTCACAACTGCCATAACTTTTACACTCAGCTGGGAAATGAGACAGGGAGAAAAAGGTAAAGAACTATTACAGATATATGAATCTTGAAATCCTTTAAAAATAATCAGGGAAAACTAAGACATCACAGAACCTTGCCTTACAGAAGAGTAAACTTACTACAATATTTTTATATGTCTTCAGCATCTTTTTTAGTAGACTCAATCTCAACAAAATACTTCCACCGAAGAAAGCTTGTATGCCTTCCCTGTGTCAGATTTAGCAATAATGACCAACTACCTGCAGAAAAAACAGTTATTCCAATTGCATATCAGTGGTTTAACTCAGGTTCTGAGCCACCCACCTGAAAGCTCAAAAATAAACATTATCCTCTATGAGAAATGCTTTTAATATTGCAAACCCAGTGTTCTCCATGTGTTTCAGTCGCAAAAAAGATCTGTAATAGAAAGCCAAGCAGTATATTTCAAAGTGAATTACTCTGATTCCTTTAATTTTTTAATAGTTTAAACCACCTCAAGTTTGTATAAGGTATATAAAAAGCACTGAAAAGACTGGGAACAGAAAATGCATGTATGCATCTCAAAAGCTATGGAAAGAGTTAATTATTATTTTCTCTTATTATGCAGACAGTTTCCAAGAGAAAAGTGCTTCTCCAGTGTCTTGTTGCTACTTCAAAATTAGGTAACTTTTTTTTTTACTTTACTTTAAATAAAGGTACTCTCCAGCACCAGAATTAAAATCATAAAAGCATGCTTTTCAAATCTAGTTAGCTTCTAAGTGTGAGCTATGGGGGAGTGTTGTGGTGTTGGTCTTCATCTCATCTTCAAGTTAGACATTTCAATATTTACTACTTCCATAATATGGAAAAGGTACAGCAAGATAAAAGCAAAGCAATAGGAATGTTTGTGTGTTTATAAGTTCATGAAGTCATTCTAAAAATAACTTCCATGAAACCAGATGACTAATAATCTAGTAATGCAAATCTTTTTCCAAATAGCTCTTAAATTTTTGCAGATTAAATCAAATTTTAAACCAACCTTAGCACTTGTAAGTAATTTGCCAGATAAGACAGTTTCTTTAGTTATCATTAAGAATATTTAACTGTATAGGATTATGTATTTTAGCAATTTAAGAACTTGCATGTTTTCTAAATACAGCTTTAATGTAGTATTTCACAATCAATACAGAAATTTATAAAAATGTTTTCGAGTTTCCCTGGTTATTTTCTCTGCTAGCATCAAGTCCTTCAGAAAATCTAAGTCCTCTCCTTCCTGCAAAGTCACCTCCACCTCTTCCAGGCTCATAAAACTGATCCAGCAGATACCTCCAATCATTTAGACTTTATGCACACTTTTCTATGTAGTCAACGCCTAAAAAGATAAATTAATAAAAAAATAAAATCATTGTCTTCTCCAAGAATACTTTCCTTCCTTAAGATATAACTCAAACATTTCAAATTCTTGTAATTTTGAAACACTTTTCAAGTAATCAAGTTTTTTAAAAAAAATTTGATCAGGAAAGCAGTTGTTTCTCTCTAGTCCTTTACCTCTCTTTCTGGACAACCATGTCAACAAAGACACACACAAAGCACAGAGAAAAAAGGAAACTGAGATGTGAGTTGGTTTTATCTCATGAGATACACATTTTAACCCTATGACATTAGCTTTTCTCCTGCAGTGTTCGCTTTGGAACAATTCACTGTGTGTTCAACCATTTTTCCAACTTCCCAAAAAAAGCTGTGTCAACCTTACCAGTACTTGTATAGTGTTGGGGAAGATGAAACAGGAAAACCTTATAAATATGATTGCCTGGCAAAAGATTTTGAGCATATAGAAACTATAAGCAAGATAGAAATGAAAGCAAGCTTTGAGATACCAAGCCTTAGTTATTGAACAACTGGAAAACAATGATATGGCCGGCTGAAGGTAATCCCCTTGTGATTAAACAATACCCTCTGCTTACAGACAGGTCCAAGGGTCAGAACAGACCCCACCAGCTTGGCAGAAGAGGTCCAAAGAGTAGTTTTTAGGGTTTAAAATGTAACACAGTATAGTAATGTACTGATTCTTACAGGCTGTATGTAAATACTATAGGATTTGTATCTTGGACTAGATTGGTTAGTGAAAATTAGAATATTCAGCACAGAAAAAGATTTATTGTATTGTAACAAGAACTTTGAGCAGTAGCGCTCTCTCTCTCTCTCCTCGCTCTCTTTCAGGCCTGCTCTGAGCTGTGGCTGGCAGCTCCAAGCAGGGCCCCTGCACCCACACCCTTTGCAACAAACCACAACTTCCAAGACGTGGGGTCAGAGAGCTCTCGTCTCCATCCATCCCGACCACCGACGCTCTTACAGCATAGAACATCTTCAGTTCACTTTACACATTTAACTTCCATCACCTTTACCTGTTACTACTGTACTTCTGGACAGTGTTGTGAACAGCAATGTCCCACAGCACAAGATCCTGCACTCTTTCAATTCACATAATTTTCCTCAGAACAGTTTTTAAGTGTTCTTTCCAAACTACTTACTGTAAGTAGAAGTTTCATTTCTAACATACAGATGTTTTCCTCATTATATACATTAGGTAAACTACTACAGCATTTAACATGAAGGTTATAGGGCAAGAAGAGTCAGACTTCAGCTCTAACATATACAACAGACACATACAATGTATAAAACCCTGAAAAAAAAAAACTAAGTTACACTTTATTTTGAGCTTGCACTTAAAGTGAAGCAAGCACTTACAGTATTCCATTAGTTTCTGTAAAGATGCAGTCACAGATAGGCTGTCTACATAAAGCCAAGGGTTTGTCTGTATGAGCAGTCCATTGCTTATATTAAAATCAAAATATTAAATAGGAATGAAAAATGGCAGCAAAAAGGATCAGAAGACTGAGATGCGTTAGTTTAAATCAGTTAAATAGGAAACATTGAATAACAAGCTTTCCAGAGGGGAAATACCTGCTTGAACTGTAATATCAAATAGGTGGACAAACAAGCATTTCCATCCTTTTATGTAGCACCTCCACAGTAGGACTGGGAAACTTTCTAAAAAATAGTTGTACATGGCCATTTCAATTTGCCATTATTTACTTGTTAGGAAAAGGATTTCACTTAAAAGAAAGATTATTTCAGCTATCTTGGTAGCACAGCTGGCACTCCACATGAAAGTGTCAACAAAAGTTGCAGTGCCAGCACATCACAGCAAGAGAGAATCGAGCATCAAACATTAAACACATTTTATAAAGAAAACCTAATAAGTTAAGGTTTTGAAAAGTTAATTATAGCAGCAGAAGGGCAACACATTTACTGCTTACCCATTCCAGAAAGTGGAAAAGACAATGAACGCCTAGACTGAAGGTGTTCACTCTTCACAATGACACCCAAGGGATTTATTTCAATGATCAGACTACTTATCTCAGTAAGATCAGTCAGAACATTATTTAGATACCTAAATAAGAATTTTGCATACTAACTTTGGCATTGTAAAATCAAAGAATATTGTGAGTTGGAAGGTACATCATGATTTGGAAGGGACATGCCACAATGCCACACAGGGCAATCTAAAAGTCAAACCATACGCACAAAAACGTTGCCCTTATGTCTCCTGAACACTGCTTGTGCAATGACACTTCCCTGGGTACCTTGTTGTGTGCCCAACCACTCTCTCAGTCAGGATATCTTTCCTAATATCACATGTGAACTCCCCCTGAAGTAGATTTAAGCCATTCCTTCCACTCTTGTCACTGGACACCAAGGGGATGACATCGCTGTTGTTTTGCGTCTTTGGCCTATAGCCTTAATAACCTACATAGTTCTTTGAAGAAAAACAAAACAAAAAAACTCCAAAATTTTGACCATCCTTCTCTTTGTCTAGTTCAGAGAAAGAATCAGCTATAAAAACTCTTCCTACTTTCTCCTCCACCATCACAAAACACAAGTCCACCCCACACCACTAACACATTAAAAAAAGACCAAAACAAAAACAAAAATACAAAAATGACAAAACTATAGAGTTTGGTTAAAAGCTAACTCCTCCCATAAAGGAAGTTATAGCAAAACTGTAAAGAGACACTATCGGGTGGCCTAGCACTGGGTATGCAAAAGCCTGGCCTGAAATCTAAGACAACCTGGGAAGTGTAGCCAGCTCTAGTAGCATTGAAATCTGGAAAAGGCAAGTATGTACACTACATATTTTTGCACATTTCCCTATTTAAATACAAAAGTTGGTGAAGAGAAGCCGTTGATATGGAACTGAATTAAAACTGCTCCTTCCTTCACGTCTCCTTTACCCAGAGGACACCTCGAAGAGAGTATCATCACGTATACCTGCACTCACACACACACCTGCTGCCATCGCTTTGATGCTCGTTATTAACTGGGGGCATTTCGTTCCGCGGGCACCGCAAACACGGGTTTAACTTGGACCTGCCGCGGGTCCCTGGCACCGCAGCCGGCAGCCCAGCCCTGCCCGGCGCAGGACGGCGGCCCGTGCCCCTCTGCTCACACCCTGTGATTCAAGGCCCAGGGCAGCGCACGGCTCGGGCCTGGGCAGGGGCGGCACGCTGGGCACCGCGATCCCGCCGCTGCGCTCCCGCTGCCTAGAGACGCCAACGCCGCCGGCCATCACCTCCCGGGCAGAGCAGAGCAGGGCAGAGCAGCGGCTGCCCGGCGCCGCCCGCTCCGCCGCTCGGGCTGGGGAGGGAGAGGAGCCGGCGGAGCGCGGGGAGGCCGGGCGGGGGGCGCCAGGGGCAAGGGGACTCCGGAGAGAGAGGCGGCGCGACAGGCACCCCCGGCCGGGCGCGATGGCGAAAGAAGCGAACGTCTCTACCTCCTTCTTTTTCTGTCCTCCCCCGAGCTGTCCACAGAGGAGGAGCAGCAGCAGCAGCAGCAGGGGGAAGGAGCCCCCGGCCGGCAGGTGCAGCAGCCGCCGCGCTGTCCCGGCACCCAGCGCCATGTTCCGCCCCCGCCGGCGGCACCTGCCGCACCGCCACGCTGAGCCGTCCCGCGCCCGGCCAATCGCAGCGCCCCGCGGCGCGGCGCCGCCTGGGAAGTGTAGTTCTGAGGGGCTGAGCGAGGCTCGCCCTCGGCTCTGCGCGGGGGCCGCGGTCGGCGCTGGCACCCGGGGCGGCCTGGCCCGGCCAGGGGGCTCTGCCTGGCGTGGGGGCTCTGCCCGGCCGGGGGGGTTTCAGCCCGGCCCGGGGGGGCTTCAGCCCGGCCCGGGGGGGCTCTGCCCGGCTCAGGCGGGCCTGCCCGCCCGGCCCGGGGGTCTGCGGCCGGCCCGGGGGGGTTCTGCCCGGCCCGGGGGGCTTCTACCCGGCCCGGGGGGCTCTGCCCGGCCCAGGGGGGATCTGCCCACCCGGACTCACAGCTGCACTGCTGCTCCCGGTTTTCTGCAGCCCACGGTGCAATCCTGAATCGAGACTGAGAAACAAGACAGGATAAAACACAAAAAAAAACCCCACCAGAAACAGACCCGAACTATAAAGACTTCTTTCTTTCACATTTATGTGCACACACTTTTCAGATTTTGTTATGCACGCAAAAAGCCATCTTTGCAGAAAATAATATTAATGCAATATGCTGAAACAATTAATTGGAATTTAATTCCCAGAGCATTAACTGTGCAGCTCTAAATTGATATTCTGATTCATGATACAGTCCTCAAATCAGTGATTGTGTATTTCTTCAAAGTACACACTGCAGTGCATAGGATAGGTAATGTTAAATTAATGAGCACATACTTCTTTTTTGCCCTAGAATTCCAAGTACACTCTTTTTGCTACATTAGTTACTTACACACAGCTGTGCTGAAAACTCAGAAAGAAAAACTATTCATTTCTTTGGAGATCTTACTGTATCACTAGAAAGTTTTATGCATTTTATGATAAAACACCACAATTAAATAGCCAAGGCCCCAAGAACAAATTTAGAAGGGTCTCCTTTTTTTTGGCAGAGAATTTTTAGGTGGAATGCTACTCGGATGACACAGCTGACAACTGAGCACCGAGCAGTTAAACCATGAAATAGGCCATTTTTTTCTCTTCAGTTGTATTTGCGATGTGTCTTTTAGAAGTCACGTCTATCCCTAGGAATAGTAGAACGTATTCAAGTAATCTACCAAACATTTAATAAGTTCAAGAGCATAGAGGGGTTATCAGAGCAAAAACAAAAGCAGTGTGAGGCTCAGATAGCAGAGATGGGATGAGTGCAGGAGCAGGCAATGGAGTGAGGGTACCTAACACAACAGGAAATGAAAAGAAAGTGCAGTAGTAAGCAGGTGCCTGATATGTGGCTCTGGAGACAAGGAGTGTTGTGAAGCTTGGCTAGGGAGAATGAAATGAGAAGCAGCTAACATGAATATGACAAGTCAACAGATCACTAACTCAGATCAGACCTTGCAATCCAGACACATTTAAAAAATTTTAAAGATTGAAGTTAGCTATATGAAGGGGAAACATTAGCCTAACACTTTCCTAACTAAAAAATGTGAACTGCTTAAACGCATTTTAGTAATGGTTTGAAAATTAGTTAAATTAGTTATTCCTATCTTGTGTGCATATTTATTTATTTATTTATAATAAGAATATTTAGTTATTGATTCATGAGTGAAGAGAATCAGCTCTCACAGAACTGGAAAGTTTAATATAAAGGGCCAAAGGTTTATAGGTGGAACTCAACCAAGCATTTTTTTTCTTTTAAAGAACTCTTCCTTGATTTAAGTCTGACCTTTGTTATAGTAAATCAAATCCCGATAGAAGACTTAAAGGAATTAGGGTTAGCCATATTCCGACACATAAAAAAAAAAAAAAATGTTACTGCTCTGATTGTCAGGTATTGTCATTTTCCAAATTTAATTGCAAAAAAATTCCACAACCCTACAGATATTTTCTGCAGCAGTACAGCATTACAAGCTCCAAAATGACAAACTTATTCAGGCATTTTGATTTTTATGAAGCCCATCTATGGAATAGTTGCTTACAGTAGCAGCCTGGCCCAACGATAGAAATGTCATGTGAAGCTGATATGCTGCAGCTTCATGGAAAGAGGAATTGTTGACTACAAGTTAACATTTAACTGACATGAAATGATACAGTTTATTCATTTTACTGAACTATGATGAACCAGATTAGCTCTGGGAATGCTTATCTGTTTCCTTAAAACTAACAATGCTAAAGTATTTTTATGTTTTTCATTAAAACTGGGGATATGAAGAAAAAAAAAAAAAAAAAAGATTAATTTAATTTTGACCTGGGATCAAAATAAAAAATGTGTCAGAACTTTCTGCAAAAAATTCAGACTTCTGTTCTAATTCCTGCATCTGAAATTTGTAGAGATAATAGGTTTACAAAGTGATCCAAGTTAGTATAATCCTGCTCTTCAGGAGATAGGTGTGGTGTGTAGGTGATGATACAAAGTGTTAAAGGTGGTAGTAAGGGCTTCTTGAAGAAAATATATTGCAAACTTCTGGACAAATACAGTTTCTTAAGGAAAATCTTTTACTACTTTTATATGGTCATTTAACAGTCACAAGTCAGAAGTAGCAAACTTTAATGTTGAAAAATGGGTTTACTCTTACAATAAAATTTAAAGATATCCTCTTTTGGCTTTCAGCCGTCAACCTTCAGAGAGCCCTTTTTCATTCAAGCCCCATTGATCTCTCCCTAACCAATGAGCCAGATCACATCCAAGTCAGGTCTGAAGGGTGGTATACTGAGTCATATATTCTCTTTCTGCTGTTGAAGATGAAGCGTGCAAAACAGACTTAAGAGTTGCTGAGAGAAGCTGCCTCCCAGAGAGGCAAGTTGCCATTAATCAATTGCTGTCGTTAATAGGACTATTACTTCTCACAGATGTGCTTTTCAAGATTCTGAGGCTCTAGGGTTTTGGTGTTGCACAGATCTTGATGCATGCCACTGGAAAAAAATTCAGATAGCAATTGCTGATTTCTTTTCTGAACTTTGTTTACTCTCAATAAATAAGATAAAACTGCTTAGCTACCTGTCAGCCATCTCATCAGTTTACAGAGTCTATTTCAGCCTTCCTTTTTATTGTGGAAGGGTAGGGAGGGGAGAGAAGAAGGGAAAAAGAAAATAGAGAAAGGGGAAAAAAAAAAAAAAAAAGGGAAAAAGAAAGGAAACAAAAGAAAGGAAACAGTTAACAGTTGCCTGGGCTGGTAATACTGAAAAATACCATCCTAAATTGAAATCATACTAGCAATTTTTGTCATAATGTTTTGTTCCTGAACAAGACACACCAATCTCTTCCTTGGGAATACAGCTAAAGTACACTTGCATCAAGGCACACCGTGTTTGCTTTTGCAAGTAAATTTAATAGCACACTTTATACCCCTCATATAAAAGAGAAGTACTATGAAGCCAGATTGACTAGAAGAGCTCATACCAACTTCACTTGGGTATTTTTCATTACATTTAATTTTAGTAAACTTCTTATTTGTGTATACAATTCTACTGATGTAAATATTTCTATGATTCTATTTCACTGACTTGAACAAAGATTCCAAGAAATATTATATAAAGAATTAATAATTGGAATTGAATATTCAACATGAAATAATTTTCATCTACACCAACACACCATACATTTGAAATATTTTTTTTGTTTGTAAACTTTCCTTTTTCTTGGTTCATAAATTAATTTCATAGTATTATGATGAATGCGTTGCATGTTATCTTGGATAAACAGGCATACAGAATAGAATAATCCATATATTCAGGGAAACTAAAACAGCAATCTAAGCATAACCAAGAATTTTCTTAGGACATACATTATATTTATCAATGTAAACTTTTACATGGAGGTATACTTAAAGTATCTATCATGTCATGCTTGTTTTACCATTATCACAGCAAATGAAAAAATATGCACTCTTTATTAAGTGCTTTAATGGATATCTTAGATTGAATCATCTCTCCCAATTAGGGGATATTCAAAAATATGAAACACAAGTGTTCTTTAGCTCTGTATTAATATGATGGTTTAATCACAATTTAGGGTTTATAAACGTGGAAAGGATAGAATATCTTGAAAAATTAGTGCCAGCAGTCTAATTAATCTAATCATCACAAATTATATTCTCTGTCAGTACTATAGACTTCTAGAAATGGAAGAAGTGTAATTTATAGCTAGTCCAGTAAACAGTCTGTTTTCTATGCTACAGTGCTGTTAGTACCTCAAGTATCATGAGATATGGTAGTGTCTGTTGACCTTTTTGGACAATTGTTTTTGAAAAGACACTTATGAGAGCCAAATCAGCATTGGAGTGTAAGAACATATCCAGGCTGAAAAAGTAAAACATTTTAAACTCTTGGTGGCTTGACCTTGGCTGTATGCCACTGTCATTGCCCTCTACAGCTATAGCAAATGGCTTATGGGTCAAAAAAGAGCAGGAAGACATCATGCACTAGTCCCCATCATAGGCAAAACAGACTAGACTTAGGGAAATTAGTTCAATCTATTACCAATCCAATCAGAGTATAGTAATGAGGAATAAAACCAACTCTTAAAAATACTTCCCTGCCATCCCTCCCTTCTTCCTGGGCTCAACTTCACTCCTGAATTCTCTGCCTCTTCCCTCCAGTCGCAGGGAGACAGCGAATGCGGGCTGCAGTGAGATCATCCCATGTTGTCTCCTTCCTCCCCACGGGAAGGACCTCTCACACTATTCCCCTTCTTCAGCACAGGGACCCTCCCATAGGAGATCATCTTCCACCAACTTCTCCAACCTGAATCCTTCCCACAGGCTGCAGTTATTCACAAACTGCCCCAGCGTGGGTCCCTCCCATGTGCTCACAAATTCCTGCCAGCGAACCTGCTCAACAACAGGCTCCTCTCCCCATGGGTCCACAGGTCCTGCCACGATCTTCCTTCTTTGGGCATCCACCTGCTCTGGCAAGATGTCCTCCAGGGTCTGCAGGTGGATCTCTGTTCCACCATGGATTTCCATAGGCTGCAGGTACACAACTGCCTCACCAAGGTTTGTCTCTTCCCAGATGAAAAGATAAATTAGAAAAAAAAAAAAAAAAAAAAAATCACACTTGGTTTGAAAGCCATTTCAACATCAGCTTACACAAAAGGTCTTCAGTCTGTGTTAGGTTCTATGGGGACAATCATTCAGCTAATTATTTAATACATATCCATATAAATGTAAGTACCCAGAGCAAAGAGATTCAGCTCTGGATTAGGAAATGCAAATCAACTTCAGGAATACCAGCAGCAAAGCTAACAAGAGATTAGCAGAGAAGCTGCAAAGCTAACAGGGGATTACCTTTCAGAAGAGCTTACTAGTCTATCATCATGAACAAAAAATGTAACAAAAAAGATGAGAAAAAGAATAACTGTGAAGAAAAACATTCAGGGTAAAATTACTAAACTGTTCCTGCAGTGAATACACTATATTCTAAGCACAGGCCTGAACATACACTTCACACTAGACCTTCTACGTCCAACCAGGTGCAAGTCAAGAGTGCTTTTTAAAGAAAGGTACTTTAAATTAATTTCAAGGCTTCACCCATATTATTCACCAGCTGAGTTTCAAGCAATTTTCTCTCCAGAGATTGTTGGACTCCCATTGTAAACAGGTAAATGAGTTTGCCTTAAGGACTATATAAGGACAGTAGGGCAGAGACCTTGGCTGATACTACTTCTGTTTCTATCTCAAACAAACATGCCGCACACATGTATGAGTACAAACCTAAATGACACATCAGTCAAAAGAAGTATGCACTGTTGTTCTTCTAACAAGAAGTTAGAAGACTTGTAGAATAACAGACCATATAAATAAAATGTTAAATCAGTCATGTCCTAGGGAATACTGGAAATTGTGTTAATGCAACCAGAAGTTGTCCTGAAATGTGGAAAATGGCACACAAAGTTTATTTTGTCCACAGAATAGCAGAACTGCATTGGTTATTTCACAATACTAATTCCTATTTTAATATGTTTATACAATAATTATGTCTCACTTAAAAAAACCAAGCTTAATATGCTGAACTGTACTACCTATCTGCATGGCAAGTTTGAAAAGACTGAGAAAGCTGAATTCAATTCAGATGGGATCTCACCTGAAATCATTATCAAGGTTTTTCTTGTAAGTTGAATGCTTCAACTCTGGGTTCTGCTTCAATGAGAGCAAGATTTGCTTTTCATTACCTCTGTTCCATAGACTGGGCAACAGTCACCTTCCTGAAAAGAAGTTTGGAAATCATTGGTTTTGAGAATATCAAACATACCCAACCTCTCATTTTCTTACCTGCTTGGGTTTTCTATTAAGTTATTGGTTTGATTTGCTTTTTAAAATGTTAGCTGTCAATAATTACATGGTTTCTGTTCTGGAAGTAACAGGAAAGTTATAACACATAAAGGACCTGAAAAAATAATTGCAGTGAACTTCAGGTCCTTTCCTAACCAACAACAAAACTGCAGTCCCTTAGAAAGTTAAAGATTGCAAGAAATACCTCCCTACACTAGTAAATTAATTAGGAAACCTTCTCTTTGTGAAGCTGAGAAAATAGCTGAAGCATTATAAAAAATAATTAGGAATATCCTAATTTTATTACCTGTCCCTACCATAGTGGATACAAATGAAACATTGTACATATTCATTGCTGTCTAAACCAACTATTTTGTTCTTAGCTGTATGAGGAGTTTACTTACTTGATACGTGTAATGAAAGGCACATAAATTTTTAAACACTTAAAGTATTTAAATTTCAAGGTCTTGATCCCTGTCTTGTCTTTAGCCCGCAGACAAAGCAAGTAGAACACCATGCTGTATCTCATTAAGTAAAGTTCATGTATACATCTCTGACTGTCTGGACTAAATCCACACTGAAGAATTTACTTTTCACAAATATTTTAATAAATCATACCTGTTACAGATGAATTAGCAGCAGCATGAAAGGATATTGAAGTAAATCTGTGAGTAATCTGTCCAAAGACCTTTAAACCAATGCAAAAGGCAAATCATTTACCATCCCTATTGGACAGGTGTAAATTAAAATTATCCACACAAATTTACTTGAGATGCTAGATTAATTAAATTTTCCAATTTAATTATGCTGACATAATATTTGTGACATGCATATTGAACATTATTTCACTTTTGGGTAAGTCAGTCTCAAACCATTCATTCTTGAAACCCTACCATTATGACATCTGCCTTAAACTGAATAGTGTATTTGTGATAGTGTCACACCTGAATAGTGCAGGCTAGGGAGGAGATGGATCTGTTTGCAAACCTCTCTTCCCCCTGCTGCCATAACCTTCAAGATAAGCAAGGCCACATATTTTACCCAGAATTCTGTGCTTTTACTACTAAAACACAAAATAATACCTGCAACTTTTGAACTGCAACACTACCTTTAACATACAAAAATAAAACCTTTAAGTAAAAAAAAAAAAAAGTCATTGAATTTCCTGTGGAACATGTAAAGTTGCTGCAAGTGTCCTATGGCAGTTCTGTGCGATGTAAACATCTTAATATTGTAGGCTTTACTGAGAGTCTCCTAAGACTCTGGGGAAACCATTTCAGGGTGATGTCAATTAAGCCTAATACCAAAACCACCTGTTTCTATTTAACTATGATGTATCTGCGACAGTTGCAACCCTCTACCACAATAGTTACGGAATATGTTATCAGCTATACCAGAAAACAGCAATTATTTAAGAGAAAGCTGAAGATTTGGCTTTTTAATTCCCTTAGCATATGGTTAGTGAAGATTTCAGAGTCTATTTTCAGAGTTTGAAGTCTCCTATATGCTACTAAATTGTCTTGACTTAAAGCTGTGACAACTTTACATGTTATGCTCTGAGTGTTCAAATTAATCTTCCTCCCACCTTTTTGCCCTCCCCCATGATGCTCCTGAAAGACAGAGTCAATAATGCCACTGATTGTATGTTCTGGAAAATTCTTTCACCTACACAATACTTGTAACAGACTCACAATTTTTCTTTCATTATTAAAAAATACAATAAGTACTTGTGTTGGAAAGATTATAATTTCTACCTGAACCTTCAGGTTCAACTGGGTGGTTTAGACTCCTTCTGGGGAAAAAAAGGGCCACCTATGATCTTACTACTTTTGGCAAGTAACTTTGACATACTACTTACTAAGTCTCAATAACTGCAATACAAGCAGTTGTATGGCCAGATTCAGAAATAGCCTTTAAAAATGTCATTGTCATGCTTCTGGTTTGTGGAGCAAGATAAAATACTGATCCTAAAGACTTTACCAGATTTGAATGCTGTATGTTTCTTTTTCTTTACACAGAGTAATATTCTCTTAAATTACTCTCAAATTAGTTTGAAGTAAAAATTCTGAACTTTAACAAGTCCAAATGCATATGCAAGAAAAAAGGAACATGTATGAGTGCTTCTCTGTAGTAGCAACTTGGACAATGTTTACTAGTGTCTTCAAGAAAGGCAGCATTTTCGATTAATGCTGGATACAAATCCCCCCATACACAGGATCTCAGTTGGTCATATCTACATGTAGTGGATTTAGGAAGTGTTTCTACTATGCTCATTTTCTTTTTCTTGCAGGTGATTAAAGTCAAGTGATTTTTTGTTGTTTTTATTGTTTGTTTTGTTTGTTGGGTTTGGTTTTCAGTTTGTTTTACCATACACAACAATGGACTTTAAATCTTTTGGGTTAGATTGTAATCTGTACATGATACTCACTACGTTTCTCACAACAAATATAACACTATTTCTTTTTTGGTCTATTAACCCCTGAGATCAGGATCTCAGATAGTGTAAAACTTCTACTCTGGAAGGTTTTCTCCCCACTTACTTTTGTTTAGTTTCCAACTCCTAATTGCTGTGTTTAGATTTGCTCCCTGGTTGTTACTTTCTTGTTTTCAGAGCGAAGTCCACTTAGTTGGCCTAGGAAGTTATAAAGGATCAGAAAAGTGGCAAACTTCTGTGCCATCTGTAAATATGTTCTTCGCCTGTTAGTTTTGTTGCTAATAATGGAACTGTTTTTATTTTCCCAGTTTTTTTTTTGTTTTTTTTTTTTTATATACTGTAATTCATGTTGGACATCAGCTGATGACTGCTATCACTTACCCCCTAAGGTCAGTGTCCTGGTTAAACCACCACTTCCAGGCAGCTGCATGGATGCTTTCCCCACTTGGTTAGTAAAACTTAAAGTGAGGAAGAATTGCTATTCCAGATTTCTGTGATACTTTGAACTGGAAATGCTACTATGCCAACCAAGTGTAACATTACTAACAGTAATTACACAGTAACACTTGCATTCACACCATGTGCATAACCTACATGCAAAGCTGTGGCTGAGAGTTTGACCTAGTGCCTAGGCTAGTCTACTTTCTAGTTGTGTTCCACCTTGGATTCTCATCCTTCTCCTTGGTAATGTTAGGCCAAGACTATTTCCACTGCTTCATCACCATCACCCTATCATGTCAGTCACCCACAGATGTTGTGCAGAACTAATCTCCTCTACAAAATCAAGGTCTTTGGCACAACGGCCACGGACAGTTCATCCACTCCTACTTGTGGATTCATGGTAGAAGTATCTCGACCTGTTTTATGTTAGCACTTCTTCAAAGAGACGTAACACATTGTTATGAGATCAGGTCTTCATCAATTCCTCTGTGTCCATTTTATTTATCCAGGTGATTCCAGGGGATTTCCAATACTCTGGGATTTACAATGACTTCCACTAGTTCTTCTTGTGGTGCAAATACTTCAGAAGTGATAGAGCCCGAGTTCACCAGATCAAGTACATGGTACAGTTGCAGGTACACAGAGCAGTTCAGGCACTTTAGTTCATTGGTGCCACTGATGGTTTTTCCCAAGACTACTGCCATCTCTGCTTTGAGAAAGTCAGAGGTATCTCATTATTCAAAAATAACACATTGGCAAGGCAACATATTTATGCTGTGTACATATTATCATCCACAAAGACCTATACCTTAAATCTACTCTTGCATCACTGTGCGGGTTTGGTTCTTCATTACCTGTGTGGTAATTGAACAGAATTTGGGTGAGACTGAGATGCTGATGGTAAACGATGTCTTTACTACAGACTTTTTATACAATTTCCTGCTATGCAGTCTAAATCACAGTGTGTTGGAATTCTGCAAACAATGCTATGCATAAGGCTTTTCAGTTGGTATTTCCCAATTTGTATACTTGTTTCAATTTGCAATCACAGTGATCTCTTGATATGTTTTTATATGAATGTTTCACATTAAAAATGCAAAAAAATATGAAAATACAACCAGCTGCTTTCTAAATTTATTTAATTACTTCTTGAACACATTTGACTAAAACTTGTGGTGATACAGGCACGCACATGTACATTTGCACATTGGTTTTATTGATAAGTTTTTCTTTTATTTTTTCCTGACTGTTGAAATTTGCTGTAAATATTGCAATACAAAGCATAATATAAGAGAAAAAAGCAGCACTGTGTATTTTTTCTTTTTTCTGTGTGTTCAGAAACTGTTGATAAGAAGGTATAAAAAAGAAAAACAGGTAATTTTCATCCCAAATATGTGCATTAAAAAAATCTGTGATGATAACCATAAAATTATAAATGTCCCAGTGACATCAAGGCAAGTGACAATGACAGTTGTTCCAAAATTCATCAAAACATTTGTGGTTTTTAATTATTTGGGATATTATGTATCTATATGGATAATATTCAACTTTTGATGAAATTGTTTTAGGTGAATAAAAGTAACTGTATGTCTAATATATTTGGACATTTGACAGGCTTTTTTTTCATACAACAACACTTTTAACAATTTAAGTATCTTTAACAAAGTAGATCTAGAACAGCTACATCTCATATATCAGAATAATAAATAGTCATCAAATCAGAATGCTGGTGGTGCTCTGCTGAGAGCAGCTAAATGCTACTATTGGGCATTTTTGTTACTGTTCTAGGATGAAAAGACTCCTTAGACATACTGCTGACAAAACTTGGAGACTGTTTTGTTACTATCTGCTATCATCACCAATCTTGTTGAATCACTTAGATCACATAGCAGGTGTAAGATATTCAAGAACACAATGTTTTATACATCTATAAAAATAATTTTAGTCCTGGGTCATGGACAGGGGAATCCTGAAAAGGATTTACAAGAGAAAAGCAATTCACAGTAGCCTCATCGTAACCTGACCCTTGGCTGTAAACAAAGTGGGGACTTAATCTCTCAGGGTGATGTGGCTGACTGCATTGTTGAAATACTGCATATTCTACTGCTGTTCATGTTTAACAAATTGGAGAAGGCAGAGAAAAGAATCAAAAATCACTGAGTGCTGAGAAAATGCCTTGAAGGAAGAGACTTAAAAACTTAATCTGTTTAGCATGTCAAAAAGAAGACTGAAGGGTGGCTTGACACAACACATAAGTATTTCCTTGAGGAGCAGATACCTGGCATTAAAGATCTTTCTATTTTAGCAAAGAAAAGCTTTAATAAACCATAATAGCTAGAATCCAGACACAGTCAAGGTAGAAAGAGGACATGAAATTTTTAAAAGAAGTATGTTTGTGCACTGACTCAAACTGATGGAAAGAGACAGAATCTAACTGTTGATTTTTGGTACAAGACCAAATATCCCTTTAAAAAATAAACAGCTGGCATCAACTGGCTGAAATCCAGTGGCAGATATCATGCATAAGATCACAGTAGGTGACATAATGCTCCCTTCTGGCCTTAAACACAAGTGAAAAATACCTATATAAATATTAAGTATCAGAACTACAAAGCAGAACCACATTTGCATTCACTGGTGTGTTTCAGGGTAGACGCTAATAATTAGTTTCATTAGTAGATGCTAATAATATGCATCTACATCTTTGAGAGTTGAACTCTATAATCAGATGTCTGAGTAGAGCATTATTGCAAACAAAACTACGTAATTCATGTAGTATAATCAACTCAAACAATGGTATACATATTAAGTTGGAGTCTTGATGTGGCGAGGAAAAAAAAATCTGAGCAGCAATAGCCCAATGCAGGAAAATATAGTTCTGCTTCTGCCCCTACAAGAGCAATTCATGTTTGTCCTTCATCAAGTGATCAGGCATCAAGCAGATGAGGTTTTAGCACACATATTCTCTCTAGCAACATGGTTGCTCCTATTCCTTATGCACATCCCACCTGCTAAAGCACTTTGCTCAGTAGCAGAATCTAGAGTATGTAAAGGGCCAAGTCCTTTAAAAAGGAACTTCATGAGGTTATTTGAGAGCCCAGAAATACTTAACAGTTTATGACTGACTGTACTACAGTGTGGACAGATCTTCTTCATCAGGAGGCTGGCATCAGCAATGCCTGGCTCCCACCTAACCCACTATATTATGTACCCTTCACCTCAAGAGTATGCCAAACCAATCAATGGTAATTGGTCTAAACTGACCAAAAACTTAGTTTAAGGGCTGAATATTAATTTCAGTCCTTTTTCTTGCTTAGATAAGTCAACTCTATGCTGTTCTTTTGCCTCTAATTTTCATTTATGTGTTAAAGTGTAAGAATTGTTCCAACTATTTGTGTGATTTAGCCATATGAATCATAAGAAAATCAAAATTAATAACAAATTTATTTTTTTTTTAGTAGACAATAAAACCTTGACTGGGTACCTTACCTTATACTATCCTATAATTCTAGTACATATAGACTAGGAAAGAAAATCTGGAAGTATTTGCCAACAGTAAGAAAATTGAGGTGGGTTTGATTCCAATTGTAATTAATGCAAAACAATCTTAAGCTTATTTACATATTTTTTTAAGGAATAAATTCTATGACTAGAATGCACTATATTTTGCAGAGAAAAGAATTAGTGCAACAAATTAGCAAAGTCAAAATTCGTATGGTAATATTTTTCTCTATGGCCAATCCTAAAACCTCATGTGGTCTTAAGTCGTAATACCTAGAAAAAAAATTTTCATTAATATATTTGTCTGATTTAAAGTTGGAGCTTCCAGACACTTCAAAATATGTTGCTAATGGTTGTAATAGATTTTAAATCCTGTGAAATTAACAGGAATATTTTTTGGCAACTATTTATTGCTGCATCACAGTAATCCGTAATAAAGAATAGAACTGGCAAACCAGCTTGTTAAGAAGTCCTGTACAGAAAAAGGAAATTAAAAAAATTGCAGTGTCAGTATCGCCAAAACAAAACATGAAGGCCAGAACATAGTATTCCTTATTAGGAATGTATGTTACATAATGCCTTAATGAGAATTGAGTTTATTTCGATAACTTTTAGAACATTTCATTGAAGTATTTGATGCATGCAAGTTTAAAACACTAGCTGACAATTTTTTTAAAAAAATTTAGGAATTATTTAAAAGTACACTTAATAAATGGGTCTTCCTATGTCCATATGGTAAGGTCCAGAACATTTCGATACCAGATGGAAGTGCAAGACTTCATAAGCAGATTTTGATGAAACACTTCATGACCAGAATTAAAGGGCTCATAATCAATATCTAAATTACATGTTAATAACTAAGCTTAAAGACTTCACAGTCCAGAAACTGATGTAAGGAATTCGCCCTTGGAAATAAGTTGAGACAGTGCTTAGTTTGTTTCTAGAGGTAATTACTATTAACTTGGGGTTTTTCTCAGCAATGCCTCAAGGGCATATGAGTAAATCAAGTCTGTTTTGATAATTTGCATACAAGGTATCTTCTTAATTGCATTTAACCATAAAGCCAAAGTACTCGAATGCTGCTTGGGCAATTGATCTCCAAAGTGCATCATCCATGTTCTCTCCTCTACATACTTCAAGTTGACATAGGTGGCTTACAAGAAGCATTCTTCTTCTCTCACTTCACTTTCAAGGCAGTCTTACAATTCTTGAAATGTAGGAAAGGAGAAATCCCTGCAATCCGCCAAGTCCAAAGGCTACAATTAGACAATGTCCTTATTCAAGCTCACATGCTCTGGATGAAGAGAAAAAGTTGTTTTCCCTTTCTCTCTGCATACATCTGCATAATTTCTGGGTATAGTATGACCCCTTGTGAGATAATATAGATCTTTTTTTGCAAGAAGGACATCCTTCCAGGTTTAGTAATATCTTTGAAGGTACTTGCCAGTGGCAAAAGGAGTTGTAGCTCCTAGAGAATGATCACAATGATCACTGTAATTACCACTGAGCATGCTGGGGTCCTAACAAGACTGATCCTGGATTGTCAAGCCTTCACTGTGAAATTGTACAATCTCTATTTCTACATTAATAAAGATGCTTCTGACCCAGGACTTTACAACATTGCTTGTGAAACAAAGCACACACACTGTGATGGTTCAATTGTTGGTGTACTACAAAAGTTAACATAGAAATCGCTTGTTATCTCCTCTAAAACCAATGGATTGATCTCTTTGAATGCTCACTACAAATGGCATGTCAAGTGCAACTGAATAAGACAAAAATAATCTTGAAAGACATCTAAAAGATGCAGCTTTTGCTTTACAGCTGTTTAATACTGTCGTCTAACTGCCCAAGCTTTAGTACTATATTGAATTTTCCTTTTATGTAGGCACAATAGAAATAATAATCATTTTGACATAATTCCATCTTAATAAAAATGTAATAGTGTGTATGTAATTAAATAAGACTTTTTATAGTTCCTTTCTTTTATGGTTACAATGGTAGATACTATAATTGGTTAAAGATAAAATGAACAATTTTTTTAATCTTTTTTACAAGGATCAGTGATAGGGAAAGCAGTGCTTTTAATAGCTTACTGATCATACTAATACTTCACTAATTTTCTAAAACAAGCCCTACTAAAGAGAAAAGAAAAGAAGATATATATAGTTTTTATATACATATATAAGATATATATATATATATAAGATATATAGTTTACATCTCCACATATGACAAGGTAACCCTTTTAAGGTTAACAGGAAGTTAATTTATATTAGTTAGGTTGTGAGTTTATAGTTTCTGTAATAAAGTCATTATTATTTTATATATTATTTAAATATTACTATTATTCTGGCTGCATACCCAGGATGTACACTGAAGGACAGACAACTATCATAACATGAATTAGAGAAGTGATCCGAGCAAGGGATGTCTAGAGTACTAAGGCCACGGGGTATTAGCTCATATCTAGATGAAGTGTAGTTTACCAATCTGTTGCGTTAAGTAGAAAAACTAAAGCAAAACTGACCACTGCATCCAGAGATGAGCCTTTCAACTGGAGCGTCTCTATTGTCTTCCTCTTCTGCTTTCAGACAGCATAGGCAGAGCTGTCTGCCTTCACCTGCTGGCTTAGACACCCCGGGCAGGGGAACTTTAAATGTATACAAGCTTGTGAGTAACTATTATGAGTATCTATTATCTGTAAATCACAGCCCCAAATGCTGTATACTTACACCTACGTGCAGGCAAGCTTTGATAAGACTTTTAATATGACTGCTAAGGCAAAAATGTGTTCAATTGCCACCTTGTTTAAAATGTTTTTAGACAGGACTTTGCACAGACTGGAGCTGTCAGTGACAGAGCACGGAAGAACACAAATATCTCCACCTTTGAGGTCAGGACATGGATGCTCATTGAGTCACATCTTTGATAACTCAAGTGAAGCTGAGTGGGGAAAATTCTACAAGGACAGGTTGCCAGTCTGCTAAGCACCTTCTTCTGTTACATGCTGTTGCCCAATAAATCCTTTATATTCTTGAAACAATGTAAGAGCTTCCCAGGAGGTGACAAAGTTTCAGTCTCGAGTAGGCTTTTATCTGCTTTGCCTGTCTTTTATGGCAAGTTTCAAAACTTTTCCAGTGACAAGCAATTCCTCCGAGAGTTAAGCCCTATTTTTTTTTTGTTTGTTTGTATTTTTTCTCTTTCTTCCATTTTTGCCCTTAGTGTTTGCATTTCTAGATAAGGCGATCAGAGGCTTCTCTGCATTCCAGGTTTTGATTTTCTCACTTGCCCTATGACAGCATGGTGCTATCCAAGGAAAGGTTTCTTCAACATTTGCAGAAATGCAAACTGTGACTGTTTCATCTAAACAACCCCACTAGCACAGGTATCTAATTATTTCAAATACATAATTTTGCTGGATATATAATACAACTTTTACTACTTAAAATGGATGACTATATTCTTAAAAATAAAGTAATTATTTTTTAACCCATAGTATTGTTCCTACTCAATGCTGCTGTCATCATTGTTTCTCTAACTGTGGGGTTTGGATTAGCCCCCATAGGCAACTCAGTACTACAAAGATGCTTGCTCAGCTCAGTGAGACAGGAGAGAGAAACGGAAATGTAAAAGTGAGAAAAGCTGTGGGTTGAGATAGAGACAGTTTAATAAGTAAAGCAAAAGTTGTGTGCTGAGAAAATTAAAATAAGGAATTAATTCACTTCAGCAGGCACATATTTTATTTCAAGGAAAGCAGCACTTTATCACATGTAACAGTGACTTGACAGTAACAATACCATAACTCCAAGCTACATCTCTCCTTCCTTCATCTTACCCCAGATTTTCTTTTGCTGAACATGGTATCCTGAGATACAGGATATCCTCTTCATTGTCTGGGTTCAGCTTCTTGGGCACTCCCAGCCTGCTGCCTGGCAGAGCAACATGAGAAGCTGAAAAGGCCTTGATGCTGTTCATCCCCATTAAGCAATCAATAAAATGTCCCTGTGTTACCAAAAATCTGAAACACAGCACTATACCAGCAACTATGAAGAAAGCTAACTCTATCTCAGGCAAAACCAGCATAATCTCTACTTTTTATTCCACACCATTTACATCATTCACAGGCTCCACTCAATCCCATAAGTTTTCATGAACCATCAATCCCCTTGCCATCCCTTGATTTCTGTAGAAATCAATCACTTAGTCTATGAGCCACTCCTGAAACACGGCCACTGAGTTCTTTTACCCTGTGACTTGGGTCTCCATCTGTCCTGGTGGTCACTTGGGACCAGAGACGTGATATGCTGTGTCATGTTCCTGGACACCAAAGCCAGCTCCGTCCAGGTCACTGCAGCACTTTGACTGCTTCTTGTAAGCCTTTTCCTCCTCCTACAGTACATAGCATCTGTTAGCCTGCTGGAAGCTAGAGCATAGGCGTACCTTGAACTGTTTACAAAACCTGTGTCAGTGATCTGGCTGACATTTCTAAGCAAGTTTTGAAGACTGTGCAAATTTCTCATGGGTGATGAGAAAATGCCAAACTTAGTTTGTTCCATTTCTATGAAACTGGAAACAGCCCCGTAGAGAGCATTCTAAGTAGATGATTGTTCACATAAAGAATTTTTGACTAGTCTTAAAGGCTCCCAACAAACCAGGTAAAAAGTACTCATGTCCTGTGATTGCAAGTGAAATGAGTATTATTTTAAAAAATACTTTAATTTTATGAAGAAACATGGAAAACTATAGAATGTCCTCACCAGTAGAAGTGAGAATTTCTAACAAGACTTAAGATGTCCGTGTGGATCCCCTATACCAGGCATTACAGGAATTGAGAGAGAAGTGAAGGGGAAAAAGAGTACCAAATACTACATCACTGTTTTCTTGAAAACAAGAGGTTTTACTTATCTTTACTTGGTAATACTATACAAAGTGCCAATGGGGTTGCTAAATTTGATGCCAGCACTCAATGTTTGATGGAAGAGAGTGGATTTGAAACCATTAGTTTTCTTTGTTAATTATTTAATTACAGTAAATATCCAATCAGGCATCCTTTCCCTCTTCCCCAGTCCTTTATCCTTCTTCCAAAACCAAAAATTTGTCTAGTAGAAAGTAGATGTTCCTTACTGTCGCTGCGACCACATCTACATTTTTAAGTATAATGCTTATAAATAATCTGCAACACCCTTTTTAAAGGGAAATTAAACTATGTTTTATGATCCGTATCAATATTATTTTCAGCCCTTAAATGTACACCTTAATATAACCAGCAGTAATTCTGATTCACCAAATAGCCATGATATTAAAGCAGAAATTTTGCTCACAGTTTAACAATTTCTTAAAATGTATTTTAATAAAATTTAAGCCCCAAACCATGTTTTATATGTGCTTTCTTTTTGTTAATTAATTGAATTACAACCTCCCCCCACAAAATTTTTGTGAAATAACAGAATAACTGTCATTTCATGTACAGCTAACCCTGGTATTATAGTTTGCAGGGGAAAATGACACTAATTACATGTTGGCTCTATAGTCCATATCAATAATTTTTTATATACATGCTAGCTAATTGCCAAGGAAAAACTTCTTTATTTCTGTCTGGGACCCTTCTGAGTGGGGGTATGTACACAGGTGCAGTCAGACTCATACCTCCTGTTAGAGTCAGACCAGCTAGGCATTAACTGCAAATGTACAGAGAATTTATATCCCATGCTCCCACCCTGAGCAAGTCAAATCATTTGTGCCATACCCATGCAGCTGGTGAGACATTTGCCTTACTGTAACTGCACTGTATGGCTAAGCTGGTTGTATTCCACAGACATGATCAGGTGTCTCCAAACTCAATAGCAGCAAAACCCATGTGCCAGTACTTCACATTCCCTCTTTGTCCCATACTAAAATTCAAAGTTCAGATGTCAAGTTTGAATAGTAAAATCAAAGAAATCTGATTTCCAGATTCCAGATCAAGTTCATTTTCCTACTGACTCTCACCTCTAGTAATATAGCTTCAGCCTAAAAAAGTCATAAGACAAAATTAAATTGCTAAAAAAATGTAAAGTATTCTTAGTTAAAAAAAAAAAAAAAAAAAAAAAAAAAAAAGAAGAAAAAAAGTGTCACAGTTTCAATTCAAAACTGGGCGGAAAACACCAATTTCTGTTCTGGTTTGATTTTTTTTGCCAATTTCAAAGTTTTCAATCAAGAGCAAAGCAGGCTTGAGCTTAAAATTAATAAGACTTTATTAACTAATATTAAAAGAAAGAAAAACAACAAGAATGAGGATGGAACCTTCAAAACACCCTTCCTTCCTCCCTCTCCACACTTTCTTTTCTCCCAGCCGACAATGTAAAGAAAACAACACTCAGAAATCTCAGCCAGTTTTCCACTTCTAAAACAGTCTTTCTTCAGTTCATCTAGGGAGGGAAGCACCTCTCGTTTACTATGGTAAATTCCCCCACAAGAAAACAGTTCTCTTGTGGATCCATTCTTCATGAACAGCAACCGCCCGGATCCTTTGCATTCATGAAACTCCTCCCATGTTCACAGTTGTGTCTTTGGGCCACATCGATGAATAGGGTCTAGTTTAAAGATAATCATGTCCAAAACAAAGGTTCTCTTTGTCTTTGGGATCACCTTCACCTCCAAGGAACAGAGATTCACTTATTTTTCCAGGGCAAAGAGTCTTTATCACTTCATCACTCTGTTCAACTTCTCATGAAATCAACAGTCCCTTCAACATTTCACTCCTTTGCTCAGATCTACAACTGGAACTCTTTTATCTCCCCCATACTTCTTTATGGTTTAAAGGAAACATTTCAATATGTTATAACCAACTACCATAGCTTACAAGAGTTTTTTGCAGCTCAAAAGCAACTTCCCACACTCCTTCCACCTGGACTTTCATTCCTTCTTGACTGACTTTAATACTTCATGTGGTCTTTACACATCTACATTTTAATTTTTCTCACTGGAGAGAGGATGGAGGCTTTCTAAGTTCCATCTGTGCACCGATGCACTGAAAGAGTTAACAAGAGACAGCATCTGGCCAGGGCAGTCCATGGTGTCACGTTTCAAAGCCTGCTGGGGTGGGGGGTGCAGCTCTCAGAGGGTTCAGGTCCAGAAGGCAGCCACGGGAAAGTTGGGCAGATTCCCAGAATCCCTTTTGCACCCCTGTGTCTCCTCAGGTGTTCCATCCTGCCTCACGGTGCCTCCCCCTCTCCCCGGCTCCCAGAGGCAGGTTCAGCTGGGCCAGCAGCAGAGCAGACTCTGTGCCGCAGATGTTCCCCAATCAGCCGAGCCTGCCTGGCCCGCGGGGCCTCCCCTGCCCAACACTCAGCCAGGGCAGAGAGGGCAGAGGTGTGTGCTCTGACAGCCGGGGGAGAGAGACCTGCCCGGGCTGCTGCCAAACGGAATAACAACCAGAAAAGGCTTTCCATTGGCCCAATAAAATGCTAATCTCCTACCAAGCCAGCTCACTTCCCTGAGCTGGTCAAACCAGGACAATAACTCACCCTTAATGCCATCTATTTTACATGGGCAGGGCTTCTATAAACTCAACATATTTGGAGCCACAGTTTGATAAAGGACACTTGCTCTATGCAGTTATAAACCCAAGATGATTTCTGAGCATGGTCTACAGCTTCCATAGGTTATATTTAAGTGCTTACAACTTTCAGGTAAAAACAGAATTCAGCAACAGATCAGGATAAGCTGCACTGGAATTGAGGCAGAAATAGTATATCCTGGATATAAATAATGGCCTGAAAACTGACTGAGATCTCAGAGAAAAAAAAAAACCAAACAATACCTGAACAAAGAGCATATCTAGAGGAACTAAGCTGCTGGTAAAGTTGTTTTATTTGTTCTCATTAGAACAGAAGGCTTCAACGGTTGTTCAACCTTTGTTAGATGGAAAGCTTTTCTAGTTGCAGGTCTCTGCTGCTTCATCTGCAAAGCCTTAAGAACAGTTCTAAGAATGTGGAGTAAAACACAAAGCTCATGAATGTTTCAGCAGATAAATATATGCAAATTAGACCTTGTTGTCAGACAAATATCTACTGCATCACTTAATACAACCTGGGTTCTTGACTGCTCTACATAAAACTAGGAAATGACTACACACAACCAACTTCCCTGCTAATTTAAAATGAAAATTGCACACTATACTTGAAAGGCTTTAATAAATAAAAATGTGATCTGCATGTGATGTAAACTGGGAAGCTGCTGAGTTATATGAGGCAAACCTTTTGGTTTATACCTTCTGAAATGAGCTAAAACAATATTTTCAGCTAACTCAAGTGCTACCTGTAAGGGCTGCACCTGTACCAGCAAAGGAGAAATAAGAGCTGCTGCACCTTTCCCTGAACAGGGACATATCACAGTGCCTGTCAGATCATTATATATAAGCAATGAAACTTTTTCCTGACTCTCTGGAAAAATCCAATCTTGTAAATAGCGTCTCAAACAGAAAGAAGCCTCAATTTGAAGATGAAGGGTTTGTGAAAATACTATGGCTTAAGAAGAAGTTCCTGCCTTGGCAAGCTGTCACAGCTCACTATCCTCTGTTCAGCTATTTCCTGAATTCCCCTGTGGACTGAGGGCAGCTTAAAATATAAGAGTACAGAGAGAGAAAAAAAGGAGGGAAGAAGGAAGAGGCACCAGTGTTTAAAGAGAATATTTTGGTCCAGGTTGAACCTGGTCATGCAGTCATTTGGTTTGTAACAGCTGACAACCTACCAAGTTGCAGGAGAAATAACAAGAGCAGGCACAGAGAGGGTTTGGAGGGTGACAGGAGCTTTTGAAATCAGAGTTGCCACTGGAGCCATTCATCCAAAACTAAAAGAATTATTTTCATATCACAAGATGTGAATGAAAAAATGAGAATAAAATCTTATGGCACAAGAGAAAAACTTCTGACCACTTCAAGATACACATATAAGGAAATGAAAGAAGGATAAATATAATTTCATTAACAGCATCTGATTTTAAAATTAACTAAAACTAAAATTGCCTCATCTCATCCAAATTCAGTCATGCTCCAGTTATAAGATAGACAATTAAAAATTAGTAAAGAACATGATTTATTTACCTGAAAGTGTAATTAATCTATTGTAAAATTTACATTTTAAAAAAGTAAATATAAGGATTTTACAGGCAACTTCAGAATTCACCATAAAATCTTCTACAGTTACTTCAGAGAAAATTAAAATAATCCATTGATATTTTCATGCTTCAGGGCATGTGCAAGGACTGACTGAGGGGAATTGAAAAAAAGCTTTTAAAAATAGGTTACCACATTGTTCTTGCATTTTTCTCAAATTTACACTGATTGTTGTCAGGCAGAATATATTGGGTTAGAATGATACGGCATCTATAGCACCATAAATGTCATAGGATGATTTTGTATGTGGCTTCTTATATGACTTATTTTGCTTATAACATATATGGATCTTCTTACCTCTAAATCTAAAAAGACTATTTAAAGAAGCATGAAAATCTCTGCAAGTCAGACTTGTTGTCCATCTAGGACAATAATTAAGTCAAGGAAAACAGATACAGTAATGGTGAGGGAGAAAAAATTTGCATAATGGCAGTTTCCTCTAGGTTTTCCTAAGAATACTGCTACGATTTCTACTACCAGTGTTGTAGGCTACTTGTCTTGAAGGAAATTTAGTAACCCTGAGTTACTCTACAAAAATGTGTTTAAAACCTGGCAAAATCTAAAAGGGCCAGGTAATAAATAGCTGCCATTGGTAAGCAGCAAGTTTTTTTAAAAGTGCTGAAACTAAATTAAGGATATAAAATAAATGTGTGAACAGAAATCCAAATTTGGAGGAAAATATGTTAAACAATGTAGGAGATATACAAAGTAAAATATTCCAAACAATCAACAAGTAATGCAGTCTAAGTTTCAGTGCAAGATATACTGAATGTACTGCCAGACAATATCACTTGATTAAAGATTCAAGAAAAATATGTCCTATCTTTAATGAATTGCACTGATCTTATTTGACTGATGAAGGATCTTATGCAAGCCAAAAGAAACTTGCTGGCTTAGAGATTGTCTGACAAATGTTTCATCTGGTAGTTTGTAGTGACGTATACTTACATGTCAGCATATGGATATAAAAACCCATGTGTGAGCACAGATATTTCTCAGCAAATTAATTGCATTCTTCATCCTTGCTGCTGAAATTTCCAAACAAGTCTAACAAAGATAGGGAAAAACAAAACCCAAAATGTTTTCTATGCAGATAGCTTAGAGGCAGAGAAACTTTACTTTTATACAGTATCTGAGATTTGAAACTAAAATAACTGAAATACTTTGAGAGATATTTTATTTGATTTCTTTACCTCTTTTTCTCCCCTATGTCCACTGAAGTAGAATTTCAGGACTGCTGAGTGATGTCATTTTACTTAATAAAACTAGCTGAGGGTCTTTGAAATTTTTTGGCTTCTGCAGCATAAAAAAATCAAAACCATGCAATATTCCCAGTCCTCAGTAGGAGTTCCCAGAGGAAGGGATTAGCTTTCACTTTACCACAAGAATGCTTAGGTTGTGGGCAGAAAGACACAGGGAGCATCAAACTAAAGTTTGTTTCTGAAAATGCTGAGGCTCATTTGATGTTTTGTGCTTTGAAGAGAAGCTTAGCTTTGCTGAAGACAGAAGCCACAATGAAGGATGACAACTTGTTCTGAGGTGCTTTGAAGAGAACTTTAGCACTAATTACAGCAAAGGCTGGGCAGAGACAAAGGCACTAACATTTTTGCTAAAGATGCACAGCAGGTACTAAGGATGTTTTGAAACAAAACTGATTGCTAGAGCAAAGAATTTAGTCTTCATGTTATGTAGCTTCTGTTCTTCTTTTTGTTGAGATTTTTGCTTTGTTTTTACTGTATTGATGGCTTGAATGGCTTTAAATGTTTCTGCAATAATTTAAAGTAATATATCCTGAAAATTATGGGAAAATGAATAAAGCCCATAACTTGGATTTTAATACATTTAAGCTATTCATTCAATTCAGATTAATTTTTCTGTTTCCAGTTTATGTTGATTTTTGTTTTGAGTGTTTGAATAATCTGTGTAATATTGCAAGAAAAATTATGACTAAGATAAAAGATTAAAGTCTGTCAAAATTAAAAGGACAAAGGAGAACTCAATTACATAATTCATTTTGACATCTAAAACTCTGAAATATCATGGAGTAGGGAAGAATTGTGTAAGAAAAATGACTGGAAAAATTAAAAGTAGTTACTGCAATAATCAGGAACTAGAAGGGGCCTCTGCAGTCTAATCCTAAAATGTGACAGCACAGTATAGCTCTTCTTAGACTGACTTTTACCAGTTTTCATAGCTATTTATACTCAAGTTGGTAGCCTCAATCATTCAGACCACTACTGTTGCAGTACTTAAACCTCCTAATTTTAGATGAATTTTGTTGTGATCTGTTGTGATCTCATTATCCACTAGCACCATTATTTAGCTCAAACAGTTCTCCCTCCCAGAACATACTGACCTACTAAAAATCTTTACTACCAAATCAGACATGTTCATTATTTGTTGTGGGGTTTTTTTTAAATTGAATTTCCTAGTAAGGGTTAGATGGTCCTCAAAGTCTTGGAGGATTGTTTTGACTTGAATTGGCAATACCTCTGTCCTCATTTCTAATAGTCTGCTACTCAAGTTTATTCACCATTTTCCCTTGATAGGATAAAATGAGATGAAGGTTTCATTTTGTCTTCTGGACTGTATCAGTATCATCTGAACTACTATTCCCTATTCTGCTTTTATTTGTGTGGCTTGGTTTTTGTATGTATTTTTAATGGTTACTTTTAATATTGTACGATCAGTCCTACTTTAAACTATATTTACTTTATGTCTGCAGTTCCTGATCTCTAACATTCAACTTTTTTTAAAAAAAATGAAGCTTTCCATCTCCCTTTTTCTAAATTTGTTCTTTAAACCTATCATGTCCCAAAGAAGGATCTGGAATCTATTTAAATTTGTGATAGCATTTTTACCTTGCTAAGAAATCAGATTTCTTTGATTTCAAGAAATTCTGAACCTCTTCTAAATTCAAGCTCTTAAGCTCTTAGTTCCTATACTTTTACAAACCAACTCTTTTCACTGATGAAATGTGAGTATCTGAAATTCAAAGATTTATCACAGAACTCTATCATTCCCCTGTTTAATAGAAATAAAGTTTTCATAGTTGATATCACTTTCCTCCCATCCCTCTTTCATGCCCATGGTCACCATTTTGATCACATGTTAGGATCTTACTGAAATTACTTCTGGCATTCTTTTTCATTATTGATTAGCTGATGGTAAACTTTGTCAGCTATGAGATTTCAGAATATAGAGACCTGTAACTGCATTTTCAAGTCTACCATTAGGAGATTATGGTCTTCAGTACCGATATAATCTTCTGTATGTATTCTCCTGCTTTATTTCTGCATATTTTTTCCTATCCAAATCTAGTCCAGGGACTCTATTACAATATTATGCATACACAACTGGTTTATTATCATCTTCTAAAATGATGTTTTTCTTGAAGTGATGCCTTAAGTTTTGGCTTTTATATTTTTTAGATTTTCTGCTATTTTAGTGAGTAGTCTTAGGTTTCATATTTGGTGCTACTAAGCTCTCTTCACAGACTAAATAGTCAAAACAATTACTTCTCTAGTTTAATACTAAAGATAACTTTCAAACCCATGAACAAAAAGAATGGTAAAGTGAAGAAAAAAGAAAGAAGGTAGAGCTTCATAACCTGTAGCTATGGTTAAGCAATTGATTCTAATATGCTAATGGACCAGAACTTGTAAAAGTGCAAGACCTGGTGATCAGTCATCCATTTTTGGACCATTTTGGGGTGCTTCTTGGTGTGGTCCACCTGGGCTCTTGTGCTACCCAGGTGTGCCCATTGAGGCCTTTTAATAAATACCTACTTTATCCTTTTGCTCTGTCTAGTCTCTGTTCCAGGTCAGCCTCCAAAAGGCATCAGAAGCAGGTTTTCGTTTATTCTTGCCTTTTATTCTTTGCATCTGAGACAGAACCACTAGCAGTGGTATTCATCATCTTTACTTTTATATCTGTCTTTCCAGAATGGTTTGTGTCAGGCAGTACTATGCTGTGTCATGACTGTCACGTTAATAACTGCTTTCAATAATTCTGGTGGCACTATTTGATATCTGAAGTCTTGAACAGAGCACAAAGCATTCAAGTACTGCTTGCTCTTTTTGGTGTCCCATCTGAGCTTTCAGTATTTACATTACTTACCTGCAGTTCTTACCTTTAACTATACATCTTTCTGATGTCTAATCCTGTTTTATTTGCTGCCATAGCTTAATTTATCAGCTTTTCTCTTCATGTTTTATTCATGTGTAAAGTTACATACATACCTCTCAAAATTCTTAAATTTCTAACCTTTTTTTACCAGTATAGACCAAGCACAGCTGAAATAATATTATTTCTTTAGGCTATGAGGTAAGCAATACCTTCTCTAGTCACACTTCCAAGTTTTTTAACTTTTTTCTAACTTCCTTGAAGATTTATTAGTGTTTGAGCCATTTGTTCATCTTCCTTGTTGTATATCCCTTTGCTCTCACAGGTCAAAAAAATTTCACTGAAGATAAAAAGATTCCCACTTTAACTATCTTCCCTGCCTTACCCGACAGACATTTTCCATCTGATCAGACAAGTTCTAATAAGCATTATTTTGTGAAATCTGCTGGATAATTCCTTGTATAAAAAATTCTAGTGCTATATCTTATATCTAATATTGGCATTAAAGCTGATGAGAAACAGGCCTGTGTTTTGGTAGGCATCTAAAAACCTCTCTCCCTTCACTTTTATATTCAAAGAGAGGGAGTTTCTCCACAGCTCTCAGCTGAGAAAATGCAAAGCCTTACATTGGCAGAAATACAGCAAAAATAATCCATGGTGGAACAAGGTGTGTGCTTCCCTTACTAGGCAGAATTCTCTTTCACATTCCCACTTTCAGTTTTCAGATTCATATCACAAGAGACTAAGGCTCATTAAAGCCAGTGAGAAACTTTGTCATATTTTCTGAAAGGGATCACGTCCATGCCATCTTAGTGTTTAGCCTCCTCCTGCAAATATACTTCATTTACAGTGTATTGTCTTCCAGATTCTCTCAATGTTTTCTTTATGAGTGAGTGTCTGACTATATAATTTACATCTCCATTTTCTTTTTTATTCAGCATACTTATTACCTGCCCTTTGGTTCACCTCTTGTCTAAAGTAACTCATCCTATGAAATAAATTTTAAAAGAAAATTTAAAAGACCATTCATTTCTTTTCAGCTATCACAGAATAACAGTATGAAAGCAAAGCTGATGAAAGCATCTAACAGACATTTTTAACAGCTGTTATGACTGGCAGAGACATACATATTGTTCACTACAGCCTTAATCTTTCAATCTTTTTATTCTTCCAGATTTGTCTAGCTTGATTACCAATTTGCAGTAACTAATGTAATCCTAAAATAGGCAGTTCCTGAACAGACCAAATACTTCAATCATGATTAGGAGGGGCACAGACTTCTCATCTGACTATTATAAATTTACTGACTGCAACTACCTAATTTTCCATTTTGGCTTGCTGCCAACAACTTGCTGCTGTTGTAACAGCAGCAGGGAAAAAAAAATCCCCAAACAACAAAAAAACATCCAATCCCAAAAAAACCTAAACCCCAACAAAACTCCTAAAGTTTTATTTCACAATCTAAGACTTGCAAAATATAAAAAAATATATATAAATATATAAAACCCACTAAGACCAATGGTTAAGCAGTAATTCACCAGCACACAGCATATCAAACAAAGAGACTCAGTATTTACACTACATTAGAGGTATCAGTGAGCTCTGTAATAAAGTCAAAATAGGGTACAAAGCTCAGTAGCATTCAACAGATATAAATTTCTCTCCTTTTTTATCCAAACTGAGTTATCTAAAAAAAATTACATTAAGGAACTATCCTACCATCAAACATCTAAGTAAAATGTTCTTTTTATAAAGTCACAGAACTAGTACTGAAGACAATGCCAGACACATTCTATGATAGGATAAAAGTCTTATGTAGTGAAACTAGACAGATTCATAGGATCTAAGAACTGGCCCCTGAGATTGCAAATTTATGCTGCCTAAGATCAGAGTCTCTCCTGATCACCATCCTTTTTGTCATGTCTTTTGGACAGGTATTTTTGGTCTAAAAGGACAGTTATATTTTTGTACCATCCTTGGTCCAAATTGGAAGGTATAGAAACCTGATATAAGCCAAATGTTCAGCTGTTCTTTTCACTAAGTAAATGGCATGTCACTTCAGCAATTAAAGCAAAGCCAAAACAGATTTTTTTAAAAAAGTAAAAAAACCCCAAATAAACAACCAAAAAATCCCCCAAACCAAACAAAAAAAAAAAAAAAAACAAAACACAAAAAAACCCAACAACAACAACAAAATAACATACAAAAACACAAAGCAAAAAAAGCCCAAAACAAAACAACAACAACAAAAAATCCCACCCCAAATTTATCTTAGGCGATGTCTCAATTTTAGCAGGGGATTAAGAAAAATAAAGTCTTTTCTCAATTAAACAGTTGCAAGTGATTCTGATTAACCCCAGCACCTGTTTTAGAGAGTTTAAATTTTCACACAGAGCCTGAGGCAAGTCAGTGCCCTGGGGTGGGAAGCAAACAAGCAAGCTGAGTAGGAATGTACTGAGTTAATAAGAAATACCAGGCACAAGAACTGTTCTTCGATTTCCCTCGGGCAAGACTCTATACATCACCTCAATCCCCTAAAAATTCCTTACCCTTCCTCCTCCTTCCCTCCACTGACTTGACCAGTGTGGTGTTTTTCGCCTCCATTTCCTCAGTGCTTGTGTCACTGGAGAGGCTTCTATTCCCTCTCCTAACAGTCCCTGGGAAGAAAAAGATTGAATCTCAGCTTTCATCCACTGCAGAGACCAGAGCCACTTTCCCAGGAGTGCTTTGGATGCCAGATGAAAGTCTCTTTCAGGATGCAGAAGGAAAAAAGTGCTAGCTTGTTACAAGTCCTCACCACCTTTCACAAGTACTTATTCAACTGGGGACAATGTGCTGGTTTTCACCCCTTAGGAGCTGTCAGTGGCTGCAGTCTTCTCTCTCCAGCATTAATTGAATGAGTCACTAGGCATTTCTCCTAGATGAGCTGGTACTCACAGACTTTTTTCTCTTGATCTTGGTGTCTAATGGCTCCAACTTGTTCTTTGTTTTCTTGCCAGGATCTCTTACTGGCTTCAATCTATTGTTTGGATCCACCTGTCCCTCACTTTCTCCTACGTCTCTTCTTTGTTCTTCGTTTTAGGCAGTCTTTCTTTTCTGATCTAGGGATCTTAGAAGCTGAATGTAGACGTATGGTAATACTCATGACCTCAAAAACATGCTATTAACCCATGCCAATTTTATTCTTCTACCTTTCCCTCACTGCCTTCACGCAGACTTTCCCATCCATATCTCCACCTTTAGACTTTTCTCTGTCTTCTTGTGTGGAGGGAACAGATATTTTAAATTTGTCATTATGTTACTTAAAATGTTAATTATTTAAAAGCAAAGCATTTAAAAATTGTTCTGAATTTTAAAACAATAGTTCTAGCTTATTTAATAAAATCTTGGAACATACCTATGAATCAAAAGTTTATACTAAACATTTAGTTTAGAAAACTTGTTTCTCAGCATATTTCTGAATAGAACTCTATTCATTCCCCCAAGGGCTGAAAGATAAATCTGATATCCTTTAGATTTTTAATGAAATTCAGATATTATGTTGGAATTTTGCTAGCTTTCTTTCTGTGCATGTTGATTCAGCAGAGCCCAATTTACAATGTGGAACTTTAACAAGATCAGCTAGAAGTATAAAATAAAAACAATGTCAGATGGCTTAGGCAAACATTCCCCTGCCTATTCTTTCTCTATGTATCATTCACCTTTTTTTAATTTGTTCTTTTGAGCTCAAAATCTATTCTAAACTCTCCCTAACTCCTAACTTACATTGTCACTGTTCTTCTCATTTACAAAGAGAGAAGTTCCAAGACTCCCAAATTCTTTGCAGCATGAACACTTGACAGGACACATTTTTTTTGTGTCTCTGAACTTATCCCACATCTCATCAGTATCACCAACTACTACCAAGAAAAAATAGCAGCAATAGCAGCAAACAAGGGAAAAAGGCAAAGAAATATCTTCATACACTTTCTTCAGTTCTTCATGTTAAGAAGATTGAAGTGTTTTACCAAATTCCACTCTTTGGCTAGACAGATGGCTACGTTAGCTATATGTTAAAATTTTAGCAAATAAGCTTCAGAGATATATATTGATAAGTTTTCTTTGTGTATGCGAAATGAACCCCCAAATTATTATAATATGAATGGCTATAATTCAATTCTGCAGAAATAATATAAACAGAGGCATGATTATCACTTCAAGAAAGTTTCGAAAGTGATCTTGAGTGATTTAATATTTAATTCACTGGCTCTTGAATGTCCATAATAACATTGTATTTGCCCATATAGTCTTCCATTATAAGTAGTTTATCCAGAAGCAATTTTCACTTTAAACCTCATGGTTTTGAAGCTGAGGAATTTCAAAACACTTAAAGGCTTTGATTCCATGTCCAACCATTCGATTCAGCTGTTTGCAAATGACTGCCAATCATGTTAAAACGGCAATTAAAGACAGGTCGGAAAATACCATCTATTAGTATTGCAATTCAGTTTTGGATGTATTCTTTCCTTCTATGAGGAAATGTTTAAAGAAATTGGTTTGATAGATTAAACATGACTTACTCTTTCAGTACAGTAAATACCTAATATTGTTATGGACCTGATCCTAAAAACTCATTAAAATTCTGCTTTGCAGTAAGATATTTAATGTTTTTGTAAGATAATTTTTTGTAAGACAAAGGAATGAAATTTACTATGTCCATGTGCTTTACGGGTTTAACTAAGATAAATATTTTCCTTTATGAGTGGATGTGATGGGATCCTATGGTAGTTTTCAAGAAAATGGCTACACCTTAACATATGCAGCATGTTAGGCATCTTTAACATGTACTGTTCTTGGGAGAATCAGGCATTGTTTAAATTCAACAGGAGATGCTAAATAAAGAAAGAAAAAAAAAATAATTAGTGTTTCTATCAGACTTTTTGCCCATTGACTCTGGACAGACATTTGTATAAATGGATGTAACTGTTATGTTTCTGTTTTCTGTTTCAGTAAGTAAAATGCTTCCAGAAAGCATCAGGCATATTGAGAATGTTTTGCACAGATGGTCTGTTCATGCACTGTAATTGGAAACCTTTGGGGTATGTCAGACTTATTGTGCATACAATCATAAGAAAATAAAACTAGAAGGAACCTGGGGAGATCATCTAACCTAGTGTCCTTTGTATAGACGGATCTATTTCCTGACAGGTGCCTGTTTAAATTGTCATCAAGTATTGCCAGTAATGAAGATATCAGTCTCCCTAAGACAGGCCTTTCAATGCTTTGCAGAACTGATACATAAGAAAACATAACCAGTGTCTGATTGAAAACCTTCTGCTGCCACTTAAGGCCATTCCTTGTCATCCTGTTTGCCACAGACATGGAGAACAGTTTATTCTCTTTTCTCTGTGGTGGCCTTATGCCAAAAATGGTTTAACCCCTTCTCAATTTTGCCAGTCCATATCACCATAGTTTATCCATAGTGCAGTCAGGTCAGGACTTCAGACTGTAGTCTCACTGCACATCTGCAGCACATCTGTATTTCTTTCCACTCTTCTGACCCTTGCTGTGTCAGCTTAACTGGGTCAACTACTCTCCTGCAATGTCACAAGCAGTGGCAGTGCCCTCAAGGACATCCATCCCCTGTGTGGTGTATGTGCCCTCAGACTGAGACACATGGTGAATGTGTGCAGGGTTTCATGAATTCACAGAAACTGCCTGACGACATTGAGCTTAAGTACACCTGGAAATCCCAAGCACACACTTCAAGCTCATCCAAAGCAATTTTTGCACAGGAAAAACAACATGGGAGGCCCAGATGTGTGGCAGTTCTGTCAATGGGGCAGCAGGCTAACACTGTTTTTTTTTTTAAGGTCCTGTTGTTTCAACATGCAGACATACATCTACAAACACAACAATAAACTTTCTGGTGGTAATCAGCTGCCCTGTTTGTGGTGCTCCACTCTCAGTACCAAGCCCAAGTTAACAAGGGAAAATATGTTCATATACATTATGTTGTAGAGAGATGCCTGCTTGAATATATAGTCTTAGAAATTAATCTGCAGCTTTGCCAGTAACATTTAATTAATGCACTCACTAAGGACCTGTATTCAGGCCCTGGAAACTCTAGGATTTTCAACGAAATGGATTTTATGTCTTGGATCTCAGGAGTGAAACTTCTCCTTTCTTCTGTGCTTCTTGCCCAGGAAGCTGAAATTTGAAATGAAACTCTTTTGCATTGGTAAGATACAGGAATGAAACTTGCTATGTCCATGTGCTAACAACCACTGTGGTAGTTTTCAGTAATTTGGATTCTTGCAACTCCACTGCCATTTCCCAGCATCTCAAGCTGAAGGAAAATAAGTAGGAACTTTTAATTCAAGAAAGAGGCATAGGTAATTAACTGAAATCATTTCTGTTTGAAATCAACATGTTAGAGAGGGCATTCAAAACTAAATGAAGGGCAATGGTTTAAAATGTTTAAAAAAGTGGGGAGGAAGTTTTTTTTCAGTCTTCAGAATTTTTCTTCAGAATTATCATGTTTATGTGTGAAACTTTTGAGATTAAATTTTTTTTTTTTTTTCATTTCAGCAGGGAAAGTATATTTGGAATCCTAGAATTTGGAGCATATGGAAATGAAGCTTCCCAAGTAGACAGCTGAAAATGGCACATTCAGAAAGCAGCAGAGATCTATAGGAGATGGTTAGCTGCCAGACTCTTGGGATTATTTCAATATAATCACTGGAGACCTGAAAGTACCTGTCAGCATTTGCTGAAAGTATGGGATATGAAAGAAACAAAATATTATGAAACAGCATCCTATACAACTTATTTCATCAAAGTAAAATTTCTCCACATAGGATTCATAGTTCTATATTAAGGATATCCCTTCTCCAAAAAAGTTACCGAAGTTCTAGTTTCATGAGACAGAAATAAAATAGCAGAATTGTGATGTGTTCTCTGCAATCAATAGGTTATATCACTACTAAACATGTGTCTAGCACTGAAATTGTGCAACAAGATATAAAACAGTTACACAAGGTTCTTGGCTAAGTACCACACAAATCAGTGAAGGAAGATCTATATATAGAAACCCATTTGATGCTTAGTAAAAGTATGCTGGCAGGAAAAAAACACTTTGAAATGAGAAGTGAGACTTTGGAGTTTCTTGGTTGAAGTTCATCCTCTTATTTTTTATCCACCCCCTTACTGTTTTTCTCAAACATTTCCTCCTCCAGTCCTTCCCTCTACCACTGTTAAAGCCTTCAGTTTTACAGGACTGTTAATAACCATTTTGTACAAATCTTGGAACTCACTTTGGTATAACATTAAGTATTTACTTTATTCTTTTTCAGTCCTCCCATATTAAAAACAATGAAACTTATCAAACTCATCTAATATTCTTTGACATGATGTGAGATAATCTTTCTGTCTTTATCTGTATTTGGATCATTTCAGGTCATACTTTGTTCCTCACTGAACCCAGACTCAACTAATTTTGATTTCTCCCATAGAAATAAAGATAGTGAGTATCAGCTTCAGATTTTATTTGGTTCTGAGCTAAAGCTGGGTTGACCAGGGTATTTGGTAGAGTTGGAGGATATGGTTGCCAACAGCTATTGGTGTCAGCTTGGCCAAGGTCTGTGATCAGAGGGAGTTCGAAGAGTCCTGTAGCTATGAGTTTAGTGTCAGTAGAGTACCGGCTAACCCCACCTTTTTCAGGGGAGGTGACCATCATTTTCTCACACACAATGACAAAAGTATCTTCTAACTCAGCTGGAGAAGGTTCTGGCCATATAGATCCTAAAATAAGTGATATCTTGGTACAGTTCTTTCTCAAAGAAAAAACGAGAAATGCTCTGAAAAGAAAAGAGCAGAAATCCAAAGGCTGGGGTACCCTGCTTCACACTACACAAACTGTGGTACTGGAGTTCTAAAGAACTGTGGTGGGTGCTAATTCCATCTTTTATCTGCCATTTACCAAAACAGGCAGCAACAATAGCTTCTTCAGTGTATTGAGTGGCTCCAGCTGAGAGGGGGAAGTGAGGAAAGAGAGCCAGATTCTGGGAATAGCAGGGAAATGAGCCTCTGTAAAGGAGTCTGGTGAGGGAATTGGTGCTTGGCACTGCAAGACAGTCTGCTCATTATTCCTGCACAGCAAAGGGACTTTCAGGAAGTGAATTGATGTTCATGGATTTTATAGCACAATAGTCCTATATGGTTCTTCCTACAAACAGTTGGAAGTCCTTGAAGGAAAGAATTATGGAACACTTTTTCTCCCTCCTTTGCTGATTTACATTACAAAAGAGCCCTCAAAATTTTAATTCCTATTCACTATTAAACACTACTACCTCTCACCTGGTTCTTAGCATAGCACAATTAATATATGTACCTCCCTTGCTAGTCACAAAGAATTAGAACACAGACTTTCCCTTCAAGGGCTGGGTTTTCAAACATCTCCTTTAAATTCAAATCTATTTCTAGTGAGAACAGAATTGTGAAAGTGGACTGAAATTCTATCCTTTGTAAAGTCATTCACATCAGTGAGATTTGCATAAATGTGTATCCAGCACATTTCTGTCATCACCCTGAGTTGGAGACTAGCAGGCTGCAATGGAGATCAAATACTAAACTTTCAGAGCAATTCATGGAAATTTGGATGTTCAAGTGATATTATGGGGATAGACTTTCAGCACATAATTTCTCCACATCTTTGGAGTTCTTGTTTTTCATTACAGTCATTTAAGCATGGCAGTGGACTAATCTGATTACTGCCACCACTACTGTATGTACTACACCAAAATATGTGTTTTGTAGATCTGTACACAATTTTTTTGGTGTTCTAATCACTGACATTTGCTCTTAATTAATTGTTGGTGGTGAAGGGTTAGAAATCCTACATATCTATAGGAAAGAAACTGGAATAATTATATAACTGAAAAGAAAATCTTGAGCTTATTTGGAGTTCATATTTGGAACTGAAAAACAAATATGAATAAAAATACACATATAAATACAAAATTCAGACCAGGCTGTGCTAACAAAAATATTAACAAGCTTCCTTGAGGTCTCCAAAACTGAGAAATTAATAATCAGAAATTCATTCAGTTTGTCAGATTAAGGTATAGAATAAACAAGCGAAAGACTTTTTAAAATGTGTTGACAGATTCGATAAAGCCTGTTCTGGAACATGAGATTTTTATTTTGAATTAATTTTAATATCCAAATTTATAGGAAAAAAAGTCTACTATTCTTTGATACCCAGCAACTTACATCAGACTTGTACAATGTCTTAATTTCCTCTCTTGTTAAACACACTCTGCAAAGAGAAAAATGTCCAAGCCTTGAAATCAGTGTGTAAGAGGATTTTAAACTTTACGTCTTCCATTTTAGCAAGGATTATTAGGGGGAAAAAATGTAAGTGGGACAGGAATTATTTGTGTAATTCACACAATAAATAGATTGATTAAGATTCATCTCTTGTTCCTCTTCTTACTTCAAATAAGAAATTGAACTTTGTACTGCAAAACAATGTCAGTTGGATAAAAAACATTACAGTGCTTTATATATCATCCACTCTTACTTCCCTCATATCATAACACCAGTTTGGTAAGTTATGTTTTGCTAGACATAATATTATAACTGTTGGAAACATCTGTGAAATGTGCAGGACAGTCTCAGCACAATATATACTCTTTAAAACATTTTTTTTCAAAATTTTATGCTGAAAATATGAATAATTGTGTAAAAATAATTAACGAATAATTGTATATATATGTATCTTAATTTAAATGGAAAATCAAATAAAATTTATTCAATAAGCTAAACCTTCAATAAGACAGATCTGAGTTCAAGTCTTCCTGCTGAAAGCTATGTTCTTTCCAACGTTTCACTGAATATGATTGACATGGAAATATCTCTGATCCTTTAGAGACAAGATATAAAGCCTGTATTTCCACAAGTTGTCTATACTACATTTTATTAGACAAGACACATCAAGCATATTGTCACTGATCATATTGATCAGCTCAATGACTTATTTCTTTAGAATATCATCAAACATCAGGATTATGCAAATTTAGGGTAGGATCATGCCTTTGCTTCAGTTTTCTCTTTGTGTCTGGTCATCAGGTTGTGACACTTTTAGCTAGGAATATATCTCAGCAGTTTAAAGTCTGGAAGGATTGCAGGCTCACAGAGCAGGTGTAAACAAGACTTTCATCCTAAAAATTCCTGAAAGCCTCTTGTGTTCTGAAGACTCAACTTCTTTCATGCTTCCTTCATCTGCTCTCAGGCTCTACTCCCTGATTTTGCTCTTGATGTTTTCGGGAATACTCCAAACTCCTTGTTAGTTTTCACATTTTCAAAATCCCCAATCCTATAACATTTTCTCTGAACTTGAGCTCTGTTTTCCATCCATGTTCTTCCACTCCTAAAGACTGCCTTACATAACTTTAGTCTTATCATATTACTATTTTCCTTTCCAAGCCTCTGATCCTAACAATCCCTTCACCTATTCTCCTTCCTCTTCTGTGCTTTTCTTTGGGAATGGCTATTATTTCTGTTATTTCCTAGCATTATCAGCAAGTCTCTCTGTCTAGAACTGTAAGTGAAAAATCAACAAAGCAACACAGAGTTGAGTTCTTACTTATAAGAAGATCACAAAAAAATATAAAAGAATCCTGTACCAGAGATTAGAAAGTCTTAGGAAAAGGAAGAAAAAACAAATGGAAGTTCCATAGAAAATACTAAGATACTAAGCTCCGAGAGTGTTAAGATGTGTTTATTGTGATGCCTTCTTGAGGCATATGATGAAAAAAATAATTTGTAAGCTTGAACCTCCAATGATTTAACTATTATGTTCCTCTTAATGGACAGAATTCTTTACTTTTTCTGTCTAAATAATATAAAAATGCTAGGAATCCTATTAAATAGGTACATAGAATACAAAGCATAGATAAATATGACATGATTTTTGAAAACAAAAGAAAGAACATTAGCTACTACTAGCTTACCTGGTAAATCTTACTCACTTTTATATTAGAAGAAAGAAATTCTCTAGAATAATGGAAATGTCCTAAATATTTTATGAAACATCCCACAGAAATTATTAATCAATTTCTTTCTTTTTGCACAATTTTTGATATTAGGGGGAAGGGGACTGGGGGGAAATACCTCTAATCTATAAATTTTCAGACCACTGGCAATATTTTGTTACTCTTTAGATGTTAATAATGTTTTAATCAGGAGAAAAATCTCCAGAAGAGCTGCATCACTTTATGGTATAACTTCTGTAGAATTTTGCAATAGGCTTGCATAGTTGCTTCTGCAAATTGAAGTTAAAGATTACTGTAATGTGCAACATAAAACAATGACAAAAAATTGTTTTACATCACTAGTTGTTTAGGTTGTTCTTTTTTTCTTAAAGCCTGATTAGTACTAGTAATAGCATAATGCCAGTAATAACTACTCATCTCCTGAAAACATGAAGATTTTGTCAGACTAATGGAAGCATTGTAGTCTATTTTCTATACTTGCTCCAGGCTAATGGTTTCTTCATGGCAAACCCAAAAAAAATTAAGGAATATTTTCTGATCCACTTGATATTTTTGACTTTCAACACATTCTTAATATTCTTGTGATCTGAATCTTTCAGATATGCAAACAACAGTTATGGTTGCACTAGTACTATTTAATAAAGTCATCAGGTGGTGAACCTGCCATTTTAGCCACTATGCACATGCTAAACTGAGAAACACCTATCAGAGAAGAGATGAGTTTATAGGCACCATTAATCCAAGCTTTATACTGCTTCAAAGCCATGCATCTAGAAAGCCCTAGGGATCCTTTATTTAAAGAAAAATTTGGAGAAATAGAGCATGATGGTGCATAATCTCCAGTGTGCATACACAGCAATATGCAAGGAAACAGTGGGTGGCCTATTGAATAGAAACAGAGACACAGATGAATGAAAAGAAATGTCAGCAACCAAGTGCTGTCGTTTCAGCTGGGTGAGTTTAGGCTAATACTGCAATGGCTTGCTCAGCTGGCTTTCTGCAGTTTTAATGATGACTGATCCCTATAGTTAAGAAGCAAAATTCATCTGAAATATAACTCAAGACTGTGTGCAGAGCTGTTCAGATTTCTGCTTCCCTTTGATCTTCATGCCCATTTACTCGTAATATGACCAGCTGATTATATGATCTTATTTAGACTTTAATAAACTTAATGTTAGATGACAACTCCGTCAGACACAAGATGCATCCTAGATCTGTGTCTTTTTCACTTAGAAAAAGAGGACTTTCAGGAATATGTTGATAACTATCTAAACAGGATCTAGCTTCTAAGTACTCTTTTACTGAGTACTTATTGCTGCAGTCTTTATTATATACCACAAATCTAATGCTACAATTAAAAGCCTATCAACTGATGACCACACTGTCTCCAATCCTTAGAGTATTTCCAACCACTGCAGGAAAAATCTACAGGACATAATTATGTTAAAAATTCAGGATGTTCTAATACTGACAGAAAGTCTGTCTCCTTTGACATATATATTATAGTCCTAATATCAGTGTTTAAGGGTCCTATATAAAAGTTTATTTCTCTCCAGATATCAGCTTTATATCCACAAATTCTGAAGTGACCTTAGACATTTAGGTGTATTATGACAAACACTCAGATAAACCCTTTAGCTCTTATGTCTAAGTATAGCCCTTGGCGGCCTATATAGTTATATAGATTTATATAACTATGCCTATAAAATAATTATGGTAAGAATACTTTTCCAAGCTATTGTGACATATAATTATGTTGTTAAGGGAGCAAAGAGGTAAGGAAATCTCACTTAGATGTTAGCATTTCTCATTTTCCATCTTGCAACATCTCTTATGGACACTAAAAACCTCACTTGTTGACATATTACAGCTGGACAGTCAGAAGCATGCTTCAAGAGTGCATGCTCTTTCCATGCACTTTTCCTTGGCTGTGGTGTGTGATTCACTTGTCTAAATACATTCCTCTTTAAGTTACTCCTATATGGTGTCTTTGAGCTTGCATTTCAAATTTAAATTCTACATTTATTAAAATTCTTTTTTTTTATATTCCACATGTTGGTCTGTTCTTTGATACTGTCTTTGCCTGTAATTGGCTGTTTCTACATGGAATTGATATCAATATGTATAAATGCTTCTGTAAAATAAAATTGATTTCCAGGAAATCGAAGAGTTCTGTTTACTCAATGCAGCCAAATTTACACCTTTAAAAATCATGTTCCCCAAAAAACTAATAATGTATGGAAATCCTTTTCTTTTGTATTTTGAACACTTGGAGATTATATTTAAAAGGTCTCTGCAGCGACGTCTTGCAGCCATAAACAGAAGTTGATAAAATGTGCTTTCTGTATTTCAAGTGAATGCTAAAAGTATTATAAAATCATTGAAATCCACTGTGCAGGGCTCTATGGAAAGATACAGCAACTACATCAAAACTTCCCTGCAGTGCTGTCATGGGAGTCCCATAAAAAAGTTAATAACTTCACAAATACTTTCTCTCGATAACTTTTAAAGAGAAATAGTCCAGCAATGTGTGGTAGCAAATGATTATCCATATACTGCAGGTGTAATTTTCCTTTCTAGGCCTGATTCAGGAGGTAAGTGTCTGTTTTCTGTCTTCAAGCATCTTCAAGGAATCTCTTCTTGATAATGAAAATGGTATCACAGATTTACAGTATAGTTTCTTATTTAATGGCAGAGCAGTCTTTTCTTTATTTTCTGCGTGAGTTTCTAAAATATATTCTTTAGACATATTTTGGGAGGGGGGGGCTACAAAATATATTCAGGCTACTGCTTGCTATTTCTTAGAAACAGCAAGTTTTATTCCATTCTCATCTAACAAGCCAATTTTGACATGATGATGTTATAGTTCAGCAAATGTAGATTTTGAGATGTAAGCCAGATTCACGACACATAAATTATATAACTTAAGATGGAGTACAATGCCCATGTTACAATAGAGCTGTGTCTATTTCCTGAGTTGTAAAACAGTCTTGTCTTCTGTCAGTGCAGCAGCAACATGATAGGATTTTTTTATGATTAGTGACTCTGTATCATATTTGCTCAGGTTCTAGGTAAAAAAATGAAAATCTTCCCAGCTGCAGCCCTGCACCTGCATCCTCACGCAGAAATTTCAGACACCATATATTCTTTCAGGCTGTCCTATATTTACTGGTACAAAAAGCATCTACAAGGCTAAAGTCTCTTTACATTTACTAGTCTCTCTGAGTACAAGTGTAACTGAAGGTAGAATTTTACACTATTAATGGAAATTAGTTAACACTACTGTTGAAGACAGGTGAGATGGAAACCCCTCCCTAGCTTATTATTCAGCTATTTATGTAAGTCTTGTTATTGTTGCATCTCTCTAATGTTATCAGGTGTAGAGAGTAATAATGGGGTTTTCTTTCCCTTGAAAAAGTATGATGGAAATCTGAAAACGCTTGAATAACAAGCCTTTGAAGATGTCATTGTTACACAAATGCTTTACTAGTTAAAAGGGTGGAAAACTATGCAATTGAAACTGTTCAAAGTGTTCAGATTCCAATGGCATCAAAGTGTCCAGCTTTACACAACACTAGGAGAAGACAATTATACAATAATTTTGGAATGTACAGCTGTGTAGTTCGTGGTTAGCAAACTGCATCTTTGCTGTTTAAAGCTTGTCCCCCGTGAATATACATGGAATTCAAATTATGACTGATTATGAATTTATAACTAAGCATCTATTTTTCCTCTTCTCCTCTGTGAAGATATTCTAGCTCTAGAAAAAGATAAACTAATTTTGAATTTGCTTAATATCTTTTCTGATATGTTGCATACTAAGATAGCAGTAACAGAGGTAATTATTATGGTATTTAATCAGACAAGAAACAGGAAGTATGTACATTAGGAGAATGAGGTGCCTACAGGCTGGATCTTAGATTTATAAAACTCAGTTCTGACACTAGAAACTCTGTTTCTAGTACTCCCATCTGTAAATGGCCTTAGTAGAAAGATTTAAACTCCAGGTTATTCTTACCTGGAGCCTGTGGGACTTGTTACCAGTCCTTCAGTGGTGCCACAGGCTGAATGTGCTCCCTTGGTGCGAGCAGACAGTCCCAGGGATGTGTTTACTACATTAGTCAAGTGCCAAATCTGGGGTAGGCAAGGCACCATGTACTTGCAGCATCATTGCAAATGATGCCCCTTCAACACCCCTTCAACTTTTACCAGCTGCAGGAGGTTCCTCTAGTCTGTGTGTGTGTTTCAGTTTTGGATATTTACCCTGTCCTTATGCATACTCTCAGTGATCTGCTTAGTGTTCGCAATTAAAGGTTTAGGGTTTATTTTGTCTGTGGTACTGAGCCTGCATGGTTAAAATGAAAAAAAAAAAAAAAAATTCAAGAGCAAATCACTGGTAGATTCTATAATCAATAAAATCTTCAAAATTTGGAAGATTTTATAGGGTTGTCACCCTTTACAGTACTCTTTGGAAAACAAGCTGCAGGGACCGCAGACCCACCTACAGGAATCTTGGAAGAAATAAGGGACTACTACAAATCAGAATGTTGTGCAACACATTCGAGGATAGAAGAAAGTACAAAATTTTTCTATCCTTTCAGTGGAAAAAAATCAACAGCCAGCAGCAGCACGCAGAATAAATTTTCAACAAGATTATCCTTATTATTGGTACAGAAATGGGCCATCAGGTATTATTTTCCCCTGCAGAAGATGAATAATTAGTTCAAAATCTTCTGATATTATGAGCTCAGAATATTTAGCAAAGGAATTTCCTAGTGAGAAAACAGTGATGGGCTCAAATTTATCATGTTTCATCCTGTAACAATGGACATAGAAGATATATGGCAAGTGGCCTATTTCAGAAGCTGCCGGAACCTCAAAAATCTGATGAAAGGATCAGAAATATCATTTGGGGTTAGTCATCTCTTGGGTAGCATGGAGGAGTTAGATAATTAAAAGCTTTTGGAAGTGATTACTTGTATAACAGAAACACCTGAACCTGGAAGAGTTTTACAAATAACTCAGACCTTGAACAGTTATGGAAGATAGTAAAAGGCAAATTATAGAAGATGCTACAGTTAGTCATTACAGCATTTCATAGAGAATGCTGCAGCCTAATTACATTAGTTCCGGAACCTTATCAGCATATCTGATTTCTGTATTGATTTCTGGAAGCTAAATGTAATATCTGGTTCAGATGTACATCCAATATTTCAGATTAATGGAATGCTACTGGGCTTGAGTAATTGCCAATATGTAACTAAACTTGACTTAACAAGTGACATTTGCAGATGCTTTTAGCTTCCCAGATTCTAGAGGACTAGAATCCTTTTCTATCCTCCATGAGGAGTGTTAGTTTTAAAAGTCCACTTAATTTACAATAAGCACCAGCAGCATTTTCAAGACTGATAGGGAAAATAATTTATCTTAACCAGACATGCACAGTTTGATGCAGTGATCTATATCACTCACTTATATAGATATAGGTGGAACACCTACAGAAGGTGCAAATGGCCCTGGAATCTTTTAGGATGCTCATGTTGCTCTGCTAACATGGCTAAATGACAAAATGAGTGCTCTGAAGTGAAATACAAGGGAAATGTACTTTTAAAAGGGAAGAAATAAGACTGTGTGCTGGGTTTCACTGGAAATGAGTAAGTTTCTCATATCAGCCCCAATGGCACTGTGTATTGGATATGTGATTGAAATATCTGTCTTAACTCTTTGGCTTATTGCTAAACAATATTTACACAGCCTCAGAGCTTTCTCCGTTTCCCACTCTGTTACCCATAACAAGTATGCTGGAGGTTGGCAAGGAGCTTGAAGGAGACACAGGCAGGACACACCCAGACTGACCAAAGCAATGTATAAACAATATGTCCAACAATAGCATCTGAGGAGAGGATATTCTGGGGGAGGTAGCCACTGCGTAGAAGCTGGCTGGTTATCAGTGTCCTTGTGGGAGGCAGTGAGTGAATGTCTTTGTACCACCTCTTCTGTATATTTTTTTCCCTCTTTTGCAAGAGGGAGAGCGAGCAAGTGAGCATGTATGGTGCAAAGTCATTGGCCAGGGTCAGCCCATCACAGGCTGATGAAGAAAGAGCTTCTGCAGGGTGCCCCATTTTTACCAGTAAGCAAAAGGTTGGTTTAGTTTTTTTCTTTTTCTTATCTGAGTATGAGAAGTTGCAGATGGTTTTTGCCTTGGTATGTTTGTTCTAGAGAAATGCATTCTGTAAGGTATAGTCAGCAAATTGTGTGAGTGTAGTAAATGAGACAACATGGGTCTTTTGTAACACCTTCTTTTGTATTTGAAGACTTTTACTGGACCCTAAAATCTAAAGGTGTTCAGATCCATCCCTTGATCTTTCTCTTCCATGGAAGAACCATTACATGGTGATAGGCATTGACTGTCTGCTCACACAGAGGACCAATTAAGACCTTAAATGCCACCTGTTTGAAGTCTGTTAGGTGACTGAAATTTTCCCTTTAGGATACTAGAAGATTATCCATAAGAAAAATCCCTTACTGTCTGCATGACACCTACAGGTAAGACCCTAGCAGGGAGACATTGATTAAATGTCACATTATCAGAACCGCAAAACAAAGCCCTCTTAACATCCTGTGGTTGCAGATAAGTTCCTGGATGTGCATACTACTTCTATACAGCAGTCATGTTAGAAAATGCAAATCAGAGCCAGTTACAATGCGTGACAAAGCAAAGAAACGTGTGGATTTCACCAGGTCAGGACCAGATGTAGTTTACATGTGTGAATACACAGTAAAGTGGAAAATCAGTTCATGCATCCTTTCAAACAAAACAACAGATGTATAACTGCATTAGTGCAGGGCCAAGCCACAGCTAGCATTGCTTTCATAAGCCCAAAAAATGTTGTTGCATTTGATTCTAGCATCTCTGAGATGACATATATTCTTGCATGTCTCTGCCAGACTTTGCAATGGATGTTGAATCTCCATCAAATCTTTGAACACAGTCAATTTGTTTAGGTTTGAATTAGCTCTACACTGTACCTAAGAAATCCCTTTCTTTCCTTCTTTTTTTTTCTATTTGTGGTTTCATTAACATAGACTGTTGCTCTTTAGAGATGCATGGATTAAAAAAAAAAAAAAAATTAGAACAACTCAGAACTAAACAGGTGACAAAATATGCGTATTGATTTCTGCTATGGGCAATCTCTTGGGACCACACATAAATTAAACTAAGTTGGAGTATATGATGGAAAGAAGTTGTACACAGCAGAACAGAAAATAGGATAGAGGACTTTTAAAGCAGACCTCAGCTACGCTGCTCCATTCCCTGCCTTGACTGAAAGCAGTTCTATTTAACATAAATTAGTATCACACACTAATGGTAACCACAGAACAGGCACTGCAATCCACTTCCTTCTGTGCTGTGCAGGAGGCTGTTTATGGGACTACAGCCCCATGAATGTAACCTAACAAATACCTTTATTTTCTTAATTGAGGTGCATAAAATCTGAGACAGATTCTGTTCCCTATCACTGCTTTTGCTACCATGCCAATGTTTAGACATTAAAGAAGGTAAGTTTGAACTGCTTTAATGTGGCTCTCAGAGGTTAGATGAGCTCCAAGCAACTTGACACCGTATAGCTCCTGAATGATGAAAAGACAGAGGAAAGTCTTGGAACTCTCCCTACTAGAGAGACAATAGAGAGACAATGAATGGCCCAACTGTGGGTCTATATCCAACTTAGAAAAGAAAAAGAAAACAATTAATGAAAGAAAGAAAGCAATTAATGGCTGCTATTACTCTGTCCAGAAGTTATTTAGAGAAACAAAATATATGTATTTCTTCCTACCTCCTTGAAAAATAACTGCAATTTTTGCATTAACTCTGATATGAACAGGATCAAGTAACTGCAATATTACCATTAAGAATTTTTCTGTAAGAATAAAAAAATTCTTCTGAGTGGGGAGTTCCAGTGAAATGACCCTTTTTTTCTCTATCCAAACTTTTCTCACTCCTTTTTTTTGGTGAATTCTATTCACTCAGTCATGGTAATGAAATGCACCCATTTGATCATTATCTATGTGTCCTTGAGCACACTTAGTGTTTTATTTGATAAAAAATACACGTCTGTTCTAAGTCCAAAGTTAATAGAAATGAAGACATTTTGAAAAGTCTTTGGTCAGATGCTTAATGGTTGCACATATGGTAGTCTTAATAGCTTACATTCAATGTGACTGTGAGAAGTAAATAAACTCCAAGCAATTTCACATAATTTAATTCCTGAAAGAAACTTTGACCTTGATATTCCTTTTATGTATATAAATAAAAATAAATTAAGATGCTTTGTGTTGAGCCAACTAGGGGTTCTTGAATAGCAATGAAGCTCTACATTGAATCAAGGTGTTCCATAAACCTTTAATTTCCTTGAAAAAACAGTAATTTATTTCATGGTAATCTCCTTTTTGCTGAACAAGTGGTTGCATTTTCTCAGTGGGAAAGTAAACCAGCTGGAGATTTAATGTAAGGAGTAATTCAGCACTGCAAAATACTATGTATATAAAAAGATTTGCAGTTTAATTCAGAGGTCAAAAGACATGTTGCTTCCTAATGATATTGGAGAAATAGTTTGGAATTATGCCCCTTCCTTAATTCTTAGAAGTAAAGAACAGACAAATTAAAATGTCAGTATACTGAATTGAAAACTGTTTTATGATAAGACACTTGAGCCAGCAATCAACTTTCCAAAAACCACATGTGATAGTAGATTTACAGTTCTTGATGGGAAGACTAGTGCTAATTTCAGCATTCAACGTATCAGTGAGGCAGTGCTAGAATTCAGTGCTCACTTTTATATCAAACTGGTATTTAAAAACTAAAAAAATTCCTAAATTGGGGTAAGTATGCCACCCTGATTCAGACAGCAAAAGCTATTTCAGTTGGAAAGAATTTGGTTTACTTGTTACAGACACTGATATCTGTAGCATTACTTAGGAAAATGCTGTAAATAATTTCATAGCAGCTTAAACAACTGACAGAGAAATATTCTATTTGAGACTGAAGGAAATAGATAACTATGAATTAAAGAAGAATAACTTTTTCCATGGCATAAGATGATGATGAAACGAATAATGGTATTTTACTAATCCTGCTGCAAGCCTATAAATTCTGAAGATATGTATGCTGGGAAGATTCCTTTGTTTAGCTCTGAGTTCAATAAACTTTTTACTTAATAGGAGTTGATTTGGAATTCAACTATATTTGGAGTATAAAATCCAAGAGTGATGGCTCAGTCAATATTTTCATTGGCTAAAAAAATTAACAGCTGATTCATAGCTTTATCTTCTACTTCTCAGGATAAACTTGTTCTCCGAGGATGCCTGAATATGCGGATAATGGGATAAAAGTACTATTGTTAGCTGGCAAATTTTTGTATTTCCATGCTTTCTTGAGTCTTATATTGTACTAAAGTCAAGCAGTTGAAGTTCCTATATGCTTTAACCACTACAACCACTCATCTTGAGAATTGTTTTATCAATTCAAATGCAAATAATAAAAGAATACAGTGCATTATTCCTCTGCAAATTGAGTTGTTCCTTCAGAACTTCATCTCAGTTCTCTCAGCAGATTATAGGCATAATCTTCTGTGAAAAGTTTCCAGTCTTACAGGTATCTATCTTCAAACTCTATTTACTTTAAAAAGCTGAGATTTTCCTATTACACTTGATTATTTTGGGCTCGTGGAATTCAGCATTAATGCTTTCACACTTCTGCACCGAAAAAAAGCTACACTATGAAGGCCAACTTTTAGGAACTCCTACTTCACCACCTTTCATTCAATATACTTTGAAATGTTTTCCCTAAGTAGCCTAATGTTTTAAAGAGAAAAGTCTCTGGTCTCACAGCTTGCAGTACCAGAGTGTTCATGCAACCGTGCCAATACACAGATTCCTCTGTATCGGGATTCAGAGGGAAAACATATGGATGGCAAGAGGAGCTGCTACAGCAACAGCTGCAACATAAGGTGAAAACAGGAAAGTAAGAAATGGAAAAACATTTAATCTCTGATACTCCAACCATAGCCTGCCAGTTCTTCTTTCCTTAGGATAAGGGGTAGCTTCCTAGTAGATTCACTATCCTATTATCAAAACACCATTCATTCCATCTCAGTCCCACAACTGTCTTGAACTGTCTAGAATAGAAGCGTGTCCACCACATGCATCATGTGCTTAAACTATTTAGGATTAACTAATACCAGAAGGAATGTTTGGCACTCATTTAAAGAAAAAAAAAAAATCTCTTCTACAACCTGGGGGTCTTGTAGGAATATTCTAATCTCTGAACCACCATGTATAATTTCTGTTATTTTTCTCTTATTTTTGCAAATGGTATTAGACATGTTTTTCCAGAGGATAGAATTTCTAAAGCATAGAATCACAAATCTGTTTTTTATTAGCAAATCTATTTAACAGAAGTAAGTGTTCCTTTCCAAGACAGAGGAATATTGGGGTATGAAGAGCTTGGAAAAGGGTCTGGCTGTTTGCTGTCTGTCTGTATTACAGGTGGTTATATCTACCTAAGATATATCCAAGAACCGACATTATTGGTTTGTAACACTATACAAACCAAGATCAGAAATAAGACATGTCTTTCAAGAGTAAGAATAAAGAGTCTCTGAAACATTTTTTCTATAGAGGATGTGTAACCTCAACTCCATGAGGAACTTAAGTCAAAATAATTTGCTATTTTTCTAAACTCTGTTAACTGATCAAGACAATGAGTTTGAGATAACAACTCCCCAATATTCTCTGGTATTCACTAATGCAGAATGAATGTTCTTAGTGATCCCCCTCTAGTCATAGAATCTATGGTAAATGTAGAAAATTACATTACTTGAGAAAGTACATTCATTTCTCCTATTTGATATGGAGGAAATGATTTTCATAAAAGCATAATGCTCCTCACCTCAGACTTTCAGTTCAGTACTTTTTATGTACTTTGGAAGACCATGACCGAGACAGAAAGAGTTGGAGGGCCACCTGTCATCTGTTGTGACTGTATACTTGCACGTTTTTTGCTATCACGTGACACCAGCTGAGAGGCAGCTCCTATTTTTCCTTTCCTACCACATGTGAATACCTCTGTTGGGAAATTAGTCAATTTGCTGGTAGAGTAAAGGAGAATAGCATGCTGCTAGAATTAGTAAAGAGAACATAAATAATTTCTGCTGATGACAATGTTTGAATCCTCTCTACCACAATTAGGAATTAATAAAATTCCTGAGGTACTACTCTCTGGAAACTGCTGGCAATTGCTGACTTTAACAGCAATCCCAGCACCTGCAATTAGGTCAGCTATTTGCAGTGTGCCCCCAGGGAACTTGGCCAGTCAGGTGTTCCAGTGCCTATCTATCACTGCTACCTACTCCAAAAAAAATCCACAAGTAAATCTGTGCTATTTGCTGCTGTATTATTTTTTCTCTACCTTTGTCATCTATTCTGCTTTTTATCAGAGTACTTTTCTGCCTAACTAGATGCTAATGTAGCCTTTGGCCTCAACTGATCACTATTTGTGTGGAACAACCATGATGTCAAAGGAAGAAAGTATCTTAGTCATGTTTTTACATGGTAAACTGCAGACATGTTCCAGTGTCACCCCAAATCTGCAGGGTACCCATCAGATTTCTTCAATATATATGTTTGCATAGAATACATTTCTAAAAATATGGTGTTCCTGTGAGGAAATATTAATCTGTATTTGTATAATTGTATAATCACAATTGCTTTGTATAATTTGTATAATTGTATAATCACAATTGCTTAAGTGTTTTTTCAATTAATTAGTATTCTTTTTCATTGGATGTCATTTTCTGTGGAAATATAATGTAGGGTTTTTTCCTAGGGAATATGTTGGCTCAGCTTAACAGGTGACTGCCATCCTCTGACACTTAGATAAAGAGACAGTCTTCTAGGACTGTGTTTCAAATCTATACTTAGCAAGACAGACATCATTTTAGGACCTTCTTATTCTCCATTTTTAAAGGTTTGGGTTTTGGTCTTTATCAGACTCCTAATCTCTTATTAAGAGCTCATTAGATGCATGCTTTGGTTTTTAGATGTTTGTAGTGGGATGATTTTCTGCTTAAGAAACATAAAACTTTTAAAAGACAAAATGAACCATTTCTTTAGTACTAATAACTTTATGCCTTACTTCATATTTTATCTGCATTTTTTGTTACTTATTTTTTTAAAAATTTCTCCTCTTTTTTCTGTCTTTAATGTAATATAATCTCACTTATCAGTTTACTTTCTCAGATTTTTGTTCTGTATGATGAGTTTTACACTTATGACAGTGTAATTCATGATGGAATTGAGATGTAAAGTTAAGAGTCAGAGATTAATTTTGTTAAAATTCAGGAATCTTCCAATTTGATATTTTATTTCAGAGTCTTCTCTATTTTGAGAATAATTTTTTATTTTTATTTTCAAAGATGTCTTTATTGAGGCATTCCTGAAAAACAAGAAGAGTAGTGATTGGGCTCTCATTATTAGACCATTGTAGATTTGACAGAACACTGAAAGGAACAGATATAAATTAACAAACAATAAATTTAAAATGGCCTTGTGGGGCTTCAAGAGATACATTCTCTTTAATTTTCTCAAGCTGTGTCTTCTTTTTGGGAAAGCATCTTGGAAAGATTCAACTGGAAGTATTAAAAATGCTGGAAGCATTAAAATTGTGGATAGACAATGGTTAAACTAGTTGCCTCCTTTATTCATCACCTTCTAACTAATAAGAAGTGCTTTGGGCAAGAGAGATGCGCCATTAAGTGAGCTGAAAGATGTGGAAAGAAATATCTATTAAATTTCTGAGTAGGTTTTCTACAGACTGGAACTGAAGGCCATTTTACATGCTCACAGATTAACACACAATCAATATTAATTATAAAAAAAAAGAAAAAAGAGTTAATAACATTCTTGTGATAAGATCAGTATAGAGTAATGAACTGAAGCAATATAAAAGCATTTCTCTGTAAACTCATACATGATATCAGAATTTAAAAAAATAGATTAAAAAATCTCTATGATCAGAAAACTAGAGACTAGGCTTTATTTTGTTTTGTCTCTCTGCAAAGTTAGGTACAGGATACTGTGTAGTTATCCCAGAGAATACATAATAATGGCACTCCAACTGACATTTTTTTCAGTACGACTATGTTCACAAAGGAATAGTCCAGTCCAGTTTAGCTTTTAGTGTTAATTACACATAAAAGACCAAGAATCTGAGTGTTTTACAACACGGCATTATTAGTTTAGTCAACATGATCTGCCAGAACATGCTGTCATAAAAGATATTCTACAATAAAATAAAATTAAACATCCTTCACTATGCATTGTTAAGCTCTATAATCTGATCAGTTTCATCAGTTGTTAAGCAGTGCATAGTAATGATAATCAACTTTGTTAAGTAACAGCCTGGATTTGGTGAGAGGTGGAAAAAAGGAAGACTTTCATTTCTCAAATTATTTTACTTCATTTAATATTGAACAAGTGCTGATTAAACAGTTAACAAATGTAAGACAATTGAAAATTTATCTCATTTGAGCTTGATTCATCCCATTGAGAGGAGTTTCCTTTTTGTAGGATTTTAGAGACTGTTTTTGTCATACACAAGTTTTGAGAATGTGGTGCACATATATCACTGTTTATATTGATCTGGACTACAGAGTTATGGCATGAATTGAGTTGCCTTTGTGTATAGACTATGCCCACTCAGCACAACTATGATCTGTCTGGGTTGCATGCAGTAGTGATTCAAGAGGTCTGGGCTGTTCACACATCATACAAAAAAGTACTCAATGCAGCTACCAGAAATACCACCTCAGACTTAAAGTGCTTTATCTCAGACTCTAAATTGTTCAGAACATTCAGCCACACCATTCTAAATCAGATTTTTATGTCAGTACTTTTATAGATTACTTCCATATTGCATTCAAAGCAAAAACTGACACAGTGCTGCAGATCTGAAATCTTTAGGTGGGATGAAACATGTGAATTACTGAAAATGAATGCTGAAAATGTCTTATAATCTGACCAAAGGATACTCATGAAATAAGCTTCTACTAAATCACAGTGTAATGATACAAATTTTACTTTTACAGAAGTCATTATTTAAAAGCCAGCATACAATATTAGAGATAATATTGGTTTATCTACCACTGCAGAAAGCATCTACTTGGTTGGTTTATAGAATATCTTGAAAGCATGTGAATACTCAAAGGGAAGAATTATATTGAAATATTTTCAAAGATGTCACCATCTCCTCACCATTAGTGATTTTTATTCATTTGTTTTCTTAAAATGTTAATTCCAGTTTCATTTTTCAGATGCATGTAACTGGATCTTACTTTTTTAAAAAATTTAATGAAAACAACAAAAAATTGTGACTAGTATTGATTAGTAGAAAAATATTTTCTATGCAGTTTTCACTTTTCTTTCAGGATAGCTCTTTTATTCTTCCATAGTGTTTAAGAAACTTCCAAGAAGACTGTCGTTTTAGTTCTTGCACAATCTGTCTTGACTGGTGAAATTGTAGATTCTTGTACCTATCTATTTTATCAGATTAAGGGATGTTGCCCCTCCAAGTCATAAATGTAATAGTGCGGGACTGACTATTCTTCTGGATCATGGATTCATATGACAGTGTCCATCTTGTGTCCTGACTTTGACAGAGCCTCTTCACTCATTTTTGCCAGTCCGGAGACTAATTCAGCACTGGAATTTTATTCTGTACAAATTACAGAGGGATATATAGCTCCTTTAGGATCTAAGCCTGCAAGATATTCCACTCACATTAAAATCTTTGGAGAACATTGCTGCTTAGTATGTGGAAAGTTCAGACTCCTGTCCAGTTGCTTCTGTCCCTGGGCTGCTGCAGGTTGGACCAGAGCAGGGAGCAAGGCTGCCATGACAGATTCTGCCAGCTCTGCTTTCTGGCTGTGCCCAATGTATTCAGCTGAGGAGACACAGCTATTGTGCTCCTGCTGACCCCAGTCAGTGCATTTGACTAAGGGCCGAGTCAAAACTGAAACAGACTTCAGTAGTTCACTCTTTCCTAAAGTAACAAAACTGTAATAATTATGAATATCATTGATGGAAAAATTAATTCACTCACCCTTAAGCTGAGGAGTTCATACAGCATTCATTCCAATAGTCTTGTCATTCTGCCCTTATAAATAGTATTCATTGCACCTCCCTGGGTTTCATACAAGGACTGCCTGAAAACACACGCACAATATAATTTAATTACCGGAACATAAAAGATACTAGGGATGATAAATATATTTTATGACCTTTAAAATTAAATCAGACAACATTCATATAATTTCTGCTTTTTCATATCTTAGTGAATATCTTGAGTTTCAGAAAAAATCCCAAACTATTTTGATGGAAACTGACTCTTATTCTATGTTCGTGGGATTTGCATTTCTGATCCTGTGAGTGATATATCAGTTTTACAGTCACCACACAAGGTGCTATGATCAACTTTCTCCAGGTCCTGTCACACAAAAATTATATTAGAACAGACAGAAATTATTAATTTAATGACATTAAAATTCAGCATAACTCCAGATTGTATTTAAATTAATAGGTATGTTTGATGCCAAAAGGAATTAAAACTATAAAATGTTATCTGCAGCTGATACGCTAATAACTATGCACCATATTGTATATAGCAATATTGAATTCTTACTTACAGAAATTTACAATTTCACCATCAATAGAAATTTTTAAAAAAATAGTCTCTGCCAAACATTAGAATTCCAAAAATCACAAGAGTGGCTGACTAATATTGTAAAATAAAGGTCATATTGATGATTTCTTACATTCCAGAAGTTTATATCTGTTTTGTCTTCCTGTTTTTGGTTTTGTTTTTTTTCTCCTAAAAAATGCACTGCATTCATTTGTTAACAAAATTGGAACCGCAGTAGAGAGGACTAAATAGCATGGGCTGGGTCTATTATAACTGGCTTAGAAATAGTCTAGATTTATACCAGAAAAGAAAATTCGGTGCAGAAATATTTCCATTTTTAGGTGGTAGTGCTAATGTATCAATGATAAGTAATGTAACAACATTATTTATATGAAAATTATTTCTCATGTATTTTGACTACCTCTACTTTACTAGTATTATTTCCATTTCAGAGATACTGGCAAGCAGAGTTTTAAAATACATTTCATATCTTACTTTTTAATTTTTTTCCCACAGCAAGACCACTTCTTTTAGACAACCTGGTTACCTTAGTTCAGGTATCATATGTCACAGTACATACAGTACACAGCAAGGTGAGTAAAAATCTCTCATGATAGCTTATAAATTCAATTTAGCACTTGGAATATTTTTCTTATCTGCTGAAATTTAAAAAATACATCTTGGTAAGGATATCTTTTTGCAGATGTTACAATTGTAACTATGTGATAATTTTTAGCTGTGAATGTTAAAGATAGCAAGTATGTTCCAAGTAATAAACAATACTAGATTTTCCTTCTTTCTTTTTTTTTTTTTTTTTTTTTTTTTTTTTTAATTCATTTTTCAGGCCCAAGGCAAAGGTGTTGGTCCAGCACGAAAAAAGATTAAGTACCTCTACTATTATTGCCTAGCTCTTATTGTCTGGTTGGATGACAAAAAAGAGGAGAGAAATGTCATGGTGAGGACTCTTAGCATGCTCAGGGATTATATAATCTGTAATTAATTTCTTTTTCCTTTCTTAGCTGGAAGTCACCTTGAGGCCATCAGTCATCAAAAGAGCATAACAATTTTTACTGCTTGGAAAAGGAGATATCTGAATGACTTGCATAACACACCGAATAACTGCTGGCATGCAACTGCAATTTTGGTTGTTGTTGCTCTTTTGTTTGCTAAATAAATTTGCTCTTCTCTTTTGCATATATTGTGCTTGAGTCAATCCAGACTTTCTTTGGTTTTACTGTGCAAGTCTATATTTGCAGCAGACAGAAACCCATGTGTTGACCACTTACTTTCATTATCTTATTTTTTAATGGTGTATTACTTTTTCTCTCTGTGGAAAAGCACTTCACTCATAAGCTTTCTGAAACTGGGCTGCAACAGCTTAATTCTACTTATAACATAGTCTGAGGCTTTAAAATCTAGTTGTAAACTGATTTTTACTCTGTCAGCTGAAGATCTTTCCCTGATGCCTTCTCTGAAGTCAAGGCAAGCACACTTTTGTTTCATTATAGTCACTACTTGTGATAACAGTTACCGTCTCTATATAGTAGGGAAAATTTCACTTAGCTAATTTGTTCATGGGATCTGGATACACACCAGTTCTCCTTAGCTGTTAATTTAAAGAACAAAACATTTTATCACCTCTTCAAAATGAAGTGGTAGTCAGTTGGAATAAATATCAATATATCCTAAGGTCTGGAATACCACTTCACATGAATACACATTTGAATATTTGATTACATGCTAAATATACTAATCACTAAGAACAGTGTGAAAAATGATTTTCACTCTACAATTAATACTGTGTAAATGTACATACTAAATACATGTCATAATCAGGATTTAGACATCTATTTAGATGTGCAATCATAGTGGTTGCCCCAGATTCCTTGTTTTGAAGATATCAGGGTTGCTTCCCTTCAAATGAGTTGGAATACTGTGAATTTGTTGTTTTTTTTTTTTTTTTTCCCTACCATTAGCTGTTGTTTAGATTCATAAATATATTTGGTGTTGGCACATTATTTTCTTCTCATCTTAACAACATTTTTTTTGTTGTTGATACAAAAATGTACATATTTTGAATACGTATGAATGTATGGTACCTAGTACAATGGCCACTTAACTGGGACACTTGGGGACTAGGATAAAAACAGAGGAGGAAATAGACTTATCCACAGACAAAGTAAGCCCTGAATTGTAGATCCATCAAACTGCAGAATTTTAACTAAAACATCTCCCTTAGCTATAAGTCACATGTCAGTTTTCAAAATGGGCAAGCCATTTATAGGCAGGAGTTTTAGTTTTATTAATTTTTTAAAAGCATGAAATTTAACACAGAACTCGGGTTCAGAGCAGATTTGTTTCCTGGGTACAGTAGCTATATACAGATAGACACATGAAATTTGTGGTTTAGTCTGTATTTACTTATTGCAGTTATTCCAAAGCATTTAAAAAACCCTACTCTTATTTTTAATAAATAGTTCCAGACAGTTCCTAATGTTGTTAGTACAGCTCATTAATCTCAGCTGTCTCCTGCACACTCTTCCACTTTCAAAATTAATTAAGCTAGTGGCACATTAACTGGAAGGAAAAGGCCATAGCTTTTTTTTTATGCAGAAAACAATAAGAACATAAATCAAGAGGAGCAATCCTAATGTTTTGGAATTGACCTTATGAAGGGGTACTTTGCAAGTGACAAGAGCGTCTGTTCAAATGGGAAATACAAACATCAGAAGTGAATAGAACACATCCACTTCTCTCTCAAAACTATGGAAATATTGCTCATCACTTGCAATCACCTGCCACATCAAGAACCCTCTGTGGTGCCCATTATCCCATTCATTTTACCATTAACAGTCAGTTTCCTTTTGCCTTGTAATTTTTCACACACCAGAAAACTTGGAATCTTTATTTGCATATAAAAATATGTAATATTATTATGATAACTGATATGATATTTCCCATTTTTTCTGCTAATGCTTTTAAAGTAAAGTTAATTTTCTGGACCATATAATCTTTTATAAATATACACATATTTATACATGAACACTATAACTGAATTAGTTTAAAACAGCTACAGAAGTTTGATACACTAGATAGTTGCAGAAGCTTGGAAAAGGACAGGTTTTTTTTCTGCAGTTGTTAAAACAGTTGGCAGCATGTATCAGAAAGAAATGTTTATGAAAACTGACATTCCCTTGGATTTTTATTCACGTATCACTGACTAAAAGGTGTCACACCTTCCCCTGTGTGTGAGCCCCTAGCATATCCACAGTTGCAGGAAGTGTTTCGGCTCTGCAGGCTGGGAGCAGGAAATACCAGAGTGGTGCCTAGGTGTTCTGCTGAGGAAGATTTCTTGGGTACAAGACTGGAGAAGGCTTTCCCTTGCATGCCTTAGGCTGCTGCAGGACTCCAGCTCTTTGCTCATCCTGCACAGCCACCAGGCTGTGAACCCCAGCCCTGCTAGGGCAGCATCTCCCAGGGGGGAAGGAATGGGGGAGCCCTGCAGTCTAAGCACAACATGAAGGGTGTTGGGACCTGAGTTTTCACCAGCCTTTCCTCCTGAAGCCAAGGACCAGGATTCCATTACCCATCTCCAAGGGTCCCTGCTGACTTTTCCACATGCAAACTGCATCTAGTCTCCCCCACTATCCCTCAGGAGAAACAAGATTTCTGATTTGTAATTAAAACACTTTGGATGATGTGTCAGACAGATGCTTACCAACCCTTGGGGACTGACTTTGATCACAGGTTCTGAATATACTGCTGATTGATATTAAAAGTAATAATTCAAGTGACCCTTTTCCCCAGAAGCTTACATGCTTTTGTAAATCTGTAAGAACTGATTATGTTCAGTGTATCCTTGTGATCTGTCTTCTGTGATTTAGTTTAAGTGAGGAATTAGACAACCTTTCTCCTCTTTCCCATGATGCAGCCGTCTCTTTCCCTTCCTCTTGGCCCCATGTCACCTGCCCCGTGTAAAAGCACCTGGATTTCTGCTCAGGACTAGGCTCCTCTTCAGTTCCTCCATTTCTGAAAGCACTGGTGATATCCACAGAATACACTGGAAAAAATTACCAAGCAGATGTGACAGTTTGGAGTCTTCATTAGCAGAAAGTATTTGGAAAAGTTATTGTTCTGGTTGCCAAACTATGAGATTTCTTTTGGGACCACCTTCTTTGCTGGGTGTCACTGAGAGCACCCACTCCAATGTGTGATCTTCAACAGAGTATTCTGCAGTAATACTGCTCAGACAAAGGCCTGAGTTATACTTGTACAAATTTGAATTAATGTAGGATGCTTAAGGTTTCCTTCCCTTAAAGGGCTTCCTTCTGGAAGACCGTGGCAAAAGTAGACTGAAGCAACTAATAGAGCTTTTGCCAAACACAGCATGTTCTGTTGATTCCTCAGAGGTATCAAACATTCAGGATAAAGAGGGCTGATTGCTGACGCATCTGTATTATTTAGACCTTTTAATGTTGCTTAGCCAGCTTCCACTCTGACATAGTCATCCCAAAGCACTTATCACTTCACTCTCCTAGCAGCCTTTCAGCCCACCATATCCCTTCTCTTCAGAACAAGTAAAGGTGTTTGGATTGTGCATGGGTCCTTGTGTGTTCTTTAATATAGCCTTGAGACTAATAAAACTGGGATGCAGCAGATGATAAGCACTTTCTTATTCCCTTATGATGACGCATCATCTTGCAACTGCTTTTAATGGATCTAACTGTGCAGGCTGCTACCTCCAAAAAGCTACCAGGGCTTTTAAGATCAGAATCCTGCTTTTACTTGAGCAAAATCAAGCAGTATTAAAAACATTTTTTTAAAACAGAACAACTTGCAAGCAGTTAAGAGATACAGAATTTCCCCCCATCATGTCCCAGAGTTGTCTTTGTGCCACCCTTCACTTGTCTCATCATTTCTCAGTGTTTGATGCCCACTCTCCCATGTAAGAGACATCCTGTCCTGGGGAAGATTCCCTTCCTAGCAAATCCAGCCAACACCAGCAGGGTGCCAGGGCAGGGTATGGGACAAGTGTCTAGAAAATTCCCTTTTAATTCAAAGATTTACCCCTAATCCAAGCATTTCTTACTTAAAGGTATCAGGCACAGCAAACAGAAAAAGCAAATGCCCTGTATCATGGTTCTAAAAATGAGAAAAAATAATCTGAGTTTATACATATATATGTTTAAGTAAATATATATGCATATATATGTATATTTTGTACATATGCAAAATGAGATCTATTGATATACATACAACTTATAAAGCAAAATAAAATAACTTGACAGGATTAAATATTTTTGTGACAGGACCCAATAACTTTATGTTGAAAATATTTTGGGGGAAAAAATTACAAATTAATTAATGGTAATTCATAGATTAATGGTAAATCATAGATTAATGATCATTCATAGAGCTGAAGGATGCATATGGTGATGCTGATGACACCCATTCTCTCATATATTCCAGACCCTGTGTTCTGTACATCCCTCCGTGCCCCATGGTGCCTGACCCAAATTCAGTTACTCTCTGACTTACCCGATTTTCTGTACCTCCAGAGTTTGCTAAGTATCTTATAATACAAAGCTCTGGGGTAAGCCAGTTTCGGTTTCACCTGTTGATGCTTTTCTACTTAAATATTCACTGGCTGAGAGAGACAACAGCACATCAACTTAATTGTGGGGCATATTAAATTGAAATTCTTGTTCTGAAAAAGATTTTCGTATCTCAAATCCAAGCATCTGTCTGAAAGGTATTTAAAAGGTAACATTTGTTCAGTATCTGCAGTTATTGCAGATCACTGGGCTCAGAAGTCAAAGTCTGTTATATTTGTGAGAATGAATGAAAGAACATTAAAGCCCTCATCTTCTAGAGTTGGTCTTCACGATGCATATCCAATACTTACAGGGTCACAGTCAAGGAGAGATGCTGAGTGTAACCACCCCATACACATCATAGTGTTGCAAGAAAGAGTCCTTGTTACAATATGGGATTAATACCTTTCAAGCAGGGGAGAAATTGATTTTGTGCCTCCATCAACAAAGATAAATGCCCTAACCAGGCAGGAAGAGAAAGAAACAGGGTCTGCATCACTTTCTTCCAAGCTTTATTAATCTACTCTTTCCTACTTTTTTTTTTTTTTTTTTTTTTTTTTTTTTTTTTAAGTACAAAAACCTACCAAATGATTCTAAGCCAACTGAACTTTTTAAAATAATTATTTTATCAAGAAGGAAAACATTTCCTGTGTTACACTGAATATAGGCAGTTAACTGACATCTCTGAATAGATTTTCCACTTGTTCTCAAATTTTATAAAATAAGACACTTAGGGCTCACTTGTGTCAGCTTGTTACTCTGTCTTTCAGTCTTAAGTCTTCATAAAATCCTTTTAACTATTCAGGCAGCCTGCAGCAATACACCATTGTAACATAGTAAATCACACAGGACTCACAAAGTTAACACAGTCTGCCAGATAATCTCAGTCATAAAATAATAATGCTACTTCATTAAGAAATAATCCCTTCATTTAAAGGTTAGGTACTAATGCACTAAATAGTTTTGCATTGAATTCATATTACAATGAAACCTTTGAATTTCTTGCTCTCTAACATTAAGTAATAATGAAATAAGAACAGAGTACCATTTAAAAACTTCTAGTTTGACATTATGCTTTAGTTGGAATGAGACATCTAGCAAATTTCTCAAAAGTTTAATTTAATTACTTAAGTCATGAAAAAGATGACTTAAGTTTCAAGTGACTTCTATCACAATTGCACATATGCAGTGACTCCCACTCTCCACTAAGATCAGCACATTGTGAATGATAACGCCTCATTGAGACATACCAGTAGGAGACATTTGAGGACGAATATTTATGAACAGGCAAAACATCATTTAAATGAATGAAACACAATATTTACAGCAGCAAAACTTCGACCTTCATGTTTCAACTTCTATTTTTTTGTGTTCTAATGAAAATGAGTGTTTTAAAATACATCGTGTTTTGTAAATAGATGTTGTTTTGTTTGTATACAGATTCTTGTAAAATATGTTTTTCCCACTAAAAAAAAAGCTGAACCAGCTTCATTCAACCAGTCAACCAAAATATTTTAGCTTAACCCAAGCATAAGATCTTTGAGCGCAAACAGAAGATTGGAACATTATAATACTGGACAGGGAGCTTTAAAGCTGCAATTCAGTTGTCTCTAACAATAGCTTTTACTGTGGAAAAAACAGCAATAATAGTAAATTCCATTTATGAAGTGCCGCTCTCAGAGTTCCAGGGAGTTTTGTGTCTCAAGCAAGTAAAAGCAACACAGGAAATAGTTCTTTTAAATTCTGCTTTGAAAAGCCAAATTCACAACAGCTTTTCAAGTATAAATAGCAATTTCATTTCAGTGTATAACATACAGTAAAAGCTCAGACACTCAGAGTCTTTCAAAGTATTTTTAGGACAAAATCATTAATTGGGATATTCTGACCTAAAAATTATACCAATAGAAAAGAGAATAAAAGAAAAATTGATGAATTAGGACCCAGTATTGAGAGAGTCTTTATAAAAGTATAAAAAAACAAATGCAAAGCTTTGAATTTGTAGACATAATCAAAAAAGAAACCACTACTGTATTTTTTTTGTTTTTTCATGCATTTTTGTTATATCTATAATTCTGAAGGAAAATCTTTATCTTGGCAAAACAATAGACTGGACCATATATATATTATACATATATAATATGTATATTTTTGTGTCACTAGTGAGTTCTGCAGGGCTACATCTTAGCCTGTGCTCTCCGACATCTTCAGAAATTACTTGATGCACGACTGGAAGGGATACAGATAAAGTTTGCAGAAAATAGAAAACTGGGAGGAGCTTGACTCCCTCAAGGGCAGAGGCCTTGTGAAGAGACATAAATAAATAAGAGGACAGGGCAGTCACCAACCATATGGAGTTAAATAAGGGAAAGTGCTAGATTCTGCACCTGGGATGGGGAAATCCTGGATGTACAGACAGGCTGGGGAATGAGATGCTGGAGAGCAGTGCCATGGAAAGGGGCCTGGGGGTCCTGGTCAATGACAAGTTGAACATGGGTCAGCAGTGCCCTGGCAGCCAGGAGGGCCAACCCTGTCCTGGGGTGCATCAGACACAGCATGGCCAGCCAGGCAAGGGAGGGGATTGTCCCACTCTGCTCTGCACTGGGGCAGCCTCACCTCGGGTGCTGGGCACAGTTCTGGGCACTAGAATATATAAAAATATTAAGCTCTTGGAGGGTGTTCAAAGGAGGGCCATGAGGATGGCGAAGGGCCTTAAGGAGAAGCTGCATGAGGAGCAGCTGAGGGCACTTGGTCTGTTCAGCCTGCAGAAGGAGACTGTGGGGAGACCTCATTGCAGTTACAACTTCCTTGTGAGGGAAGAGGAGCAGCCAACAATGATCTCCTCTCTGTGGTGACTACTGACAGGGCCAGAGGGAATGGCCTGAACTGGTGTCAGGGGGAGTTTTTGTTGTATATGAGAAAAAGTTTCTTCACCTGGAAGGTGTTTGGACACTGGAACAGGCTCTCCTGGGAAGTGGTCACAGCATCTTTCCTGACAGAGTTCAAGTGTTTGGACAACATTTTCAGGAACATATTGTGACTCTTGGGGATGGTCCTGTGCAGGGTAAGGAGTTGGACTCAATGATCCTTGTGGATCCCTTCCAATTCAACATATTCTGTGTTTTTTGATTTCTTATGTTTCAGGGGAAAATGAAATTAAAAAAAAAAAAAAAAAAAAAGTTCGGCTCGTGATTATGTTGCTCTGGCCCTTGAGAGCAACCATATATTAAGTAAAAAGTGTATTCTTTCCTATGATGAGAACAGAATATGGACTTCTTCTGCTGCACCTGTATTCAGATTTCTATCCTGAAAGAACCAGATTTGTTGTGCCATGACCAAATTCTTACAATTAACCAGGTTGTGTGCCATAGTCTGGAATGTTTTAGCTCTCTCTGTAGAAAGCAGCTAAAATCACAAGGATTTTACATCATATCATCACTTTGTCTTAATCATTTTATCTGGACAAATTGCTACTTATTTCTAAGTGGCAAGATCTATCAGAAAATCGCTATTTTTTTAATCACTGAAAAAAAAATTTAATGCTGATCTGTTGCAGATGAAGAGCTCCAGACTCTGTTTATTTGGTCTGTATGAAAGTTAAGAAATAAAAAAATACCTTTTCAAGCACATATATGAGTATTCTATTTTTATTTTTTTTTTCTTTATGATAATGAATATTACATAGGTAAATGAGGCAGCAGAGAATGCATCATGCCACCAAAGAGAAGACAAACCAGTGGAAGCAGGTTTTATTTACTATGACACTTTAGGTTAATTATATGTGTTCATAAACACATATATATAATTATAGTGGAAGTATCTTAAGATTGAATTGGAATTTATCATATTCAAATATGGCAATGATGTAGATCATTTGTCATGTTAACAAAGCTGATTTATAAATGTTGTAATCGCACTGATCAAATGGACAAAAAATAAAGCTTCCAGCCCCACTCAGTGTCCAAAAAACCCCAAAATTGAAATGCAGGTATTCTTCTTCAAGGTGTTCAATCAATTACTAATGATGATTACAAAGAAGAAACTTCATCTTTAATGAAACAAGGGAAAGAAATAGAGTGCTAAAGCCAAATGCCAAATTTAAGGCCAACATCAATTCACAAAAGTGCATATACATTAAACTATGTCATGTCTATATTGCTTTAGAGAAGGCTACAGCATTTGGTAATAAACAAGGCAAAATTTCAGTTACAATTAGTCCAGGCTTCCAAACCTTCACTGTAATACCACATCTAGTTGCCAGTTTATCCTACCACAATACTTTACCTATCCCCATTTTTATTCATTTCAAAAATATATCCAGTGTCCAACCACTATTGCTCAAAAATCTGTATGTCTTTCATTTTGCGTAATTTAAAGCTTCTGTAGACAGTCCCAACATTTATTGTCAGTGTTCTAACCAAAATTACATTTTTCTACAGTCATCCTCTTCTTCTAAAGGAAAAACAGTTTTACATGCTCAGCACTGAAAGCCATTGCTCATGATATTTGAAACATAAGGTTTGTAGTGTTCTTGTAGCTGAGCTCAGGCAGAGAAGAGTGTGAGTGCTTAACAGAAAAGCTGCAGAGTTGCACCAGCTGGGTAATGAATATAAAAGTTCCTGTTGTCCTTTCAGGTCTGCACTTTAATAAGGCACGATGAGAAAAGGTCTATCAATTTTGTTTGACCAAGATCCTGCTTGGCAGATAGTAAGCCTTGTGTTCTGTAGAGTTGAGTCTTACATGGTGTTACCATGTAGCTTCCATGATGAAGCACAAGAAATTCTTCCTGATCTTACAGCCCCCAGTTTGGGACACTGTCCAAATATCTTTAGCCAGGAGCACAAATACTCCTAGTATATACACAACTTTAAAGTATAAAGAAGTTTTAGGGAGCTATTTGGCCAAGCACTGCCATGCTCATCTTTCCTAATACAACATACCAAGCCCATATGCCACAGTACACAGATGCCAGACAGGTGGCCCCAGGGCAGCAGTGTTAGCCTCACCATTTACATGTGACTGTAAATTTACATTTACGGCTCTGACCACTCAACCCAATGACCCTCAGCAAAACTAACTAGCTTCCCTCTTTCTCTTCTGGGCTTTAAACCATTCCTTGCTGTTGCTTTTCCTCTTGCTTTGTTAATGATCCTGTCTCAGCAATCCTATTTCTGTAACTTTTATTTTTCTCTGCCTCTACAGGCTGTCTCATGGCTCTTTCTCCATAGCATGAGTGAAGGTAACACATCTAAGGCATGTGGGCTATACCCTGAATCCTTCATATCCACACAAGTAAACCCCTGGCACAGAAACAGTTAAGTTTTGTAAACCTCAGCAACAATGACCTGTATTCATCACTACCATAGATGTTTGCCAGTTTAGTACATATTTGCTCATGTATACGCAGACAATTTTTTTATTAACAGGCTTCATAATAACTCTATTTCTCACACATACAGAAAATACCAGTTGCAGCAACTGAGATCATGAATGTAGAGAGAATAGATTTCAATTTGCATGCTTTACGCTTAAAGTTATTTCCTCTTTTTAAATAATCCTTTTCCTAAAATCTGCCTTATATGAAATATTATGAGAGGTGTAATTAAAACTAAATATATTTATCCAATTAATAATAAAAAAATAAACATCAACTTTCAAAACCTTGCATGTTAAAATAAAATAGAACCATGTCTTCTTATTAAAAAAAAAGTCAATTTGATTGCTTTTTAAAGCAACATGTTTCACAAATTGTGCCTAAAGACAGTAAGAAATACTTGTTCCCAAAGATTAAATCAGAAATGCAGAAGTAGCAGAACCCTGCTGCATTGTACTGCATTAACAGTGATTTTCATTTCCAAACCAACACCAGAGATGTTCATTTCTTCATCTGAATAATGAGCAAAATGTCCACTGACCTTTTTCTGTGGTTCTCTGCCTATAATCATGGAGCAAATATTGCATTATATTGCACTCTGGTTCACAGGGTGGTCAAAAGTGACTGCCAATGTGAAAATTTTAAACCGTTTAAAAAGCATCTCTTTCAGAATATGAGAAATAGTGTTTTATATAAGATTAAGCTTTCTGAAGCACTAACACCGGGCTCACGAGGTGAATAATGTGTGGTTTTATGTGAATAATGGCACCACTCCATGAACTGCTGAACTCATGTACAAAATGTTCTCCATATGCCTCATCGATACAGACCATTTGATTGCAAATGTGCTCTCTGGTATTAATCAGTTGATAGTTAATCTTAATATTTCCTTGTGTTGTCACTAGACATTTAAATAAATAAGCAATATAACAGGGAACTTTTCCCACAGATATGCCAGTAAACGTGCATTAGCTGTTTCTGCATGCAGTGAAAGACTGCAATAAATATAGATAGCACAGAAAAACTCATCTGGAAACATCACAAAAAATGTAGTAGTTTTGTGTATAGCCTCTAAAGTTTTTCTACATTGTTTTAAGATAGAATCCAAAGAAGTTTAATGGGTTTCCACAAGGCCTCGTGCTTTCTCTTATCCTCAGGTTTTATGGTAGAAGACAAAAGAATACATTAGTAGCTCCAGTAGCTCTAGAGTTTGTTGCATTTTTCTTTTCCACTTCTTTTATTTTAACAAGTTTATTTTGAATTACTTCATTGGATAGTGAATTTTAATTTGAAAGTGACAACAGGTATATCACAGAAATAAAGCCATAAGGCTAGGATTTGGCCCATACTTTAAAAAAAGGTAAATATTTGGGTCATAGTATGAATTAAGTTAATTATCTACTTTTAAAGAATAAGTTTATAAGAAAAAGAATATAAAATGGTTCTGGCACAGAAACACAGCATAAGAGTAAAATAAACTTCCTACTTTATCTTGTTATTATTGTAAGATATAACCTTATTTTACCTTGAACCTTGTTGAGTTGCTTGTCTCCACTCCAATCTGCTTCAGAAGGAGTGAGAGGCTGAAGGAAGTTGCTGGCTTGAAACACTTCAGGTGAATGTGGGGAAAGGGAAGGTCGGGTCTTGCTCTGGCAAGGTGATGCTCTGGTCTGCACTCTGCACTACCCCAGGCCTGTATCCAGCTCCTGCAGGGGCTCCCAATCTCTTCCTCAGCTTCTATGCTACACCTTGATACCTTTATCTTACATCTTTCTGTCCCTGGTAGCCTCCTTAGATTATCAGCTTTTATTAATAAAGGATCTGGAAATACTTTACATTAACTACATTCAATAGATGCCTATAGATCTTGCAATGTAGAATCTGAATTGCATTCCTTGCTTGTTCTTCACCATCTTTGAAACTTATCAGCATCTGTTGACTCCTTAGTCAATGGATCATCTCTTCCTTAACACTAATCACATGATATTTCCTATATAATATAATTCTCATTTAGTCTTTTTCATCAAATAATAATTTTGCTTTATTTTAGCTCTTCTTAATTTATTTTTGGTCTTTTTTTCCCACATTTTTTTTTGTTGCACTCTTTCCACATGATCTTTTGCTTCTCCAGTCCTCCTTCTCTTTGTTTTGAGAAAGAAACTTAGTGACTCATTTACAGACTACTGAATTCAAAAACATATTCAATCTCTTCTCTCTATTGTGTCTTATCCAAAGGATATAAAGCTTTTAGCCATCATGTCAGGGACACCAGAATTCAGCTGAAGGCTACACCACCATGAAGATGGCTGAGACACCCACTGTCACTCACTATAGCAGTCTTTTCTAGGTCAAGTAAGATGTCTTTTCTATCTCAGCAATGCAATTATAGTAGTGAAACTTCCAATATATCAAACTGCCACTTTTTTATTCATCTTCAAACTGGAAAGAACTTCTGACATTATCTTGAATATAGAGTTCTACACCTAATGTCCCAATTTAACAGTTAGCCACTCTTTGTCCTGAATATTTCTCCCTATGTCAAACTAAGCAGTGAGAAGCCAAGGAAAAAAAATTAAAAGATCACTGTATACCTCAGTCATGTAAAAGACAACTACCAAAAATTAACAGATTTGAAGAGCAGATTTGTGAGAAAGACTAATATGTTTTCTCATGTTTAAAGCAAGTAGGATCATATCTTTTAGTTCACTTCTTTAGAAGGTGTAGAAACTTTTTATGTAATGTCAAGTTCTAGTTTAATTTTCTATGATCCCAGAAACTAAATCTCTTTGAGATGCTCCAAGATGGTTGGAAGCAGCGATACTAAGATATTAGTATCAAACATCCCTTGGCTTTTTTTTTTCCTGGAAGAGCAAGGCTTCTCACAATAAGACTTATAAGACTAAACTCTGGAAAGGAAAAACAAAAAGAAAATAAAGAACGCCCTCCCCAGCCAGGAAATAGATGTTTGGCTGATTCATTTTTTCATTTTTGTGAAGTCTCTATGCCTTCATGGAAATTAATGGAGTTGAAATGAGATTTTGAACACAAAAACATAGATAAGGGATTCCTAACTCTTAAATGTCATTCCTGAATGATAAGGTTATTAGTGCAAGAGCAGGAAAATCTTTTTAATTTCATAGTAAGACAATAATTTGCTTTCAGTCTATGCTGTCAACTTAGGTTACCCGACATTTTCAAAGTTATGTTTTGCATGGAAAGAACTGCAAGCTGATGCTTCAGCAAGTGAATGGCTATTTATTGGGTTCAAAAGGATCAATCTCTTAATTCCATGAGCATTTCTCTGTATAGACCAGTGAGGACTTGAACAACTACTATGCATTCCTTCACAAATCATCCTTAAAAAGTCATTTTTGTTTAACTGTTAACACTATTTCCACTAAGCAAAATGTCAGGAAAATAATTTTTGTTCTACTTTCTAATTAAAAATATTTTTTCAGTGTTTCTGAAATTATGTGTACTGGATTCATATTGTTAAATATCGAAGCTCAAACATTCTCATTTAATGTCATTGTAATGGACATCCTTATTTCAGTTCTAATTGGACTATAAAAGTCTTCAATTCTATAGCTGATGTGTTTACTTTTTGAAAAACACAGAGACTCACTCATTTTTATTGTCTTCCAGTTAAGGTTTCTATTTTCCTTTAGCAGACATCAAAAAATAACATTTTAAAAAATCCTGATTTTGAATAAATTATTTTGTTGCAACTTATCCTCTGTAGTGTAAAAATGCAACAGCAATCACCTTGTTCTCCACATCACCTGGATGTGTTGTAATATTTGTCAGTATTTATTAAATTTTTCCATTTCTACTACTGGGAAATCCATATAAAATGCAAGCCTATATGCCATACACAAGATTGGTATATAAATTCAAAAAATAGTGTGCACACTTTTAAAATCTCTTTGTTATAGCTAGATATAATTTTAATATTTCTCTAAAAATATCATAATTCTTTTACACGTACTCTAAGTCCTGCTTTAAATTAATTAACACTAAGCATTTGCAACAGAGTAATCTTCATCCTCTTCTTTAACTAAAAAAGATGAAAGTTAATTTATTTTGTATCAGAAGAAAAAAATAGTTTTTGCTGTAACCAGGGCTCAGGGAAAGCATGCAGTATGCACAATTTTTCCATGAACAGACTTTTGAGAGAGTTTTGTTCCTGTGATAGTTAGAATTTAGCTCTTATTAAATTTTAATAGAATTATACATAAATTAAGAGTGATCTCCAAGAAACTACTCTAATAAAATTAAAATCATAAGTATTTAGATATGTTTTATATAATAAAACAAGTGCTTGTCATCAAGACTAAGGGAATGAAAGTAATACATGCAATTATTTTAAACATGAAGTAATTAAAAAACGAACCTGAATGCATTTAGGTACAGTTAAACCAAATGGCAATTTAAGTCCTGTAGACCCAATCTGTTGTAGATATTCGTTATTTCTGTTCTTGCAACAAACATACAAAAATATTTGTCACAGTAAAGTTAAAAGGCAATGGCACACCCCATACACAGATATCATGGCAAAAAGGAAGAGGGTTATTATATAGCTTTATATTCTTTTCATGAAATTATTGTCAGAAGACCCAGTGGAGGGTTCAGTTGCTACCTAGTTGGTTTGGATCCTCTGATGTGGGTGAGGCAAAGTTGAGGACAGTGGGAAGTAAGACCATTTTTTTTCAGCACAATTGTTCTAAAGAATTTCAGTCTGATATTAACCAATGTTTCCATCCCAGTACATTTTAGATCTTACTCAAACCTTTTGCCTTTAGTATAAGTTTGTCTGTTCTGTTGTGCACAAGCAAAACCCTGAGGCAGGGGGGTTTCCGTGGCTATTTAATCTGTTAACTTTGCTTGAAAGTTAAAGCCAAGGGGAATACAGATACATTCATATGTTCTTTCCTTTGTAGGGTTCTTTTGCAAAACTTATTTGCAGAAATAAAAATTTCCCACACATTAATGAGATAGATCTTATTTAGATTTAAGCGGCCAAAAATAGTAAAAGCCATAGGTTAGCCTTATGCTCTGTGCTCCAGCTGTGGTGTAGTTCATTAACAAGCCTGTTAGAGGGAATGATAAGAATTTAGGAAACTTCTTTTCTAAGGTGATTTTCCCAGCTTTCTCACAGCACTATTATTAGGATCTACCATCTATCTTATCTTAACATTTAAGTCATTGACCTACTCTTATTCTTTGTCAGAACTTCTTAATAATTTTAGTTCTAATGGAAAATGAAATGAAAAGCAGGAGGAAATGAAATATCAATATTCTTCTTTCTTATAATGAAAAATGAGATAAAATCTAAAGATAAATTAATAGACATTGTACCTAAATTACTGCAGTATCCAAATAAAAATTCTAAAGCATGACATTGTCTTTTTTCAAAAATGTTGAAGTAACTTATGTCTGCTAAAGCCTGACTTCAGGAATGAACTGTTGGGACACATATCTTTCATGGAAGCAGAAGTCACTCATTTTTGCATGTAGATCAACTCAAGAAATCCAAGTACACATACATGGATTTTGTTACTGATCTAATGCTATTGTAGAAAAAGATGACATTTTGTATGATGTGCCAATCAAAGAGATAAAAATTAGTGTCAGTGTGAAAGCCAAAAGTGCATTTCTGTAAATAAATGGAAGATGTCAGAACATGTGAATTTAATGATAAAATTAAAAAATCTACACCCATGTTTGTAGTGTATATGAAAGCACTTGAACCAGGATAATATTTGAAATAAAATCTCTGATGTCAAAGAATTATTGCTAAGTTTTATTTACTGGGGATAGTAAATATTTCTGAAAGGACAGAAGTAAACATTTCATCCATAGTTCTAAGTAGCTTTTATCTACCACAAAAGTGACAAAACCAACAGCCAGTTTGTATGTCTGAAAGGGAATGGAAAAGGAAGTGGTGTTTTGACAGTGTAGTAAAATGGGCAGAGTAGATGAACATCTGCCAAATTTTTTAAGAAGTCAAAATATTTCAAAGAAGATATGAAAGTGACAAAAAAAATCAAAACAAGACATCGTCTCAGTGAGAAACTTCAATGGAGAACATATTTATGTGAGAGTTAAGAGCAATGCTAGCTCAGCAGCAACAGAAATTTGAGCAACAACAGCTTAGCCAGGTACAGACCAAATGTTTATAGAGATTACAAGAGGGAAAACAATCAGTGAGCTAAGTTTAAATTAGAGGGTGATGTATAATTCAGTGTAATATCCATAGGGGCATGTGAGCAATTGCTGTTCTGAAAACTCTTCACATCTGGCACAAGAAGATTGCCTGGTCAGAAAGGGGAGACACTGCACTGAGGGCAAGGGGTAGGAATAATGATCACAGATCATACAGAGTCTATTTTGCATGGAAAATTCAGAAATATCCCCAAGGCCTGATCCTAAAATGTGCTTGGCTCTTTCATTAATTAAATTAATAACAACATAGTAAGCATTCCAAGTATACTGACACACAGCAGGTGATTTACTCAAGGGCAATGCAGATGTACTTTATGGTAAAGGCACTGTTCTGTTGAATATAAATCTCAGACATGAAGAAGCACAAATCTTTCAGTAAGTCACCCCTCTCTCCTCCTTATGTATAATTTTGATGTGGGCTTTTCATACAGGAAAAGAATAGGAATAACAGTGAAACAAACTATAAAGTAGGAAAGTCTTCTATGGGAAAACTTATGCTGTAAGAGATCGACAGTGTTAATAAATGTTCAGTGAAAACAGACTTTTACAGACAGTGTAACTAGTTACACTAGATTATAGGTATTTTTTATTGTATTAGACTTTAAAACTAGATATGAAAATCAGAGATTTTGTGTAAATAACTTTAAAAAAATAGAATTGGGAGCAGGGATTTGCAGTACTGTAAATAAATATTTCTGTGTCTATATGAAAACATATGATACTGGGGACTATATTACATTGGAAAGACAATGGGGCAAAGAAGATGCATTAAGTCTAGTCAGATACAGCACCACAGCTACAAGCTTTAGCATCCTATGTTTCACTAGAAAACACCAAACTACTTTTCTGGACATGGGAAAGGGTTAATCAGGAATGAGGTTCTATTACCGCTGGAAAAGGACCTGTACCCAGGTTCTGCATTTATGCACCCAGGAGCAGTGTGTTTATTTTGTTTCATTCTATAATTGTATGCATGGAGTCTTATATCTGAAGGAGAGATTCATCCACTTAGGTTTCTGAAATATTTCAATTATATCTCCTGTACTATCTTTCTAGCATACTTGTAGCATAAACTCTAAGCATCCTTGTTGTTACCAGTATGAGAATTTTTGATGTCATGGATGTCATGGATTTTTTTTCTAGTTATACAGGGCATAGACTTTTTTTAATTTAATTTGACTAATTTTGTCATAACCAAATGTTAGCAAGGTCAGAGAGAGAACAATTGGATCCTTTAGGAGCTAATTTGCTCTTATCTTTATGGTTTGCAATCTTTCAATCTTCTTACTCTGTGTGCTGTAATTTGTGCATATATATAGTTGTTTTCATAAAGAATATTTTTTTTTTTTAATTCAAGCCCCGTTGCCTAGTAATATTCATTTAAAGCAAGCATCTTTTCATTTGGTCCTTTTTCCTAAACCTAAAGACGTCAGAAATGATTGAGTTAATTGTCCTTGCTGAAAACTCCTGAAAATCATGAGAAAACAAAAAAATCAATTCCATCATTTACAAACTCACATTCAGAAAAATGTTACAATTACCTCTTTTTCAAATATGGGTTCATGCTTTTGCAAAGAATTTACTTTAATTTTCGCCAAGCTATATGATGAACAATATCTGGGAAAAAGTTTAATACAAAATATTCATAAATTACATTTTTCATAAATCATGTTTGATCAACTTATTCTCTTCCACAATAATGTTATCATATCATTCTAATTGTATTGGTTGAAGAGAGAAGATAGGAACAATTATTATCATTCTCTTTCTACTCTTAACAAAAGAGGGACATACAGCCATGAATAAATTTTGGTCTGCTTTTCAGTCTCTATATGTTTATACAACATTAAACAACATAAATACCCCCTCCAACTTCACCCACAAAGAACCATAAACTATTTCTTATGAAAAAGGATTGATTCCTTTAATATAGAATTCTGCTTTAAATGATGAACTTTTCATACAAATTCACAAATGCTAGTGTGTTGTGATGTGTTTGTTTCAATTTCCTAGTTTTTATATTTGTATGCTATTTACTGCTCAATTGTTAATGACTCATTCCAATGTACCCCTATGTTTCTCCCAAGTTGGCTGATCCCTACTGTTGTATCCACCCCTGAAGTTTCCTTAAATAGCAAACCCTGCCCTATCTTCCAGCTCCTTCCCTGTCAGTCAGTGTTTCCCTGCCCTATGTTCCAGCTCCTTCCCTGTCAGTCAGTGTTTCCCTGCCCAGCTCCTTCCCATCCATCACAGCTGTCCCATCCCCTGTTCCAGACCCTTCCTTGTCAATCCTCCCTCCATCCTATCCCTGCACTTGGGGTGTCACCCAAACCTCGATGCCCCATTGGCTCATGTGACCCCAGTCCTGCCTCATTAGTTCAGGATGTGTCAATCCCACCTTGTACTGCTCCCCTCTCCCACCCCTGGGATCCTCCCCCTATAAAACCCCCAGCACACCCCAGTTCTGTGTCCTTTCATCCCTGACCCTCTCTGAGGACATAAATCTTTGGGAATCATATGAAGGATCCCTCTCTGGTTTTTGTCCTAATCCTCGATGCCTTTCCCACCTTGGTGCTACAGAGAGCAGTCTTGCTGCCAGGGGATCCAGCAGCCACTGCCTTCTCTCTACCTGGGTCTGTTCCAGACCAGGAGAGACCACTCCTGGCACAGTCTGAGACCAGGGCTAGCTGGGGAACCCTCTCGAGCACTGTGTCAGCACAGTAAATCTTCCCTACATAGGAAAAAAAGCCCAAAACACATGCAAACTAACCCTTAAAATATTTCTATACTTACTATCACTAAATGAAAACCACATACATACATACATACATATATACATATATATATATATGCACACACATATAAGAATACATATGCATGCATGCACACATATGTTTATAATGTATATATTAAAAAATCCTTCTGCTAGCTATTCTTCTGGTCAAGAACTTGAAAACACTTTCTAGAAAGGCATGATTCCAATTGAATAAGGGCACTGACAAACAGGTGAAATGTTAACAGATGAAATTTACCAAAAGCAAACCCAAAATATTTCCTCTTTTTTTTTCTCTCTCTCTCTCTTTTTTTTTTTTTTTTTTTTTTTTTTTAAAGGATCACTTCAAGGCATACTTTAGGTACTTTATCTCCTGGTTCTGCTCCAGCAGTAAGGTAGAAATCTGAAGTGATAAGATCAGCACATGCTTCTTTCCCCTGGCTTGAAAACATTATGCCATTTGGTTTCTGACCTCTAAAATGAAAGATGGAAGCTTTCTCATAAAACCCTAGGGATTCAATTTCTCAAAAAAGTTTTGGGTTTTTTTGTTTTGTTTTGTTTTTATTTTATTTTTTTGGTTCTTTTTTTGGGGGGGTTTGAGGAGATAGAAGGGGTAAGTATTATAGTACATCTAAAAAGTTTTAGAAGACTTGAACAGGAATGCCTACTGCCCTATAATATTAGTATATGACAAATAATGTATTAGAAATCTCATACATTTTGACATTTTTGAATTACCTTATTGGTGTACCTTATTGTCATGATTGGAAAGCTGCTTTTTATGGTGATCTCAAGTTGTGAGCTATATACACTGCTGTGTGTGCCATGCAGCAGCTTCCTTTATTAGTAGCACTGGTCTATGGCCTTGCTGGACCATAAACACACTTCTAAAAATTCAGGGAGTTTAGAGTCCCTCTCCACAATCAAATACAGACAGTCTGCTGAGGAATGAAGAAGTGTGGCAGCTCAGACTGTTTCCCTGGCCTAGGAGTAGGTTGCATTATATTAAAATAACATACATGAGATGAGGACATTACATGATGTCACTACTCTGACTGCTTTAAGAATAACTGAAGCAAGATGCTGGTAGTTGAGAATAAAATAGAGTAATTCTGACCTGCCACTTTCTATCATGTAAATTATCCTTAGCAAACTCTGGGATAGTATGACTATACATTGGCTAATCTCCTCCTAGCTGCATCAGAAGGGACTTTTCACTTGGCTGAAGATCTGACTTTTGTTTTAAATTAAATGTGCAGAAGATTAATAACAATTTCTATCTGCTTTTCCCATTTCCTTTCATATATTTTACCTCCACACAACTACTAAATTATTGAATCGCATTCTACCCATCATGACACAGATCTCCTTTCAAAGCATTTTCCACAGAAATTATTCCCCACTTTGCATAGGACAAGATACTCTTCATTGTCTCAGAATCAGGTTTTGAAATCGATAAAGGGAATAGATTCACAAACTTTACCACATTCTTCTCAGCTGAAAATTATTTCATAACGCCTCCAGGTCTTTAACTGTTTCATTTGTAGCTACAGCAAAAGTCAATAAAGTTAATATGAATGACGGAACATTTTTTTAAAAAAGCATTTAAAATTATAGCAAAGAACAGTGTTCACAGGACTGCCTCTTTGGAACTTCTATTCTCATAAAATTATATTGTGGCTTCTGTGTTACATGAGGCCACTGTGTTGCCTGAAATTAGGTCCCACCTGTGCTGCTGATGAAGCCAAGAAAGCTAGGCCCTTCCACAAACATTTTAAAACATTGTCTTTTTACTGCAGTGCCAAGATTGAGAGATGAGCTTATCAAGAAAGGAACAAGGAGATCACCAAATAAATTAGTCTTTTGGAATAAATAGTCTGTCATGTGATGACATTTTTTAGGGTATGTATTGCATCCTATGCATATATTGCATCCTATGGGCTGTTCCATAAGGACCTTAATGGAGAATCAGGAGAAAGATGTTCCCTTTAAAAAAGGATTTAAAATTTGTAAGGCCTGGAAGCTATGTTTTCTTTCTTTGTTTATACTGTTAAATAACTGAGTTACAAACTTTCTATAGAAAAAGTAAATGGTTATAATAACAACACAACATAATGGAACCTTTTGGCAGGTCCAAGTAAAGCACAGACAGCAGCAGTGGCTTAGGGTCATTATTTCCATTCAAAAAGTGCTTTCATCTATTGAAGGTGGTCATTCATATGGGATGTTTCTTTTCAGGAATTTCATAAAATGGATTTACATGCTAGAAGAGACAAGCAGCAGCTAATAGGAGGCTGATACTCATGGTCCAAATCAACAATTTTTTGAATAGTGATTTAAGTGTGGAACATTTAATCAGACTGCTTAGGAGTAAAGGTGTACTTTCATCTTTATCACAAAGAATTATTTAAGATATAGAATGAAAAAAATTACTCTATATAAGAAAATGGATTTTATTGTCTGAATGTATTCCAGTGAGAAGGGCAGAGGTCTAAGATTTACATCTTTCCCTAAGGTATTCAGGGAACTACATGTATTCCAAACATAATCAAGCCAACAGATTGTTATTGCTCTTTGCTTTGTGGTCACTTCTACTCTCAGTCTCAGGTACTCATTGCTTTCAGAAGTTTATCAGTGAAGCCTATGAGTGGTATGGTCTAGATGCCAGATTTCAAAATATAGCTCTTGTCATCTAATAGGAAAAGTAATGCTTTTTTTTTTTTTTTTTTTTTTTTTTTCCCAGGCAAATGAGCTCTAAAACTAAGCACATAAAAGCAGCCCTTGCAGACAATAAAACCTCCATGATGGATGTTTATTCCTAGTGCTACTAATGATAAAGGTTCTTGGCTTGAATGATAAGTGGGTTTGGTACCTATCACTAGAATGTCAGCAGCTTAGAGGGCACATTTTAGTTGTAAGGACATGAGTTTCTGAAGACCTTCACTCATTAGTTATCGCTTGTTCACAAGGTTGAATTCTGTTATGGACTGTCATCCCCTGTTCTGAGTTAATCTAATTAATAGTTGACATCAATACTAGAAATAAAGCTTACAGGCAACTGTGACAAGCAGTTAACAGTATGAAGAGGGCATAATGGGCTGATGGTATGGGAACAATCACTAGGAGAATGTGAAGTTCATATCCAGTGGCTGGCTCTTCAGAAATAATAAGATTTGTGGAATAGTTTTAGTTTTTCTGTGGAAAAAAAGTTATACAGGTCACTTTAAATTTAGAGGAATTCAAGGAAGCTTATCTGATTTGGATTCTACAGCTGATTCCAGCAATGGTGTAAATCTTTGTTGTCACTCCTTTGATATAGGGAGAATTTCCATTTAAGTGTTTGGTTCACCAAATCTGAGGTATCAGTAAATTGAAAGACACAATAGAGATTAAGGAAAAACAGCAATAAGAGACAAGTGTACTGTATGATCTCACCAAGCTGCACTGCAAATGAAAGTTCTGACTCATAATTTTGTAATGACTTCTGTAACATCATGTTTAATTAATTAGTTTTAAGAATCAGCTGGGAAATAATCAACAGGAGTTCAAGCAACTAGCCTATGATGATGACAGATTTTGTATTAAAGCAACAAAGTATTCTAAGAAGAAAGGTCTTCTATTGGTAAGAGATGACAGAAAATATGAACATCATGTTACTTTACATTTAGGAATTTGGCTTTACTGGCATTCAGTGATATGTTATAAAGCTGGCCTATTTTGAAAAATAGCAAAGACCACAGTCTAGTACTAAGTTTTCAGCCAATATAAATTAGTATAACACTAAACTTTAGTGGACTGACATGGGTTCTTACTGGTTATGGCTCTTTCTAGCTGTCGTGGTTTCAATTCGAAACTGGGTGGAAACACCAATTTTTGTTTTGGTTTGATTTTTACCAATTTCAAAGTTTCTAATGAAGAGCAAAGCAGGCTTAAGCTTAAAAGTAATAAGACTATTAATTAACACTACAAGAAAAAAACCAACAAGAATGAGGATGAAACGTTCAAAACACTCTTCCTCTCTCTCTACACTTTCTTTTTTCTTAACTAACAATGTAAAGACAACAACACTTAGAAATCTTAGTTAGTTTTTCACTTCTACAAATAGTCTTTCTTTAGTTCCTTTAGAGAGAAAAGTATTCTTTGCTAACGCTGTGGAAAGTTCTCTATAAGAAAAGAACTCTTGTGGCTTTATTTTTTCACAAACCGCAGGTGCCCAAGATCTGCTTTTGTGAAGTCTTTTCTATCTTTCACAGTTTTTCCTCACAACTGTGCTTTCAGACCATGTCAGCTTATTGGGGTGCAATTTTTAAGGGTGAGCCATTTTAGCATCCTTTCTGGAATAAACAGGGCAGGACATTGGATCCTTTTGATGCCTTTATTAGGACATCAGCTCCAGGGTGGGGGCTCAGGACTGTGCACGCCACCGCTGCTCCCACGAGGTCACCAGGAAGGAGGTGCTTCAGTCCTGTCAGTTGTCCCTTGGCAGGCCTGGGGTTTCTGTCCTCACGGGGAGACTGTGGAAGACTCCTTTGGCTCGTTCTGTGTAGAGGGTCACCTTAGTCAGGCACTTCCTTGGTGGTATTGAGGACTTTGAGTATTCTGTTAGAAACATCCTGGTCTTTCTGTTGATTAGGTTATGGGGATCTTGTGGTTTTATTTTCCCTGGTTGGTTTGATTTTAAACGCTCTCTGTGTACTCAGAACCCTTTTCTCCTCATTTGCATAAGGGGGTTGGCTGTTTGCACTGTTGGGGAGCAGCAGCAGCAGCCCCAAGGAAGGGTAAAGGGATACAATATCCGGGTAAGGGATAAATACAATTCACACTGGGGTACAAACACTGGGATTCTTTACTATAAACTTCAGTTTATAGTAAACATTGTAACAACCAGTACCCTTTAACTCACATAACATTATTAACTTCACTTTGTAGCAAACATTGTAACAACCGCTGCACTCTTACTCACATAACGCATGTAACTTTGAAATTCACATTCTACTTAAAGGTGGCTTCTCTTCATAACACTTTCACCCATCTCTGGGAACAGAGGTCTTTCCTTTTTATTCTCGGGCTTTTTATTCTCAAGGTTTCTCATCAAACTTCTAACACTGGTGCCTCTGCTTATGATTGTGGCTAGAACGCTACCACCCCCCCAAAGCATTCCATGAACTTACTGGGGAAAATTTAAAGTCTGAGACATCAAGTATATCTTTATCATAACTTCACAAAAGAATTTTACAGCCTAAGCTTAAGACAAACTTTTCAAAATCCCTTCAATTTAAAATCTCTTTTCTTACCGACTTCAATTTCGTGTGGTTGTTCTTGCAAATTTTCACCTCCTTTTTTCCTTCTTAGCCTAAGAGAGAATTAGTGTTTTTCAAGTACAAAGGCTTGTAACGCTGAAAAAAAGTCAATTTAGTTCAAGTCTTGTATTAGAAACAAGCTCTCTCTGCTTCTTTCTGCTGGCCACGTGCTCTTTTGCCGACTCCATGTGAGCTGTGCCAGCTGCTCTCAGTCTGGAACGGGGCTCAGGGCTGCTCCTGGCTTTGGGGCTGCCTTTAGCACGAACCACGGGGGCCACTGGTGCTGGTGCCCATGCTCAGCTCCTTTGGTGCCCATACAGGTGCTGTCCCCATGCTCAGCTCCTTTGATGCCCATACAGGTGCTGTCCCCATGCTCAGCTCCTTTGGTGCCCATACAGGTGCTGTCCCCATGCTCAGCTCCTTTGGTGCCCATCCAGGTGCTGTCCCCATGCTCAGCTCCTTTGGTGCCCGTACAGGTGCTGTCCCCATGCTCAGCTCCTTTGGTGCCCATACAGGTGCTGGTGCCCATGCTCAGCTCCTTTGGTGCCCATACAGGTGCTGTCCCCATGCTCAGCTCCTTTGGTGCCCATCCAGGTGCTGTCCCCATGCTCAGCTCCTTTGGTGCCCATACAGGTGCTGTCCCCATGCTCAGCCGCTCCCGATGTCAACACAGCCTCAGGCCAGCGAGATTTGGTGGCTCGACTGGAACAAAAGATTTGCAAGTTCCGCCGGCTCCTTTGCTCCTGCCGGGCCGGGCCCGGTGGGTTCCTGGGTGAGGGCTCGGCAGCCGCTCTCCACTCTCCCGCCGGCCTAGCAGGCCCAGCCCGGGCCCGGTCTCATGGGCCGAGCGGGCCCGGCCGCCCCCGGGCCTGGCCGCCTTCCCCTCCCCACCGTCGGCCAGGGCCGAGACAGGGCAGAGGTGTGTCCTCCTGTGCTCCCTGACAGCCGGAGGGAAAGCGACCTTCCCGGGCTTCTTTCAAAGGTAATAAGAACTAGAAAATTCTTTCCCATTGGTCTAATAAAATGCCAATCTCAAAACTAGCCAGGTCACTTTCCTGGGCTGGTCAAACTAGGACACTGGCATATAAAAATCTGTCTATAAAGGCAAGAATGTATATCCCACTCACAAGGGTGGAGATATCCTACCTTGACCTTAGTACAATAGAGGAAAATGGGCCTCTCTGTGATTCTAGAAATATTTTCCAGTTTTAGTTTTATCTTTTGTGGATAGCAATAATACTTGAATTCTAGTTGTTACATTTTCACACTAGAGAATGACTGTATCGGTCAGTTCATATATATGGAAAGAGCAAAATGAGCTTCACGGGTGTTTCATGACAGGAAGGAGGGGAATGTTAAACCAAAGCATTTTATACATGGCTTTTACATCTGTAGAGACAGTTTACAAGATGATTTTTACACCTTCTTTGTCATGTGGCCTCTACCAAAGTAAAATCTGTAATTTCCTTGGAAACAAAATTTCATGCAATTCAAGACTTGGAAGACAAACAGGATTCTTACTCCTTAGTCATGCTTGTTTTTGCTTCTGGAGTCAAACATGATCTTTTTAATCTGACATGAAAAATACAAATGGAACAGAAAACTAGATAATGAAAACGAAAGCCAGCATCTTAATCTTAATTAGGTGAAACATCATGAAGTTGCAAATTATTTTTTTAATTATTTGCCACATCTAATTCCTTTTTTTTTAAGTTATGTTACATTTTTAATTCCCTGAATTTAATAATGAATGGACAACTGGACTAGGGCACAGAAATTAATGCTTCATACCTATTCATACTTATATTCATGTCCCCAGTAGAAATTTCATTTGTTACTTGATCAAATTACCTGACTTCTCATAACAAATTTTGAATCCTTATCACCAAATGTTCCATTTGGAGCAGGTGGAATGGTTTAAAATTTTTGGAAACATCAAAAGAGCTCGTGCTGGAAACCCTGAAAACATTTTGATACTCATAAGAAAGAGTAAAGTCTACAATCTCTAATCCATTAGAACCCAAGCTCCATCATTTATTTAACATAAAATTTCCTGGAAATTAATAGAACCCCTCTCAATTCTGCCGTCATCCTGGAGGACTTCAAAGTTTGGGGTTTTTTTATTGTTTAAAGACACTGCATAACATCTTGCTGTAGATTGTTTTCTGCTGAAGCCATTCCATCTTACGTGGAATACTTACCTATGCATTGAAAAGGAGAGATAATAATTCTAATAAGACCATAAACAGTAGAGTTTTATGTCTTAGATGTTTATATAAGGTAGAATTTATGCCAGCATGAAAAAAATGAGAATTATGTAATTTCATTCCTTACTAGAGGGAGGGAGTACCCCACAGGCTACTGTGATTAGGAATTTGATTGGTAAGATGCAGTGAAGATAAAAGAGAAAATTCTTTCTAGGAGAGTTCTGTAAGATGAAGCATAGAAAGGAGCAAGACCTCTTCCTTAGAAAGGAGAAAGACATATTCATTACAAATGGAGAGACTTGTAAATTTAGTGCTTTCTTTCCATGGTTTTCCTCAAAATAACGGTTTTTGTGTGTTGAACAAAACATACTTCCCAATATAAAATAAATACTTTTAAATTTTTTGATGAAAAAGAAATTTGTTTTCAGTCCATGCAGCTTTGGGGCTTTTTTCCTTCAGTCCTTCCTCAGAAATTATTATTCACACTTCTTCTGAGTCTGTGCCTCAGCTGCTCATCTTTAATGAGTACTTAACAACACTTCTTTCTTCTGCTGCTTTGCCATCTATTCTATTTAGATTATAATCTTCCAAGAGCAGAAGCTATTCCTCATTTAATTAGAGGCATTTATAGCATTCTAGTCTCAGAGACAGCAACTTGAGACTATTGTAGCAAATAATGAAAGTTAATCTATGAACAGTGGTCTTAGAAATTTCACTGGAAGAGTTGATAACACACAGCAATACATCAAAATTGTACTGAGTAAGTTGAATTGGGAAGACTGTTGGCATGCAGTTTAAGTCCTGTATGCCTTCATCAGATTTTATTTGCTCTTCCAAACTACTAAAACTTTTTGGGAATGGAGGGATGGGTGTTGGAAGATAATGCTGTAGCAACTATTCCAAAGTGTTGTGTTGGGAGGAGACAGTTACAGCTGGGACAATAATTTTGGGATTATGAATAACATGTCAAGAATCGAAAACTAATTATTTATTATCTGTTTTCCTATTAAATTAATGAGAATGCTCAATCATACAGACTCTTTTTTTCTTTTCAGATTTACTGCTGGCTGTTGTTTCTGCTAATAGTTTGTTACCGTTACTTAATCATCATGACTATTACTCATGGTGTATTCTAGGAGAGACACAATCAGTAAAATCTTAAAATATGATTCCTCTCACATCTGTGAGGACTTGCGGAGACAATAGACTTAATTTCGTTTTCTAAGCTTTTTAAAGGTTGTTCTGTACTCATTTTCCAGCCATTTCTGGGAGTTCTTAGGCCTCTTGAAAAGAAGTATATATTCAGAAGCATTAATGAAATGTAGGTAACTTTTTGCTAGAAATTGATGCATTGAGTACATCAAAGAGGAAATGGAAATGTAGCTATTCATATTTTAACCTATTCTAAATTAAACTTAGAGCATGAACTCTTGACTTAATTTTATGAATTATTTTGTAGTAGTGAATCTGAATACATATTATTACTGTTGAAGAACTCAGCCCATCAAGTTCTAAAGTTAAAGTTCCTGTGACATTAGTGGGTACAGTATTTAATCAAAGCAAGAAGCACAGGCATGCATCCATCCACGGGTGAACAGACTCATTCTCTGTGGGATGATACATATGTCTACCAAGTCCCTTTATCACCAAATGCAAATTTAAGCAACTGGGCCTGGTGATGTCATAAATGAGCAAAAAGAAAGCTTCTAACTGAATTTAGAAAAAAAGTAAATGCAAAATTTAATTGAACTCCTTTAACAATGATATGAGATAAACTTATTAACATTTGTCTTAAAATGTTAAGTAAAAATAATTATAATAATGACAAAATAATTACAATGTAGGCTGATATCTGGCTTGCTTCAATATCCAGCTTTTAACATTACAAAGATAGAGATATTCTAGCAATTCCAGAATTATACAAATGGATGAAAATGAACATTCAAAATAACAAACTTCAATTTCTGCTGTGGGCTATACATGAAAGAGTAAAATGATGGAAAGAATTTACTAGCCCAGCACCTAGCACATATCTTGAAAGACGTCAAACATTAAGATTGCAGTCATCCACTATTTTAATAAAAAGCTTCAACCTCATGAGCTCATCTAAAAAGCGTCTGGATCAAACAGGGAACTCAATCCTCCCAAACTTAATTTCCATTATAATAAGAAAAACTCTCACAAACATACTCAGCACATTTGAAATTCAGTGTTTCAGCTTTAATGCTATGATGTAAGACCTATAGAGAAAACATGGTTCACACATGTCTTGCACCTTGGTAAAGAACCACCTGAGATGTTAGGAAGACCTCAGATCTCACTTTCACTTTATTTTTTTCCTTTTTTTTCTTTTTTGTTTTCTTCTTTGCTCCTGTGCCTCAAGACACACACCATGATTTTGAGGTTAGGCCTTCAGGACCTAGCCTGATTCTTCTTCCTCCTGCTTTGGCCAACCTGTCTTACTTTACAAACAATTTTTAATACCTTGATGTTTCAGTCATGCCCACCAAAAGCCTGGTGTACTTAGTTGTTGTTTGGGAGAAAACCGAAGATATAAATAAGGTTGTGATAGATCAAAGTAGTTGTTCACAAAAAAAAAAAAAACCCTCCAGGCAGGAAACAAAAGCTTTGAGAGAGAAATCCAGTTTCCAAACATATTTAATTACCACCAGTTAGATGAAGAGCAAGATAATATAGCCCTAATTTGAAAGTTTGCCAAGAAATGAGAAACTAAAATGGAGTGTAATTGAAACAGCACAAAAGGAAATTTAATATTCACTGATCAGACTTTCTCAGTGGATGGGGAAAAAGATGTTTCATTGCAACCACAGCCTTTTATAATAATCTCACAAATCATATTATTTATATCTAATAGAGATTGCTAAATAATTAATCTGGGTTTGTATCATATCAGAGAACTTTTGTTGAGGAATACACTCAGTGCTGGTAGCTCCATGAGCAGCTGCAGTGCCAGCTGCAGGCTGAGATCTGGTGGTCAAGAGGCCATGAACTGGAACCAACATTTGCACAGCAAAGGGCACGGGGACCTGAGGTGCCAGCCAGGGGAGCGGACACTCAGAGACACGGCAGGAGCTGAGGACTCAGCTGGAAGGGCCCAGACCTCCCTGCACTTTGACTGTGAGGGTATAAAACCCAGGGGTTCCTTGCTCGGGGCCCCTTCCCAGAGGCGTGCTGTTGTTGCACCATGATTAAATTCCCGAAAGGATCCAGAGGTCTGAGACTCTGCTGTGGAAAGCCTGTGTTCGAGCTGGTAAGGAAACCTGGTGTGACTGTGTGAGTGTGGGGTGTGTAAGGAGACAAGCGCAGCACCCACAGGGTCACTGGAGCCACCCGCTGGCAAGGGGCCTCAGCCCCAGCTCCGGTGGCGCAAGTGTGACTGCCAGAGTGTGACTGCCAGAGTGGCTTGTGAATGGGCAAACAGGAAGCTTTCCTTAACACTTTCCTGGTTGCCACTAGGAGGTACATCTTACTCTCCTGTTCTTTTCAGTGGTGGTTATAAAAGAGGCTTGCAGACATTTTTTAGTGGTTATTGCTATGTAATATGCACATGAGGAAAAATAACCCAGTGCTTTCCCATCTGACATATCAAGATTTGCCAATATTATATAGTTGTTTTTATCCTTTTCCTATAGAAGCATGTTGCATTTCATAAATATTTAATTGTATGTAACCCTCCAAGGCTTTTATGTAGATTGAGCTCTTTTTCTCTTCTACATCATTAAAACCAGTATTCCCCATGCCATCATCATTCATGTTTCCATTCAGTTTATTTTACATCTTCCTGTGCACCGATTGATTTACCTGATACAAAAACTGAAATAGAACATGTTTATGCAGTTCATTACTTCATCGAGATCAGAACAATGTGAGCCAACATTTTGGATGGGAACAGTTTTAGATTAGGCCTCCAAAATTTATATGCTTTAAAATAAACTGGAAAGTATAAAAAACCCCTATTTTTGGGATGTTTTGATTTTTGCAAGAAGTAGGCCATGGAAGAAGCAGGAAAGGGCAGTTTGTGTAACTTCCATTAGGTGAGAACAACCTGTAGAGTTGACAGTTCAGTTGTATCTTGGGCATGTTTAGTGTGACCTCATCTACAAACCCAAGAGTGCGTATGCATTGTTTCCCGCATTTGCCTTTATCCTTAGTCAAGTACAGAATTGCCAGGTGATAGACCAATTTCTGTATCAGCTTAAAAACAGCACAAATATCTGGATTGTTTCAGACTGTGAAATCACAGTGAGTCAGAGACTTAAATAAACAAACTCTAGAGTACAAGCAATAGTAGACCCAAATTTCAATTAAATATTTGACAAGGCATGGAGTGCTTAAATCCTACATTTGAAAAGAAAAAGGCTTGTATGAACTTTGTGCACATTTTGAGTCGTTGAAGCAGGCTTCCAACCAGGCAATTCTCAATTTGTGTACTAGACACTTGAAATACTGCATGCCCAGTGCAAGACATGGCAAGGAGCAATACTTTTTGCTTCAGTGCAATATTAGTCATTAATGTTAACATCCCATCCCAAATCTACAAAGTATCTACCAAAACCAGAAAAAAAAGAAGATATTCTGACTGCTGAATGTGGCAAATATATGTCCATTTGGGACAGGAGAATTCCAAGGCTGGAAGTGACAACCACCACAGCCGCACAGCATCAGCTGGTCCAAGGTTGCCAGCTCAAGCAAATTATGTCAATACTAGGAACATGTCAGTCAGAGCATATGGAAATGTATCTGTGCAAGAAGGCTAGAAATCAGGAAGTCACTGGGAATCTTTCCTGCTATGACTGTACATCATTATACAAGAGGATTGTTTCAGAGCATGTTCTTGTTCAAGATAATTACATTTAATGTTGCTTAATAAAGCAAGGTCAGAGAACAAGACAAACCGTGGGAGCACTGGTTATTTTCTCTTTTTAGTTGTTAATGTCTTTCCTGACTTCAAGACAATAACTGCCAAAAGAAATTGTGGTGAAGACAGAAGGTTTCTTTCCTGTTAGAGAATTTTCTGTACTATCCCAGAAGACTCTGCAGCCTCAAGTCTCCCTCATAACTTCCCACTGTACTCCACACAATCTATGGGATAAACATCACTCTGTCATGCTGCAATGCAGCTGTCACATTCATATTAGGCCCTCTGGACTGAAAATATCCACCCTAGACTCAACAGGTGGTAATTCTCCTTTAGGAGCACAGGAGCATCACAGAGCCTGTGGAAGGACAGGAAAATGTTCAATATACCATTATTTCAGCCATTCAAGAGCCCTTGCACACAAGACCTGACAACAGTCTTTTATTTAAAAGGGCAAATTTAGATTTAAATTTTAAGATTAACTCCAGCAATGTGCCACAGTAAAGCAAACTAGGAAACAGCAATATGGAAGTATAGCCTCAAAACAAGATAGAAACCAAACTCCCAACAAAAACAATGAAAATCACCAATATGTAGAATGGGACCAAGGAAGAGCTAATGAATACATAAGAGGTGAATTTCAACAGATATTAAAAATAAAAATGGGAGGCAGGTAAAATTCTAAATAGTATGAGCTTAGATTAAGTTAATTATCTTTTAAATAAAATAGAACAAGCAGTAAGAATTTGCTCTAAATGCAAATGAAGTTTGAGTAGGAGTCATTAGCTTAATTATTGGAATTATTTTATTGGAGTAGTAACCTATCTTTTCACATATGCTTCTTCTTCTGTCTGTACAGGAAGAATAAATTCTTTGGTTCAGTTTCCAGCTAATTCAGTTCAATAACATCTTCATTCAAAGCTGAAAAGTCAAATAAGATCAGGAAGAGCTTTTTTTCTCTGTTTCACTCTGAGACTATAATAAGGCATGTGGTACTGAGATTTCAGACACTTCTGAAACTTTAAAGGACCTCTCAGTGCCATTTGCCTTAAATGCTTTGAATCAATTTTTTGTGTGTGTGAGTGTGTGGCCAAAATATAATTTGACATGGTATTGGGAACCCATTCCTGTCAGATATTATCCTCCTTGTGATTTTTCACTGGATGAATCAATGGTTTTCTGAAGTTCTATAGGGTCTCTTGAACTCACTGAGTAACTGAGAATTTTTGGGTCTGATTTTACACTTGGATGACAACTTTTAGCAGCATTGCCAATGTAAAAACATATAGGGAGTAGCTGCAGGGTTTTCCTGGCCAAAAGGACTGACAGATTCTTTCTTTGTTTGCTTCCAAACAATACTGGCGGGCTGTTGAGCTCTATTTTATCAGGTAACAAATACTCACTGATATCACCTCAAACCCATGATGCTTTTTTCCATTTTTTCCTTCCTTTCTACAAGATGGAAAACTGAAGATGAGAAGCAGTTTTCGCCTCCAGTTTAGAAAAGAAATCTGTCCAGAACCACTACAAAAGCTTCTGAGAGCTCTTAGTTCATCTGAAACACTAAAGCAAAAGGAGAATGAGTAGTGTTATTACTGTGAAATACTTTAAAGTAGCAAAAATCTGAAAGAAAAAATATCCTCCCTGAGATCTATGAAACTAACAAGATTATTAGGGAGTTTTGCAGCTTGAGTCCTGGTAGCAAAAGGAAAGGAAGGTTCATGATTGATTTTGTGCGAGGAAGTCCATTTCTTTGATGACAAATTATAAATACATTTTACCATTAAACACAGAAAAGCTGTTGATGATAATGAAGATATAGGAGTGAGAGCTTCTCCACGTAGTACAATTCTATTACTCTTCTGGAGCTATGACAGCATTGTGTATGCCTAAGTGTGAATTCTCTGGCTCTACTCATCTTTTTCCATACTGGTAAGATGTTACTGTGTGCTCATATAAGCAGGGTGTGGCAAAAGATTCCTCCCATATCCAGACATAGCACAGGGGAGAAGAAGAGGTTGTGTCTCATTCTTCACTGACCAACGTCATAATTCTATCTGATAAAATGGTCAGATTGTTAAGGAAACTTTCTTGTCTGTCCCTTGAGGAGCCACTCTGTCAGTCATTCATGTCACCTGAGCTGGGACAGAAGATTTTTACAGTGGGAGGCTCTGTCACAGAAATCACTGGGAAGAAATGAAACCCTCCCAACACCATCTTTTAAGTCTTAGTGAGACAGGCATTACTTTATTCTGAACAGGGTATGTAGTGAATCATTCCCGCCACACAAACGTTCTAGGACTTTTCACTCATTTCTACATTTTTAGCAAACAAAGAAATAAATATTCATTGGTTCTAAGTTATATAATTCTCTTAAGTAATTTGTATTCTATTCCCTATTGGTTATTGATTTCTTGCACTTCATGCTAATTTGGTCCACATTCTTTAGTGTTCTTATTGTCCTTTCTCAGATGGGGAGTCTTCAACTCTCATGCTGTAATGTCTTTATTAATGTCCTCTGTATCTTCTTGTTACTCCAAAATCTCCTTGAAGGGCAGTAAATAAAAGATCCCAGATATTCAATCATCAACTCCCTCAGGCTTTGTTTATTTCAGCTTATCAGGTTTAGTCCAGCAAAACTCAAAACCAGCGATAACAGTCTGTGAAAAGAAACCCAGCCTGATGGCAAAGTGGACACTGCCTGTGACCAACAATCAGTTAAAAAGTTAATTAAAACCATTAATGAGAAAAAACGTTTAGGAAAATTATATAATTTCTAACAGGTCCAGTGACCCTGTGGGTGCTGCGCTTGTCTCCTTACACACCCCACACTCACACAGTCACACCAGGTTTCCTTACCAGCTCGAACACAGGCTTTCCACAGCAGAGTCTCAGACCTCTGGATCCTTTCGGGAATTTAATCATGGTGCAACAACAGCACGCCTCTGGGAAGGGGCCCCGAGCAAGGAACCCCTGGGTTTTATACCCTCACAGTCAAAGTGCAGGGAGGTCTGGGCCCTTCCAGCTGAGTCCTCAGCTCCTGCCGTGTCTCTGAGTGTCCGCTCCCCTGGCTGGCACCTCAGGTCCCCGTGCCCTTTGCTGTGCAAAGGCTGGTTCCAGTTCATGGCCTCTTGTCTGGGGCTCTCACCACCAGAGCTGAACCCAGAGCTGGCACTGCAGCTGCTCATGGAGCTACCAGCACTGAGTGTATTCCTCAATGGGATCCTCCATATACTTTCCCAGCGTCTGCTCTCTCTGTACCCAAAGGTGCCTGCTGTCATAATTTGCATGTCACATAAAAAATGCAATTATGCCTGATACATCTAATTCTGAGGTTGTGTGTCCTGCATGTTTGTAACGCATTGGCGCTGGAGTGACCAGTCCTTTGTCAGCATTTGTTGTATCTCTGCAGCACGACTCCTCCTGATAAGTAATTCTTTTTATAGAGTTATTTTACAGCACATTCTGCTATCTTTAATAGTAATAAGGTGCCTAGATACCAGCTGTCTAAAAATACCTGAGACGGTCTGATAGACTGAATAGGCACAAAGAGTGAAGTCATGAAGAAAGAACTGAAAAACAAATTAAAAGATTTGGAAAGCAAATCAAGTATTCCAGAAACTGCAGTTTGATGTAAAATCTTGAGGAAAAAATTCTAGAAAATACTTGGGAAAATGAAGAAAACTTATAAGCAGAAAAAAATAAAAATGTTAAATAATGAAGAGTTCAGAATGTAAGCAGAGATGTGGGAAAGTGTTAAAATATAAAGCAACTGGATGCACATTAAAAATTCAGTTGCTGAAAGCAACTACTATAATTTTTTAGTTCTGTCTTCTTTATCAATGTTTAACTCTTCACTGAAATAGAGGCCCAGAACTGGTTGTTTTCTGGAATTTTTGCATTCCTGCATTTGATATGCTGGTACCTGTGGTTCTTATATTCATCAAAGATTGAATATCATGTGCTCTTTTTGATCAATAATAAAATAATAGCAAGAAACAGAAAAAAAAAAAAAAAGTTTGCATACAGTTTAGATTATTTTAAGTCTTATTTAAAGACAAGACATTGGTGGATCAATGGGAATTTGTCATTACATATATTGTACTTTGTTGCTCTTCATAATAAATATAATTACACCAGAACATAAAATATTCAGTTTACATATATGTACACATGGTCTTTTGATCTGTATTCAAAGCTTGTTTGCTATGGCTCCTTAGCTTGATGCTAATGTGCAATATCCACTTCACACTCTTGGCATATTGAAATGTATGACTTAATCATATTCATTTTTAAAATGCTCAGGGGCTTGCCAGAGAGCAGACTGCCTCTGATCTCTACAGCTGGTGGAACATCTCTTTGGTCAGTAGCTGACTGCTTCTTATCCGCTTGTGGTAAAACTGGCAGACCCACCTCCATTAGCAGGCACATCTCTAAATGCTGCTTTGCTCATTCATTAGTTTTTAGTTTAATCCTTGACCACACTTATAACCTTTCTTCTTAACTCTGTATCAGACTGAAAATCTGTTTTCATTGTACTGATCCTGCTTGCAAACTCCAGGGAAAAAGCCACATTCCCTTCTATTATTTTCCTGTGGGTTATAAGAAGTCCAAAACTGGAGGGTGAAGGATATGAGCCATGATTTGACAGTTTAGCTAAGGGGAAAGAGAATGAGGAAGTTAAATATATAATTTTGTTGTTGTTCGGGGTTGTTCAAGGATACTATGGAAGGAAAAGGAGCAGTTCCTTGGTGGAAGAAAATATTGTGTAAAAGCACTGAAAACAGAGATTATCATCTGATTATAAGAAGACTTCAGACAATTTAGCATCAGTTGGATAGAATTCCAGCTTTACAGCATTTAACCAAAAATCATTTTCTTTCTTAAAAATTTTGTAGATAAGGGAAGACAAGGAGAACTTAGAATATGATCAAATATAAAAAATAATTACTTGTAAAAGATAAAAGAGGTAAGTGTGATTGCACATATTTACATGAGGAAACCTGTAGGATGACTAAATCCCTGTATATAACAAACTTCTTAGGGGTCTTAGAAGGTTATAAATCATTCAGGGACAAATTGTAAGCAATGTTTCTCTAAATGAGGGTGCATTTGTCAGTTAATAGGGGAAGCTCCACTATTCTAGCAGCTCTTTAAACTTTTTTTTACTGTACACTTAGAGGTCATCTAAGAACAGTGAAAACCTGCAGGTGAAATTAACCATCTACAAGGCACTACATATTTCAAGATTTCCCACAGAAACTCAATTTGGGAATGTGCTGTAAAGGTTTCTCCTAGTGAGACACTGGTATCCCACTGAACTTTAGTGATTGCTTGTGGGTTAAAACTAGAGGAGTATATCAACTCTCAGAAAAAAAAATTGGAATCAACTTATCAAGACTCCTGAAGATAAAAGGCCTCCTACTTATCTCTGATAGACCTGATTGTGCCTTATTTTTTCACGGCTTTAAATATTCCCCTCATTAATGGTAAGATAATTATCATTCCACCAACTCTGACAAAGCCACCATTTTTCAAAGTAACATTCCATACAAAATGTGGAGGAGAAAAAAAAAAAAAAACCATTTAGACAGGACTATTAATAATATGAACTTGCACGTGAATTTTGAGAACACGAGTCTTACTCACTTTCAGTTCCAGTTTAATTTAATACCACTATACTTCAGCAGAAGTTTAATGCTCTTTAATCAGACCAGGAAAAATGTACAATTATTTTTTAAATACTATGTTCAGTGCATGCCTGATAGACTGGTGGATAAGCTATAATTTGAATAAGTATAAATATAGGTATGTATGTTCACATTCACACACAAATGCACGAACACTGGAAGGTATTTAAAAGACCTATAGATGTGGCAGTTGGGGATATGGCTTAGTGGTGGACTTGGCAGCATTACATTTATATTTAGACTTGATGATCGTAAAGGTCTTTCCCAGCTTAAATTATCCTCTGATTCCAAGATTCACAGATGACCAGCTAGTATGCTCATGACAGGCTGAAGGAATGGGCCAACAGGACCCTTACAAATTTCAGTGAAGGCAAAGTCCTGTGCCTGTAAAGAAACTACCCTGTGCCACAACAAAGCCTGGGGCCTGTTGGGCTGGAGCAGCCCTCTGGAAGAGGCTGGGAGATGCTGGAGGGCAGTACCCAAACAGCAGAGAGGGGCACTGCCCTTCTGTGCATTAGCAGGGGCACAATCAATCAGATAAAGGAAGGATTCTCTCCCTCTGTAGAGCACTTGGATCACCTTCAGGACATTTTCCCCAGCTTTGGGCCACCCTGTACAACAAAAGTGCAAATCCAGAGGATAGTGAGCAAGCTGAGAGGGACTGGAACGCAAGCCTCTAAGCAGAGTCTGGATGACCACGGCTTGTTCAGCTTGGAGAAATTTCTCCTGTGCAGGACTTGAGAGTAGTCCCCAGGATGTTCAGGGATGTCATTGAGAAGATGGAGCCAGGGTCTTCACAGTGGTTCATGGACAAGAGACAATGGTGTAAATTGAAATGAAATATTCAGATTGGATGTAAAGAGGAATGTTTTCCCCATGAGAAAAGTCTGTCAGGTCACCCAGAGAGGTTAGGCTGGTGTGGAATGTTTCAAGACCAGACAGGGTAAAACACTGAGCCACCTGGACCGATCTCTTATCTGAGAGATTATCATGCCATGATAACATAATGTACTATATCTTTAATCTCTCTATTAGTATCTGTATTATTACTAGATGTTAGAGAAAATAGTTGACTTGACTAGATGGGCTATACTAGTAGAATATGATAAATTATATGGAGAATTTAATTGCAAAGACAATGTAGAAAAAAATCTTAAATTTCTAGTTTAAGGAAAAGTTCTTAAACCAGCTGCTTCCCCTAGACCACAGTTTCTACAGGTACTTGAGATTGAGAATAATTTTATATATTAATATAATTTACTGAAATCAATAGGACTACTCAAAAAGTGAAACTAGGCACTCGAGGGCATATTGCAGGGCTGGGATCCTTTATTGTACTCAATTCCACAGGAAACATTTCTGAGAAGCAGGATGAAGTTTAATGTTTGCCTACTAAAAACGAGCAAAAAATACTAACAAGTGCTACGAAGAGTGCTCACTTCATCAAACGGAGATATTATAAGTATACAGAAACAGAATTTTTGTACTTGGAATTCCGTACTTGGACTTTTTTAAACTGATAAAGCACTTACTAAGATCATTGTATTTGAAATTTTACATGTGGTGTTTTAAAACATCTCTGATAGAGAATCAAAACTGATTTGCTTTGTCAACATAACAAAAAAATACTTTCTATCTTCTTCCAAGAAAAATGTCAATAGATAGTCAGCCAAGCAATACTTGGTAGGAAATGGCATAATTTAAAAAATATCCATGCAGATACAAATAGAATAAATTATGTATTCTCAGATCTTATATTTCAGCTTTCACTAAAAATTTTTTAACAGGTCTAATAAATTAAAAAATTACTTGAGTACAAAAAAAAACCCAACTCCTTCACATAATTTTATAAGGCAGAATGCTGTTCTGTTCACCTCTGCATTTTTCTTTCCATTACTTTTCTATGATCTACTTTATATTCCTTTCAGTTTATGCCCGATGGCTGAGATAACGGAGCTAACCAGAAGGTAGTTGCAAGTGTTTAAATTAACACATATTGATATGTGTATAAAATCAATGGAAGAAAATTATTGTCAGAAGGTATTTTAAAACAACAAAAAGCATAGTATACAGTAAAGACAGAGATAGGGGGAAAACCACCCCATTTTGTTAAATATATTTAAATAACAATAGATTTAGTCTTATGACAACAGGATAAAATCTTGTTTGTGGGAATAATGATGCATTATTTAACTTGGATTGCTGAGAACTGATATGAGCAAGCAGCTAATGGATTATGCTTTTGCTTTTCAAAAAGAAAAAGGTGTTTTTATACATCATATATATTTTGTTATGAAAATAAAGATAATATTTGTCCAGAAATGCTATGAAGTTTTAAATTCTATCTTATACCAATCTTATTGATTTAAAAATCTAATCTACACATTGTTAAACATAAACAAAGCATCCTAGGATAGGCTATATTAGATCATGCCTCATGAAGGCACTGCCTTCTTTGCTACAGGAATCTCTTATGACTTTAATGTAATTCTAAAACCATACCTGGTCAGAAATCAGTTTCAGAAGTCTGGCCCTACACTCTTATCCCTGGTTCAGAGAAGATATTTAACCTTGAAAAAATGAACATAGGTATGCTTTCAGAAATTACCATCATTTTTAATGACTTCTTCCTTCAAGATTTTAGGTCTATCTTCGCATACTTCTCTTTTTCAAAAGGGAATAGACAATCCACATACTTGAAACATTAAGTTAAGCAAATTAAAGTTAGATTTGCAATGTCACCTAAACTTCTGTGTGTTATCCCTTTTAAATCATATTAAACAGCATGAATTTTAAGGATTTCTGTGCTTGGATCTTTTCATGTTAACTTGTCCCTTGGGCTATTACACCTTGGATCTGTTTCACAGAACATTAGTACTTAGCTTGTTCATTTAACTGATCTTGAACAGAAGAGTAAACTCTGTGTAGAATTTTTTTCTTCAACCCCACAAAGGTTTGAAAAATATGATAATTTTTAAAAATAAAATTTAAACTTTTTTTTTTTTTTTTAATTTTTAATTTAATCTATCTGTCAGAGACAACACATAAAAGCAGAAATAAAAAAGGCAGGATCCAGCAAAGCCAGTAGATTCATGGTTGAAGAAGACACCAAGGACAGAAAGAATCAATCCCCTTAACTGGGATGGCCAGCATCCTGGATGGCCAGTCTTGGCATAATCAGTAATTTGATTTCCCATGACAGGAGTGAAATCTGAACTTAAAGATTACTAAGGGGGAAGTATATCCCCTTTCCTTGGAGTAAGACAGAGGAGGTGAGCAGAGCTGCTCCAGCTCAGCCAGTAATCAATTCATAACACCATGAAATTCGGTTCTATACTAAGAATCTATCAAAGCTGTCACAAATTGGCACCCTGAGCAAGAGCTTTTGATAGTTTTGCATAAGTATGTGCTTTCTGCTGGACAATGTTAATTAAAGATTTTCTTTATTGCTATGTTAGAGCACAAATCGTGCTGCTGGGAAAACAGCTATCCATGTGGTATTGCCATATGTGTTCTTTAGAGTTCTTACAGGGTTTTTGGATGTCCAACATCCTTTAGTCTGGGGGCTTTCTTTGTCTGTAGATCATGTCAGAGAGAAATCATGTTTGTGATGACCATTGTCTGACATGCAGCTACAACATGCTATTATATCCAAATGTAACTGGTATATAAGCATCATGCCAGAGCACTACTGATTTTTTTCAGTGGTAGTCTTAATCATCAAAGGTCTTAACACATCCACTGAGTATGTACAACGTGACTTTTCAGTCAGCAGCAATGTCCCACTCAAGCTCTTTATTCCTCTATTGAGAACAATTAGGAAAAGAGAATATTAGTGATTTATGAGTTTCTCTTTTGTTTCAAGTTCCAGTGATGTAGAGATCCCATCCATTTCTCCACCACTCTTATTACAAAATATTTTTTGTCTTGTCTACCTTTGATTTTTTACCAGACATGCATGATGACCTTTCTACCAGTGAAATCCAGCTACCAGTGGAATTTTAGAGTGTGTATAAAACAATGAATATAGGCACCCCCAAAAATCCTGTTTATTTGAAATAATAGTCCTTTTCCTAGAGTCACCTATGTGTACTGCTAAGTGCTTGAAATTACAAAGTAATCAGCTGTCACCTATTTGATGTGCACAATAAGGCAAGAAACCACTCTCCCTCAACAGGTGTAAAAAAGCTGCCTGTATTGTGATTAGGTAGCTAATATTTAAAATGTGTTTCAAATCAGAGGTGAAATTGATTTATACATTCAGTAATATATTTTGGGTAATTTTTTTTCCAAAATATTTCCTGTCTCCATGGATAGAGATGGAATAAAAACCAAAAACCAGGTTTTGTTCTTCAGAAGTTCATACAGTGTTTTTAGCTAAGTATTTGTCAAAAAGCATCTTTCTCATTGTTTTCTCCTTCAGCTAAATTCACTTTTCCTATCTTTTTAGTCTTTTACCCCTGAGACATTTCATATAGATTTGGAAATTCCTTTGCTGCAGCATTTTTATCTATTCCAGAAACAGCTTGGTGTTTCCAGAATCTTGTTTCAGACTCTTTATGAAAGGACTGACTCTTTTCAGAAGCTTCTATTCTTTCAGCTACCTCCAAATAGGAAAACTTAATTGTTCCTTCATTTAACCTGAAAGAGAGTTGGTCTAGCATGCTATCCTCTTCAGTAATATGTGATTGTTGATAGATTAAATATGTTATTATTAACAAACAATACCACAAAATGAAGTGAAAGAAGAGAACAAAATACTCCAATTTTTTTAACTAGAAAGCAGAATAATATGATTGTGGTGTTTCTTTTGGTTTGGTGTTTTTTTAATGTTTTTTTGGGGTTTTTTTGGGTTTTTTGTTTTTTTTTTTTTTTTTTAATTGTCTTCTTATAACAGAAGCTCTGTAAGTAAGATACTGGCCTTTTGGAACATTTGGTTAAATGATTATTTATTTTATATTATAATAATATCAATAAATAACACTATGCAATCCATACATGGATCATAAAATATAACTTTAATTAAATAACTCATTAAATAATTACGAGATTGATTACATTATCCAAGTGTACATTCACCAGCAATTTTACTGGGAAGACAAAGAAGGAGAAGAGAGAAAAAATATAAATAATCACATTCTCGTAGAGTGTTTTCTGTTGGGGTCACAGAGCAAGATATGTCTGTTTCTCAAAGTATGTGTGAGGATCTACTCATTTGACAAGGTTATTACTGGTAGACAAGAGAGCTTCTCTGTGTGTCAGAGAGCTAGTTCACAGCAATTTCTTTGTGCCTAATAATATGTGTCAGTTTGTGAGAAATTATTTTTCTTCGACTTTTGTATGACTGATGACCACATAATTATTCATAGTTTAATACCAACAGTTTGAAACTCAGACCAGGTAGCTCCACTGGCCACATACTGCTGATTCCATCAGGGGAGCATTATTGTTCTGGCTATCAGTGCTGGCACATAAAATAAACTTCTGGGAAAAATTTTCTCAAAAAACTCAGTGTAAATGTGCACTGAAGAATAGCAGGACATCAACACCATGGCTACTAATATGAGTAAACCTCCTGTACGTACAATTGACACAATTTGTTTGTCAGGGTCTGTGTCAATGCAATGCATCATTTACTTGTCTCTCCATAATGACTGTAAGGTATTTTCAGTGGTTATATCTTTCACAGAATATAACAATTGTCTTGGATTTTTGCAAAGTACAGATGAATCTCAATAGTTATTCTGAATTTTTTATCCTTAGAGTTTGGGGATTTTTTGACAAAATAATTGGTTTCCTTTCCTTTTCTTTTTTTTTATGTTGAGAGTGTACTTTACTTTCCAGGTAAAAATTTTGATATTTTATGTGAAAATTTACAACAAAATGGCATTCTGCAATGTAAACACTGACATTTTGAAAATGTTTCATTGGAATCAATTTTTAGAAACAAAGCATTTTACTGTCTTCAGTGAACTCCTTCTGGCATAATTTTTTGGCATGTCAGAATTGTTATATTTCAAGATGAATCAAGTATTTCCAAAGAATTCTTTATGGAGCATGAATCCTGTATTTCACACAGCTCTATCTTTTGTCTTTAGAGATCTTTCTGGCAAGTAATCCCTCTTTCTTCCCTAGTCCAGTGTTTCTCCACTGATCAGCAGTTTGTTAAGTTATGGTCAGAATTTCGTTGGTTGCTTTAGTTTCTTCCCATAAAACCTCTAACCTTTTTGAAAGTCTGAAAAATCATTCTCTTACTAAACATCCTCATTAAAAATATACTTTTTTATACAGACAAGTAATTTCATGCTCTCAATGAGTCCCATCATAGTAGATTGGTTTACTCATCTCAGTAGAGTTGTCATGTGTATATTTCCAAGACTTTAGTTGTTACACAGTTAAAAAGTCCAAGCTTGTAGCTGAGAAATGTGAAGAACAGGAGTTATTTTAATGGTCCCTCTAAAGTTTGAAATTTACCATTTTATTGTATTATCTTAGTTTATATATTTTACATATTTTTATGTATATATATGTTCTGTATTTTTATATATTTTAATTTCATTTGCATAATAATCTACTAGTAAATGCTTCATGAAGACAGAAATAATCCAAACCAGCACCACCTCCACCAAAAATCTCACTACCAGTATAAGAAAATCTGGCTTTTTCAGGCTTTATTCCCACATGAGTTTTACAAGTCTTCACCACTTATCAGAGTGAAAAGCATTATTCGGTCACTTCAGAGTAGGTAGGGTTGCTACTTGAGTCAATATGCTGTATGACATACCTCTGATCTAGAAATGGTGAAGTTTGTCCATACAGGGACAATGTTACAGTCAGGATATAACATTATTTGGAATAGAAGGAGAGATATATTTGAAAACTATCAGGATTCAATGATCACTAAGATATATATTTTTTAAATTGATCTGTAAACATAACCTGTTGTTGAATCAACAGGATTTAGAAATTTTTCAATTATATTATATGAAACATTGTTAAACACAGATTTTCCTATAGCTCAAGATATTATTAAGCACCAAAAGAAATATATTACACATATCAAAATAAGGGTTATAAGACATAAAACATTCTTACTAGTAGATTCTATGGGCATATTATTAACATAAGGCATGCTATCAAAATAAAGAAATATTTGAAAGAAAAAATGTGACCAAAAACTGGTATTTGCCACATATTTAGGTCTCTCCAGTGTTGACTGTGACTCTTTGGATGAATTACTGCATGTAATATATTAGTTTGGTTGGCTTGAATATGGTTTGGAGTCATGGATTTTGTCATATTTCTTTCCTTATTTCTGGATTTTTAACATTCTTTATATTATCATGTCATTATGGTTTAGTTGTTTTAAAAAAGCAAAAGTTTAGGAGCAATATTAAGTTTTAAACACCATGTCACACGGTGAAAAAGTAGAATTTTGGGATTTTAGAATGTGTGATCAGGGGACAAAGATGGAGGAAATGGGGTGTGTCCCTGAGCTTCTTCTTCGTCCTCTTGTTCTCCATCTTCTGTGGTGGTGTGGCACGTTTAGGTTGGTCTAGAACAAAAGTACACTGTACAACACAGTGGATAGATATTGGAGAATTGTTATAAATAAAGTACACGTAATTTTCAGTATAAAAGATAGTGCCCTCCCAAGGGAGGAGGGAGAGGAGAGGAGAGGAGAGCACAGCCCAAGACGGGAGAGAGCACAGCTTGGCCTGTAGAGAAGGAATATGAGATAAGCAAAGAATAAACAAATTCCTGAACATGAGAAAACAGACGACTCAACCTCTTCTTCAGACGCAGGGCTGGGGGAAAACAGAAAGCCTTCACAGAGACAGAGACAGAGACAAGTTAAGTTATGTGAAAGCCAAGCTCACAGAGCTCTCAGAAACCCCAGGAAGGCCCAGACAAGAAAACAAAACAGCAAGAAAAAAAACATATATTTTTTTTTAAAAAAAAAAACTTAACAAGAAGCCTCTCCTAGCATTTAAAGTCTTTCTTTAAAAAAAAAAAAAGTTTGAACTATACTGAACTTTGAACATATTCTGTATATTCAAGCCCATATAGTTGGCTTGATTTCTCCGCAATACAGTGATTTCTTTAGGGAGAAGTCACACATAACTGTACTGATAGAGCACTACTTCAGTACATGCTGTCACCTGCCTCTTTTAGATCAAATCCTCTGGTCAAAAGATAAGTGAATAAAGTAAACGATAGTAAAAGAAACAAAACCCTAAAACAAAACAAACCAAAATCCCATCTGCTCTTACTGTGGATGACAACCCCTGCTTCCAAACTTCAATTTTCCCACCTGGGCTGACATAGAACTGTGAGCAGATGCATCTTTCATGGGTATACTAGGTGATGCTGATATGAGTAGGACTGAGAGAAAATTGAATAGATTTAAAAAGCATGCTTGTTTATTCTATGCTTTCTTATTGTTTGAATTAATTCAACATTCTTGAAAATGCTTGGTATCCTTCGATATAAAGCAGATTCTATTTTCATGCCTTGCACTGCAATCTCTTTGACACATGCTGGTTATCTTTATCCAGAACAGGCAAAGTCAGTGACCCATACTCCTTAGTAACTGATGTTCAAGCTTTCTATTGCATTCTTAAAAATGGATGTATTTCAATCCTGACCTTCATCACTTATTCTGATCCCAGCCCTGAACCTTTTCTAACCAGAGACTAGCAGTCATAAATAATGTGTTACATTTTGTAATGGTTTTTGCTGTGAAAAGAATACCACATAGAAGTTGAATGAGATCACTGGCTGTATTTCTATTTGTGTTGACAGAAACATGGCTCTCAAATCTGAAAGTGGTTTACACGCTTTACATCCAGCCCACCCAGGTCAAGCACTAACACAGCTGTTACAGATGAAGATTCTTAATATGTTAGGAAAATGAGTAATGGAAAAGTTAAATAATACAACCTTTGTTAGCAAAATTTGTAGAGAAAAGTTCAAAAGAAAGTACCTGGGTAAGCCCTATGTATGATGATTCTTCTTTACAGTGGTTAAAAATCTTTATTATCTTTATGATGATTCTTAAGAAACTGGAATAACAGTCACTGTTTCCAATGACAACATAAGATGGTGTTGCATGTTTGTGATCTTATAATCAGTCAGAAGGTTCTAAAGCCTACTGTTGTCTGAATCATTTAACCTTGATCCAATAGTTAGTACATAAAGGAATATCTTTATTCTTATACCTGTATATATGCATAAGCATGTGCAGAAATGTGAGCACATTCATGCATGTACCTGCATCTCACAAAGCTGAAATGCGGAGTTAATAAGAAACACAGAGATGTTCAGCAAATGAGTTTGTATATAATTCCCCATTATCTACATCTGCTTCAAATTCAGATATACTCAGATAACTTTTAAGAATTTAATAATTGTACCTTTATTCTTAATGAGGTGAGTTCAAGACATTTGCTATGCTTTAACATAAGGCTAATTAAAAGCCTAGGAAATACAAACACTCTTCAGATAACATTCTGACTTTTGACTCAAGATTAAGGAAAAAAAATCTTGAAATATAGCCATGGAAATTATGGAGTGTATGTAATCAACGGTCTTAAATGAATCAATGGTGTTGGATGCAGTAAAGAGTGTAGAGGTGTAGTAAAACTGACTGGATTCCACAAACTAAATAAACAGCTGAAGTCACTAGAAAATCACATAATTCAGAAGATCCAGATCAGTTTGCATAAATTAAGGCTAGAGAAGCTTCATTATTTCTGATTTATTATGGCCTCAGGTAGGCCCTATGTGAAACACAGGCAATACAATGGCTTTGCAGTAGCCATGGAGCCGAGCTCTGCTTAAGAGAGACATCCTGTAAATCAGCAACTTTGAAGTACCTAACCCATTACAGAAACACGACTAAATCTAAAATTTTGCTAGATTCACGGAATTATAGAATCATAGGATTGATCAAGTTGGAAGGGACCTTAAAAATAATCTAGTTTCAACACCCCTTCTATGGGACGGGAGTGACACCTTTCACTAGAGCATTCATAATATATAAAAATATTGAAGTTTATAAACTGCTATTGATAACTTTCTCTACTTTAAGTTAGATTTATCTTCCTGGCAAATCTTACTTTCTGGCCCAATATTACACTGAGCCCAAGAAGAACATCTTCAGTTCTTCAGTTTATGATCAGTTTAGCTTCAGTTTATAAACACTTCAATACATGAGAAATACAGGCATCTATGCAGTCAATTTTTTTCCTACTTTTTTTTTTTTTTTAAATCAGCATGATTATCTTTCAAGAAACACAAATTAACTAGAATTTGAGAGTACAAACCTGCTGAGTAAAGAGAAATTTATTATTTATGACACTGATTTAAATATAAAAGAAAAACCCAGCTATGTTGCTTAATCTGATTAAGTTTAATCTGAAAACACAGCTGATAGGATTCCCAATTTTACAGGGAGTAAATAATAATAAATAGTAACTAGTAGTAATAACTACTAGTAGTAGTAACTAGTCCTTCAGATCTCCTAGGTACTGCTAGCAACAGGAGGTGGTACTCCCCAAATGGTTCTCAAAGCTCCCCTCTAATTATCTGCAGACTTGACATATTTCAGAGAAATTCACCTCAACAGTTTGTAAAAGCTAGTCACTCCTCAAGTTCTGTACCTTTTTTCAGATTGTCCTTTCATTATTTGTTATGTCCAAAAGTTTTCTGTTCAGTAGTTCATTTTCTGTTCAGTAATCCTCAGGCCAGGATCCCCTGCCTGTGTACTTTAACAATGTTCCCCATGAAGAGGAAAAATTTAGTAAGCCAAAGAACTGCCTGTGATTATCTAAGCTCCCTTAGAAATTTTTGAAAGAGCAATTAAGTCTAGTATTCTTCTAAATTTAGCTTTAGGTGACATTGCACTTAGGTAGTAAAATTTTGTAAAAAAAATTTAAAAAAAATTACAAAATTTTTGTACAAAAATTTTATTACCTACCTCAAAAGAAGGAAAAAAAAATTCTTACCTCTTATCCCCTCCGTTCCTAACACTTTCGAATTTACTGGTAGAAATCCTGACGTCAAGAAACTCCCCAGTCCCTAAATATTTTCATCTCTCTGATGCAAAATAACTTTTTTAGCAAGTGAGCAGAGGGAATTGATTGGAGGCTCCTTCACTACAGCATTTATTTTATCTTCTTCATCTTATATTTAACTTGCATGAAGGCACTCTGTGTTATGGCTTTCTTCATCTGTGGCTCAAGATGAGGGTATCTGCTTAAAACACAAAACTGTTCATGGTTTCCAGGGGTAGAAAGGGAGCAGGGTCAGCCCCCCATTTCCAGCTGATCTGGGACAGATTCTCCTTCCACTGTCTATTCATCACCATTAAGTAGAATTTATTCAACTAACCTTAAGCTAACTCTACTCTTTCTCCCCTCATGACACACCACCTAATGGCAAATTGGGGTTCGCAATTCCCCAAGTTAAAGGCAAATGATAACAAGCAGGGACTGCTTAAGAGAATGAGGGGAAAGATTAATATGGGGAAAAAGTAAATACATGAAAATATATGAAAAGGAGTGGAGCAGGAAATCAAATAAGATATTAAAAATGTATGAAACAAACAAAAATTTCAGAAGCTTAGAGTAAAGGAGAAAAACATAAACCATAAACATAATCATAAACCTTTCCAGTAAGGAAAGAGGAAGAGAAAACTCATAATATGGGAAATTAAAAGAAAATCTTACCAAAATATGACAAAAAATATGTGGAGTCATAGTCGATCAGTAAAGAAGGAAAGGTCTTGAAAAGAATTATTTTAGGTGAAAAATCAAGCAAAAGTCCTATTTCCATGGAGAAGAGATTATAGCTGTCCTCCTAGTCATAAAGATTTCAATAATACCTCTTAAAATCCTAATGGAAAATATAGCAGAAAATTATGTCCTAATTACAGGATGGAGGGTTGCTTTAATTTACCAGGGTATATTTTTAAAAGGTGTTCTTCTGAACTGAGGGGGTGCTCAACAATTTTTAAATCTGTGCTGTAAATTTAGTTGTTTAAGTAGAATTTTGAAGCTAAATGTTCATTATCCAATTTTTAGAAATCCTTTAAGGCATTTTAGTCCACTGAATCTTGAAAACACTTTTTCACTTTTTTATCAACTTGTTTAAAATTTTCCAGTCAAGTCAGAAGTTAGATGTCATGAGGAAGAGCACAGTATTCATAGTCATGCTTAAACAGTTCTGCCTCTAGTAGTAAAATGAAATTTGTCAGACCATATAGTTCTAAAATAAAATCAAATATTAAGGTAAATTAGAGTGGAGAAATTTAAAATAAAATATTTATAGTTTTAACAAAAAAATTAAAATAAATCAACAAGGCCTGTTGATTAATTCTATAAAAAAAGATAACAGCAAAACATATTTATCTTACTTTCATGTAAACTTTGTTTTGCAAGAGAGGGTTTTTTCCATTTTTTTTTTTTTTGTGAGAAAATGGTTTTTAATTTCTGTCTTAGGTCAAAGAACCTCTTTTTAGCCTTGAAAAGTATCTTCTTCAGTGCTCTATTTGCTGACTGCTTATGAACAAAATGCCTAAAAGCACTATCCAATTGGAACACTTAGATCCTGTAACAGATTTATCTACCGCAGTCAGAAGAAAGAAAGTGTGGGAGATGCTACTGTTTGCTCTTATATGAGTCAGAGCTCAATTTTGGAAACCTAGAGACCAGTGTGGCTTAATCCTGCAAGTTGCGTAGCTCCATGGTAGTTCTGGAAGGCCTGGTGAGCCCTGGGGTGTGCGCTGGAGGCTGGAATGTGTTGGTGGGCCAGGATGACCAAGCCTGTGGACCTGCCTCAGACTGCAACTCAGACAGCACCTAGAGCAAAATAGTAGCATCAAAATTAATTTCTACCAAAATAGTTGTGCATCAAAATTAATTTCTACCTTCCTTCCCATCAGCGCCTTACAGCCTACTTAAAGGGGAGATAAGCCAGAGACAGACATTTTATGCTGTGCCACTTAAAGGGTTTATTTGAAGAGGTATACACACCTCAGATGGATTTTGACCAAATCACTGCACAGCTCATATGAGCTGCCTTCCAGTGTGCTTGTCTGGAGGCATCTGCACTTTCCCATATAAACTATTTGTTGACTATAGAGCTAAATAATTAACACTCTATGTTTAAAATATTACTTTAAAACTAAGAATCAGTGTGGCTCCAGTCCATGATTTGAATTATAAACTGCTCTTAGAACTCAGTAATATTTACTAAGTAAATATATTCTTTAAAAAGCACTTTAGTAGTGTATGCACAACCTTATACCATCAGAACAGAAAATGCATTTAATTGGTAAAATATCAGAGACAATAAGAAGACATTTTTACTTAGATGTGACCCTCTACTTTCAATATCTCTAGAATGCTGAGGGAATGTTTTTTATTGGACTGTCTGTCATCATCCTAGAGAACACTGAATTTTTTCACGTATTAGGTAGCCAGAGGTTTCATAATGAAATTTGAATGTCCAAGAACACAACAGAGCTTTAGCGCTCACTAAAGTTGTCTGAATTAAAAAATCACTAAGTAAACAAAAATATGGCACATTTTAAAAAATATTACATTTTTATATATTCCATGAATATTATTTATAATAATAAATAAATAGGCACATTTTAAAATTAAGAAAGCAGGAGAAATAAAAAATGCCAGCTGTGTTTGCATTTCATGGTTAAAGTTATTAAGGCAATATGGACATGGTTTACTGAGAAGGGAAGTCATATTTTATTTATATCAATTCCCTGTTTCTTTAATAAATCATGATTTAAAAACACACATACAACTTTATTTATATTTAGGCCTAGCTTCCAGTCTAATTTCTCTGACAGCAGTGCCAAATTAATCTGAAAGCCATTCTGAGGAGTTAGAATGCTGGAGGTAGAGACTCTCCCAGGTTAACTTGACTCCTCCAGGTGGCAGTGAATCGCAGGCTCCTCGGGGCATCATTGAAAACCTAGTCACAAATATACGGGTCATGTGTGAGAGGGCGCAAAAACAACATTTTTTTTCCCTTGGCAGACAGCCTGCCTGCCTACTGAGCAAAGAAAGTTTAGCATCAAGGAGGGCATGTCTTTCAGGCTGGAACTCTGGAAGGAAATGATGTCAATCTTCTAATGGGTCGCTGCATCCTCTCACACCGAAAGAGAGACCAGTGCAGGAGGACTCGAGGGGTACCCGGGGCTGCCGTGGCAGCAGCAGCCTGCATCAGCATCGCTGCAGCATTGCGGCCCCGCAGCTGCTGCCGCTGGAGAAAATGCTTCCAACAGCTGAGCAGCTGCGGCCCAACACTGCCGTGCGCAGCCTTGGAATCATTGTTTGAAACGGCAAGGGATGTGGCGCTGCGAACTGAGCCTTGAAAATTTCTGTTAGAAAACACGACAAAAACTGATTAAGCAAAGACGAATGGCCCTGAAAACACTAAGTGCTGATTTGTTTGAAATAATAGAAGTTAAAAAATTGAGCGTCAAGTGGTTTGCTTAGCTATTTGCAGCAGTAAAAGCCAGGAGGGTTTATTTTGGCTGTAATGTGCCAATAAAAACCCAGATACTAAATCTTACCTAGTTGTACCTAATCACTTTACCTAGTGATAAACTGAAGCAACTTCTATGATGAAATTCTAAGTCCCCCCCAAACCATCTAAACAAATTCATAGTCAAACAAAAGTTCTGAGGAAGGATGCTCATGCCCAGATTTGGATGCCTGAAGGATTATTCTGAGTCAAAAAAAGTACAACATTTCCACCAATTCAAAGTTTCAAACAAACCCCTCGGGTGGCTCTTCATTAGGGTCTAAAATGTGAATTTAAGAACTGAACCCCATACTTGGTTTTACAGGTTTCCTGCTTTTGGCTTGGAGGTGCAGTGGCACTCAGGAAATGAAGATGTAAAAATAGCATTGTCTTAGTCAAGGATTTGGCCCATATAAGTAGATATCTCTTCCAGCTCATAATGATGTATTTAATTAAAAAAAAAAAAAAAAAAGTCGGCCAAAAGGTTCGCATTTATTTTCTGTCATATATGTTCCAGTAAAAATGTGCTGTAAGGGCAGACACTGGTTTTTATTCTGCTGGAATATGTGCTACTTTAGGGCTATCTGAGGTACTACCTTCAGACATACTAGAAAGTACAGTTTTATTTGTTTTATTGGGTTTGGGGTTATTGGTATTTTTTGCAACAAAGCTAGGTCCTGACAGTTACTTTCCTTAGAAGTGATGAAGCTGTCAATCAGGAGAGTGGAGTCCATAGGAGCTGAAGATGCCTTGTTCAGCAGCAGCACCCTGGCTTGGCAACTCATTACCAAGGGACATTAGGCTGAACACAAACTTCCCTGGCTTCAGAGCAAAGCACAAAAATGCACTTCCTTGGCTTATTTCTCCTGTCACATCTCCAAATGAAGGTGAGAAAAAGGAAGAGGAGAATAAGGAAGAAAAGAGAGTAATGCAACAAAGAGAATGAAGGGATAGGGGAAAGGTAGTGAATACTCCACTTCTCCTCAAAATTGTTAACCATGAAATATTACACACAAACCATTATCAGCCATGAGATTCAAAATTTGTTTGAGAACATTAGAAGGTGTCTGGAAATCCCAATTTTAGGCAAACTGGGTATCCAAAGAGGCAGATTCCTGCACTTTTGTTTTTAACTGTGACATGGCAAAAGATTCATGGATTTCAGGACCAGAAATGACCATGATAACCATTTCATTTATCTGCAGTTTAAAATTGACTCATATCACTTGAAAGTTCAACCTGATCAGGTCTATACCATTAGAAAGACCATTGGGAAAGTATCACACACTACAATTAGAGATGTGAGATCTGATGTGCTCTCATCTTCTGAGCACCTGTGATTTGGAAAGTGTTTTGTGGTCTAGAGGGTGTACCTTTATTTTTATGATCTGAATTTTGTTTCTCATTGATTTTCATCAGTTATGTGCAGTTCAACATCTCTTACCTTTTTAGTAGTTTCACAGACTTAAGTCAAGCACTGCATCTTATTAAGAGAAGCATTTGCTTCTTTTTAAACATTCAAGGTATTTCAATTTCTCTCTTACCTCATGTGCATGGAGTAATTATCAGATTGGTGCATAAAACCACTTCTATTTTCAAGCTGTTGGATATTACACTTTACTCCATTAATGATCCGTTCATAGATGTTTTTTCTGGATGTAAAATATAATACAATAATTAACTAGGTCTCCATCACTTGGACTGCCCTGGCATTACACAGATGTAATGACAATCTTCTCTCTTCTCTCTTTTACATGTCCCAGTTGTGATAGTAATAAAATAGCCAATTAAAATATTACTGCCTTGTTACATAATTTTTGTAATTGGAATTTCATTTAGAAGATGTTGTGGGGGATAGTCAGGGAGGCTTCAGCTGCAAGAAAAATCAGTATTTTTAATTTAGAGGACATCTGAATATTCATTGAACTGTACACATTCATGTAGAATAGTTTCATTGGTCACTGTTTCCTTGCCATGATCTAAAAATGGATGTTTCTTTGAAAATCCTAAATTCAAGTGAAAGTCTTACAATTTTCAATTGTTTACTTTACTGGAGAAAGTGACAGTATGTCTCTCACTGGCTTTTATGAAGATTACATGTTTAGTCAATTAATATATACTACCATAAACATTGTTAATGTAATATTTTGTTTTAATAATGCATTTAGTTTGAATATTTGCATGTTCTGGAGACAGAGGTCTTGTTTTTTCTGATAAGATGTAGATACATATGTATAAATACCTACTTTTAAGACTGGAACTGAAGACTCAGACAGGATAAAAGATTTTACCTAAGGGATTGCAGTATTGAGAATGATTTTGCATGTCAGAAAGCAATCCCAGAAGTGACTTTTATTCTGTCAAGTAGTCTGTAGCAAGGAAGTTTAAAGTACACTGGCTTGGTCAGCCATGGAGACAACATACAAACTGGATGTGATTTAGATCGCATCAGTTGATGTCAATTTACTTTCAGAGACCAAGGCATCAAATAGGAAGAGTTCCTGTCATTCCTCCTTCAGCTGGGTTATTCTTTTCAAGTCAGAGTCTGATCTGATCCTCTTCCTCTTGCAGGAATGTAAGTAGAACAGTTTGATATTATATTTTAATTATTAATACTCATTACTCTCTCCCACTTACTGCAGTAGTATGACTATGCAAGTAAGATTTGACCCAATGCTATGAAAAGCACAGTGATTGGATGCTCCAATTGCTGTATCAGAACTTTGTTACTCCTATCACCATAAAGATGCAAGAGCAGTCTAGATGAAATATTGATTCATCAATTAATCATCAGTTAAAGCTAAGCAATAAGTCTCTGTACTGCAGAGTAAACATAGCAAAAGAACTTTTATACCTATGCTTGTGATTTTTCAATCTATATTTTCACTGATCTGACTGTAATTAAATCAAAAAGCCATTCCGAGTGGTAGTCTTTTTGTAAGGTAGAATGATGTTGTGAATCAAGTTTTGCTTTTTCCATCAGTGAATAGAAATATTTCTTTTTTGGAAGCTGAGAGCTTACACAACAGCACATAAATTTAGCAGATTGACATGTGTTCATCTGTCCTATTTCTTATCCATCACACTTTTTTGCCAATTTCCTCTTTATGGTTATCTATAACCTCTATTGAATTACTTATTCTGCATATCTTATTTCAGTATTTTTCACTGAAATAGGTCAGGGAAAGTAAGTTCCATGATGAAGAAAATGGTCTGAGAAGTTTTTATGTCCTTAAAAGCACAAGATAGGGATGATTATCCCACCATAATCATCACTGGTGCAGCCTTACCTGAGTACTGTGTGCAGTTCTGGGGCCCACAATTTAAGAAGAATGGGATGGTCTAAAGAAGAGCAGCAAAGCTGGTGAAAGGGCTGGAAAGCCTGTGCTGTCAGTAAAGACTGAGGACTTTGGACTTGTTGGGTTTGGAGAAAAGGAGGCTGAGGGTGACTTCATCGCTCTCTACAGCTTCCTGAGGAAGAGATGTGGTGGAGGGGAAAGGGCTGAGCTCTTCTCTCTGATATCCAGTGATATCCAGCATGGGAATGGTTCAAAGTTGCACCAGTGGAGGTTTAGACTGGACATAAGGAAGTATTTCTTTACCAAGAAGGTGTTCAAACACTGGAACAGGCGTTCTAGAGAGGTTGACTATGTCCCAACGCTGTCAGTGTTTAAGAGGTATTTGGACAGCACACTTAACAGTATATTTTATCTTCTGGCTGGACCTGAAGTGGCAAGCTAGATGATCTTTTTAGATCCTTTCCAAGTTAAACAGTCCATCCTGTTCTGTTCTATTCTATTCTATCCAATGAAATCACAAAGTAAAAATTCTGGTGTGAAGAAAGGCCTTATTCATATTTTATATTTTACGTCTCCTAATTATGTTTTACATTTAGAAAGGGGTAGTCTGGATTTCAAAGAAGAAAAAATCTGAAAAAAATCCAAACTATTTTTCTGCACTGGAAATTAAGTACTATCTCTTCATGTTCCTGAAAATAGTCTACATAAATGTTTCTTATGATCACCCCAAGACCATTGCAGCAACTTTAATACTAGTTTGTCACTAATTGTATTTAATAACAAACTCTCTCTTAAAGAGACATTATTGAAGATATTTATTCAGCTGTTGTTTATCTGATACAAAGACAGCTCAAACAATACAAAACCATAATCTACATGAAAGTCCATGAACATGACAGTTTCTGCTGGACCAGAAAGTGTTCAGAAGTTAACCTCACTCTGCAGTTAAACTGACACTATAAAAATAGAAAATTCTCATAAAAAGGAGTGGGTACTCAAATCACAGCCTCATTTGAAGTACACTAACCTTATAGACTTGTGTGTCTCCAGTAAAATAAGTTCTCAATTCTCCACTGTGGCACTAAACAATTTCACATTGTACCTGGCAACCTCTCAGGCTATGGCTGCACTATACAGTACAGCCCAGCAGCAGGAGATGGGAACAATGCTGAGGACTGTCATGCACAGTACATGCTTTTCAGAATTTTATTTCAGGCAAGCTATAGCCTGGCCCTGAAGGACTGGATGCCCATCAGTAATTGGAGGGAAGAAAGGTAATCTTGGAATACATTTTCTAGTTTCTCATCCCCCCAAAAGGGCAAGAGAAAAAACACTTCAGGACTTTCAATGGAACCAACTGGAATGACAGTCTTGTTACCATTGTCCAGAGGGCTCTACATGGAGACACAAGGAAAGGCTCTTCAAAAGCATACCCCCAATCCAAAATAAAAAAGCAGTGAAGAAGCACCTGTAGAAGCATTATTAGGTGCAAATTTTAATCCCTCCTGACAGCTGAAGGGAATGAATTGTGGCCTTCTCAGCTTGCGTTAGTGATGTAATTAGATAAAACAGTGGTAGTATCAGTGGTGCTCTGTCTGGCTGCCATTTCCTGAGAGAAAACCCACTGTGCACCTTAATGAAGTCTTCTGTACAACCACTTTGTGTGCTATTTGGTGACTGCTGTACTTACACTTGAGAATACCTGCCAAATCTGGCTGTTCACAGAATTTAGGCATATGTTTTGTGAACAGATCCTGAGAATCAGGCCCTGCAAATTTCCTGCAAAATTGGTTTGGGAGGTTTTCCAGTTAGTGGGCAGGTTCTTCCTGTGCCTTTAGCAAACCACTGCCCCAAGCAGACAGGAGGTGTTGTGCCACCTCCTAACCTATGGTCATGCAGCCATTTATATGGTACATATACTCCCAATAAAGAACAGGAATGGGGAATTTGTTGTTTGGTTTTATTTTTCCTGAAAATAAGATTTTCTTGACCCATTGCAATGGGGGTTGGAATTAGGTCACTTAAACTGCATCAGGAATATGCATTGAATCTGTCATATACCTTCATCAAAACCTCAAAATGAGATAGGAAAGTGTAACAGAAACTTTTAAAGCATTTGAGGCTAAGCTTTACTGACTGTAAATAAAAAGATACATAAAAGAAAAAAATTAATAGAAGTAGCATAGAAGAGGAAGTAAATCTCCTGTTGTCTTTAAATTTGGATCTACTGGAGGTAAGCAGGAGTATGATTGTGTGACCAATATTTCAAAAATGAAACATATAATTTCAGGATTTTTTTTTTTTTACAGTGATCTGAAACCCATTGGATCATCACTGAGAAAAATCACAGTGTATCCAGGCAACCCAGAAACCTCATCTTTCATACTTTACATTGGATAAATATTCAATGAGTTATCAACATCCAAAATGCAAATACTTCCTTTCGTTATCTATATTGAAACATAATAGCTTTAGCCAGCTTCTTACTTTTTCCAGCTTGCTACATTGTAGTACTGAAAAGCGCTGCTTTTTTTTTTTTTTTAATTATTATTATTATTTACATGTCTGTCTAGTCTGTTGTGGAAATATCTGCCAAGAACCTCAAAGGCATCACCTTTACTGGTTTCATTATTCAGGGAAATCCTCAAAATCAGTCCTGGAAACTGCATGACACAAAGGGTCTTTCTTTAACTATTTTCATATGCTTGTAGCTTTAAAATTACATTAGTAAACATTGAAAGTCTCAGAATTCTGAGATCTTGGTTTGTTCTTATAATATGACTTTTTAAAAAATATATTCAGCATAATGAGTAAAATATGGTTAATTTCTAGCTATAGAAAGTCCTTTAGTCTTCTGATGTGTTATTTATTCTAGAATTTCATTTTAATTAGCAAGACCCATGGAATGGGCACAGGGGAATAAATGAGAACAGAACAGCTATAAGTCTGTATATAGATCAGCTACTGGTAGATCACCTTTTCCAAAGATCTAAAAAACAATAACATCAGCAAGATTCTACTGATTCTGACTCAGCATTGCTGCCATAGTGGACAGCAGCAAGCAAAAGTGCACATGATTTGATGTTGGTAAATAACATGTGGTAAAGCAAATTGGAGATGGCATGTTTTTACCTTTTTTCCAACTCTTCCTTTTTATCAAACCAAGAATGTAACAGTTGAGCTTGTGACTGTGAACATATACATAAAAATGGTAATGAACAGTTTTTTCCTGCACTACACATGATTATCCTGTGAATCTCTTTATAACCTATTTTACCTAGTTCTGCAGAATCAGGTCTCAGAGCTTCAGCAAATAAAGTCTCAAACACACTGATCAGGCGCACTTTAAGTAGCTGAGATTTATGATATTCAGTTGCTAAATTCAGACATTTTATATTATATTGGAATTTTGTAGATTTGGGAATCTAAAGTGATACCAATAACTTAAGGAGTTATTTTTTCACACAATTGGAGATTTCATATCTGGAAGCTTTCATTATCCGAAGGCAATGAGAAGATGAGGCTAGTTTAGAAGACTGCAGTCAAATTGGTTGAATTATTACTTTTGTTCCAGATAAAATTGAAGTCTTTACAGATAAAGTGAGAAAGATGGTTTGAAGAGTAACTGAGCTCAAGCAAAAAGGAAAATAAAGGTAATGTGGCTATGTGATACTGCTGGGATAGTCATGCCACGCATTTCTCAATCAACATCTGTCACTGATGAGATTCCCTCAGAGGAAAGTTTGCAGCAGAGTATTTACTTCATCAATATCATTAAGTTTCAATGATGACTGATGCTGAGAAGACAAAAATCATAGATATGTATGGCAGTTCAATAGCATAAGAATGGAAATTAGGAAAATCGTTTTCATGTTATCAAATTAATAAATAATTTCTGATCCACCCTTTTAATAGCATAAATTTACTTTTTCAGTATTCATATTCCCACAAATCATGTATTTATGTTTCAGTAATATTTTTATAATTTCATAGCATGATAAAAACAATCTAAAAAAGAAATACATATCATAAAATCAAAAGGAGATAATGTATTTTTTTAATTCTGTATAAATATCCATGTCAACCTAATCTGTTTAGAAGAATTCTATGAATATGATATCTATAAATTATTACATATATAAATATATGTAAAGTATTAATTTACCAAAAGAAACAATTATTCCATAATATTCTACGTTATGCACTATTCTACGTTATTAAGTCTTAATAATTATTTCCACAAAAATTAAAAAAATGTGGACCTTTGTTTAACCATTAAAGATATTACTAAAATACACTGTAAATTTTTCCAATAAATGTTACAGTAGCATTAAAGTGTCTCTAGTTTGGAAACTCTCCTATTTCTAAAATCAAAATTCCCATTGACCTTTGTGGAGAGTATGAGCATGAATGGTTAGTTGATCTGTAAGAAAATGTAAGAAATCTTGTCCTTTCTTCCTTCTTGCTATATTTCACAACTTTTTCTTTTCCTGCTTCCTAGGTTAGAGTCACAGCTCTGTAAAGAACTATTTTGCTCCTCTGTCCCTGATATACAATGACATACGTGGTAGTATTAAAATACATTTTGCTTCCCTGTACCCTGAGAGCAAGTGATGAGTTATTTTCCACAATTTCTTGCCATCATCAATGAAATTTGTTGCTCCCCAATTATTGTGCGGGACCTTTAAGTTGCATTTGCCATATTTTTGTTTCTTTTAAATTACTGACAATTTAAACATGGAGATAACAAGAACAGATTTCATAAGAATCTCCCATTCTTCCAATGTGCAGGCACAGATCTGTGCTTTGGAAGGCATAATCCAACTAAAAATTTCCCTGCTCATCACTCAATGAAGCTATTTCTAAGGCAAAGTGTTACAGCCATTTAGTTACTCAATCTAATACCAGACAAAAGAAAAGAACACCCCAAACATATACAAATATTCTTCCTTTCATTAACATGCATGTTGTTTTCTAGCCTCTAATTTTTGTTGGGTTTTTTGTTTTTTTTTTTTTTTAGTGAATGAAATCTCACTAGGTTAGTTAAACTCATTCCAATATATTCTTATTTATTTAGAAAGTTCATTAGGACAAATACAGGGTGTGCATTTTCAATGGTTTATTTCTGCCCATATTTAAAACAAAACTCAGTGAGGAATAGGATAGGCTTTAGATAATGTGAGAAGTAAATTATCTATCAAAACAGATTTTCTTTCAGATGCGTCACAAAAGCCCTACTTAAAATAATTACAAAGCTTTCTGTATCAAATATATATATTTTTAAAAACACAGTCCAAACTGGATGCTTTGTACAGTAGGAAAACTTACAACTCAGTGTCTTCTGACTAGCTGGAGAAAAGACACTGATGATTCTTAAATTTTAAGGCAGGCAGAAGCTTTGGGGTTAATTACTACATGCCTTTTGAAATTTCCTATCTATTGACACATATTCAATATGATGAGTACCATTTATTTACAGGAGTGAACTCCTGTAATAGTTCCTCCAAAGAGGTATGGCTTTGGACAAAGGTCAGTAAAAGAGAATGTAAATGCTGGCAAGATGCACTTGTACCAAACCCAGCAAATCTCACCATGTCTCAGAAGTGCTGTACAGTGGATGACTCAAATGAAAAGTTAAAAGGAGTGTAAGTACACAAAAGTTGCACCTCTCTTGTTACAGTCACTTAGTTGTTGGTGACCAGCAGTAAAGGACTTCTTGAGATGCTCTCTGGACATTTCCTTTTATAAATGTTTGATAAACTTATCATACTTGAATTTCTTTGTCCTTCCTCTAGCCCTACTATTGAGCTTTATCATTCCATGAAAACTGTGACTATATTCTATTTTATAATAAGACCTTCTCTTTAATTTTTTTTAAGCTTGCTCCCTAACCATTTTACTACAAGGTAAACTTTACTTGGTTATAGTGTTTGTACTGCTTGAGATTTTACATCATCTTTTGTACATTCCTCCTATCAGCCATCTTGTTTCCAAAGTGAAGAGTATTTTTATTCTCCATATTTCTGTTCTGATTTATCTTCTACCTTTCAAACTGCCCTACTTTTGCTGCTTTTTTTTTAACAAGGATGATCAGAATTACATCCACAAGATGCAGACTCACCAGATGCATTGTCATAATGACAATTTCTGTTCTTTATTACTTTCATAATACTTCCTAAATTCTATTTACCACTTTAACTGCTTCTGAAGACTCAGCTGATGCTTTCAAAAATCTACTTATAATGACTACAAGATCTTTCAAGGAACATTATTGTGCATCTATAGTAGGGTTATTGTGTTTCTCTCACTAAATGCATTATTTTGCATTCATTGGCATTGAATTTTATCTGACATTTAATTCCCATTTCCAGAGCTAATATCACAAAATATTCCTGGAGGTCTTCACAGCCAGCTGTAGATTTTAACTCATTATTCCAAACTTATCTTTTACTCACACCACTGACTCTGTCAAAAGACTCCAGCAGATTTGAGAAGCAGAAATTATGTTGCAAATCACACTCCCTTTATATAAAGTACATTGACCTTTTCCTATGTATCATAGTTACTTCACTATCTAATAAGACCATATTTCTCATAGCATTTATTTACAGTTTCAGTTTTGAAATCAAGCGCCTAGAAATATCTGGACACCTCTTGTTGCCCTTCAGAGAGGCTAATTTGACTGAGAGATTGGTTACCACAGTCAGTATTTCAGCAATTTGATATTTGAATTTCCTTAAATCTTCTAGTTAAAAAATTGTATTGATGTCTTGCTACAAGGTATTCAGTTGAAGAATTCAGACATCTGACACTTTAATATGAGACAGTTGCTGCCTCCTCCTCCTCATTCTTTTTGTATTAGTGAAAAAAAGGAATTTAAATACTATGCTATGGCCTTGTTTTTCTTGAGATCAGTCAGTATATTTCAGTTGTCTATTAAACTTAATTTCTGATGGGATTCCTGCTTCTGAGATGTTTGAATAAAACTGGGCATTTTCATATTTATGCAACTAACAACTTGTTCCTTGAAATCGTGGTTTTTTGCCTTTATCGCTAGGGGCTTATTTTAGAAAAATAAATTTGTATTAATGGATTAAAGTTTCTATGTTATTTCATATTTTTCTTCTTCTAGGCTTTAATTTATGTGAAAATTCTTTTTATTTTCTAAGACCTTCTTTTACTTTGCTGTTTTAGTAAAATAGGTGCCTTGCTTGATTGCTTGTTTCCAATATTAAGGGGAATTTTGATAAGCAAAGTGCAGGATAATGTGTAGTGCTAAGTAGTCTTCACTCTGTCATTACCTTTTTACTCTTCTAGATGTCCTTTCTCATACCTCTAGTTTCCAAACTGCATCAGAAACTAATGAATCATGCATGGAGAAAACCCCCAAAAGAACAGGAGTAGCATGTAGTGATACCTCCCTAGACTCTAAGCATTGTGGGTCTTGGATTTCCTAAACAAAGGTTTCTGTATTTATCTTTTGATTTTCTCCACATATTTGTCAAGTACATTTTTAACCTTTTTTTTTTTTTTTTAAGCTTCCTTTTCTATACTTCAGACCCTCAGATACCAGCTTGATTTCCAAAGCATTTCATCAGCAAGTATACAGATGTAGAAGATACCAAGACCTGTGTGTCTACACAGTTCAATCTTTTATGAACAGAAATTTTTTTCAAAAATCAGTGAGAGAAATGTTCTGAAGTTTGAGCTAAAGCAATAAGGCTGAGTGTTTGGTAGGATTAAATTTCTATTTATTTATTTATTTGCATAATCCTGGGTAAATGATTGGTATTAAATGAAAGATGTTTGATTTAATGATTGTAGCATATTCTGTTGAGACTGCAATGTACTCAGTACATGCAGATGAATAGAGTTTAAGACCATGTAAAATTGAGATAGTTTAATAGGATTGCCACTGAAAGGCCTCTTAACACATCTTTTATTAAGATCAAAATATGTGATTATTTTGACCATTGCAATTTTGGGTCCATTAGGAATGTCATAGAAAGATGATGCTAAAGAGGACTGCTTTTTAAGCTCTTGACTTCTCTCTGAGTCAGCTCAGCAGGTTTTTCAATCTGGCGACATTCAATCTTTTGGTCACAGCATTTACTATTTTGAGGAACTGAACAAGAAAATATGTTTTCAAATCTGGAAGTTTATGAGATTTGCTTTCCTCATTTTTCCTAATGGAAACAGATGTGGCTTCCAAGACTACAGTGGGGAGAGGGACTCTTCCGATGTCAGAGGTTTTGGGCACTGTTTTTCTGGGAAGAGGAGGCCAGAAGGAAAACCATAAAGAATTCTGAAAATGTGTGTTATTCCTGCTTTGTGTTTGGGTTGTTGGATTTGTTTTGTTCTGATTTACTTCTTTCTCACCTTGCAGCATTTGGTTTGTAAGCTGCTAAAGCAGAGTTATTAGTAGAACATTAGAAACTCAGACTTTCTTCTTCACCTTTGGGTTTAAAATCATATATTCTGCTGCTGGGATTCAACTTGCATCAGGAAATGATAGTGTAGAGTTTCATCACCAGAAGACAGTAAAGCTAGTTCTATGGAGTCTTAACAGAATATTTGAAATGTCTAAAGAACTTCTGTGGGGATCCACAGGCAGAATTAGAGATCCTCTGAGAGGCAGGTTTAAATATTTTATCATCAGAACTACCGTTTTATGTAAGTATGATGCACTCAAAAACTATATAGACGTTGTTTTAAGACAGTTTAAGCAAAGGATTGCTTCCATTCTTTCTGTAATGTGACTGATCCCACATCTGGGATAAATTCAGTGCTCTTTCTGAGAGAAATCCTCATAGTTGTTTCTGAATTCCAGCAAAGGCAGAGTAAGAAGGTAGGCACTGCTACTAGGAGGCATCAGAAAGCACCAGATGGAAGAAGCATGAAGAGAGTGTCGCAGTTTCAATTTGAATCTGGGCAGAAACACCAGTTTCTGTTTTGGTTTGATTTTGCCAATTTCAAAGTTTCCAATCAAGACCAAAGCAGGCTTAAGCTTAAAAGTAATAAAACTTTATTAACTAACATCAAAAGAAAGAAAAACAACAAGAATGAGGATGAAACCTTCAAAACACTCTTCCTCCCTCCCCACACCTTCTTTTCTCCCAGCCGACAATTTAAAGAAAACAACACTCAGAAATCTCAGTCGGTTTTCCACCTCTAAAACAGTCTTTCTTCAGTTCACTTAGGGAGGGAAGCACCTCTCGTTCACTATGGTCAATTCCCCCACAAGAAAACAGTTCTCTTGTAGATCCATTCTTCATGAGCAGCAACCGCCGGATCCTTTGTGTTCATGAAACTCCTCCCATGTTCACAGTTGTGTCTTTGGGCCACATTGATGTATGAGGTCTTATTTTAAAGAGAACTGTTCAAAACAAAGGTTCTCTTTGTCTTTGGGACCACCTTCACCGATAAGGAACAGAGATTCACTTCTTTTTTTGAGGGCAAAGAGTCTTTATCACTTCATCTCTCTGTTCAACTTCTTATGAAATCAACAGTCCCCTCAACATTTCACTCTTTTGCTCAGGTCTCCAATTTGAACTCTTTTATCTCCCCCATACTTCTTTATGGTTTAAAGGAAACATTTAAATATGTTATAACCAACCACCATAGCTTACAAGAGATTTTACAGCTCAAAAGCAACTTCCTACACTAATTCCACCTGGACTTTCACTCTTTCTTGACTGACCTTGATACTTTATGTATTCTTTACACATCTGCATTCTAATTCTACATTACGTCTTTTATATTTTCTCCAAAACATCTTTTATATTTTTCTTTTTATATTTTAAATGATAAGAAGTATTTAAATGAAAAAAAAAAAAAAGTGTTTAAATAACTTCCATACAGTATTTTATAGTTTAAATGAAAAAAAAAAAATCTGTTTTTAAAATACAGAGCCTGTACTCAGGGAGGCTTGTGACACTTTATGATAAAGTCACCCAATCCTTGCACCAGGTCCTTTCATACAAGCCCCAAGTCTGTAACGCTGCACAAATTCCTAGAGCTCTGCTTTGGAAAGAAAAGGCCTTCAGAGGAAGCACAGAAGAAATCCTCTGTGCTTTTGCCTGGAACAATGAATTCGAACTCATAATATAGCATATCCTGATGTCTGTTAGCCCTCCTCATCATGACAATCCCTGTTCAGCCTCCGAAAAGAGTCTGATAATTTTGCTCTTTTGAACCGGTAAGCATAATAGGTGTCTAAATATCTATTAAGTACCTATTATGTACCCATTAGGTAGAATAATAGCCTATCTGAATATGGCCTTAATTGCTCCTGTGTAAATGTTCCAGAAATTTGTGTGCTAACAACAGTAAAGACTTCCACTGCTGAAAGAAAACCTATGAGCAAAGTCACAGCTTCTTGATAATGGGCCATTATCCATTAACTGTACTCACATAAAAAGACATCTCTTTCGCAAAATGCCCTTAGAATGGGACTGCAGCTGAGAAATGATATTTCCTCTAACAAGTGTTGTCTAATCAAACAGAGGCAGCAATTTGCAAAGGCCGGAAGGGCAGCACAGAAATTATTCTGGAGGTCCAAAAGGTGAGTAAGGTGCTGGGAGGATGCCTGTAAAATAAGGTAGGAAAAGCTGATGGATTCTAGGCAGGGAAACCTCCAGGAATTGGTCAAGGCAAAGCAAGAGCCTCCTAAGAAAACACATCTGAAAAAAGTCTGAAGAGGAAATTGAGAAAAGAGTTGCTGTAACATAGGGAAGTGTCCATCTTCAGGTCTTTTCCTGCACTAGGGACTACATATTGTCATTCCTCTGTGTTGTCTCATAACTTGCCTTCTTAAGAAAAAGACAAATGAGAGCAAAGTGGAGCCTTTTCCCTGGATATGAAGGAAATGCATTTTCTCTTTATGTGACCAACTCTTTTCAAGTCCAAGTCCATCAAGCACTGTCTTTATAGCTTCCAAATTCACTTGTATTATCTTGCATCCAGAAATTGAACTCTTATTTCTGTACCAACAGAGGAATGGCAGTCAGAACACACCATGTAGGAGCTGAAGGCAAAAGCCAAGGAAACAGAGCCTCTGTTTTGTACGTTTTCTCCTATACGAAGATGCTGCAGCCTTTCTGTACAAGTTTGATATGGACTGTAGGTGAAAGAGGTCCAAAGAGGTTTCCTTTCTCATCTCAGTTTTATTCTCTCAGTGATATGGGGGACCAAAGAAAAAGTGCTACTATACACGAGGAACAAAGGAGTTATCACACGTCCTGTGATATAGTAATCCATGGAGTATTCATGCACTTCTATTTTTTGGAGTGAACAGAAAGACATAAGGACATTTGAATGAGATAAAGAGAATGGTGAAATTTCTTGTGTTCAGGTGATAAGGAGTTCTCTGTATCATCATACGTGTATACTCAAGGAGTTTCCTTATCATGGCAAATCCCAGTGTTATATCTTAGCTAGGAAATTGATTGTTTTCATTTTTCACCTAGGGACTCCAAGCAACAAGAACTAATTAAGCATAAGAGTGATGTGAGACTGACAAGAAGAACGATTTCTTTTTTTGCTTCTGACCATTATCTAATGTGATTTTTTCCTCTTACTGAAAAAAATAGAATAATCTTTAACTAAAAATGCCACCATTTGAATGACTCTTGATGATAGTGAAGTTAAGGAACATAATTTCTGGCAGCTTTAATCAGAAAGCCATAAGACCGTCTTACATGAATAATACAGTCAAAATAACAGACTATGTTCTAGAAATGATGATTTAATGTTTGACACTTGTTTGCTTGATTTTGTTTGTGTTTATACAGAAAGAACTACTATATCTTTTGCTAACAGCATAAATAAATGCATCAACTTCCAGCTCTGTTCTCATGGTAGCTGCAATATAGTGGAGCCATTACTGCAATACACTGCTGCTGCCCAACTTCTGGCATGCAGATTGAATCTATTCCCCAGGTGATCCATCATGTTATAAAGTTTGTTTGTTCTTTGGTCCATGAGCAACACACTGTAATAAAATCTGGCTATAGTTGTCAAAAAAGTTGAAGAGTCCTGTTTTATATCACCCTTAGGCTAGCTAAGTTACAGTGAGCATCAGCAAGAATGCAGAGTTACCTAGTCACCTGAGGGATTGAGAAAAAATTCCTAAAGTAGTTAAATGGTTCTCTAAGATTTTGGATTCAAACATTATTATGTAAAAAGCTAAAACTGAAATTTAAAAAAAAATCCTTTCCACATGTAAAGAAATTCTTCTATTTTGTTAATTTAGGACTACTGACTTACACAGCAGTGCATAAGGAACACACATGGGAGCTTTTCTCTTGACAACATTCCCCTAAGAGGTGAGGAATGGCCAGCCAGGGTAGGTAAAGGATGTATTCTGTTGAGCCATCACTTCTGTTTTTTTTTTTTTTTTTACTTGGGGAATAAAGTATAGAAAAATACCAAGATATTAATGCACATATTTTCATCATTGGGATCTCTTTTATATTAATTTATTCCAGCTGAGGAAAGTTTGCATTGATTTTATTTTGTTTCCATTTTTATTTAAAAAACTTAATAATTGTATACCTTCCTGTAGTCTAGCACACCTTACTCCTGACTTTAAAAATAAAAGGGTGCAAAACTGAATGATTTTCTTTATTGAATAGCTCATCTAATGAAGTGCTTTATTGAAAATTAATTATACAGAACTGTATGCAGCACAGATATAAAATAATCTATAAATTTATAAAGCTTGTTATCTTTAAGGAATTTTTAGCAAAGTTATGAGAAACCAGACTTACATCTGATTGTTTCTTGTCTTTCTACAAATGTACTACTGTATTTTGAGATAAAGACTGGTATAGAACCTTTCTGAACAGATTTTACAAGTTCTTTCTTTCTCTCATATGTACTGCAATAGCTCAGACTGAATGAATGATGGGTGAAGCTGGTGAGTAAAGTATTGCAGAGAGTTCAAGATAAATTTTTAAAATTGTTGAAGTCTAATTTCTATCAGGCATTTCAAACCCAGATCCTAGGTTGGGTCATGCTGTGAAAGACTGGTCAGAGGTCGAGCAATGAAAGTGAAACTGAGGTAAGATCTCAAATGAAGTAGCAGTGAATACAGTTTGTGTCAATAGACAAAAGAAATTTTCAGAATATCACAAACTGAGAGAAGAGTTTGGAAAGGAGACTTAGCAACTTTGAGCAGACCAACTGTCTAAAAGCTCTCTGCGTTCAGGAAAACAAATCATATCCATCAGCTGATGGTAATGACAATAATGGGTAAAAATATCTTAAACCCAAGCAATTCCATCATTTTATTTCTTTGATATCAGCAGATATTTTTTCATTTTTTGGGACAGAGGGCCTAAGGCTTTGTAACTCAAAATCAGAGAATATCTCATGGAGTTGTTTGGGTATTTTTTCCACATACAAACTTTATCAGAACAAACAATATCGAGCCCTGGAAGCCACTTAGTCTCCTAGGAGGACCAAGGTGGCCAGCATTTCCCACTTCCCAGAACCACACAGCGTCTGCTCACGCTGCCTGGTTGTCATTGCTCTGGGCAGTGCTGCAGGACAGTGAGGATACATCCAGGACATGCTACCATTGCCACTGCTGCCAGGGCTTCCCAGGTTGGGGAATGTCTTCTGCTGCTAACTGTGTAGGTAGCTGGAGGAGTATCATCACCTACAGGTGAAGGAAGAGGCAGCATTAATTGCAGGATGGGTGTGGTAGCAAGTGTTTGCCTCGCTGCCCAGCGCTGAGCTGGAGTGGCAGGTTTGGGAGAGTGCAGCTGGATCTTGGCACAGATCCAGCCAGCCCTGGTTGTGTGAGCAGGAGACGAAGACTGGGAGATATTTTTCTTGAATAAAAGGGAAGGTTTCCATAGAAACTTCTTTTATTTTAAACAAATTTAAAAGAGAAATTTAGCAAACTATAAAATCAAGCTTCCAGAGCCAAATTTAAGCTATTCCTTATTGATTGCAATACAAATGAACATAAAAGCCTGCAGCCTGGAACTGACAGCAAGAGACAGGCTTCTGCCAGCTCCCTTGTTCCTTCCATCAGTGCATAACCTCTATTAGTTGATAGTGGCAGTGACATACACTTTCTAGCACCCTCCATTTTATAAAAGGAGCTTTCTTTAGAGCATCTCATCTAAAGGCTCTTTGTTTGTTAATGAAAACACATTTCTTGGACTTAACATGCAATGCAGGCATCACCCTTATTCTGAACATCTCTTGCTTTAAATTCGGTTATTTACAAACAAGCAGAGCACATGCAAAGTGGCCATTTCAGTGCAACACTATCCTGGAATACCAAAATGCAGAACTGGGGGTCTACACCTTTCTACCAGCTGGAGGTATAGGAGATGTTATCCCTCTTAGCAAGTATCTGCTGTGGTGGAGAGGATATCCAGAGGAACAAATTAAATAAGCATCTTTGACTCAGCTACACATACGGTTTATTGCAACAAAAGCTTACTTTTGCTTTGACAAAAGGTCAAAGGTAAGCTTTGACAATCATTAAGTTTTGCACATACCATTTTATAGCCAGACCCAGTTGCCCTCCCCCTCACAGTTCTTTCAGCAGCCTCCTTAATATTCAACATACCGTACAAATGGAACCCTTTGAAATATCCTTACTTTCTTAATGCACCATCAGGGTTTTAACACTGTTTACTACAATGAAAATGATACAACTTTGTTTGTCAGGTATAACTACAAAACCTTCCATGTTATTTTAGAGAAGTCTTATAGGCTGGCAGTGCCTTGTGTACTCCAGTAAATGCATTGCTGCCATTCCATGCCACCTCATCCAGGCCTGTCACGAATGAGCGGTTTGGCTACTTAAAGAAACATTGTAGAAAGTATTGGCGAAAACAGGGTTTAACATGTGTTTGTGAAAATGTGACTTTACTGACTTTGATGGCAAGGTTCACTCTATTATGTACTACCCAGATCAAAGCATAAAAAGGATGATCAGCTCAGAAGCAATTTGGAATGATTTGCATGGAAGCTGGGAATGCAAAAGGGGATAAGGGTGCAAAGATTATAGATGCAAAGATAAGGCCGAAAAATGGTTTAGCAGTCCTTAATCATTGAACAACATTTACAATGCTTTACATTTGATAGGGTTCACTACAATTATAACAATGATTTAACTACAGATTTGAGATAGTGACATTCAAATCATAATCGAATAAAGCTCAAACACCTATTTTGTTTTGTTGTGCAACAGTACTTATAAAAATTTTCCCCTTAGGTTCAATGAAATACTTATGCCAAAGTCCTTTGCATTTCCCAACAAGCAATGGATTGCAGATCAAGGAGAATGAAGATGTGGGGGGTACCAGCCCAGGGTTCATCTTCATAGACAGTTTGTCGAATACCGCAAACTTGAGGGCTTATGAGCTCCAAGAGGCATCACACTCAGAGGGAGGTGCTCATTCAGCCTGCTGCAGTCCAGGAAAGCTCAAAGAGCCTCTCTGATGTTTACAGGCTTGCAAGATGATTAACTCTGGTCATCAGTAAGTTTCCATCCTGGCCATAACCCAATTTAATAACTACTGCACTTTTTTTCCCCAAAGTGCAGTGACAATGATAAGGGTTCCTCTCAAACTGCAATTCCCAATAGTGTCACTCCATTCAGGCTATAATTCAGGAAAATGGCTTACCAAAGCTACAAATGATAATTGCTTATCATTGTCTCTTGACTAGGCTGGGCAACTGATATTTCTGGTTGTCACAACCTGTAGCATGCAAGCTCCTGGTACATTGGGGAATGCCTCTCAGACCAACTAGTATGGTCAAGGGATGATTTACTGCTCAGCTACTTTGGCCAAGGCTTATCAGGGAGCTTCTGAGATCATAGAGGAGGTCTGAGGATGAAGTGGGATTCAGATGCAGGAACACAAAGGTAATGCTCTCTTTACTGGTTTCATATAAAAATTGTTAAGTTTTTGTTAAAGACATGATGGACTTCTCCATTTGGCATGGCAGTCATGGTCACACAATCCTCCAGTGACCTAGCAAAAAGGTTGTTCTGCATTCCTTTTTTTTCAGATGAAAATTAAAAAAAAAAAAAAAAAAAAAACCAAAACCACATACTCCATAAAAGAGGGGCTGCTTTTGATCCTGGAATGACACAAATATTGGAGGTTAGCACATTTTCCCCTATAGCACATTTTCTCCTGTATATAGGAGCTGCTTTGCACCTGCTCTGACAAAAGAGGAGTCCAAATTTGCGACTTCATGAGTGACACAGCACTCAGTAGGCTGAAAGGGCAGATGGCACAACCTCTCAGCTGCAGGGAGGGAATGAAGGATGGGATTGTCTGTACAGCCAGTTCTTTGTAATTTGGCACTGCTATGCTTCTGCTGCTCTCTTCCCTTCATCTTATGAAAGGACCCTGAAAATTGGAAATTTTCCCACTTTTTGCAAGGATAAAACAAGATACTGGTCAGAACATTTCTTTTTCTTCCACTTAATTGTAAAGCTGGATTTCTACCCTAGAAGTCTGCTGCCAGGTTTCTGATGTGAGAATAGCTAGAAATAACTGAAAGATGGGCTAGCAACAGTATAAAGGAGGTTCTGGTGGTACCTGCTACTTGTGTTCAGGAGGAATCATCTTACGTGTGTATCATGAAAATAGCCAAATAGATTTAACATCTCAGAAAAGAGCAGTGCAATTCAATCTGCTGTTATTCCATTTTTTGTCCTGTGTGAGCTTAAATCTTGATTCCAAGTTGTAAAAGATAGAACAGGTTGGAAATCACATATGCTGACTCACTGTGAATTGTTATGAGTAACTTAATAGCTTAGTCATCAAACACAGAGATACATTTGCAAAAATATTGAAATCTGTGAAGAAGAATGAAGTGTAACAGAGCATAAATAAAATGCTCTTGTGTTTTTCTGAGATGAAGGTTTTGATTTTCATCTGATATCTGACAATTGTAAGAAAAGTACTGCCTCAAATATTGAAAAATAGTAAATAGTATTGAAAAACAGTAAAATTATAAAAAATAATCTTTTTTATTTCATTTACACCTAGAAATGAAAAAAGACACCCTGAAAAATAAATGTGTTCCAACATTTCAGTTACATCTCACATAATAACAATTTAAAGCTATTGAAACAGATAAGCAAAAGGTAAAAATTATAATAATCATAACTTCAATATTTTTAGACATTCATTTTAAAAGTAAGAGTCAGTAGGATGGGAACATATAGTTATGAGCAAAGATCATGTTCTCATTACCAGTTTGTGCCCAGGATTCCTGGCTATGTGTAAGATCATGTGTTCATAGGCATTGCCTCAGAAGACATATGCGTATTTACATACAAGAACAAATTTCTACATTTTTGCTCCATCTGTAATTACATGAAAAAAAGATTATCAAAGGATCTTCATATGGCTTATCTTGTTATCTTTAGATGACTAACATTTGTTTTCAACTGGACTTAGTAAATAGCATCTTCTACTGGTGCAAACAGGAAAATTGATGCTTTAGGCCCCTCAGGCACTGCTGGCTGGACACTGGCTGGGGAGCAGATAAAAGACAGGCTGGATGCTGCCCTTACAGCCAGCTAAGAAGGTCAGTGTTTCAGAGCAAACCAGCTACAACCACTGACCACCATGACAGAAACACTTAATGTGTTTCCAGGTAGCGTTTCAGATGCAGGAACTCCTGAAGGTGCTATATATTTGTGTTATAGAAATATCAAAGAACATCCTTTAATTTTCGTTCATAACACATTTCAGTATGTATACTTGCATAAAGTCAGAGAGTGTTTCAGAACACTATTTATTGCTATTACTATTATTTGTTTATTTAATTGTTCTTAAAAAATGAAAAATATATTCCTTGGATTTAGAGATAATTTAAATAAGCTGTGATGAAAAGAAGTAGTAAAAAAAAAAAAAATAGAGCAGTATATAAAAATATCTCTTAAATAGGTCATTAGAATATGTAGTTTAGACAAATGCACATTTCACATCGGGTTTTCTTTGGTGGTTGTGTTTGGGGTTAAGTTTTGCTCCTTAACACAAAATTTTACTTTGGAAATGTCTCACAATTTTGTTCCCTGTTCCTACAGGGTAGGAGTTTCGACCCCCTGCCAATGTTCCTCATACAGGGTAGGATTAATTCCGTTAGAAAAGAAGTCAGAAAAAGTAGGCTAGGATTATGGAAAAATATTAGCAATAGTATAGAAGTTAGTAGTACAATTAATACTCTGTCATTTCTGGATTTAACTTTCCATATAAAGCTTTGTACTGTTTTCTTTTAAAAATGGATGACTACTATGATCAATCTTTGCTGCCAGAGATAACCCCATGCACACACTGTATATTACGTCCTGAATGAATGACTCATAAAAATCAGATTAAAGAACAGATGCTAATAATTTATTTAAATAGAGCCCTCTTGAAAAGGTTAACATGACACATTTCATCTTCAGGCATAAACCCCCTATTTTTATAATCAGCAATATTGACTATCTGTTTTCCTTTTATTGGATGGGAAAGAACACACATTAAGTATTAAAAATAGCCTAAAAATCGAGCCTTTCTCCTTTTGTGGAAAATGGTGTCTTGGCAATTATGGTAAAAGTTTTTAACATGTACAGAGGTGCTGTAATTAAGCTCTTTTTGCCACCTCAAAATCCTTTATTTTCACCTCTTAGTTCAGCACATTCAAATACTGTGCCTCTAAAACTACCGCGTGCTGTGAAAAAAATTCAGACTCTAATAAGAGTTGCTACACATGAAGTGTTCTTGAACTGTCCTGGCATCTTATTTACATTTAGTTTATCTCTAAGAAAGATCTTTTGATCATTAAGGCTTTATATCATTTAAGTATAAAAGGAGGGAAGTCTGAAATAAATTGTTACTCAATCCTAACTTGTGCTGTTGGTTTGTTGGAAGAGTGTCCTCTCCTATGCAGTTAAATGTTCAGTACTAGTAGGTGGTAATGTTCAGTTTTGCAGCTGCTAGGTGCTTATTAGTCCAGAGATTTGTGCCACATACCTCTCTCAGCAGTCATCAATAGTCATTTATAAGGACTGGGTTTGATGAAACAGACCCTGCAGTGAACAGAAAAAAAAAAAACCTTAGAACAACTCAGCCATTTTTTGTTGCAGGCTTACTAAACATTGAGTAGCAATGGAGGTAGGTATGTCAGCCTTCATCTGTCATAAGGTGTTAAAGAAATTCTCAGTGTGTGGATGAGCTTGGGAGGAATGGTGAGACTGCAGAGCATTTGCTTGTGAAACTTAAGAGTAATGCCTCACAGTGATTAAACAAAATGGCTTCTTTCCAAACTTCATTTCTTAGAAAAAAAAGTATCTCCCTCCAGCACTAAGACTTGATTATGTCCTCAGATATGCACAACACTGAAAGAGGAATAATTTATGTATTGAAAGGGCTGGCTGCAGCCTCCATGATGAACTGTGGTTCCTTAGAGATACTGTCTTCCAAGAAGTGGTGCATTGTGCCAGTTATGCACGGTTGCTTCTGCACTTAAATATTTCCCTAAATGCAGGATAAGTTCAAACAGATGTAATGCTGTGTTTCTAAATTTATTATTTTTTTAAAAAAATCTGTCTTAAATTAATAGAACACTTTTGTTGTTGTTGTTGTGCACCTTATTTTGTACTTGAAGAGGTAAAAAATATCCAGGATTTCTGGATGCAGTTCTCTGACTACACCATTTCAGCAAAAAATTCATACACTAAGTTTCAGCAGTATGCTGAAATACACATCCAGTAATAACTTAGACCAATTACTTGATATATTTTAAAAATAAATTATCTGTGTAGTTTTTGTATTGCCTCAAAAGACATAATTGAAACTCCAAGCCATGTTTGCCTGCTGACAGGACTACAGGATATGGCTAGCTGCATTCAGTCCAGAAACAGAGATGATTTTTTTTTTTCTTTTTTGTAATAAGAAACAGAACCAGATTCATACATTCCCTAATACAATTGACATGCTATTGTTTACAAGGTATATTGCTGCTGGATAGTATTAAAATTTATACAATTGCATATATGTGTATAAAGATTATAACAAGAATGGAATATATGAATGTAGTAATTATAGCAATATAGTATAAAAACCGTGTAGCAAGAAGTTATCTGTGAACTGCACTTAACAAAGACTGTTTTCCTTAGAATTTGTCTTATGGTTGACAGACTTTTTAACTGAATTCGCCAAATGTTGCGAGATGAGTTCACCTCTGACTAGACAGCAGAGAATCCAATGAGGAGATAAAGGTAACTGCAAAAGAAAAAAAAAAGGTTTTTGTCAGTTTGTTTCCTGTTACATAGGAGAGGATCAGTAAGGGGCATCAAGTTTGACTGAGTCTGGTCTCATGTCTGATAGCTGATATTTATGCATAAAGCTTCTTACCGTTTTCCTGCAGACTTCTGGATACCTGCTAAAGTACACTGATTCACCCTGCAATTGTCCTTTTAGTGAAGGCATTAGCACAGTCTTTGTTTTCTCCTGTTTCAAGTTGTTTGCTTTTACAAATAGGTGGGAGGATCTATTTAAGACTTCAATTAATGCAGTTTGAAGTTGGTCATTGCATTCAAAGGTCGCTAATGGGGCTCAGAGAGATGTCCGTGCATACATACAAACATGCACCATCTCAAACCACACAAATCCCTCACCCTCAGGAATCTCACTTACAAATATGTACAGATTGTCAACACACAGAACCCGGGTCTTTCTTGGTATTACTCTGAAATAGCTCTAGTTAACATCATAACACTGTTATGTTTACATTCAGAGCTGTAAAGTAACATGATTTTGTAAATGTATGCTCTTCACTCAGAAATATTATTAATATTTGTGTATTAAATATTAAGGTATACATGTATCTTTGCATGGCACTTTTCAGATATTAAAACGAAAAGGTCTCTGTCCTCAAGAGCTTACAGTCTAAATACCATTGTTGTAAAAAGTACTTGCTTCCTGATGAAACTGAATCTACTCTGAAACTATTTCTTTCCTATGGAAATGTCCAGCTTCTCTAAGCAGTGCTCTGGAATATCAATGTCTTTTCCTATTCAAAGTGGGATTTTTTTTCCTGATTCACAACATTTATTTTTATTATAGCTAAAGGTTTACAGATTTTTCAACCTAATTATATATTTACATATTTACTCATTAAAGTGTCCATTTTGCTTGCTAGAGGGCAGTGAATAATTTTGCTAGGAAGTTTAGCTTTTCAGGAACCTGTATACATTAAAAATACGCATATGGATTGTACATTATTAGAATATCTGAAATTATCTGAGATGCAGAAATATTGTGCTTTGTTGTTCTGGAAGTGTGAACATCCTTTTTTGAATACCCAAACTCTTATGCTGCAATCTGGATTACTTTGTGATAATACTTTGCAGACTCTTTAATTCACAAACTTACACAGATGGATAAATATAAATTCCTTCATCTAACAATTGTGGAAATGGATACAATAAGGAACATGAGTTATTGAATTGTATAAGGTCACAGAGCAAGTAATTGGTAGAGCAAACACAGTTCTTCCAACTATGTCATCCCTCAGCTGGATTATTCCATGCATGAATTTGATCTCTGGAAACAATTTGGTAGAAAATGCACCTTCTCATGAAAAAGATTAACTCATTTTTGTCCATAGTAAAAAAAAAATAAATCTCAATGTCATCATCTTACATTTTCTCTGAACATTATATTGCTAATTGTGTGTTTATTAATTGGCAAACTAGGCATTATAATGAATTAGTCCAACATGTACTGTCTTTCCTGTACAATTTCTAATGCATCAGGGAACTGTAAGTTTGATAGACAGTATTTGAATAGCAATGTCTAAGAGTGAACATAATCCAAAATAGTCATATTAAAAAGGTAAGTTCCCCTGTATCAGCTTATAAGAAAGCCTTGTACTGGTGTCTTCACATGTAACTTTGTTTAACATGCAAAGTTAGTGGTGGAAACTTTTGAAAATGAGAAAGAAACAGCACAGGGATGGAGAAAAAGGGGAAGAATTAGTTGGATTGGGTAGAATGGTGAGAAAGCAAGCACAAAAGTTTTGAGAAGGAAACATCTGACCTTTCCTAGCCTAACTCAAGTCAAACTACTTTATCTCCTAAGGCTTTTTTGTTATTCATTTGATCTAAATATTGCCTTTATTTCTTCATCTTTCCTATTTGCCTTCAGATTTCATTCATACATTTCAAAGATCTGTAATGTGTTCTAGGATGATGAAGGGTGGCCTTGAAAAAGTTACATAACCCTCAAGTTATAGAGCAACATACATTATAATGCTGCCACTATATTCATCTGTATCAATGATTGTAATAATTAGAATTCAATGCAAACTCAGACCATGAATCACAATATATCTTTAAATTTACCATTTTTTGCTCAACATAAAAGTATTCCTGCAGTGAATGGAAGAATGGGATGAGTCTTAGACCGTTTTGTAACCGACACATTTTTTTGCTCACATGAAAATGCTAAACATAACAGCTAATGGGAAACATTTATTTGCTCTCTGCTCTGTTTTACTTTTTCTAGTGTTAGAGTTCTTCTTTATTCTTATCTCTCTTAAGCCCCAGGGCATAGCAATGGTTTACAAGTCCCTCTGCAGCCTTTTCTAGGCCAAAGAAAATTACTCCTTCTGGCTTAGGATGGGTTTGGAAGCATGGAAGGCAGTTTGGTACCTTCAGCTCAATTGTTTTATGTCACTCCAAATACTCTTCCTGAGGAGGAACTAAAATGTAACATACATGTACCTGTGTTAGCCTGACATTCACTATTTAAAAAAAGTTATTCATTGTGGAATAGCGTAAAAAAGCATTTTCAGATACACAGATTTCCCTTATAACTTAGGAAAAATTTAGTCACTGTGTTTAAGAAGTATATTACTACTCATGTGTTCTCATTTTTGATGCTGAATCTATATCCCTAGCCTGAAATGATGGGTTTGTGTGTTTAGGAGTTTGGGCGGGTTTCAGTTTCTTTAAAATGGAAAATACCTATGAAATGTATCAAAAGGGTTGTATTAGGTTTTGAATTAATCTTCCATTCTTACTAACAGTACATTAGGAAAATTGTTCTTTCTGTTTTAAAGGGTGAGAAATGCGAAAGACCAACACCTGTGGCTTCACTATGATAGATTCCATTATTTTACATGGTTTCATAATGATTTACAACTTTTTTTTTTTTTCATATGCATATGTGTAAGCCTGACTTTAGTTCAATTATATTTGTATTAAGTTACTGAGTATGTAGTCCCAGAATGAGTCATCCAAGGAGCTCTAGTGCAGTCAGAAGGAAACAGTCCTTCCCAAGATGATTCACACCTTTTTGAAAGAAGTGGTGTTGACCTTCTGACATGGGTTATCCAGAGCTTAAAGGAACCAGTAAGTTATACCTACCTAAAGAAGACAAACCCACACAAGATGATCTTCTAGGCGACCCTGTCCTGGAAAATCCTCTATTTGAGAAAAAGTGTCTCCCAATGATGAGATAGGTGTGCTGATGAGATGACAAAGCACTGCGTGCCATGTTGTTTGGGATATTATGGTGCTCATCTCTCTATTTCTGGAAAGAGAAAGAGATAGTTATAGCTATCTAGTACTGAAACTACTGTGCCTGTTCAAAAAAGCAAGAGTCCTTGCTAAAAATCTATACCTTCTTATGGCTCCCTGCACAGATCTGAACTGCACTCACTCAGTGTTTGGATGTACCACAGAGGAGTTGGCTGAATCTCTACATTAGCTTGCTAATACCTTATGAATATAAAAATGCTTTTACCTCTTTAGGAATATATACTCCCCTGTTGTTTGCATGCAGTCTTAAATGACTGTAGAATTTAATTCTTTTAAGTTCAAGAGGCAACTTTCCCTCATTGGGTAAAGTGCTGCTCTGATCTGAGTGACCATTGTAAAGTCCTCCATATGTTCTCTATCCTGCTCTTCTATTTAAGAATTGGCTCTGCTTAAAAAATGTACAACACAAATAAGGAGAAAACAAGTCCTTTTAGACTAATTAAAAGAATAAAATACCAGTCTGGAAGACTACCACCAAAAAATAACCTACACTTGACCTTAACCAAAGTCTAGTACATCAAAGTTAAACACTCAGTTTTTAAGGATGCTTATTCTTCAAGGATTCTCCTGCCATACAACCTTTAATCATAACCAAACAACACTGTCTTTAATTATATTTGATTTATAATATCTAATTATGCTTACCAGGAATGCTTTTCTTACCAGGAAGGCTGGGGACAGGAGAGACATAGGACTATGCAGTCCTATGTCTGTGAATGACATTTTCGCAGTGACTTATTAGCGGGGAAAAAAACCCAAAAACTGGAAAATTTATCAGATGAATGTAGGAATAGAAGTGAAATAGAAGCTAAGGTAGCTGGACTTAATACAAAATAACATAATTCCTTCACTGGTCTACCACATATTGACCTGCTGAATCAAGGGTCAAAGTCACTGCTTAGCGAGTTTGCAGACTGCTGCTTACATTGAGTTTTTTATTTCCAGACACTCATCTGCACCAGGTTCAAGCATCATTTACAGAGCTTCTGATTTGCTTAAAGATTTTCTGATTCCTTTTAGGATCTAGCCTTTCGGCTTGGTTTCAGTTTCTCCCTATATTAAGTTAGCAAAATTTTGTGTTGACACTTATGCTGAACACAGTTGTTAACAGTGTTGGATGAAACAGAAAGCATTCTTTAATGAAAATAATAATTCCACACCATGTGCAACAACTAAGACATAGGGCCATGCTTGAATAAGGATGAAAATGCCAGCTTTGTCTTGGGAATTAAAGCCCTGCCACATGAAAAGGAATGCCTTATAGATTATACACAAGATAAAATACTAAGATATCTGAAGCAACTAGAAGTTTGGTATTAATAAAGTTTGGCATGACTGCCTCAGCAACAATAAACCCAAACTTTTAAAGTCACTTGTTAGGCTATATTAACTATGAGGAGTGAAACATATTTTAAAGTATTGTTCAAGGGACTATCAGAATCAATTTCTTTTCCCTTGTTTACTAAAGAAGTTAGGCTTACATGAGTGCCCTGTCAATTTTCCTTACCTCTTCCCTGAACTCTTGACCAACATCAACCAAATTCAGCAGAGGATTCTCAAATGTATCACATTGCCACAGATTTTGTGCCAGTATCAAAATAAAATGAGGAGTGGCAGATCCAGGAAATTCCATAGTGTAGGAGCAACAAATTAGCAGATCAAGGTACTGCAGGTCTTTGGACTTCTGTTTTTATAAAGTTGCATTTAATCAGTTACTTGATCTATTAGTGCCATGCAAACAGGCATGGATTTAGGGAGAGGCTCAGGAGTCTTCTGGTTACCCAGCAGCACCAGCCAGGGCACCAAGGTGCTCTCATGATATATTCCCTGGTTCATTTCACATACTGGGGCAAACCCATTCTGCTTATTGACACACTTTGAGAGACTTTAAAGCATCTTCTGAGAGATGTCTTCCTCCAGCATGGTCTCTTACAGAGGTCTCTCCAGGTTTCTTATTTGGGGAGGTGGGTGGATACAGTGGTATTTTTCTTTTAGGTGAAAACACTCTTAAATTTATATAGGTCCTATGGCAGCTTTAGTGTCCACATTGGCAATCTTTTATTTGGACATGAGCATTTTGGTTTACATGGGAACGCCAGACCAAGTGTTAGATCTTTACAAATTGCAATTCTTGATTAATGATAATAACAATATTTACAATGCATTCACAATTAACCTGGAAGTCATGTACAATTTGTGCAAGAGGAGAAATGTCATTTGCCTGCGTCTTCCTCACATCGGTAGTTGTCCACAAAACGAGGGCTATACGCAGTCTTCAGAAATAGCTACCACTGGCCATCACCCAGGGCCTAAGCTTATACTGACCTTGAAGTGGTGGAAGGTGCAAACAAATGTATATTGAACTGGAAACAGTGTACACTTTGAGCTATTAGGTCTGTCTACTTAAATCAAATTATCAGGAGTGTTAATCCTATTTAAAGTGGTATATAAAGCAGGGGATAGTACTAGAAAGTGATAATTCTGAATTTGCCATTAATGGGGTTCATAAATAAGGTCCCCAAAAGACTGAAAGCAGGAAGCTAAAAATCACAAAAATCTTCTCTAAAACTGCAAGTGACAGATTTACGAAAAAGAGCTATGATGAAATCTTGGCGGGGAGGAATATGAATTTTTAAATCTAAATTTGGTTCTCTTTGGAGTGATCTGAGAACTAGAACACAGTGAATCCTTTGGAAAAGGGGATTAGTAAAAGTAAAACCCTGAGAGAGTTTCAGACTTAATCCATGTGCCATCAGCAAGGCTGCTCCATCACAGCTGCAGCCCATCAGTGGTACAGTCAACAGCTGCACAAAACTGCGCACTACAAGCCAAAGATTGAAAAGTTCCACACCACTTACTAATTTAGACACACCTGCACATATAAATGTATATATTCGGTTCTTTACGGAACGATTCATGAGTATCACACAAAGCAGCTACAAAACAGATACGAAGCAGTAGTGGCTTTTAAACTGGCCGCTGTGCCTGCTATCCAAACCCCCGGGGACCAGTGAGAGGAGCCCTTGGGATGTTGTAGCAGCGGCAGGGGGAGGCGGAGAAGCCGCGGGGATCTGGGAGGGCGGCGCTGGGAGCCGGGGCTGCTCGGGGAGGAAACGCTGCTGTTTCAGAGCTGGAGAAATCCCCCCGCGCGAGCCGAGGGGAGGGAAGTCAGTCACCTGGCGGTGAAGGACAGTAAAACAGGGACAGAGAGGGAAATCTCTGCCTCTCTCTCCCTTCTCTTCTGCAAGAGATCCACCTCCTGTTTTCCTCCCAACTCTTCCAGCATAACCTTCAAAGAAGACCATACCCTACAGACTTTCTTTTATTACATATATGTGTGTGTATATATACACTACTATTATTATTACTGATAGGCTATCTTTAGCTGCAAAACAATTTTTGAGCCTATGCAGGACTTGGGGGATTTTGTTATCTTGCCAGTGAAATTGTTCATCGCTAATGTCTGGCGCTCACAGGGTGCTAAATTAGCTACCAGACTACTCTGGTAGCATGACGGAGAAAGGCTTTTATCATAGACTGTTCTCTTCAGTTTGAACACATTTGCTTGAAATTTGCTGCATGATGCTGTCCAGGGAAGAAGGATTTTTTTTTCTCGGGATACAGCGATTCGCCGGTTTCTGAGCTTATTGCAGAAGAAAAAAAAAATCTTTAAACTGAGTGGATATTTTATTTTCCTGTCTCCTTTCATTGCCAGAGGAGGCGAACCTCTTTCACCAGGGAAGGATCACCTGTCGCTTTAATCCTTAAGGGAGTTATTTTTTACAAAAAAAAAGTGAAATATTTTATTTTTATTTAATTTATTTATTTATTTATCTATTTATTTATTTATTTAAACCGGTGGAGGCGTGATCGCGGAGAATGAGACTGAAGGGAGCTGCCAGGGTTTGGAGGACAAGGCTGAGTTTAGGCTGGAAACTGAGAGACTAGATTTCCCCCCCTCCCCTCCCTCCCTCCCCCCCCCCCCCCCCCCCCTCCCTTGTTCTTCTTTATTTTTTGGCACAACTTCCGTAGTTCCCAGTCCGCTCCGTTCAATTTCGCTCTATGGACAGATCAGCCAACCTGGACACGGAGGAGCTCAAGGTAGGCGACCCGCCGGGTGCCGTCGCTGTGGCGGGGGCCGGCTGCCCTGCCGCGCTCCGGGCCGCGGGGCTCCCGCAGCCCGGGCGGGGGCCGGCGCCGGGCGCAGCCGCCCGCAAAGCGGGAAGCGCGGCAGGAGGGCGGCTGCCCCAGCCGAGCGCGGCTGCCCTGCTGCCTGCGCGGCCCACAGCATCGTGACGATAGTAATAATAATAACAGCCGTGGTGATGATGGCAGTGCTGCTTGTGTGCTCTCGGCTTTGCCCGAGCGCTGGGGGCAGCGCCGGGGACAGCTGGGAGGAATCAGCAACTGACCCGCGGCTTTCCCGGCAGAAGTTGGCTCTGAAGCCATTCTGGCCTGGGCATCTTCCTCTTTCTCCTCCCCTTGCCGCCGGGAGCGACGGGGAAACCCTTCTCCACCCCTCCGCCCCCTTCTCGGCTCGCCCCCAGCGCGGCGTCCGGTTCCCCCAGCCGAGCAAAGCTGAGGCAGCGGCAGTGGGATGCCGGGCCCGGGGGCCGCTGATAACAATCAAACTTTGCATTAGGACGGTGCGAGCCGGGAGGATTCTCCTCCCCATCTGCTCCCCGGCCCAGCGCTGTCTTTCTCCCCGCTGAAGGAGCATGCCTGAGAGCGCCGAGCATGCTCCTTTGCGGAGATAGAGCCTTCCTACACCTGCTGCCAACCGCCCACCCCCCGCTCCCGGGCTCTGAGCAGAATTTGGCTCAAATTATCATCATCATCATCATCATCTCAGCATCATGATAATGATAATAATATAAATCTCTCTATCAATCTATACGCGGTAAAGAGGGTGGCTGGCTTTGAAAGGCGGCAGAGAGGGAGAGGGCTCACGGGGCGAGCTCAGCGGGGCCGCTGAGCTGGAGTGAAACGACGGCCAAGCCGGAGGGGCGGGACACGCACCTCGCCGCGGTGGCGGCGGAGGTAGCGCTGGAGAAGGGACGAGAGGGGCAGGGGAAGAAAGCCTTCCTTCGCCGCCTCATGCACGGCTATCGGCGGGACACTCGCTCAGGGCGCCGGCTTCCCCGCGGCCGCGGAGAAGGGCGCTCGCCTCTGGGAAGGTAATCTGGCGAGCGCTGAAGTGCTGCTGGGGGCTCCTTTCCTTTTCCTATAAACCAGATCTGAAAGTACTGAATAAATATATTCACCCCCCAGTCTCGCTCGGAACTCCTAGTAATCTCCCCAGGGAAAGGCACCCCAGAACTGTAGCACTGTTTGAGTATTCGAGTGACGGAAGCGCAGGAGAGATAAACCCAATTTGCCTCAGAACCGCCGATCCTCACACCGCTTCCAGGGCTTCCCCGCCGCAAACACTGCTTGCCTGGGCTGCCGGAGAGTCCTCTCCCTCCTGCCTCAGGCTTCACAGTATTCACAGGAGACCGCTGGTGCGGGAAAGGCAAAAGACGAGTCTTCCGATTAAGGGGAGAAAAGTTTTATCGTACCGGATTATTTTTAAAGGTTCTTTAAAGAAAATATGTTTATGCTACAAGAGGGCAGCACTTCACGTTAATTGTCCGTAAAGCCTGAGGCACGTCCCGCTGTGAGCAGGGCATCCAGCCTAGGCTGAAGAGCAGGGGGTTTCCAGTTATCCCGTAGTTATCTGCGCTGCAATTAGAACAGCGTGCAGAGGCTGAGCGACCTTGAGCAAAGAAGAAGATGAGAAGTAAGCATCGGTACTTCCATCGTCTCCTCCGTACCTCTTCGGCTCATAAGAATGAGAAGAGCTTCCAAAGAAGGCATTTCTGCAGATGCTTTTAGGGTCTGGGCTGCTCTCTGGAACCGGCCGCTTTGGCACGATGCACCTCCTGCCTTTCCCGAGTGTTCTATTGACGTGTGGCCGCTGGGAGAGGTCCCAGGCGCCGGCAGGACGCGGCGGAGCGGGAGCCGTCCCCTGCGGCCGGCAGGGGGTGGTGCGGGCGCGGCCGCCAGCCCGCGCCGCCGGGAGCGGCTCCGCCGGCAGCGCCGGGAGCGCCGGGCTGCGCTGCGGCCAGCGGCGGGGGCCCGCGGGGCGAGCCGCCCGGCCACCCTCCCACCGGCAGGAGTACAAGGTGGGGGGCTAAGCTCTTGGGGGTCTAGGAAGTTCCTACTGGTGACCTTGCTGTAATTTGGCACAGTAAAGAGCATCGCCCATACCGCTTCGAGTGGTGAAAGCTTTCATCAGTTGCTGGGTAGTTTCAGGAGGGGTGAAGTGCTCCGCTCCTTTACCCCGGGCCGACACAGCTCCTTGCCCGGCCCAAGAGACAGGGCACACAGACCGCAGGCGGCCAGGCGTCCTAGGGTGTCGGGTGGACTCTCTCCCACACCACACTGCATAGACGGCTCATGTCGAGAATGTCAAGTATGGTGGCAGCTTGTCGCAGCTGAGCTTGCCATGAATTTTGGAAACTGGCTGGACGCTCTCTTTCTTGGTACTAGATTTCCTCTTTTATGACAAATATATGCCAGTAAATATATAAAAAAAATAGTGACAACTTCCCTACTAATAAAAATCAAATGTGTTGTCTCTAAAGAAAATAGTAAAAATGACACTGAAAGCGTATACTATGTTATATAGAGAGCTTCTATACACCTCAAATCAGGCATTAAATATAAATTCAAAATCTCTGTGTTATTTATTGCACTGATAGTAACGAATTCTGAATTATTTATATTGATAACAGACATTTTGAAAGGTTATTTTGTGGAAAGCTCCACAAGTATCATGTGTGCAACACCTGCTAATGAAGGTAGGTGTGCTTCCCCCTACTAGTCTGTGCATGAAACACTCAAGAAAGTAATCAGTATGGAAAACAGAGATTGCTCTTCCAGAGGTTTTGAGTTCTGGCTTTCCTTTGATCTGTCTCTTCTCTCTCTTCCCTCTGAACTTTTTAACTCACAAGAACTTCCCTCTGACTTTTTAACTCACAAGCCTGCGGGTTTTTGTTTTAAAGGACTAGTATGCAAACTAAACAATTCTGTCATAGTTGCATTGTAGTCTTAGTAGGGTTTAGTGTTGTAAAAGGCTTTTTGTTACCTAATAATGTATATGCAAGTCTATACCTACATTTTGAGCATACATTAAACTGTGTTATTGTATGAGTATTATGCATTTTTAAGACTCTGTGGTTTGTATATGTATATAAAAGATGATTAATTAAATTATTTTGCATTTAGTGTATTTAAAAGCTATGTTGAGACAAGTTATTGCCTGAGATTTTTTGAGCATCATTTGCAAAGAAAAAATTAGGAGGCATTTGTGTTTGCTGGACCCTGTTGACTTGTGATTTACATTGACATTGGATAGATTATTACAGATTTTGTAATTCACATTTGCTCATTCATTTGACATATAATTCCTCTAATGTGACTGTTTCTCTTATGTTTGTTTAACAACCACAATTTGTGTACAGTCTTAGAGGGAGATACTATTCCTTATAGCATGTAAACCACTGATACTTCTCTGGAAGAAAGTTGGTTTGTAATTGAATATATGATAACAGTGAAATTATTAACATGATGGATTAAAAAACATCCTGGAAGCCATTTATTACTTGAAGGCACTGGTTCAGTGAAAATTCTTCATTACAATCCCAAGATGTTTGATTAATAGTGTGCTTAAGTGTCTTGAAATTGCCACTTTTAATATGCAAAAGAATTAAACACTTTATTTCTGAATCATCTTGTAAATATTAGCTAAACTTTTTTATTCAGCTCATGAGAAAATATTTATAGTCTGTTTACAGTTTTTCATTTCTTGGCGATATAAAACTACTGACATAACATAGCATGGAACTGGTCACAGAAGACTTTTTTTGCGACAATAGTCTTCCGATGCAATTTATGTAATTTGTAAAATATCTGATAAAGAAATTCAAACAAGGAAACCACAAAATTTAAACAAGGGATATTTTTGTGGTCTTAAGCATGTGAATCACTTCAGTATTTAAATTAACAGAACTATACCCTGAAGAATTCTGTAAATTTTTTTATTTATTTATGTTTTAAAGAAGGATCCAGAGAAATTAATGTGCTTGGTGTGGTGTGGGAGGACTTTTGATAAGTTTAGGTAGGTGGTTTTATTTGTCTTTCAAGTCAGTCATCCTGTAATAGAAAGTGTAGTACTCTATAACACTCAACAGCCTCCTATGAAAGTCTGTTTCATTTATTAAAGTCTTCTGCTTGGGACATGGACATCTTAGTGTAGATATTAAAGGATTTGTCTTTTTAATGCAAAACTTCTCTCTCCTTTCCTTCTTTAGTATGTCCCTCCAAGAAACCTTCATGGTTTACTAGGGTCCTTTCAGCAATACTCAATAAAGGCAATTAACCTTTGCATTCACAGTCAAAGCATTCATCCTTTAAACCATTCTTCATGGAAGGTCAAGCTGAAATGGTTTTAAAGTAATATACATGCAAATTTCTTTTCTCTGTGTTCCTATTGTGGGATTTCCTCTCCATCTTTCAATATGTATAAAGACTAGACATAGTTCAGGAAGCTGGAGAGAATTCTATGCATAAGATATAGTTGTTCAGCAGACATAGAAAAAAGGTCAAGACAATGGCAGTGCTCTCAATATACACTTTAGAAATCATTCTTGTAATATCACTGCAGAGAATCCAGATAACCTGTGGCCGAGCTTTTTGACATTGTACATTAAAGCTTTGCTAAGCTCAACACTCTTTAAATGGAAAATACATCAAAATCTGAAAGCTTGGTTAAAGGGAAAAGAACAATCTGTCTTCCTGTTTTTCACGGTTTTGGGAAAAATACTGTGTTTTCCTCTGCCACTGTATTTTGAACTTAAAAAAAAACAGAGGAAAGAGATTTACATAAAGGTTAGCAACACATTTCTTTCTTCCTGAACTGGAAGAGGTTGGTGTGTGATGCTGCTGTAAGTTGGGTTGTTTCTATAGGTCTGAATGTAAGAGTTGAAGACACTCTGTAACTCATGTTTCAAATATGAATCCATAAAGTGAAGACACATTTGTGAGTCCCAGTCATGCTTTTGTACTATGTTCCTTAACCTTTTGGAGGTTGATACTGTTTTCCCATCTTCCTGATAAGGCCAGGAGTAAGACTGCTTTACTTAAAGTGTTATGGCAAAAATGTCACAAGAGACATTTCCTGTGAAATCATTTCACTTTGTTGTATTTTATATAAATTTTGTAAAGCCAGATCTGACATAGTTGTTTCTCTGTCCTCTGAAGATACAGCATTCCAAAGGACAAAGATAAGGATTCAAATAATAATAAAAAAGGAACTCTGGGCTATGAATAGACACTTTTCTTACTTCGACATGGAAGTTTCCCATAGGGAAAGTACTGTCATTGTCTTCTCTCCTTCAAAAGAAACCTGGTGAACATGGCTTAGAAGTTGTACTATTTCCTTTATTTTGAAACACTTTGTACCTTTAAAGAGCTTACAGAAATGTTCTTAACACCCTGTTGTACTTTTTACTGCAGCCATGTATAATGCATTGTAAAGCCAGATTTACTTAGTCCAAGAAGGAAGACACATTTATCTACTATGCCATCTGATCCTTTGCTAATTCTTAGATATTACAGGTTAACTCTTTGATCCACAACGAACCCATCTTTGTGAAGAAAGATGTTGTGAGGTTGCTATCCATGAGCACTGGGTTTTGTTCCTTGTCATGGGGAGGAATGACTGTTGGCTAAGCCACAACAGTGAGAGACACAAAATGTGAGGCTTTATTCTCAGCAGTATTACTGCAGCTAATCACACAAGGCCAGATTTACAGAGGTACTGAGTAAGCCAAAGCAAGCTTCTGGTGTTCAGCAACTTTAATAAAAAAAAAGTGTTCTTTCTGTACCTACCTTCTATACCTCTAGCTAACACATTGAGGAGGATTGTGTCATATAAACTCTGTGTATTTGCAGTTGAAAAGTAATAAATGAGGACAGAGTATCTTTTTCTGCAACTTAAAATTAGCAGTACATTGTTGAATCACTGCAGTTATAGCAGCAGCAGCATAAGAGTGATATGCTTAAAAATCGGTACCATAAGCAGTAGAAAGCCTCAGCCATAAAAATCTGGCCTTCAGCCATATATCTCTGTTTTAGTGGTTCTCTTCAGTTCATGTGGGCAGCATGGTCTGGAATTTATAGGTTCTACCTTCCTGCTGCTACAACTCTTGAACAAATGATGTCGGTAAACAGAGGCTGCCACTACTGAAAAATCACACCCCTTCCAGTTTGTGTTAAGGCAATAGTGTACATATAATTGTAGCACATAAAGCGAAAACAGAATTAATTTTAATTTGTGGTTTCTAAATGCATTGTTATTTGTATCATTATCAGGGTGGAGAGAACAGATTTTAGTTCAGATCCACAAAAGCATTTTTGTTATTTCACTCTTCAAGATGGGGTTTGATGATACTTCAGCTTCTCAGTTATGTATGTCTCAGTCTTATATACAAAACTGTTCACAGTTCTTTTGAGTGGGATTTGAGAAAGGGGAAGACTTCCTCACTTCCTTTGGAATGCAAGTGGTGCAATTGCCCAGGTATGCTGGAAGTTGAGAAAGTAATGCTGTAAGCCACTGAAATTACAGAAAGCATTATTTCCAAATGAAGTTAATTAATAATAATAAATTTTATTATTTCAGTTAAAGCTAGTCCACATGAACACAACACTCTGTAAAGCTCTGCCCTTTAACTGATTAATAACAAGTAAATGAACTGTGTTAGAGGAAGTTTTCATGCTTGCTCAACTTAGACTTCCATTTAACAAATTTCCAGCATAAGTGAAACAAAACTAAAACTAAAGAATCAATAGAACTTTAGCTGCCCTTATAAGCTAGTAAGTTTCTGACAATAGATCAACAGATGACAAAGATTGAAAGGCAGCCTAAAACTTAATGAGCTACCTATAATAAAGGGGAAGAGAGCTAGTTGAATTAAGGCTCAGAATCTGGGTTTTATGTCACCTTCAATTTAAAGCCTTATAGTGGAAAGGATGTTACACTTGACCTCAGAAAGGTGCTTAGGTGCCACTCACGCAGCCTGCCTGCTCTGTGCTGCGGGGGTCAGGGCTGGACAGCCCCCTCTCCATTGCGCTTGAGGCTTGGGCAAAAAACATGCTTTGGAAGTAGTCAAGCTAGATTCACTATGAAAGTTCAAAGCCCTGTTTTCCAGGAACATTCATTATTTCCCTTAGGAACTGCTACAGGGAAGGTGCCTACAGTGCAACAGAGACTGTCCTTTAAAGGCATCCACAAAGACTTCACCCACAAGACATGAAGCACTCCAGTTTTCCTGGTCATGCTGCTTAGGCTAATAACACATTTGCTTGCATATTTACTATCTGGAATAAGAGGAGTATTTTATGATTTATTCTGCTTTAGGGCCATTGATACCCTTCCCCCAGATATTCCCCACTGAATTCTCCTGGGGACCCCAATGAGGGTGTTCATAGGTGATTTCTTTACAAACCTGAGTTTAGCACATAAGAGTGACCCCAATGGCTTTCACTGGGTAAGTGGCCAAATGAAGTAAAAAATGCCTGTGTCTTGCTTTTATTGTGAATTTTTTACTATTAGATTAAACTACATACGTCTTAATCAAAGGAGGCTGTAACTCAACTGGGAGGGGTTGTTTCTATTTTGAAGAAAAGATTGAGACAATTTTTTGTATTCAAAGCTTGGTCATCAGTTCCCTAGAACTTTTAAGGATGTGAATTGCATTCTGTTCAGAAAATTCTGACAAGGTTGTAAGGCTTCAGGAAATACATAAGAATTCAGTCTGTGCTTTTTTTCTTTTTTGTAATTTGTTTTGGCTAATTCAGGAGTCTCTTTGCTGAACAGGCTGGCTGTTGTAAATCCCAGTCACCATGTAATATATGTGTGAGGAAAGAAGTTGAATAATCTATGCCTCAATAAATGGCACAGGGAATTTCAGAATGCATTACAAAAAGACTGGAAGTTTTTCCAAGAAGATTACTTAGCCTTAAAGCTGAAACTTATGGCATCAATTGTTACTATAAATAGTTTGAAAATTAGCTCTGAATAAGTATGAACTAGGAGACACTCACTATAAAAATCCATTCCTCCAAAATGACGCAAAATCTTAATCCTCTCAGAAGTTTAGTACAGTTCAGGGAAAAAAAAAAAAAAAAAAAAAAGACAAAAATTGGGATCAAGATCCATCTGTGTTTTTTTTAGCTTGAGTCATCACCAACAGATGGTAAATACTTTGTAGAAATCACTCAGCTGAATTACTCTAGTTTATGGAGCTTCTAAGGCATCTACCCTTACTCCTTACCTCTAATACTCTGTCAGAACCTCAGTTCCCTCTGAAGGTTCTGACAGGTACCAGCACACAGGCTGTTGTGTAATTATGATTTTTGATTCAGCTTGGTAATAATTGTCTTCCCTCTTATTTCTTCTGAAACAATAGGATTTAGTTCTAGAACATGCCTAACCGTGTCAAGCTTTATAGGTTGTTTCAGAAATAGCTGGCAACAAGCTCGTATTGACTGTCACTTCCTGTAGGACTTGAGTTGACATCTGCTGTTTCAGATACACATCAGTTTAGAAATATTCTATGTGCCATTCCCCAATGATTCCTGCAGTTGAGCAGACATGAGATGAATGCAAAAGCTGTCCATCGTATAGACTCATGTTCCCACTTAATCTTTATGCAGAGAAAATTATTCTTCTATTTCATTAATGTTTTATTAGATTTTCCTGAAAAAGCTGTCAGGAGAATATAATTCTTCAGAGACTAACAAGTTACTTAGTGCATGCTGTTTCCCCAATACTGTCACTGACAGTGTCATTTCTGTAAATATATCTTGGTTTCAGGAGTGTGTTACTATTTTTAGAATTGATCTCATACCTTTTTTGTTTCTCCCCCAACTCACTGGGTGCAAGTGAGTATGTGACTGGAAAATGATCTGTTTGTTCAGAAGAGACATCTCTCTAGTTAAGCTCTCTGTGTTCAGTATTATTTTAGATGAGGTAGATGACATTCACTGTTCATGTAAATATGTCATCTCCTCAGTCTAGTGATACCACTTGCGCTATTGCTTAATAAAATTATGAGATTGTGAATAGTCTCTGTGTCTCATGATAGTTTCCATCATACTGCTGATGGGTATAAAACAGAAGACACCCTTTGCTGAAGTCCTGTCTATCCTATTGAACCCAGACTTTTGCAAGCCTAGATCAATCAATGTATGTATCCAGTAGGCAGAAAATTGCAGCATGATGAGAAGAGCAAAGAGGGAGCACTAGGGAAGCTGTGCTGAAGCCTATCACTTGATATGTCAAGAATTATAGATTATATTGAGTAAAATTTATTTTGGCTTTAGGTGTACGCTGCTGCATCGGACTACAATGCTATTATTTTGTTGCAGAGCTTGCCAATACAGTTTTAGAATAACCAAGTGGAATGTAAAGATTTGAAGCTGCAAGGGAAGGCTGAGGGGTACAATAACAAATGACAGCACAGTGGCAGTGTGTTGAGGTGGTGACAAACTGAATCAAAAGGGCTCTGCACTGTTGCTGATGCCTCATTAAACATATATACATATCTTAATTATTCACATGTTATTACAATATTTTACAAATTTTAAGACACAGCAGAAGCCTGTGTTTTGTGCTATTGCTATTTAGTAAGTAATATGTCTGTGGTGTATACAACATTAAAACATGAGGAAAAAATGAGTAAAATTTATTCGTTGGGGTGCTAGAAAAGTCAAATGACTTACTCAGGAGCACAGGAGGGCCAGAAAGTCTCAGAACCTATGAAAGCAGATAAAATTACTATCCCAGTGGAATGTTACCACTGAATTGGTATGAAATGTGTTTTATGGTTTACTTGCAAGGCATCTTTGTGCATGGACTCATTTACATTTTAAATTATGGATTTCTTTAATAATTGATAAAAATGCCAAAATATCCTATAGCATTGATATGCACTTAATGCATCTTGTGACTCCTCCCAGATAAAGCCAGTAGCGTGAAGAAGGAAACAGGAGAGATAACAAGATACAAATCTCCTGGAAGAAGCCAGTAGTGCCATGTGAGCTAAATGAAGGGGCTTACTAAAGTCAGTTTGACACAGTTCTCTGCTCTTTTCTCACCCTTGTCTGACCTGCCAACCAGTTGCACAGATTTACTGTGTAATTTTTCTAGCAGAAATAAAGTGCTATAAATAAATAAATAAGCAATAAATAAATTTTAATTTTAGGGGACACAAATGCTTGCAAACAAAATCCAAAGTAAAATACAGCTGACTCAGCAGTGGTGCAGTGTAGGTGTAGAAGAAGGGATTTCAGGCGACCTCAGCCCTGATCAGTCACAGCTGTGCTAATTACCAAGAAGAGGAACAGCCTTGCTCTTAATGAGTCACAGCTGTGACTAATAAAGATAGATGTGATAAAAGGGGTGGGTTGGTAGTTCAGGGTGAAGTCTTGTAGAAGAGGGCCTGGAGGAAGCAGACTTTGAGGAGTTAGAGGAGCCCTGAGGAAGCAGGAATGATCCAGAGAGCTACTGCTCTAAAAGATCAGCTATGAGGTCAGTCTAGGTCTAATGGAGTTGGAGCCTGCGGTTATAATCTAGCTATGTAAGGCCTGTGTTCAGGGTCTGCAAACTAATATTTGCAGTCACTGAGCAGCAGGAGATAACCAGCAGTCAGAGTCTGCAGATGGACCCTGCAGTAGGAGCTTGCTGTCAGAGTCAGGAGAGCTGAATTGTAATGAAGAATAAACTGAGACCCTTTTCATGTTGTTAAATGAGAGTCTGTGTCTTGGCTCATTTCTACCCCTAACGAGAGGTCTCCTGCAACAGTGCAGAGGTAGTAAGCTCTGTTGGCGGGGCTGGAAGTGGCAGCTAGAGCATCTTCAGTTGGATCATCCCTTACAAAGCAGAATGGTTGTAACAGTGTAAAGGGTCTATTCTGCGTATGTTTTCCAGACTTGAATGTGCTGAATTACTACTCTTGATATTCCAAAACATGGCCCAAGAATCACGGCATGAGGGCAAATATTTGGGTTCACAATAAACAAAGTACCTGCTTGCTGTAGATGGTTATGTTGTTGGTTTTATTTATTGCTTTTTTTTTAACTATTTGCTTTTTTTTCTTCTTATCTTATAAATTGAAAAAAAAAAAAGCTGTGAAAATTCACTATGAAAATACTGTTTTCTACATGAGGAAGTTAAGTACTTATTTCCAGTTCAAATAAACCTCACTCTCCCTTACCTTGCAGTGATTTGGTTCTCACTCATACGTATTTTTACCCCAGTAACATACCAATAATAGTTTTTTTATGAAATGATTATCTGGAACAGATTTAAATGTAACCTTAGAGCATAAAACATGAAAAAAGAAAACAGAATTAAAGTTTTAAACCAATCAATTTTATTCTGAACACAGCAATTGCTTCTGCTGTCAGCAGGAATAAATTTTACTGCTGTTGGAAACTTGTAAAAAGTCAGGTGTGTCCCTGTAAAATGCCTTGTCAACTGCAAGTAAACCAGACCACACATTTCAACCCAACATCTCCTTATTTTAGTGTCTATAAGGTTTCTGTTCTAAACACCTGCTCAGAAGTAATTCCCAAAATGTGAATTGAACAGAGAAGGAAATGCTATATTCCTTAATGACAAAGAAATCTTTCTTATTGACCTTCTGAGCTGCCTCAGCCAGAATACACAGGATTCAGTTGGTTGTCTCATGGGAAGCCAAGGCATGCCTATATCCAATGTTGAACTAAGATTAATATGGATGTCTTTGTAATTATTACATCTGAATAAAACTAATCCTTATATCAATGCAAGCTGTATCACAATTAAATCTTAATGGATGTTACTGTGACGCAGATAGAAACACACAGTAACACACACAACAGGTGTTCAGGGAGAGAAGAAAAAAAGAAGTCTCTCGTTTATTGTTGACCTCGTATATATAAGTTTCTGGACAGTGACCAGAGATTGGACAGAGAAGTTCCCACCTCTCCATCTTCACTGGTCACTTGAGAAGTCCATCAGGTGATATCTTTACCAAAGGAATGCAAACATGATCCTTGTTTATCTTACAATTCATGAGAACTGACTCCACTATGCTAAAACAAATCAGAAGGCTTATTTTCAGGGACAACAAATGACAGATAAAATCCCAGCTTTTTATTGCAAAAATACTTTCTGTGAACCTTTCAAGGGAGAAGAAGACAAAAGGAGGAATAATTGTCTGCTCAATTTATTCTATTTGAATCTCGAGCCAATTAAAATAACTAATTTTTTTAAAATCTACCTTTAAAAACATACCTTTTAAAAGAAAGGTAAAATTATAATGCATGCCTCATGCAACTGTCTGTATTTATTTCAGTTTGATGGGTAGTTTGCTTCTATTGTCACCTTCTGGAAAAACAAAACCAAAAGAAAATCTCAAAGCTGTAAGCTTTCACAGTCCAGGGCTAAGGATAAAATGGTAGTGCTGTTTACTGGGATAAATCACATGCTAAATACAACATTTCAATACCAAAGTTTAATATCATCATGGTTGCCTAAAGGCAACTTAATTTTAAACACCAAGACAAGTCAATCAGTACACACCTAAAAATATGCTTTGAGGGATGCAGTTTACATACATTAGAGGCTAGTTTTTCTTTTGAACCTGTGGGATCTTGAATTCTTTTGTCTGCTTTTTCAGGGACATAGGCACAGGTGTGTTACTTTGTAGGGTACGGGTCTACTTGTTGGCGGTCACTGGGTAGAGAAAGAGTTTCCAGGGGAAGAAGAGGACCCTGAGAATAGCCCTCTGCTCAAAATTCTGTGCTTTCTGTCCTAGTTAAAACACAAGATTGTTTGTCTGGGGATGGGGTGGTGTTGATGATCCGGAATTGTACGTGTCAGCTCAGCCAATGTCCATTGACTGCAGCCTGAGAGGTTAGAAGGTGGGCCCATTTCCCATTTTTCACATTTTGCAGCATCAGAACTGAAATCTTGTGTTTTAAGTGGCTAAAGGCACATTGAAAAATAAAATACTGAGATGCCAATAAAGCTATCTCAGTGCTTTTGGGAACACTATCCTGGATCACGACTAAATGGATGTTTCTGATTCTGACCAAATGCCAACAATTTTGGCAAGGCTGTATCAAGGACAAAAAAAAAAAAAATCTATGTTGTTTATTTTTTAATTAAAATGTCTTTTATGAGCTCCAAGTGTGTTTTTGTGCTTCATGGTGCAGGGAGGAACCCATTTTCACTTGACACTTTGTTACACCTTGTGCTTTGAATATGCTCGGATTAGATTTATTATGTAAAAATCCCCTGGTAGAAAATATCCAGGCTGGTAGAAAAGGATCTGTTCATGATTACAGCATAAATTATGAAAAGTATTATTTCTTAGACATCTATTTTGACTGTCAACCTCAGAAAGAAAATAACTCTTATCCTTTTAAGTCACGTGGAAGGATATGATTTCTGGATGATAATATGGTTACCCATTGACTTCTGTGAAGAAATATAGCAAACCTGATTTTAGATGTGGCTTAGAACATAATGAAGAAGTTACACTTACATGAAGGGCATTGGTCTCTAAATTTTTCTGAACACTTGTTTTGAGAGGTTGTCACTACCTAGGCCAAATAATTAATACTGCAGCCAAATATCAGTGAAAAAAACACTTGGTGACAAAATACCACGTCAAAGAATTATAGAATAGTTTTGATTTTAAAGGAACTTTTAGAAGTCGTCTAGTCCAACGCCTCTGCAAAGAACATTTTCAACTGGACTAGGCTGCTCTGGGCCCCACTGAAACTGGCCTTAACTGTTTCCAGGGATGGGGCAACTACCACCTCTCTGGACAATCTGTCCCAGTGTTTCACCATCCTCTTTGTAAAAGAGTTTTTCTTCATATCTAATCTGAATCTTCATCACTCATCCATCCTTCTTATAAGACCCCTTTAAGTACTGAAAGATCACAGTAAGTCTTCTCCAGAGCCTTCTCTTCTCCAGGCTGAACAAAACCAGCTGTCTCAGCCTGTCCTCATTGGAGAGGTGCTCCAGCCCTTTGTTCATTTCCATGACCCTCTCCAACATGTATGTGTTCTTCCTGTGTCAAAGATTGCAGATCTGGATGCAGCACTCCAGGCAAGGTCTCATGAGAGAGGAGTAAAGCCCTGATGTCCATGCTGCCTCTGGGGCAGCCCAGGATGCTGTTGGTACTCCGGGCTGGGAGCACACATGGCCAGCTCATATCCATGAGGTGCCTGTTATAGGTCTTCCTCCAGCTCTTTCATCTGTGGGGTATGTGTACACACATTAGTGCATCACCTCCTGAAGAAGCAGTATGGGATAGGCAGGCTCATCTGAAGTGAGCATCAGGTAGACCATGCCTCAACTGTGAAAGAGGTTACAGTAAAGAGATGCGCCCCTGAGTCTGGGATTGCTTTGCCTGCTTTTTTTCCTAAGTCCCTCCACCACTGAGGTTTCTTTGGTGCAGAAATTGATGTTAAAATTAATATATTGAATCATGCTTTTAAGAAATTTGGAATTTGCTTCTGGGAAGGATTTGTTTCCTCTCTACTCTAAAAAGGCAATATCTGCAAGAGACATTTGCTTTATCTGCACAATTAAAGGAAATATCATGTCCCGTTTTCCAAATATGTGAGCAGGAAAATGCTTATCTTCAATAGCTTGCATTTGATATGGATAAAGATAACAAAACATAATTAGTATACTACAGGGTCTGTCTTTATTTCCATTTTTTTTTTTTTTTTACCTTACTTCTTATGATTTAGGTTTGTGGCCCTTCAGTAGTTTTCTGAGAAACTTCCTTAAATGAAAGATTTTTGCTGTGCAGTCTGCTGATTTAAGGTACTACATTAGCTGAACCAAAGCCATTGTTCTCTTTGAATTCTGATTTCCTTGAAGTATATTAATTCATTCCTCTTCTAAGTTGTGTATGTATTAAAGTGTCTATATGTACACATAGGGCCATATGTGTGTACAGCTTTTATTTGTATTTTTCATTTTCTCTCTTTTCAATTTTTAAAACTTTTTGTCAACAGTGCTATAAGAGGTATGCTATTGTAGTTATGGACTGTCTTGGTTTGCATCTGATTTCATAACACTCTCGTTAATTTCAGTAAAAGGAGGAAATATTTGCTGAGATTTTCAAGACTTAAAAAGATGTGCCCTGTATAGTTATATGTTTTAATAGAAGATATAGTCACAGAAACAGGTGGGAAAAATTTTCCTATGGCATGATTGATCAGATACCAAATTTATGCTCATGGACCTCATTGCTGTCTAGAGGCTTTCTTATATACTCTCTCATTGATGGCAGCAGAAATTCAATCAGCTCATGGAACTAGGGCAGTGTGTGTGTCTAATTGTGGCAGCACCATGTGTGTATGTGACAATGGGTATTTTGTAGCCAAGAGGAAAACAACAAAGATAGTAGGCATCAAAATTCAAAGATCTCAAAAATAATGGTCAAGGGCACCTCAGTTTTCAGTAACTGCCATAGCCAAAAATCACAGTGAGTATATTTTGATTTATTTTTTTCTCAGCCTGTATCTTCCTGAAGAGGCAGGAGGCTTGGCTACTAACCCACCTCCTGCTCTGCAGCATGCTAGGGACAGACTGACCTATGCTCTGGGGGAGGTGTTGGAGGGCAGTCCTGGCTCTGCTGCAGCCGCCTCTCCCGGTGCTGCAGTGCCGCTGTTTCTTCAGCTAGCTCTGCTGGGAGACGTTCCCTTCTACCTTGTAAAAGTAGCTCTGCTGAAAAGATAGCCAGATCTCAGGTCATATTAGTTTCCCCTGCGATATCTGTAAAGAAAGGCAGTCCCTGTTGCTGCATTTCATTTGGCTTGAGTCCCACAAAGCATTTTCCTTCTCAGAAGACTAAGCTTCAGCTCAGCTTCAGCTCAGAAAATCAAGCCCAGGCATATATTTTATACCTCGTAAGTAGTTATAGTGGATGGAAGAAAATGTAGGCTAGTCGTCAAAATAAGGGCAGTGTTACAGCTTTTGCAGCCATGTAATCAAAAATATTCTTTCCTTTTTTGCACTGAGCCACTTGCAGTCTGTAATATGCTGAAAAGAGGTTTTATGTTTCCTTTTCCTCCCTCAGTTTCCAGCAAGGAAAACAAGTGTTCACTTCAGCCAGTGAATCCACTCATGCTTGTGATACACATACAGGCTGTGTGTGAGAATTATACCAATAATTACTGTTTAGAAGTGCTCTGCATGCAGATGCCACAATAGGGCATTTGGAATGTTATCTCATCGTTATGGGAAACACAATAGGAATCTTTCTGTGAGTGAAATAATTATATTTTAGCCACGTTGGAACCAAATAATCTAGCTAGCTCTAAGTCTTTATTCACATGTAAAATGATCATTTTTGCATTTTAATGCACTCTTGTTCAAATAATTGTGCTGGAATATTCTATGAAAGTTTTTGAGCAGCTCTGTAATAGCCATACTGTTGGGTGACAGCAGTATCATTTGTAACCTACATAAGTATCTCTAACCATGTGCCAATTCATCTTTCATTCCATTGTAATTTATCACAGTGTTTTCACCACCTACATATTCCGAGAGGAGTTATCTTGACTTGAAGTGCTTCCCCAGCCCAAGCTGCTCCATGCATAGGTTAGATGATCCTGTGCTGGTGTGGAGAGAATACACGGTTTGCTGTGCAAGGCCCCACATTAACAGGAGAGTGCTGGAACACAGGGTGGTTTGGAGGAGAGCTCAACATGGGGAGGATTGCTGGTCAAGGTCTGTTTGTCTGGAGAGGCACAGTGCTGGCTAAGGTAACCCAAGGCAGCTCTCAGAGATCTTGTGCCCATTTGGAATATTTTTAAAGAGGTTCTTTAGCAAAGGTTCTTAAAGCTTTTAAGCATAAAAATCCTCTCATAAGCAGTAACTGAATGAAAGAGAGGACATATATTCTTCTCCAGGAATGGAAATTGATGGAAATATCCCTAAATAATTATCCTGTCTTTGTCATATCTCCAAGCATCCTCCTACAGTGACCCATTATTTGTCTGATCTGCTGCAGCTGTTCTTGTGGTCATAAATAAACAAACAACATTGCTTCTAGTGCCTGCATGAGTATCTTGAAACAGCAACATCATCAAAAATACTCCACCCTCTGCCCCTCCGTGAAAATCTGAATAAGCTCGGTCTGTTTAATTTAAAAAACAAAAAAAAATGAGACTTGATAGACTGCAACTTCGGCATATTAAAGGACTTCATTGTAGTGGGGCAAGCCATAATAATAGATGCACAGGGCATGTGCATATCCCCATCAGGCAAACAAATTTATAAAAGGGAGCATGATTAGCTACTGGAGTAAATTTACCAGGAAAGAGATGAATTATCAGTCTGTTGATGTTTATAGGTTGAGACTGAATGCCTTTCAAGATGATATGCCTAAGGCAGTCATAAATTATGCTTTAGTCTAGTTTATGTTACCAGCTTAATGGAAGTAAATAAGGAAAATGGGTGAAATAAACCTGTGACATTGAGAATAACCCAATTGTTCCTTAAGACCTTAAATATCTGGAAAAATGGTGTAATCTCAAAGTCTCTGACTAAATCATTAACAAAATGTAGAAATATTTGCAAGTGCCATAAACACATTTTCAGGTGGGCTACAGAGTTTTCAGTATGTACATGAAGAGATAATTTTCTCACTTTTTGTTTTGACCCAGGTTTTGTGGAAAAGATATACTGCATTTCTGAAGGCCATGCCATGCCAAAATATATGTGCTATAGCACCTTTGAGAGGTGCACATGTATAGTATCCAAATGGCAGTCATGGCTTGAATTTGATTGCACTTGTTGTGAGGATCAACTTCTTCCTGACTTTTTCAAAATAATTTAGCTGTACAAAGATGAAAATAATAGATTTGTAGGATATTACCTAGTCCAAAAGTCTTACCATCATCTTTTGTTTGGAAAATCAACCCACCTGTCCTTCTAGAATCTAGTAGGAAGTGTTTTCAAATTGTAATAGTATTCTAGGCAGAAATCCAGAGCATTATATTTGCTGTCTGAGACTGTAATGTAGGAGTTGTAATATATTCCCTAATTAAAAATATAATGCACAGTAGTGATTTTATTATTCATTTATTATCTGGACCATTGAATTAATCCAAAGAAAAACAGCATTCTCAGGGGCACAAATGATGAGGTTCCCTTTCTATTTTTCCAGCAAAAGGGACAATATTTTTGTTTGAAAAATATGGACTTCTCGTATCTTGCCATACAATTATTGTTAGACTTTAGATAACTAAAGGTTATATTTCTTGCCTGAAGGAACATTCAGGATTACTTTTGTGACCTTTATGTCTTGTAATATATGGGTACAACTTCATACATGTAAATAAATAGGAGATTGAGAAGCAAAAAACTTAGGAAATTGGAAAATAATGTATAAAATTTAACAATCCTTAACTGTGAGACTAAACGTATTTTTCAACCATTTAAAAGAAATTGGAAGACATAAAGCTTAAAAATCAGAATAAGTTGCTCTCTATTTATTTTCTTGTTGCACCAAGCTTACAAGTATAGGCTTTTAGCTCACATATATTGTAAGTTTTTATCCATGTCAGTGACAAGTGGAGTCAAGCTGTTGCAGATTCAGGCTGCAGAGATTTGGCTGTGAAGCAGGTAGAGTCTGCAGGTCCTCAGTTCAGCCCTGAGTCATAAATTGACACAAACGTGTTTAAAATTCACCCTATGCTTTGTAACAATTTGTACTCATTTTCAATTGTATTATGCGTGATGTTGGTCAGTTCTTTCCTTAAGCATCTACGATTTACCACTGCTCTTCTGAACTTTCGGATGCTGTCTATATTTCAATAACATTAAACTATAAAGAACAAAGGTTTATTTCTTTTAAATTTTAGTAGTCTTGCTTTACATTTCTCATCCTTCAACCTGATCATGGGTTTTGAATTTTTGTGGCTTTTTGACTACACTTGTTTAAAGTATTTCCTACCTCTGCTCTTTAAAACCTTGAAATTAAGAAGTAAAAAATCGCTTTACACAGTAAAACATCCTTTGTTTCTTAGTAAATGTGTACAGAGTAGTGCTGGAGATTCAGGACAAATAGTTCAGAAAACTAAAGCCTAAACATTAGAACTGAGGAATGCTGAAGTGACAACTGAGTGTTCACCTTTCCTTTTTTAGATTTCCAGATGCCGAACCTCCTTTACTGGAATTAAAACAAAACATCAAGCATGTACATGTTCTCAGACGTCTTTCTTTTGGAAAATCACATTATTTGTATTGCAAAAATTTCTGCCCAGTTCATTTTACTGTGTGTTTTTTACTTGTACTACTACTTCATTGGTCTATACTACAAAAATAAATACTATTTTATAATATAACCAAATGAATAATGATGTAGCTGAGTTCAAATTTTCATTTTGTCTCTCTGAAACCAATTAATGTTCCAAACTAATTTTTCCAGACTGTTTAACTCATGGCATGGCATTTTATTCAACAATGCAGCATAAAATGTAAGGATTATGTAGACAAAGCTTGAAGGTAAACTCAGTGTTCCACTCTGCTGACAAAACTTCCTTATTTATCTTAAAATTCTGAGCTGTTATACTTCAATAATTCTCTTTTACACCACAGAATATATCTAGAGTATTACTCAGCACTCAGCATTTCTAAATTTTCTGTTGGACACAACACAGAAATTACATGGTCTTTTTATTTGCTGAGTGCTGTCCCACAAAGAAGTAATATGATACAGAGAGAATATAGCCTGGAGCCCAGAGTATGGTTTTGGCCTCTAAGTGCTTTGTTTTTTCTCAGCATGAGTTTGATAATTCACATTGATTGATACTGATATTCAATAATTCATATTGATTGGTGTTCACATATCATCACTTTGCCATTAGGAATCCAGTTACTCCATTGAAGCACAATTTTTTAGGAAGGTTATCTCACCATACTTTCAGTTGGCACAGAGTTCTTTTCCTTTCCTTACTTATTCCAGTAAGCCTGTGCAATACTGGAATAGAAATGCCGGTTGTAAAAAGTTACACAGACACATGGACCAAAATTTTTTATGGTTTGCATGCTAATAAAATTAAATAAGAAACTTATGTACATATCTCTTAAATCCATTACTACATACAGCTTTACCTTCAGAGAAAACCAGATTAGGCCATTTATTGTTGTCTAACACGAGGTCATAAATGGCAATTTTCCCCCTTCATGACAAAGCAGCTTAATCCATTAATCCTTATGAAAAATGTAAATGTTTATATTAGTCAATTAGAAGAAGGTTTTGTTGTGCTCTTGTTCTCTTTCAATATATACCTGATTTATTATTCAATATATTTGTCTTCTACATTTTTTTCTTTCTGCACTATAACCTTGCTGCTTGAAAATCCAGATGTATGTTCTAATTGATACTAGGAAAATCTAAGTTTTATTTTGGCTGTAAATTTTAAGCAAGTGCTATTACTTTCAAGTCTTAATTTCTGTCTATTTTGGATTTTTCTAATGGAACAGCTAATAGTTATTGATTGAAGGTTTGATGTTGTTACCCTAGCTGCCAAAACACACAAAATAATTGCAATGTTGCCTGCATTAAGCTCCCCAAAATGCAAAACTGTGGTGGAAACTAATACCTTGGTGTGGTGAAGTGAAAAATTCTTGCATAATTCTAATTAAACAAAGGGAAGCCAGGAGAATAATCTCAAAATGGTTCAGATGATGTATTCTTTTATATCAAGTGAAAATGGAGGGAAGCATGTCTACAAGTACTTTGGAGGAGATAAATGTTTAAGATCTAAAAAATCTTGTTAATTAGTGATATGGTCTGATAAGCAGGATGCAGTTCAAGCAGGATAAATGGAAATTATTGCACTTCAGTAAGAATAATCAGCTGAGCAATGAAAGATAGAAACGGCCAAGCAAGCCAAAAAGTGCAAAAAACCAAAATCCAGGTGTTTTATTGAAGCCAACACCAGTTGTCAAATTCATAGTGTTGTAAGGCAAAAATCCCCCACCAAATCCAGGATCTGGTATCCTGGTTTGGTTATTGCACTTAAAGTAAAATATTGGCCAGCTGGAGAGTTAGCAGAGGAAAGTATGATGAATGATCAGGTCTAGAAAACATGGCCTGAGGAGGAAGGAAATAATCTGCTTCCTTCATCCAGTGACATGAAGGAATGAGCTAATATTGGAAAAAGGGGTTTACAGACATAATTTCAAAGTGAAGAGAGCTGTTGTAGAGTATTCAACAATAGATGTTTTCATTGAATGGCCTACACAAAAGCCTGTGAGGGTGATTTTGGAACAGTTGATTCTGACTTAGGATGAAGAAACAGACAAAGATCTTATGGGATATACTTCCAGTTCAATTTTGTGTGGTTAGTAAATGTGGGTATTCCAGTATGGAATTGTATAAAAGAAAGAATAATATTAAAAACAAACAAACAAACAAACAAAAAACAACCTGCTACTTTGTATTATTTACATGGTTTTTAGTTTAGGATGTTTTAATTTTATTTTTTTTTTAAATTACGACCATCTTTGAATAGCTTTACTTTACCTTTCATGCACTTTAAGTCAGCTTATGTTTTGCCAGTTAAACTGACATAAAAAGTTACTGCATGGTTTTCCTACACATCCCTTCTTCGTGATAGGAACTAAACAAAGAAATATATAAAAGTGTTACTTTATCTTTCCCTGCATCTCTGCTTAAAACTTACCCAGGCTCTGAAACTTACCCAGTCTTCAGTAAGTGACATCCTTGAATCTTGTAAGAAAAATTGTTATTTTGTTGTTTCCATGGAGAGAACCCTTCTCCCCCGCCCCCATCACTTTCTGCATTTATTACTTGCAGCACAACAATATGTCTTTAGATGCATCAAGAATCTGCAAAATCTCTCAAAATACTCTCAGGCCAAATGCCAATGTTCTGGTAGGAATGCCCACTGGCTTTTATCAATACTGCTATAAAATCCAAGTCTCAGCTCACTAGAATTTGTTTCTGTCAGCTGATTTATTTTTCTAGTCAAAATGTATTGAAAGCCTAAAATGAAGCTGAATGGCCTCAAAAGAAGTGGTGTAAAATTGAAACACTGAACATAGGAAGAGGTTTCTAATGTTACAGTCTCTTTCAGACTGCATTATTTCTACATTTTATTCTTCATTGGCCATGTTTTTAATCTTAGATTTTTTTACCACTTTAGAAAGAAAACTGTTTCCTTTGCAAGATTACCATGGGAAATTAAATTTTCATATATTTACTATGATTGACTCAAATAATGCTTAGATTTTAGATTGCCTATAATTTTCTGTTGGGAAAATTCTAGAGAAATGAAACAAATGAAAAGAATTTCCATTTGTCAACATCTCTGATTCAGTACTGGCATCTAAATAATCCTCTCTGGTTCTTTACCATACTCTGTTCTCTCCAAGGTCATTGTAGTTCTTCTTTCCTTACACTGCACTCCAACATCTTTCAAACAGGAATTGCAGCCCGGTTCTGTGCCTGCCATTCAAAGCCACACCCACCTCGCATTTTCCCTATTTTTTACACTATCTGTGTCCCCATGTGCTCAGGTAGGAAAGACTCAGAGATCATAGAACTAAGTCCAAAACTTCCTTTCATACATCTCAGCATCTTCCATGCTTGTTCTTCACATATTTTGTCCAATGTAAAACTTCTCCTTAGCTATGATAAATATCTAGGCAGAGGAAATATATTTATCCAGTAAGCCTATATAGAACATGAGTTTTAGGAAACACATTTTTGGAAGAAGAGTGGAGAGCAGTAATGAAAAAAATGGGTCACAGGATTGCTGATGCAGAGTAGGACTTCTGTGTTATATTACACATGTTTAATGTCTTTAGCAATTAAAAAAGGTTTTGCTTCCCAAGGCAGTGAGAATATGGTATCAAGTTAAAAAAGGGAGAGAAACCTTTTTATAACACAGTTCCTTTTTTATGGACATCATGAACAAAAATATTCCACAAGACTGAATTTCTCATTCATGGCCTCTGTTTTCCACAGATGGATGAAAAGTGGATAATTATAAGTGAGGAAGACAGAAGGCCTGGTGCTGTAAGAACCATTGCTGTGAGTCATGAGCCCGGAGCACATTTCTTTATGGCAACTTTGTATATCTTACTCTGTCTATGAGGTTATTCATTCCACAGTAGCTATCAGCAGCACATTGTGTTAGTGGTGTTCCAAATATATTCTTTCCTAGCACTGAAGAAGATGATGTCATCATAGACATATCTTTCTTTGACTTTGGAGTCTGCTTTAACTGGTAATAAACATTAGACTTCCAGTTTAGTCATAAAGAAAGAATGAGAGATTGGAGAATATTTCTGATAGAGCATCTAGCTTTACTTACTAAGTTCTTTCTGTAAAGGGGAACTAATCAGCAGGACAATTATTGCTACCTAAGTGTAATTTGCCAGCTGGTTGAGAACTTGATCATCTGCTAGAAATTTATTTGGTTTTATGTTGTTGGACTTTTAAAATTTTTTATTTTTTTTAATATTTTTTTTCCATAGTCCCAGATATTGAACTAGATTTTAGGGGCATGTACCCAAGTTCAAAAAATACCCAATTCCCAGTCCATAAAAATATTTTTCTTCTCTACTGGAAAAAACCCAACAGCTCTTGGTCTGAAATCTCTTCATAATTTTATCTCCAAGCTTGTCTGAGTCAAAAGCATCACCCTAGCTCCTGGCCCCATGTATTGGCTTTGTGTGGCAAGGTTTTGGTTACAGGGGATCTGCAGGGGTGGCTTCTGTGAGAAGCTGGTAGACACTTCCTCTGTGTCTAGTGGAGCCAACTGCAGCTGGCTCCAAGATGGACTCACTGCTGGCCAAGGTGAGCCCAGCAGTCACAGTGGGAGCACCTCTGGGATAATGTGTTTAAGAAGCGGGGGGAAAGCTGTGCAACAGGAGGCAGAGAGAGGATGAGAATATGGGACAGCAACAGCTCCGCAGACAGCAGGGTCCGTGCAGGAGAGGGAGAAGGTGCTGCTGGAGCAGGGGCTCCCCTGCAGCCCCTGGAGAGCTGCAGTGGAGCAGAGGCCCATGGGCAGCCTATGGGGGACCCCAGCTGGAGCCCGTGATCGCCTGAGGAGGCTGTGAGCCCTTAGAAAGTCTGCGCAGGGGCAGGTTTGCTGTCAGGACTTGTGACCTCACGGAGGAGCCACGTTGGAGTAGTCAGTGCCTGAACGGTTGAAGCCTGTGGATAAGTTTGTGCAGGAGTGTCTCCTGTGGGACAGACATGCCGGAGAAGGGGGGGTGTGAGGAGCCCTCCCCCTGAGGAAGAGGGAGCAGCAGGCATGTGTGAGGAACTGACTGTAGCTCCCATTCTCCAGCCCTGCAGGGAGGAAAGAGGTAGAAAATTCGTGAGTGAAGTTAAGCCCATGAAGAAGGAAGGGATGGGGGAAAGCTGTTTTAAAATTTAGTTTTTATTTCTCATTACCCTACTCTTACTTTGATTCGTGTTAAATTAAACTAATTTCCCTAAGTCAAGTCTGTTTTGCTCCTGATGGAAGCTGCTGAGTGACCTCTCCCTGCATTTATCCTGGCCCATGAACCTTTCATTATATCTTCTCCCCTGTCCAGCTGTGGAGGGGACTGTTAGACACCTGGCAGGTGGCCCACCACACCCCAAAACCATGAAATTGTTGGGTTTGATTGAGGCATCAGTACTGCCTCTGTAGTACTAATCAATAGAACAACTCTCTTAAAGAGATAATGAGCCTTTGTTTCACTCTGTTCAACCTATATTATTCAGCTGTAGATTCAAAAATAACTTGCAAGATGTAATTTTGGTAAAATCTCTATTGAAAGAATTTAAAAAAAATCAGAATGTTTGATAATGTTGCTGGTTTTGGTGAGATTTTGGAACAAGATGAATCAAAACAAAGCGAACTCTAGAGCGCACTGCATTCTTCCACCAAAGATTTTTAAAACCCAAGTGTAATTCCTCACATGCAACACACACATTTCTCAGCATGAAATTATGTTAAAGTTTTTGAAATTATTCTCACAGTTCACCATATTTTTGTGTTTCCTCTTGAATATTTTCATGTAATTCAGTAACACTAGACAAATGACAGTGACAAAGACCGCAAATGGTGCTCCTTGCTTCTCTTGCTATTTTCCATTTTGCTGTTTTCTGCATTTTTAGACCCGAGACTCATCATTGAGAAAGACACCTTGAAAGAGCTACACTTTTGAAGTTATTTTTCTCTGTAGAAGAATATATACATCTTTTTTGCTAAGGCAGATCTATTGACTGACGTTCACTCCTGGCTTATTGGTATATCTAGAGCAGCAGAAGCTCCACATGACCAGGCAGCTGCAGGGCAGGCACACTTGAGCAGCAGTGAAGAGTTTGACTTCAATGTCAAACAGTTCATTGACTGTATAACTCAAGAAAGTAAGTGGAATATATGCCTGAATAACCATAGAGTCAAAACTTTGTAAAGTGAAAAATTCACTTTTTTTTTTTTTTTTAATAAATGTGAAAAGACAGCAAATTTTAGATTTAAAATAACTTCCAGAAGTAAAATAGCTTCTAGAGATTGCTCTACACATTGCACTTGAGGAAATTTATTTTGCAAAACTTAGGAAAAAAATAGCATTTTTTTAGTTGTATAGTCAAATATTAACTAATCTAATGTATAATTTATAGGAAAAAGAAGAAAAGAGATAAAATTAAATAGTTTCAAATATACACATAGTATGTTTCTTGTGGAAAGAGATGAAAAAGGCTGTTTCCCCCACTATTGATGGTGGAATAAGATGATCTCATCCGGAAGAAAAATTTAGTCAATTATATTTTGCATTAGCAAAAAAAATTCAACAAATAAAATGATTCAACCAGTTTGCTCTGCATTAGATTTTTCAATGATAAAATAAAATTTGGAAGCTGCAGAATAACTTGAATTCCTAGTATCCATCTTTTCAGGTTTAGCATATATTAAATGGCCAGTTAATCAAAATCTGCTCTCCTGTTCTTTAAAGAATGTGCTTTTAGTTCATCAGCTTGTTTTAAACCTGAGTGTACTTGGAAAAGTGACTAGAAACCTTTTAGCTAGGCTACTTGCATGTTTTACATTACTGCTGATTTGCCAATTGACTTCAATTATTACTCTTGTTACAATTTTCAGTGTAGAATATAATCTGTTAATGTTGCCTGCCTAATGTTACTGAAAGCTTGACTGTTTTTTTCAGTTTGTTCTGTCACTGGTGAGACGTTTCATTATGGTGGCTTTTGTTAGATTCAGAACTAAAAATGACTCACATGAAATGGCAGAATTTTTTTATAAAAGGTGTTAAGAGCTTGTACTTCTCTTTTTGAAAGTGAGTCCAAAAGTATAAAAAACTTACTGGATGTTCACTTAGAACTAAAAATTCTATGATTGCAATACCCAAGTCCTAAGGCAGTCAACATTTTAGGCTTTAACTCGTTCTCCGTGAACTTTCTTTGTGAACAATGCTGATAAATTGGTTGACTCCTTTGAACTGTAGCATGTGTGGTGAAACTTATGTAAGTTTGTATTTTACCAAGTTCTAGCTCTTCTGACACAGGGAGGAAAAAAGGGAATTTCTCCTCCCTGTCCCTTTTATCCTAGCTGGCAATTCATTTTATATAATCAGTTGTTACATTTTAATCTGAAGAGAAGCAGCAGGAAGTGTGATCGAAACTTCACATAAAATTGTTTCTTTTCAGGTTACAAAAAAGCTCTTCAAAAGGCTTCAAAAGGAAAAGGACTTACAAATGTCCTTGTTAATTGGTTGTCGTAGAAAAAGTGCCTAATTTCTAATTGTAATATGTGTCACTTTAGCTTCTAACCTTTGTTTCTTTCATTTTCTCAGCTAGATTAAAGAGCTCTTTACTACCTTGCTTTTTCACTCTGTGAAGATACTTTCATAGAGTAATCAAGTTATTCCTCATAATTTTTGTAAAAAGAAACAGCTTGAGCTCTTTAAGTCTTTAATTGTAAAATAGGTTCTTAGGTACTAATTTTTTTTTTCTTTTTCTTTTTCTTTCAACATATTTTCTAATCCTTCAGAATCCATTTTGAGAAAGGAGCACTCAGCTATTGAGATCTCTTTGATGAGCTGCAGAGATACAATGCAAGGTCTACCTCAGAGTATATATTAATATAATTTTTTAAATATATATGTGTGTGTGTGTGTAGGTGTGGTTCTGTGTCCAGTCAAAAGTTTTCTTAGTCCTTTTCGTGTTGGCATTTCATGGATGACTTTACTTCCTCAGCATATTTTCACTGTTGGCCAGAGCACTAGTCCATTCTTTTCTCTATTTAGTTTGTATTTAATTTGTATCTTTTGTTCCCAGGTATGTATGTGAGTTCTGTATTAGTTAAAATCACACAGTCCACAGGGGCTCTGTCCCTTGTAGCACCCAGGATGACAGCTTTGGAGGCGACACACTGCAGCTGTGTTGTACAATGTGCACCATTTATCCCTGGGCAGCATTTCTTTCCTTGGTCATGTAGGTCAGGAGGCTGACATGGCATTTTCTGGTGTGCTCCCGGGGGTTGACAACACGGAGGATGGAAAGTACCAACGACTTGACTTCTCTAGTAGTTAATATAAACCTATGGGGTTTTTTTTCAGCTTTTACTTCCACAGGGAGATTTTTAATCCGTAATCTCAGTAAATTGTGGATTGCCACTGGAAGATGGTACAAAAGATCTTAGGGAATCCCAACTTGTATGAGTACTTCAGCAAAATGACAAAAGCAGCAAGACACTGCTACTATTTTGGAATCTGGCCCTCAGCAAAATAATGCACAAAAGCACATGGGAATGCACAGTAAATATGAGTTTCAACTACTCAATCATGCACATATCATTGATCTGATTTTTAAAGTGCCTCAATATTTGTCATAGTATTCCTAAAATTATGAATAAATTATGAAAACTATCACTGTGCATAATGCATTCACATCATGACTGTAAATCCTTAAACCATAACATCACAGTTATCATCTACCTTGTCACATTTACTGTAATATATTCAGCTTGGGTTGTGGTTATATGTAGGTTCTAGCTATGGAGTTGTTTTCAAATTATGAAATGAAAATGTAGCTGCTGAAATACTGTATAATATCTAAAGTTAAAATATTGAGGGTTCTCTGTTTCTTACCTTGTACAGATTTCAGCAATAATATGGGATATTTAATAATAGCATTTAATAACTCTGCAGTATGCTCCCTGCAGTACTGTGTAGCTCTTTATGTGCTGAGAAAATATGTAAGGCATTAAATGAGTGAATCTTTCCTAACTGAATATCATTGCTTTAGGGCTAACATATTAAAACACACTAAATACATTGAAATTAATGAAGTACTTTCTGTGTGTGTCCAGTGGGTTCTGTATTAAGATTTTTTTTAGGGACATAGAGAGGTAGAGTTACAGAAACCATGAGAGAGAAATCAACTTAGATTACTTGGATTAAATACCAGATGGATAGCCACAGGCATAATTCCTGTGCTTTTTACCATGTCAGAAGGATTCTATGTTCCTGCTAGTTTAATTTCAGTATTACAGTCTGCCTCCTGATTTTTGGCATAAAGCAGACAGATTTCCTCCAAAGGAATTGTTCTAATTTTGTCAGGACAACTCAGCTGTGGGGTGTGTTGCTTACCCTAGTATCTGTGCTGATGATACATGTGGCTGAGCTGTAATGGTGTTTCCCTTCAGTCCAAAGACGGCTGAAAAAATCAATATATTAATTTTATATCGAAGGTTTGGTGGAAATGCAACAGGTAGAGACTGTCCTCACGTGAATAAGTCTTTTTTTAAAATTTTATATCCAATTAGATAAGCATTGGGTGTTTTGTTGTTTCTCAGTGTGTGTTACTCAGTCCATATACATAAAACTATTTTTTTCAGGTAAAGGTAGGTAAGAGGACAGTTAATGTCAGAATTCAGAGTCCTGGGACTTCAGTATATAGCACACTCTTCTGTAAATCTTTGTGTTTAAATGTCACAAGTCTGCTGAGTAACCAGGTTTCCCCATGGCAGGAAGAGTAGAAGTATAGCCCTTAGTGTGTTGTGAATAACATTTTTTTTAATAGATTTGCCAAAATTTGGAAGTGGCTTTTGACACAAATTGGTACTTTTAAAGAATTTCTTCTTGTGGTTGCATGTAGAAAAGCTTCAGACAAAAACTCCCAGATCTTCTCTAACAAAATGTTCCATCTGCATTGGAGATAATGTCTTGTGTTTGTTGTGAAAGGGCAAATGCATAGGTGAGCTTTGTTGATCATTGAACTTAAAATTTATTACTGAAGCAAGGAAGCACACAGAAGAATCTGGAACATGTAAATAAAATAAATAATTGCTAAGGATATGCAATGTCAATTCATTACAACAAACACTCAGGACATTAAAAGCATTAATACATAGTAGATATATGCACTAACTGGCTGTATTTTTGTAAACTTGGGGTATCTATTTTCTATTTTATTCAAAAGCTACTGGCCTGGTCAGTGTGCTGTGCTATCTTTGCAATGCACTGATACACTGCTTTGAACATGGTAGGTGATAACCTTAAGTCAGTGATGGAGCTAACAAGGCGTGGTTTCCTGCAAAATGCCTGTGCAGCGTGTACGAGCTGCAGCTCACCTACAGACCTCAGAAACCACATGCAAACAACTTAGTGAGGAGGTGCAATGACCGTCTGATTTAAACATTGACTGATTTACTGGTTTTGCTTGTTTCAGCTTTCGAAGGTCTAATTATGGGCATTGTGCATAGTTGCATTGTCATCCTAATTATATGCTGTCTCAGTGATTCCTGGGGTGATTTAACTGCCAAATTCTAACCAGTGGCATAGGACTGCTCATTAAAGAAAGCATTTTCAAATGGCTTATTCTTTTAATTTTCCATTTGAATTTTAGAAATTCCAGAATCAAATAGTATAATCCCAGTTTTTCTCTGTATTACTATCTGGATCTTATTTAAATCAACAAAGCTAAAGAACAATTTCCTTAGTGTGGCATACTGATGTGAAAGAGTGCAATTATCAATGTTAAGCTCAGTGAGAGAACCTATTTTTCTAGAAATTTTCTGACTCAAGCTAATTTCAATTAGTATTGAATATGTGATTTTATGTCTGTGACATAGTGCAATTACTACACATTTAGAATTCATGACCTACGGAATTTGTCAGGATATCTGAGCGATTGTAGTAAAATCTCCTATGCACACACAACTAGAATTAGTGAATTTAAGATCCCACCTTCACTTATGAATCGGTGAATATTTAATGGACATTTGTTAGCTTAAATTTCATATCAAACCACAACATTTGGGCTTCATCCTTTTAGGCTTCCTAGGCTTCCTTTTGGAAGACATAATATCATGTGGCTTTTTTGACTTCAGCACTCCTTCTTTGTCTACTCTGACTTTCCAAGGGTCTGACTGCAAGAGTTTCACTTCACCAGCTTTAAAGGAGCACTTGAGCTTGAATATTTCTACCAGACATCTGGACCTGAAACTTCTACTAGATTTAGTACTTAGAACTAAAATAGTTTAATGAGTTTGAATATGCATAGATCCCAGTAAAAGTGAATAAAACTGTTTGCCATAGAGAACACCATATCAGCCAGCAATATGCAGAGCTGGGTACTGACACAGACTTTACTGTTTTCCACTTTTAATGACTTCAGAGGCAAACAGATGATGAGTGGTTCTATACTTGTTGTTCCAACAGCCAAAAGCCACTGGTGCCGAAGCGGATTCAACCCAGTGTCTATAAGCAAAAATACTTTCTAAGAGAGTGAGATTGTAAATAAGAAGTCAAAAGTTTATCATCAAATACTTAATTTTTTAATAGAGCCTTCGTGGTTTTATTGTTTTTGTTGTTTGGTTGGTTTTAACAGAAGAACAAAAAGAGAATATCCTTAGCAAGAGGTGAGTGCAGAAAACAATAAAAGACATATTTGTGAGCTGAAAAACTGGGATATATTGATGGCTTGTGCAAAGTTTGATGGTTTGTGATTTTTTCATCCCAGATAAGAGACCAGAATTTTTATCTGAATATAATTTTTCTATATTGCTCTTCACTAGGTTGACAGTTGTTATCCCTTTGAAAATACTTATTTCTGAGAAAGCACTGCAGTTCAATATCACAAGTATAGACACTGATTTTCTTTCTTTTGAAAGAAAAACCTCACCAGCTTCAGTTACTGCATAGTCCTTAATATGATGTTCCTAAAAGACAGGAATAGCTGTGACTGACTTTTTGTAGGTGTATAGTCATGTCAGTAAACAGGGTGCACTCATTCCTTCAATCCTTCAAGGTTATTCAGTGAAGAATGCTTTGGGAGGTGGGGTGTTTTCTGTTAGGATTTTATTCCTTGTAGTAAGTAAATTCTGACATTTTATTTTGAATTTGTCTGTATATTATCTTAGTTAACAGGCTGCCCAATAAATATGCATTTACATTTTTAATAATTGCATTTTCATACTTGTAGTAAAAGAATAGAATTTCTCAGGATAAAAGGTAAAGTGAATTACAGCATAAGAAGGCCCAGCTGAGTTGCAGCAATTGACCAAACAACTTAATGCTCTCTAGCTGAGAATAAGGAGAATTGCTATTTGGGGAATAGCTTTTATTTTTTTTGTGTCCCAGAACTGCATTTTCAGGGACAATGGCAGGTAAGATCTTTCTTGTCATTTAACTTCTTTTTCTGTGCCCGGTGAGGGTTGTTTTTTGTTGTTGTTTTGTTTTGATGTGGGCTATTTTTGGGTTGTTTTGTTTGTTTTTTATAAGTATTTTTTAGTTTACTGGTACAGTTTCCTCCACAATCTTGAAATACAGCAACAAGTTATAAAAAGTTTTTTTATGGTATTTTATTTTGTCTGCTTTAATGTAGTCTCTTGCTAGCTTTATTATTGAGTGGTTAGTTCTAGTGTTCGTCATTTACTGAGTAATAGTTTTGCAGTCATTCACTGCATTCCGAAAATTTTGAAGCGTAGTCATGTTCCTTTTGTGTTGTTCTCTCCAAATTAAGGGGTCTCAGACTTCTTAATCTTTCATTGTAGGACAGCTGCTGCAAGCCTTTAATCTTTGTAGTTGCCCTTGACTGTACATCCTTGAGTCCCCTGTAGTTTGGAGTCTAACCCAACTGAGATGTGGAGTTGCTTGTGCTGCTCTGCTGCTCTGGATAAGATGTTGTTAAGGTTGTGGGGATTTTTTGGGGCTGGGCAGGATAGTTTTTAACTATATTCTTCTGACTTTTATTTTTAATACCTTTCCTGAGGGATACCCAGTGCTGAAGTTGTTTTGCTTGTAGACCTGCTCTGTGAGGAGCTGGTGACATCCCAGAAACACGAATGATGACTCTAGGAAATGTTCCTTATGTTGTCACTTTCAGTTCTGGACTTTTGATACAGGTTTTAGATTATTGTTTCTATGCATTCAGGAACTTGGAAATTAATCTGTTGTCTTTTAGCATGCTCAGTTTCACAGAATTCCTTGGCTTGTTTTTGACTACAAGTTTTAGCTCTTTTGATGCAGTCTTTTGTTTGAAATCTGGTATCTGCAAATACAGGTGACTGCTTTTATGTGATACTGATTTTCTTGGCCAAAACCTTAATAAGTGTGAGAAATGCTTTTAGTCTGATGATGATGCTCATAATGAGACTCCATGTCTGTGTATAAATAAAATGCACATAGGCAGCATACAGCTTGTATGTATGCAGTGTGTGTGCAGCCAAGACATGTTTGCCAGTTTTTAAGTTAAATATTTTGGCAGGTCATTGGTGGATGATAGAGGAGTGCTAATTTTGTATGGGTGAACGGATTCTGAACTGATAGATTTAAGAGAAAACAGTCTAAATTATTACTCTTGTCATTATTATTGCTTGCTTTGCTAGCTCCCACAATACTCCTGATGCTGCCTGTAAAGATGGGAATACTTGTTCCTTTCTCCAAAGAGATCACAGGAAGTGCAAATAACAGATGAAAGTTAGTATACTATAAACAGCTTAAAATTAAAATCAGCTGCATGTCAAATTGTGATCATAAGGAAAGCAAAACATAGGGAAATGAATTTGATAAAAACATGAGAAAAAGGAACTTGGTAATGTAAATAGATAAAATTTATATTTAATCAATCTAATGGTAACAGACATCCATGCAATAATACCCTCCACTCTATGCAACTTTCCACTGGCCTTCACATGGAAAATTATATTCCCACTATTTCTGCATTTGTCTTTAAACTTATGTTAAATTCCTCTTCTGTTTTGCTTATATGACGTAATATACAAGGAATTAAATTATGTCTTTAGCCATCTAAAGCAAAGGCATCTAGTTTGCTCTCACCCTCTGTTATCTGCTTCTGGCACATGAAGGTGCATTACCATTCTCATGTCCTGTAGCTCCTACTAGTTCTGTTCAGGAGAGCAGTCTTTTCTGGTGTCCCCTGTCATGTTTGACAGCTTTTTACAAAGAGCTGAGGAGGCAGCTAGCATTTGGGCACCTGTCATAATTCTTGTCAACAGACAGCTAAGAATTAATTTCTTTTGACCATAAATTAAGCCAAATAAAATTGTTTAAAAAATAATTCTTGTAGTTTCAGGCTTTTTTCTTCTTTGTTTTGCTGTATACAGGAGACAAGATATCTTTGTGCTTTTTGTCTTGTGTAATTACAATACATATCATCAATGAATTTTTTTGCTTGGATTTGTTTTAAATCCTACAGTTAGTAGCATTTTATGAATTACTAGATGACAATAATCCATGAAAAGAAACAAGTTCTTTTTGACATGACATGTGCCAGATAGCTAGATATATAAAAGAGATGCTTTCCTGACTTTTGCCTTTCAAAGACATATTTGCTAGAAATTATCTTGCATATTATCTGATGTATCAGTTCTATGGAGTTGAGAACTTAATACTATTCCCTGAAAGCTCATAAATAAAAATTGATCTAGATATAATTAATTTTTACTTAAGGGTGTATATGGTCTTTGTTGCACAAAATTTGCTTTTCCCACACACCAGATATTTAATCAATCTGACTAATTCCAAAATAAAAGATAATTTAAGCTTGGCATCAAAGTATTGATTCCCTATTTGATGATTATTAGATAGTTAAATAAGAGCAATATATCTTTCCTCAGATGTTCAATTAAGATTTCTTAAAAGATTTTAAAAAACTCTAGTTAATCAGCAAATTTTTTGGAAGTGTTGGTAGCCTTTGTTTTAAAAATGGACCAGACAAAAGTCTTCTCTTCAGAATTGTGACACATGATTTGTGCTGGGTATCAGTGGATTTTAAATGGTTTTTGAGCACCCATATATAAATCTGGTATAATTTTTGTCTGTCCTGTAAAAAGGAAGGAATGTGTTACTATTCTTATTAACTGCAGTATAAAAACAGTAAAAGAAAAAAAAAAGAAGAAATATATATTTATTTATTCTGTAAGTATATAAAACGGCTATTACCTTTTTGTCTAAGGAGGGTTGTAGCAAGGAAGCAAATCAGAACTGACAAAAAATATTATGGGGATAGGACCAGAAGGTTGGGAGGAAAAGCATAGATTGGATAGTCTGTGCATATGCATCCCAGGATCTAAAGGATGTAATGATTTATGAAAGTCAAGGAGAACTGAGAAGCTGCCACTGAGATGGGACAAATATATTGCTAATAGAAAGCATGATCCTAACAACTATAGCACTGTGCAAAAATCCTAACTTAAAGTCTTGGTAGTATATGGAAACAGATGCTGCTTTTGCAAGCTCACAAAGCTGAGTGATAGAATAAGGAAAGAATGAAGAATATCAGGCACAAGTAACTTCTAAATGATTTAGTAAATAACAGGCAGAGGAAAAATAGGGATGACAGGAGCTTAATATACATAAAATCTAGTGAAGTACTTGTGATAGTAAAAATTAATAACATAGTGATTTGCAAAGTCTCATTGAAAAATTAATGGAAATTGACTTGAATAACACAGAGACTGAAAACTGTCAAAAAAACTGGACGTAAATAAAAGATAATGACAAGCAATAGTGCATTGAGCTGGCATATGGAGGGGAAGAAGTGTGTAGTGAGATGTCAGAGAGATCCATTTTATGTCTGATCTAATTTAACATTTTTATTAGTGATTAGAAGATGATATAGCCAGCACATTAATGAGTTTCTTCAGATAAAGATGTACTAAAAAGTAGCACAGACCAATGAAATTAGTTCAGAGATCTAGAGAAGTTAAAAAATATGAGGAAGCTATATGATGCAAGAGGGCACAGAATTTAATACATTGTGAAAAATCTTCAAGACATAGATAATTGAGGGCTTTTTTTAATTTATTTTTTTATTATAAACACACCATTGTTGGGATAACAAGAAAATAACTGTATGCAAATCCTGATCAATAGGTGCCATATGTCTGCAAATAGATCTATGTGCCAGGCAAGAGAAAAATGGCAAATGCCTTGGTTTCCCCTCTTTAGTGTTTACACATGAAGTAGGTTGGCATTTCCAAAGTTGCTACCATGTCCACCATGGCTAGGTCTCCTATGCTTTCTGGTATCATCTACACTTCATATTTTCCAGTCACCTACAGACAGCAATGTAAACTGGTATAATCAATATGAGCAGAGCAAAATAAAATAAAACAATGATCTATTATTTGAGTTTGTTTATGTGGCCTTTCAGGCTCAGACAGGACATAGTTCTCCAAGGAGTGAATCAGAAATTCACATATATCAGCAATATTTCATAGGGTTAAAGAAAATTGGAATGCACATCGGGGTTATAGAGTCTGAACGCTGCTTTGAAATTTTGCTTTAATATTTAGCTCCTTCGCTGGTTATCTGATTTATTTGGATTAATGTTCCAAGTCCAGCCTGCAACAAATGACCAGTATGCTTTTCATGTGACTTATGTAGAAACTTCTGTTTGCTTTTTGCATGGCATGACTACTTAATGCCGTGTTTTGTGCTGGGGGACAGGATTTTCTAGAACAATTTGCTGTGCAAGCTGAAAGTTACCTTTTGGCTAACTGGATCTTTCCTTTTCGCCTGACTTAGTTTCCCAACTATGAACCCATAGTGACTTGAATGAGCAGTGGATCTAAGAGCTACAGAAGCTGCTATGCAGAAAGTGAGGAAATAAAATATTGGTGGAGGTACTAAAAATATACATGTGTATATATATATATATATATATATATATACACACACACACACACAAATATATATATATATACACAAATATGCTTTTGCTTTAGACTGTAATGGATATTCAACATTTGAAATCTCAAGGCAGTGAGATACGAGCCTCAGCACTGTTGAGCTGGGTGGCTTCCCCACATCACTTAGTAGTCATGATGGAAAGGACTTTTTTGTTTGTATGTTGATTTCCAGACTCACTTTGAAGAACAACATGATGATATTAGCTAAAAAGAAAAATCGCAAAACAATTGATGACAATAACCACAGCTATCTGGAGTACTTGCAAATTCAATATTTCCACTCTTTGTTTTTGGCTTTGGATTTTCCATTCTTAAGCTGGGAAGCTTAAAGTTTGCCTTTATTCTATACATTGGAAACAGGACAGGTTTTTCTCACATGAATGGATCTCAGAAGGGTTGCTGCGCTGTATATGCTGGATCTCAGTAATATGAACTTATACTGAACAAGATATAAGACAGAATTAGTGGGTCTCATTACGTGGTTTTTCCCATATCCTTTAGACAGAAGTCAGATGGAGTATGAGAGGAGCTTGGACACAGCTTATGTCACCAAGGTTGTTCTTGTATGTCAAAATAAGAACTTTCTTTGAGAGCTGAAGTGAAACACAATCAATCCTTTAATTAAAACTTTCTCAATTTTGCTTCAATTTTGCTCATAACTTTCCAAATGCTGCTGGTTACAGAAAAAAAAACATGTCTGCAGTGTTCCTTTCAGTAGCTATGTAATCATTTAAGGCACAAATTGTGTTGTAAAGCACAACATTAATTTTAATCTTTAATGTATGTGAATATATATGCCTGGATTGTCAAATTCATATATCTAAACCTATAGGAAATATATTGAATCTCTATTTAGCCACATACTGATTTATGGATGTGATTTGGTGCATTTCAGAACTGTGAACCCTCCCAGCACAGAAGGGAATTGAGAAACTTAGTCTACCTCACCAAGATTGGCAGCTAGGTGTAAGATATATTAATGTGTGAGTTTTGACGTTCTAATGTCTTCCTTCATATATAGATTATCCTTATTGATATTATAAGATTAAAAAAAAAGAAAAAAAGTCAGACAGAGGAAAAAGGAGGACCATTCTTAATCTAAACGATGCTTGAAAGTGATAGGATTAAAGATCCATTTTTTGTACTCGGTTAAGAAACATATTGACAGAAACATTGCCCATAAATTAATGGGCAAATAATCTTTCCTAAATTACACAGCTAGGTATTTCTTAGTAAGCTATTTGGCTGATGCTCTTTAGTCTGTGTCTTGCACTAAAAAGCTTACAATTCAAGAAATCGTTTCATTTTCAGACAAGGGATACAGAATGAAAAACACTTCAGCAGAGAGTGTTTGAGACCTAGTCACGAATCCGTCCTCGGTGCTGGTCCATGGATAAATTGGAGTAGCATCGGATATCCAGAAGAGGGCACTTGCGGCTCTCCAGTCTGTGTGCTCAACCCAAAACACAGTCGGCACTACAAACTTCTTAGGGGGGAAACGGCTGGAGAGACTCTTATCCAAAATGAGCTGAAGCACTAATAAGCAATTATGGGCTATGCGTGGCATCAGTTGGAAGATTTGCTTGCAGGTTTCTGCTATCAATGGGCATATTTATTACACAAGCTGCTATCAAAAAAGATCACCACCTTTCAAGCGCTTCCAGAGCTGCAGCCGATGCCTGCAGAAAGCCACCCTTGTACCAAAGAGACTAAATGCATTTTCTGCTAAAAATTCAGTCCTACCTAGTAGACTTGATAAGTATTGAGACAGTGACACTGGGAGTTTGGGGGCAAGAAAAGTTCTATTTCTATATTTGTTGTAGAGGAAAGAAAAAGAATAAAAAGTTGAAGGAATGTTGTACTTGATGCAATATAATTCAGTATTTGAGGTCTCACATGGAAAACAAGCTACAAAAAAATTGGCTGTTAAAGTTGTTAAACTCCAGCTAACTATGCCTTTGAAACCAAAGTAGGTGTTTGAGTATGATAGATGGAGATGATTATTGATCATATAGAATTGAAACCATGATAGCTAAGTTCTAGTATATGAACAGAGAAGTCAAATTTGCTCTTGAAGAGTCAGATCAGGAAGACTGAAACATTTTAACTTCTATGCTTAATAGATGAGACATAAAATATGATACCTTCTGAGGTGGATTATCAATGTGTATGAAGAATAAAACCTTTTCAGAGATTTTCCTTCATATAAGCACATTTGGTAGTAGAACATATATTTTGCAAGTGCCTATGTTGCAAAAAATCATAGTATTTAGTACATAAATTTAAAATATTTTGAAAGCAATTTCCAGTTAAATAGATTTTTTTTCTTTTTAAATTGGGAAAGTTCCCAAGAAAAGTTACAACTGAACTGAATGAGACCCTGTGTTACTGTGCAAAACCCTGATCTGCAGTAAACCCCTTTTCCAAGGGGCACTGAAGCTTTCTAACCATATTTTCTTCCACTGTTTTGCTGGGACTAACAGAATTGACTTCAGAGATGTGTAAACTTGTGTCATGTGTAGCATTCTGAAGTCTAGAGTTTAATGGTCTCCTGGGTTTGAGAAAAATATATTTTAAAACTAATTGCAATGCTAAAATTGTGTTTGTTTTCCATACTTTGTTAAATTTTAGTGGAGTAGGTGAAGTGATGAATCTTGAGAGGTAGAAAACGATCATTCCAACATGTATCAACACCATTTAGTTACCAATAAACGAACAAACTTCTATTTTTTGCTGATTGTGGAGAGTGCCAGGTGAGTGAGAATGTTTGTGTGTGGTCTCTCTGTTGGGAGGATGTGGAGGGGTGTGTAGCAGTGGTATCTCTTTGCTCTTTTTTATTAGCTACTCTTTGCAAATTAGTCCTGCTGAATGATTGAATTGTATACTTTTTTAGCAACTGTCCCTCCAGTTGCTATAGCAATGCTGTGGTTATCCTGATGTGTGAGTAAAGCACTGGCTTTTGGGAAAAGGTTGCGAGACCAGCTGATGTGGTTTGAATGAAAGGGAGAAGCTATCTGACATAATTCTTTTGTCCTGAAAGTTTGTTTTTTGTATTGAGCAATACTAGTTGAGAGGAGTCTCTTTTTCCTATAAATTGTGCCTTGTTTAGTTTTTCCACTGAGATTTCAACACATCAAACTAATTGAATAGTGCTAGATACAATTTGTAAAGCAGTATAATCAAATTCATTCGAGTTATCCCTTTACACTGTATTTCTCACCAGTGCCCTCTTGAGTTCTTATTAAGTGAAATTTGATGAGCTGTGATGATTGCAGGGTCACCTTCCTGATTCACAAAGAAGCTGCAGAGCAACAATATTCTACGAAGGTTTACAAAACTAATCCCCTAATTTCTGCCCCTTTAAAGACTGTTTTGCATATCTATTCAGGTTGGCATGAATGAAAAAAGAAAAATGGCAGTTTTTATTAACATATCTGTACAGTACCTGTGGCTGAGATGATCCTAAATTTAGACTGTCATATTCTTACTGCTGACTGAAAAATAGGTAATGAAAAGATAATAGCTGCATGCATTCTTAAGAAATGAGAGACCTGGAGGATATATGACTGATGTGTCTACTCCATTTGAGAGGGCAGAACTGTAATGTAGTACATCAGATAAGGTTTGTCATTCCCAAATTCAAATTTGTGTTTAGAAGAGTACACACCAAAATTGTAAAAGAAAGGTTGAGTAGAAAATCTTGAGTGCAAATCTTCTATGAGAGGGTAAAGATGAGGAAGCAAGGAGTGTGAAGGGGTGGGGAGGGTGTCTATGCATATTAGTAATGTGTTTGTTGTGAAAACCCATGAAGGCACGGACTTGTACCTACTTTAAAAAAACCAAAAAAACGCATACATTTAAAAATGCCAGGTAGATGCCCATTATCATGCACGCAGTTCATTTTCTTGTGTTAAAGCCAACAGGATTGCTCATGGTTGGTGTCTGTAGGTCCAGTAACACACTATAAAGAATGGTCAGAGGACTATTACAATATTGGTTATGCATTCTTTTTTGGTGAAGGCAGAAAGGTGTGACATGGTTCCACCATATGTGAAATACAAAGACTCCAGCTGAAACTGGTATAAATGCTTCAAGTTCTTCTGTCATTAGAAGGAGGAAAACAAGAGAAATAGAATGTGCTAGCATACTTTTGGATAGGAAGTGTGGTTCTAACCAAAGCATAATTAATTTTTCTCCATGTTTTCAGACATTAATTATTGGTGGACTCCTGACTGAATCTGGAAAAAGCATGAATCTGTTCTTGGTCTATAACATAGATGCTGAACGGAGCTGGTACTAATTAATATGTTCCACAGCTATATTTTCTTCAGCTTGCTAGAACCATTTTTTCTGCTGGAATATTGTCTGAGTTTTTTCCAGCACAGATACTTGTGATGGTTGTTGCTAAATATAGCAAAATTGAGTATTTGCTTTTTTTTTTTGATGGCTCTGCATGAACATTTTTAAAAATTGGAAGGACAACAGAAACATGCTTAAGGAAGGGTCTAATATGCAACACATGAGATTCATTTGAAGTCACATGTAGTACTAAGGAACTCGGAAAATTTCTTCAGGCTATAGGAGCCTGATGAGAGAACAGACAATTTCACTAGTTAATCCCTATTATTGGTAGGAGCAAATATGTTGAGGAAGCATGCCTCATGATTATAAGGAGAGTAGGCAGAGGCTGCCATGGTATGCAGAAAATGCTTCATTCACAAAACAAGTGAACAGGATACTCCAAGAATGCAGAGAAACAATTTTATTATACAGCTATAATAACATACTATAACCTATTCAGTTAAGTAAATGTTTTCTTAACTACTGCAAACTGTATCTTAACTCCTAACGGATTTTATTTGTTCTTTAGTATCCCTTTGGCATATTGATTCAATGAATATGATCTACTGTAGCAGCAAAACTGATGTGCATCAGGAGGTCTTTGTTGGTTTCATCTCTTTTGCAGTCTGTCACTATGCATTGCCGTCTCAAATAAATTTATTCTTCCATCATATTTGCACCCCAGGCACACACTGTAGGTTTCCTTCTTCCACCACTACCATACTGCTTACTCTCTTAATTTGACTTCAGGCTCTTTCCACTAGCTTTGTTCTCTCTGCTTGTCTCTCTTAATACAAAACACATCATGATTTCCTATAATCTGAGAACTTTGAATCTTAATTACTCCATATGTCTCTCCCTGTATTTATTTTTTTTCAGTGCTTCTTGCTTTGCTTCTATGAATTTATTATTTGCCTTTCAATCTGGCTTTAGACTCAATTCTAACAAGAGTGTAGTAGTAAGTGCTCACTAGAAATAGTACTGAACAAACAGCCCAATTTACTGTCAGCACTTCTTATCTGGTGGTTCTGGTTCTGATAATAATTCAGCAATTACCTCTGTGCAACCAGTTCACTCCTCCTGTGCTTCTTTTCTCAATTCTTCAATTATTTTGTCTATCTGTCTCTTAATAGAGTGATTTGGAGAAAATTGCTTGCATAGAGTTAGTGAAAATAGAATTGTGTAAGTGCAGAATGTTAGAGGTTGCAAGGGACATCTGAAGCTCTCTTATTCCCACACCATGCTTAAAGCTGGCCCAATCCCAGTTTATTCACTGAGTTTTGAATGTATCCAAGGACACAATTTGCATATCCTCTCTGGGCATCCAACCTCAATGTTTGGCTGTTTCTCTAGGTGTTTTTACCTCTAAGGATATTGTTACTGAGAGTTTGTGCTGTTTTATTGTCCAGGGGTCTTTTCCTTGGAATCTGTTATTCTTCATTGCTAGAAAGAAATTTTATACTTGAACTGAAGTTTGCAACTCAAGAAATTTCTTTTTGTCTGAGAAATTAAATAAAAATTACTCTTAGGTTTGGAAAGAAGTTTCTGTATGAAAACTTTCTGAGCCCATCATTAACAAGTTAAAAGTAAAATAATATAACTGTCCTGATTGTTGTGTCCCCTGGATAATAATTCAATGTGTTTTTTTCACAAACACACCAGGAAAGCTGAATCACATTATTGCTTTTGTATCAAGTATGTTCATTGTTTTAGGTATTCAGCAATTGTTTTTGTTGACAGCAAATTTAATAATATGACAGCTGTATTTTCAAATGTTGAATCACAAATTCTCTGATATCTAAATGAATATTACAGGTAACTCTTGAAGTCAGTACTGATTAAGGCGCCAAAGTATCTCTCAGAATAAGAATAAAATCAAGACCCCAGAGCAAGGACAATATTGTATGCTTGAATATGACAGCATGTTATCATAGCTGATTAAATTGTCTGTAAATTAACTAAAATAACATATGCAATCTGTAACTGAAAGCATTCACAATGGGATATGCTCAGTCCAAGTGCTATGCAACTCCTGGATCTGTAACCTTGGGGAAATAGATGGTCACTGCCATTGTATTATTATTGTTGTATGACTAAATTCTGTTTCCTATCTATTCCTGTTTAAATACAGCCTTCAGAATTGAAAACTGAGTTTTATTCAAGAGTTTCTTAGGGCTGATCTGTATACATATGCAGTTTAGAAATATGAAGGAGGAAAGATAATCTGCTTGAATAGTAAAATTATGTAGGCCAGAATATCCCCATATCTCCCTCTTTCAGTCTGAAATGGTATTAGTTTGACTTGCTTTTAAACTGAACATAAAGCTAGAAATTTCCTTTGGATTAATTATTTTCTTCTCAGTATCTCTTAATCCTACTTAGTGTTTCTCCTTGATCAGTTTTTAAAGATTTGTGTGATTAATCCTGCCTGTCCCAAGAACAGAGCTAAAAAGTGATATTTTATTTTTCACAGTTAGGACACATCCCAGAGTAGGCAAACCTGTGACAGAAGCATGACAATTTTAAAGCAATTTGTGAAGAGGTAGTGGTTTTCTCCACTCTTTTTTTTTTTTTTTTTTTTTTTTTTTTTTCATTTGTGTCTTGAGGCAAATCTGAGCATTAAGAGTAACTGCCATCCCTTCATTTGTCTGTTCTGTGCTTCCCTTTTTGATTTAAGTGATGATCTTGGTAAATATACGGAGCATTCAGCTGTATGTCTGCCATCTGCTTCTTGGCAGAGTTGCTTGTCTGTACCTGCTACATAGGAAGGGCTTTTCCTCAAAACCTATTCTTGATGCTGACATTTGAAATTTAAAAGAGGCTTACCCCAATATCTTGGTCTTTCAAATCTGTCTCAGGTTGATGTACATGCAGTGTAATAAAATTTACAAAGCTATAAAAAAAATAAATCCTCTCTATCCTTATTAGTTAGCTTTTTCTGGAGCCACTTTTAAGACTAGGCAAGACTAATGTTACAACTCAACAAGTTTCTAACAAAATAAAAGAAATGTTTGATTACAGAGGTAGCAGGTAGAAAATATTGTCAACAAAAGTAATCATAAAGCAGCATTAACATCTCCAAATTATATTTAATAGCAGTTCATTTCATCTTAGCACTTCTCTTCCAAGAATCTCAAGGTTTTGGCTTTGAAAGCTACAGAAAATAACATGCCAATTGCTCTTAGACTCTCTGACACTGTTATATCAAAGGAGTCTGAATGCCTAGCGTGTTACCCCTTTGTTTCATAGTTCTGGGTATCTTTTATCCCTTTTTGCACCACATAAAATCTGTGCTGCTTTTTTTTTCTGTATTCTAACTCTTTTGGAAGACAAAGGAGATCATGTTGCTGATTAAATCAATTCCAAAGCTGGAAAAACTTGAACTGTCAGTAGGGCATTTTGGTTTTATTAGCCCATGCCTCTTTTTCTGCACTCAGCTTATAGGCACAAATATTCAGAATTTCTAACCTGATTATGTCAAAGATACTTTAACTAACATAAAAACAGGAAAATGAGGAGATGCAGTTGAGTCAGGAGAAAACTTAACCCTAAAAAACCACCTCACCTCCTCCATTAAAATGACACCTGCCTCCTTAAAACAGTCTTTTAAAATATTAACAGAAACCCTTTTACATTCACTTCCAGAACAGATGGGTTGGAAGGGAAGGTGGGGTTAGGACCCCAAATCCTGCAGATTCTTGAAAAAATGATGCAATATGCTGTTGACAGTCTGGTTTATCACTGCAGAACAAAGAAGCAAAGTATAATTAATTTTTCTTATGCTCATCCTTGTCCAAGAAACAGAACTGGGAAAAAAGGATCCCAAAAGAACATATTCCTTTAGATGTGAGCTGTGTATATAATAAATTTGAAGTAGCATTTTTATGCCTTGCCTAATTACTTAGTTGAGTTATGCTTCAGTAACTTTAGAACAGCTATTTAACTGTTTTTAGTTTAATTGCTGAGAGTAGCCTTTAAATCTCACTCACTTCAGTACCAGCATTCATCACAGTCAATTTATATAGAATTGTTATTTCTAAAAGAACAAAAACATTTTTTTCCCCCCATACAGTTCATTTAGGTAACTTGGATAACACTGGTCTGGAATTTCTTGGAAAACTGTAAGTTACTAGAATAATAAAACTGAGATAATGGTCTTAATTTTAAAGTAAAAAGATTTTAAAATGAAGTAGCTTTAGTTCATTATTCCTTTGACTCTAAAGTACTATAAGATATAAGTTCTGTTGTATCTATATGGGACCACAAAGAGCAATGCTGAGAGAGCCACTGCTATCAATCTGAAAGTTTGGCTTTTACTTTGCTCTGCCTCCTGACTGTTCAATGTGTAACCAGATAACTTTGAAGGTATCTTAAAGTTCTTCTCAGTGGATTTACACTGTGGGGTTGTTTGTTTTACATGTATGGGAGAAAGGTGGGAATGCAGGTATGAGTGTGTGTATGTGTGAGTATATAGATGGAAATGTAGAAAGTAGAGAGTAACTGAGCAGCAGTGAAACACCCTCTTTCAAAATCTTCTGGAGGTCTGAATGATATGTTTTATCACCAAAATTTAGAGAAAAAATGTGGGTTTGTACTCTATGCTCTTATCCAACTTCCTTTTCACCTTTCCTCAGCAATCTGTTATGGCAGAATGGGCTGAATGCTTAAATAGCAGCATCTTGTTTTGGTTGATTTTTTTTTGTTTGTTTTGTTGTTTTGGTTTTTTTTGTTTTTTTTTTTTTGTTTTGTTTTGTTTTTGAGGTAACGGTGTTTGTTCGTTACTATTTTCCCATTTGAACAAATTTTACTTGGTTCTCAAAAACTTGAGTTGATAAGTTGCCCAATTTTCAAAATAGGAAATGGATTTTTTTCATTCTCTGGAAAATATATAAATAAATGTGCTAGCCTTTACAAAATGTGCAAGTAAGACATATTCATAATTTTCCATGAAAATTAACAGAATCATTAGCTGAAAATTATTTTTCTGCAACACAGTATAAAAGGCCTCCATCTTCTTTACAGGTGAAACAAGTTGACATAAACTTCTCTTACCAATTTCTGGCTTCCTGGGAATCAATAGTGCATGTGTAATGCATGATTTGTTTATTTATACAACTATTAAAAAAAAAAAAAGTAGGAAAAAGCGACATGTTGGAGAAAAGTAATGTAACTTTCAGATTTTCTTGAAAACACAATGATTTTGGAGCAATGTAATAGGTATATAACCACTGCATGTGTTAAGATATGGACAGATCATTCGAGTATATGAATCCATTCATGTACTTCTGCAGATGTGTTCACTTTCAGGAGAAAAATGTAAATTTATTAAACCAAATAGAGCATTGATCTTATTTAAGTCTTGTTGGGCTTAGAATTCAAACTTTTTGAACAATCAGTAGTGTTATTTAGAATATAAATTGTAAAGCCTTACTGATGTTTGAGCATATCAGGATTCAAATTATACATATATCAAATGATATATGAAAATTACAATCCAGACTTTCTCAAAACTTTACCTCTGAATTTCACCCATGATGTAGGAATGTGAGATTTGTGCTTTCTTTGTTATAAATGTTCTTAAACGTAACAGTCAGCAATAAGAGTGGTAACCTTAATCTGTAATGGACTTATTTTACTTCATAATCATTTGTTGGGGAACTTGCATAAGAAAGGAAAGAACAGTGTTGCTGTGGAGATATGAAGACTGCTGGAGAGTGAGCAAGGAGAGTAAAGTAGACAGGGAGGAAAAAGTGATTAAACTGTAGAGTGGGAAAAGAGGTGTTTTGTTGTTGTTGTTTGTCTGTTGGTTTTTGTGGGTTTTACCTCTATAAAGCAGAAATGGGAATGGTCTGACAGGGACACAAAAGGAGACACTTTACCAGTGACAGACATTTAAGAACAAAATAGAGCTGGAATCATAAGCTAATGCTGACCTACTTTTTTATGTGAGTAAATATTCTGTGTGAAAATACAATAGCATATTCTCTGTATGTCTCTGTATGTTTCAAAAACATTTATTGTTTTTTATTGAAATAATTTTTTACCTTAGACCTTTTTCCCACATGAAAAAGCTCATAATGTCACAACTGGTGTTTTTCTCAGGTGGTTTTTAACTTTGGGAGTAGCAGACATCTTACTGTGCTTTTAAGACATAACCCCCTCTCCATAGAACAAATAGTAAAATGCATATCAAAAAAATTCAATAAGATATAATTTCAGTGTAACTTGTTAGTGGTGTGCTCTCTAGCCAAAAGCACTTCATGGTAAATTATTGCTTTACAGTATAGAAAATGCAAGTGAAGAAGATTATAGATTTCACATCAGGAGGTACCTGACTTAATTTGGAGTCACATACTTGCCTCAGCAGTGAAACAAGATACGAAATGTGAAAAAAAACCCAGATTTTCAGGTCTGATTCACCCTGTGAATCACCCTATGAGTCTTTTACTTTCTCATGTAAACATAACTTCAGGGAACTGAGGCAGGCCAGGACAAAGAAAAGCCTTGTGAGACAAATTTGGATGAATGGAAGGAGAAATAATGTGACAGAACTAGAGACAGAGATGAGGTGAGGTAGAGAAATGGTGGCAGTCTTGCTTAGAAAAGCTGAGGCACAGCTGTGTGGAGGTCTTGTGAACACTGAGAGAGCTGTGAGGTCTTGAGCCCAGCCCGGGAAAAAATGAGGATGAATTGGGGAGACTGATTCTGACTGCTCTGGAGAGCACTGTCAATAGGTAGTTTGACACCTAATACTTTTCTGTTCTTTGGAGGCTATTTTTGAAGTCCGTGAATGAATGTTACTTGTTCTACCTCCTGTGCTAGTCTGTGATGATATCTTGCTGTTTCTAGAGACTCCTCTCTGTACTCATGCAACAGCCTTGAAATAGATTTTATTGCTTCAGTCCTGCTGCCAAGCTCTGCAGGCATCTCAAAGAAATGCTATAGATGGGATGTTATTTTAATTTCTGAATTGCAAACTGGGCAAATTTTGCTCTGATGATGTTGTTTATGACATCTTTCACATCTTAAGCAGCTGGTTTTGTAGGCTTACCCATTCTCAAAGGTTTTGTGTGATAGCCTGTGTCAGTATGGAGGTGTGAAACTGTTGATTGAAGTTAATGGAAGTTTGCTGGAATTTCATTTGGATTCTCATGCTGCTCCAAGTGTTCTGTGCCTTTTAAATATAAATACATTTAAAGAAAAAAAAAAATCAAAGGCTTCATATCCACCAGTAAGCAACTTCATCTTTTGGGTTTGTTCGTTGTCATCGGCTCTCACCAAAGTGACAAGCTGTATCAAAATTTTAATCTAGTAGCTCAGGAAACTTCCATATGAGGCCTCTGGCACTGTAAGAACATGCCTGTGCATGGATCTGGCCAGCACATGTCCACATTGCACATTAAATCCTCTATTCAAAGGGCAAACAGAGCCACTTAATAGGGTTTTAGATAATCTCTGCCTGTTATAGTGGAATCATTCTGCAACCACTGAAACTTTTTGCCATCAAAAATGGAAAATGTGTAATTTTTTTTTTCTCTCTGAGGTCTTCTCTAGGACAGTAATTAAAGACTTTCTATTAACTACATGTTAAGTATATCTACTTTTATGTCTAACTGATATGGATATTAGTCAGAATGTTGCATTAGTAGATCTGCATAAATATTCAGGTTTAGGTCTTGAGTTTTTAGGTTAAACTTTCTGCAGTTGTACTTGTTAATAATTTTTGTCTTGCTTTTTGGTAAAAATATTATTTACATATTTCCAAAATTTTTTAGCTCTGAAAACAAAACAAGCAAACATTGACTCCCACCCTCCAGACTGCAAATCTAACCTAAGATTAAGATGTCTAAAGCAAATCCAGAATCATGAAAAGTTATTTTGCATATGTTTCTTTTAGCAGTTTAGCATGGCTTAAGCATGGCTTTAATTGCAGAAAAAAATGCACCTGTATGTTGTATTTTCCATCTTAAATGTAAAATTTTTAGTTTACATTCAAGTATATTCTCTCTGCATATATGCATGTACAAATAAAAATTCCATCATTATAGCATCTTCTGTTATATTAAATTATAAGTAAGAGATTTTTCTTTAGCTTTTAATTGCATAGAGGCTAGTATTTGAGATCAATTAGGAGAGAGTCACCTGGCAGCAGAATAAGTCATGGGACATTATGAGACTGTTCATTCCTATTTTCAGGTCCAAGTTTTCAAACCCAGAGACTGGAAGTTCAGTTTACTGTGTGGCTGGAAAGAAGCCCTACTCTGTCCTGTGAGTAGACAAGTGTTTCATCTTTCTGTGGGACACTTTAATTATAAGAGAGATCTTGTATCTTTTTAAAGAGCTTTAGCAGTTACGAGGTCACTTGTTTTGTAAAGGTCATGCCCTCTCCTTTGTGGAGAAGTGGAGAAGGGAAAAAAAGGAAAATTTGCAGAGACTTAAGCTCTTATCAACTTCAGTATATATTTTTTTTTTTTTTAATGTGGGTCATCCCATCTTCCCTCTGCTTCCTTTTTTAGTCTTTTCAGTGTATGTGTTAGTGTCTTTTTTTTTTTGTTAGAGAAGGGAGAGATGAGACCATAAAGATAACACTTAAAAGAATCATCAGTCAGGTAAAGAGAGAAACTTCATTACAACCCTTTTTAAGAACAGAAGTGAATATATTCTGTTTGAATGTTTCATTTTTTTGTAGTGCTTTCTAATCTATATTGTTTATATAGGCAGAATCTGGACACACTAAAAACCTGAAAATATTTCCTCCAGTTGCTGTCCATGATATCTTCACATTTTGACATAATTTTGTGCAGGCTTTTACATGCAGGCTGAATAAATGTGGCAGTTTCTGCTTCTTAAAAGAAATAATCTATCAGCTTTTTATAATTGCATTTTTCACAGTTCTGTCAACTGGGAAAAGTCTTTGACTAGTAAGTAGTGCTCAGATTTAACTCAAGATGCATACACCTTTAAAATTTACAAGTCTTATCTGAATAAAGAAAATAAACAGATTAGCAGGACACTGTGATGCTTTAATTCATTAATTAATAATAAGAACGCTGTCCTGGTTTTGGCTGGGATAAAGTTAATTTCTTCACAGTAACTGGTACAGTGCTGCATTTTGGATTCATTATGAGAATAGTGTTAACACACGGATGTTTTGGATGTGGCTAAGTAGTATTTGCCCTAAGCCAAGGACTAGGTTTTTTTCCAGACTCATGTTCTTCCATTGAGTACATGCACAGAAAACCTTGGGGGGAACATAACAAGGACAGGTGACCTGAACTGGCCAAAGGCATATTCCATAACATGCAACATCATGCCCAGTATATAACAGGGGAGTTATCTGAAAGAGGGATGGGCTTTGGTGTTGGTCAGTGACTGATTAGACATGTATCACTTTCTTTGTTGGGTTTCACTTATTGTTATTGTTATTACTATTACTGTTATATACTATTATTATTGTATTTTGTTCTGTTGGAATTATTAAATTTTTCTTTACTTACAGGCTTTACTTCTGGTTCTTCTCCCTGTTCCCCTTGATGGGGGTTGAGGGAGGGCTGCAGGGTGCTTAGTTGACATTCAGGCTTAAATCATGATACAAGCAAAAGAAACACAGTCTTTGCTTTTGCAGTGACCAGTCTGACAGCACTGCAAAAAATTTTCAGCTTCTGCTTATTTCATTGTTGTTGCTGAAAGATAGATATATAGTTTGCATTTTGTTGGAATAATATTCCTTTCTTTGTGAAAGAAAAATGAAAATACAAATTCCATCTATAAATAGACAGTGAAAACTGGAAAATCTTCCCTCCAATGTGTGCCTATGGGAAAATTAAAGATTAGTCTTTTGAGAAGCCAACATTATATATACCAAAAATGTAAATGTGTGATTATCATTTCTATATGGCTGCAACAACATATTGAAATTTTTTTCTCTATTTAAAATTGAATAATAGATGCTTCTTGAAGGTTAAAAATGAAAATTTGTTTTTTATGGAACAAATACTGATACTTGCCTTTGACTGAAATCATAGGCAAGTCCCTAGGAGTGTGTAAGGTCTGAATTTTGTTTTCCTGTTTTTTTTTTTTATCCTGAGGGTCATAATTCTGACTTCTTAAGGAGAATTTCCCTATGCACTTTTAGGTCACATACCAGTGTGCTTGGTGCTCTCTAAATTACTATTGCTATGACTTCTGGACAAAGAGAGGCAATATAATTGCTGGTAATGTAGATGCCATTTATAGCCCCTCTGCAGAGAGGTCTGAGGAGGGAAACCACTGCAATACCCAGATGAAGTAGAAACACTGAAATCAAAGAATGCCATAATTGCCTAAGGAAAGATTGAAAAGCTAGACAACTATTTCAGAACTAACAGTGTTCTCTGTAATTTTCATTGAAGATGATCAGCCTCACATATTGGGAAAATATGTATGTCAAATCAAATCTGCATAGTCCTTTGAAGTTTGAATAAATGATTGTGCTACTGTGATTATCTTTGTCAAAGGTACACTTATCAAAGAGGAAAGAAGATGTGGAAATGTGTGCTAGCTTCCTCCTGTGTTAGGGACCAGCTTTAGCATGACCAAGATCCTGTCCTAGATCAGGAATTGTGCATGCTTACAACTGTTCTGTCCTGATTACAGCTGCATCTCAGTCATGGTAAAATCAGTACTGAACATAAATGGTTAAGGTCACACTTCTGCAGTTGAGAGTACTCAAGATGATTTATGCGATTCTTCCACAGTTAGCTACACAAAAAATAAACAGGTTTTAGCTAGACATTACCTGGAGATAAATTAAACTAGAAGACTTCATTGTGAGAAAAAAAATGGGCTAGGAAGTTGAATTTTTCTTAAACTATGTTGAGAGGAATAACAACTATTTATGGTAATGTAAAAAAATACATTTTTTACTTTGGAAAATGCTCTGTACTAGTTGGGTTGTAGTATATGTGCTCATATGAGCTGATTTTAGACTCAGAAGCTCTTTTATGAAATCAGATGTCATGAGTTTAGAATATTATGTACTGTAATTGGCTACTCCATAGATCTCAAAAGCAGAAAATGTCTGGGAACTACCTTGTATGTTAAGATTTCAAGTAGATCTATCATATAAATTTTTCCATAAGTTTTTTTTCTCTAGTATTTCTGGCAACTTATTTTCAATATCTTAAATATGTTGGGATTCAGAGGTCTCATTTAATTTAAACAACGTAGTGTGTGCCTTCATCCTCAAATAGTGAAGCGAGCCAGAAGAGGGAAGAGAGGTGCTTGAACTTGTTCATTGAGAGAAATATAAAATGTATGTTTCTGAATAGACTGGGGTCAGTTACCTAATATATAGAAATACACCATATAGTTCACAATTAAAATTATTCCATAAAATTACCACTGAAATGGACTTGGTGATTCTCAGAAGTCTAGAAATGGACCATGCATTTAGACATATACCATTATAAGCAATTTTCTCTTTTTATTTCACTTATTAATTATGTTGGAGTTATTAAAATCATAGAATGGTTTGGGTTGGAAGGAATATTTAAAGATTATCTAGTCCAATCTCTCTGCAATGAGCAGGGACATCTTGAATTAGGTCGGGTTGCTAAGAGTTCAGTCTGAGTTTGAATATTTCCATAGATTGATCAGCTTCCACCACTTCGGGCAACCTGCTCCAGTGTCTTGCCACCCTCATAGCAAACAATTTCTTCCTTACAGTCTGATTCCACCTTCTTTTAGTCTTTCCAGCAGGTCCATGTCCTTCCTGTGCTGGGACCCCACAGCTAAATGTAGTGTTCCAGATGGGGTCTCACCAGAGCAGAGGGGCAGAATCCCTTCCCTGGCCCTGCTGCCCATAGTGCTTAGGATGCAGCCCAGGACACATTTGGCTTTCTGGGCTGTGAGTGCCACGGCTGGGTCATGTCCAGCCTCTCACCCCAGGTCCTTCTCATCAGGGCTGCTTTTGGTCAGTTTTCATCCACAGCCTGTATTGATAGTGGTGGTTGCCCCAACCCAGGTGCAGCACCTTGCACTTGGGCTTGTTAGACCTCAGGAGATTCCCATATGCCCACTTCTCCTGCTTGTTCAGGTCCCTCTGGATGGTATCCTGTGTGTAAGGTGTGTCAACCCCACCCCTCAGCTCAGAAATATACAGAGATAAAAATGGGAGTTGATTATTTTGTAAATTTCTTAAGGTTCAAATAACTTCTTCGGGGAAATAGAACAGAAAACATTTCCTGTATTTATTTCCTTTGGAATTATTTTTTTATTATTTCTGAATTACACAGAGAAACTTTATATGTAAAATGGTTATTCCACAGCTTCCATACACCTTATTGAGTACTGAAATACCAGCATTAAGAACTCTTTAAAATAATTACTTTGCCATGTTAAAGTGCATGAAATTCATATCCTTTTCCACAGTATGGGAAAAGGATCCTGTTTAAAATAATGCATGATTTTACATTTCTCCAAGTGTGTGCCGATACTGAATTTTATAAGCAATAAGTGTTTATACACTTGGAAACTTAACTGTCAATGTTGCTTGAAGATAGTTGCAAGTTGTTAAATTAAGATATGCTAAAAATATTGTACTTCTCTCGACTTTATTTCCTGTCCAGAGACTTTTTTTGTCTAAATGCTCTATCCTCCATTGAGAGCAGAAACTCTTTTCTGTCTGATAATGCAGTACATATGCAGAAGGGATTCCAACATTTCTCCAAACTACCTGATATAAAAAAACAACACAATTATTAAAAATAAACTTTGTAAAATATTTGATTTGAAAATGCTTGACTTTCTCAGGTTTACTTTTTCTTATGAAGCTGAAAGGCTTTGTTCAAAGCACAGTTTTGGAGTAGATAAAGGGAACATTTATTTGTTTTTTTAATATTATCCAAACTGGATTGACATATTTCTGCACTTGTAACATTCTGAACCTCTCTTTTGAGGTGAAGTTAGTCTTAGAAAACATTTTCTTTAACACAATATTTTTATTTAAAACTGTGTAGTACATAAAAATCAGTGTATGTAAGAAATTAATGATAACATATATCTTGAAACTTTGTCCTACATTTGTATAGGTAATATTTCTACAATAATGTGTTGTCACTGGTTTAGCCTGACATATAACTAATAGTTGTAAGTTGTGATCAAGAAGAATTTACTTACTTTTTGCATTCATGTGTATGTCCTTTGGAATTTGGAACTCTGAGAAGCAATAAGAATATGCACCCAAGAAAGAATAAAAAAAATATTTAGCAAGCCAGAAATAGTCTCTGTCTGATGGTTATAAACCACAGATCACCATAAATTACATTTTCAGTACTCCTTTCATAAGTGTGGCCATCATAATTGTGCTGCCTGACTGAATTATTTTTAAAGCACATTACTACTTAAATGGCAGATAAATGCCCTGTTATACTAGTGGATTTCAGCAAATCATTTCTTCAGGTACTTTCACTTGAAAAAGCCACAGATTCATTAGGGAAGACCGAAAAATATTGCTCTTTTGCTGTACAGCTCTTTCCCTGTGTGAAATAGTTTTGTGCACTTGCTGATCCCAAATGATAGTTGAAAAATGCATAGGAGCAAATTAAGTAAAAATAGTAGGACAGAACAGTACAGGAAGTAATAAGAGAAAAGACTGAGGGAAGAAAAAGGTAACTAAAGAAACACAAAAAGACAGAAGGACTATACTGAACATAAATGTCAAGGGAAAAAGAGAAAACAAACAACTAATACAAGAAAGAGTAAAATCAAATGATATTTTATTAGATTTCTTTAACTGCTGTTACATTTTATTTGAAATATTTTCTTACAACATTAATTCTCCTATAGGTCTTAATTTTGTGTAATAATACAAATAAATGTAAAACATTAAGCAATTATAAAATATTATTAAATACAGCATTTATAAAAAATGTTCCACTTTTTAGGTAATTTATTTAAACTTTGTCATTATATCATGGGGTATAGATATGTACGATGGTTACGTGTCCATTGCAAATCAAAGATTAAAATAATGTTTTATCAATTAAAATATAATTCAAGTTAAATGAAAACCCCCACCTTTTAAAAGGAAGAGGATATATCTAATCTGTACATGTGAAGAAACAGATATTTGCATTATGCATCAGGTGACTGGGATGGTCTTGTTTCTCAGACCCTGATAAATTTATCTGTAAAATTATACTTGATGAGCTATTTCTGTTTTCACAAAATGGTATGGACTCAGGACCTTGTTCTTCTTGTTGGACTGAAAGTAACTTTCTGATTTTTGTGCCTGCTTGTTTATCTTGTATGTGTGCTGTGAAATGCTCACTCCGCAAATATTTGCTCTGCAAATCTTTTCCTTCATTGTGAATTTATTTATGCTGTCCTGCTTTAACCCCAGTCTGCAACCGAGCACCACAGATCCACTTGCTCAATCATCTTGATGGGATGGGGGGAAGAATGAGAAGGAAAAAAAGATAAAACTCATAGGCTGAGATAAAACCAGTCTAATAGGGAAGTCAAAAGTGTGTACACAAGCAAAGGAAAACAAGGAATTCAATTACCCCTTCAATGGGCAGTGAGATGTTCAGCCACCCCAGGGAAGCAGGTCTCCATCACTCATCAGGGTGACTTGGGAAGACAAATGACAGGGCTCCAAGTGCCCTCCTCACCCTCGTTCTTCCCCCACACTATACACTCAGTGTGGTATCATAAGGTCTGGAATATCCCTTGGGTCAGTTGGGGTCAGCTGTCCTGGCTGTTTCCCCTCCCAGCTCCTTGTGCACCCCCAGGCCCCTCACAGGTGGGAGTGGGTGAGAAACAGAAAAGGTATTGACTCTGTGTAAGTACTGCTCAGAAATAACAGAAACATCTCTGAGTTATCAGCTCTGTTTTCAGCCAAAACCAAAACATCACTGCATACCAGCTACTGACAGAAAAATTAGCTCTACCCTAGCAAAAACTAGCAGAGATGTCGAACTTAAAATCAAGAACATCAATTCATCAGCTTTCCCTGACTGTACTCCCTGCAGCAGACTATGTACTTAGGATAAACAAAATGGAAGGTCATCAGCTGATATGAAAATACACAAATGTATTTTTGAATTCTTTATTTAGGAAGATGCAAGCTATACTATAAATTCTGAAATATCTAGTAAAGCTGACAGGTTTATCAGTTGGCAAGGAAATCAGTCTGGTTGTCATTGGCTTCAGCATACTTTCTCATGAGCTGAGTGATGGGATTTTCCCCAAGGACATGAAAGGCAAGCTTAAAAGTGGGAAAGTAGAGTGCTATAGTTAAAATATGAAGAGTTATAGATAAGTATTTAAAGGGTGAAAAGAAAGCCACCAGTATCACATATTTCTAGAACTCAGTCTATTTTTCTTTTCTTTTTCTTTCTTCATTTTCAGAAAACGAAACATTTTGGTAAAGAGCAGTCATTTCTAAATAGCTGATTACACAACTTGCTTAGGATTGTGCAAACTAACAAATGTTTTAACTGATATTTCTCATAAAAGTTTTCCATTTGCTAAATAAGTACAGTGGGAAAGGAGGATAATCTGTAGTATGATACGTATGTACATATGATAGTATGTAATACATACTGATGTATTACATTGATTCTACTTACATCATATTGTGTTTTAGCATGCAGTCTGGCTGCACCAGCCTTTTGGAATACTGTTTTGGTGTGCCTAGTTATAGACATATGATTCTAATTCATCAGCTGTGCAGTGAAGGCACCAGCTGTTCCATCCATTCACGCTACACCAAATAGGTAAAAGGTAAAATCCCTCCTGCATGGGAAGCTGGGGCACAGCTGAAGTGGCTGCTGGTTCTTTTACCAGTTGGCTCCAAGAAGCTCCAGCAACTGCCTCTGAAGGAACTGCTTTGGTCACAGCTCTACGTGACCCACATCCACCTTTCCTCCCTCTTAGATCAAACAGAAGAGGAAAAGCAAGCCAAAAATCCTTATGCAATTTATCCTGCGGGTATCAATGAAATACCAAGTGTCTTTTTGAGGACATGAGAAATGGAGGCTGTAGAAGGAAGGGGAATTTTCAAAAAGATTAGAAGTCCATTTACATAGAGATCCCATCTTTTTTGTACATTGAAGCTCAGGAAGGTTGTGGGAAGCCTGCTTGAAGGAAGGAAAAGCGAGGCTTTTACTTCAGCAGCTGTAAGAGCTGTACTGAACAGAGAGCAGAACTGTGGGCTGCTATAAACAGCTGTAAGTCTTCCTTAAAAACTAAAAGTCTTCCCTTTTGCCTCCATTTTTTAGGTATTTGTTTTTTCCTCTGTTTTATACCTGCCTGTTTACTACTAAGAGGGCATCTTGCCTCTCTTCTTACCATGATAAAAGGGTGTGGGTCAAATAAGAAGCTGAGAGAGAAGACCTAGCACAAGAGTACCCAGCATTCTGGCATTTGTATGTATTAGAACTGCTTAACATTTCCATGTGCAATCAGAAAATGCTTATGCAACCATTTTGGCAGAGATGCTTAAGAGAAACAAAGATTGCTAGAACTGCACAATTTGCAGAAAATAACTTTATGCCCTTGTTATTGCCTGGAAACATGGATTTTCAAAGCAAAAGCTACAACGATGAAAGAGAATAGAAAATGAAAGGAGCATGCATTCCTCTAGCAAAAACATCCCTTAAATTTCTGTAGTGATTATTTACACACTTTGGCATTTGAAAACTTGAATATTTTTACCCATGTTGTCCAAAAATGGATTTTGCATTTAAATTAGGATAGAAGGCAATGATAATGTAATAAGATGAAAGCAATAAAACAAAGAAAATCATAAAAGGTTGGCTATGCTTGGCATAAAATAATTGTCTCTAGCGGCAAGAGAAATAACATGTACAGCTAGTAGAAACCATAAAAGCTCTGGAGTATTATTGAAAAGACAGGAATTACATGTAAATCAAGTTATACTTTCTAAAAATAATAATAAAAAAAAATACCATGCTGATGTGCTAAGTACATTACTTAGTGGTAGCTCTTCAATTTTATTTAACAAAAAATAATAAATATTATGCCTTCATGATTCCATATTTTTGATGGAAAATTAAATTAATAGATTCTTAAAAAAGCAGAAGAGTCAGTTTTATAAGGAAGGTAACCTGAACTTAAATCTTATGATATATTATTACTTTTCAGAAAGTATGAGTGTTATAATTGACTTTCAAGACTTTAAATACAATATGCCCTTTCATAGCATACTTTGAAATAATTTATAGGGAAGAGTCCTCACTGCTGTATTTGAATATAAAAAAATACTTCTCATAATCTTTTGCTTCATGTCTCCATATGGAACAATATGTAAACTGGTAGGTGAAAAAAGTGGTTTTGCAAAAATATAGTGAAAAAGAAAGATGTTAGAAGCAGGTTTTTTTCCTTTTCTCCATTTATTTCTAGTCTTGAATTAAAGCTAATGAAATAATGAAAGAACCAAACAATTATGAGCTGAAATAATTAAACTAGAATTTTATCAATTTAATTTTTTTATATTGTCAAAAGAGAGAGCTCATTGGTTATTTTTAGATGTTAAGAAAATTTATTATAAAAAGTCACACAATACAGAATCAAATTCTACCTTAGCATATTTTTCTTTAATTGATGCAGTTCTATGTGCTTAAATTAAACTGGATTACAGCATTGTGAGTTAGATGAAAAGCTAAACAACATCTACTTTCAATTGCCTAAAAATACTATGAAAAATGTGAATATATGCAGATTTTGGAGCATAATTTATATTGCTTTATATTGCAATTAATATGGATGTACATGATAGTTTATTTTTAGCTTTCATTTGATGCATATTACAATTTCTTTTCAGAATACAACTTTGTTATTGTCCTTAGTTTACAGATATGATTTTCCTACATTTCATTCAGTAACATTATGTGTGCTTTCTGCTTTATTGTTCCTTTGAAAATATTGCACAGAGAGTACTTGGTGCATAATTAATTTGGCCTCAAAACATAAAACAGATCCTTTAAATTAGGCAAGTTTCTTATCAGATCAGGCTGTAAGGAGTTGATTCAATTCTGATGAACTACTGTCTGAAATTTCAAAGCCTCAGAAAAACACTGATTTGCTCTCAGACTGGGTCCTTAACCCTTTTAGGCTTTTGCATCAAAGGGTTCTTCCAGTGAACAAATAAGGAAAGAAACAGTACTTGCTGCATTTTGTCATCTGAACGTTTATACTAAGCAACTTTTCTGTGTGGGGTTGAGGATAGCTGGTAAACAGACAATATTTTCTTTCAGTTTTGAGGACAAGTAATTTTGATAACACTGAATGTTTATTCCTCGGGGCTTATATGATGTACCCTCTGCATGTACCTTCTGCTCCAACCCACTGCCTGCTCTTGGCACCCATTCAGAGTTTAGGGGTTTGTGTCTGAGCAGTCAAAACAAACTTTCCCCTCTCCCTGACTTTGTGCTGAAGCACACACAGTGGAGTAAATGGATGAGTAGCAGCATCCTTCCATTCCTCAGGAGGCTGTTGCTGCAGTAAGCCTTCAGGTGTTTGCAGAGAAGCGTCGCAGTCTCTTCAGGCTAGGCACATCTCCACTTGCTGCAGAGAAACAAAGGTATGAGACAGATGTGGAGATTATGTTTTTTCTCATTTGCCATTTCAAACTAATAAAGAGTCACAGTTCTGCCTCCTAAAACCTAGGCTGAATGAGACCAACTTCTTCTACTGTGCCAGATTTTTAATACAATCATAGGAACAATGTTTAAAGTTTATGAAGGTTCAAGTTAAGAGTATAAGCCTTTTTATAAAAAAAAAAATTATTCCATTAAAGCAAAAAATAGGGTTCCAAAATATGGCAGAACAGTTCTAAAAATTATGTACTGAAATTCATTGATTTTGTGCATTACAGCACTCAAATGATTTATTTCAGTTGTAACAAAAAAAGATGAGTAGAACAGGTGAAGGGTATTGCCAATTTATGATAAAATCTTGGAGGTTATGGGGCAAATACGTTCTTCAACCACAAGAAAAGAGTAACAATATCTCCAGTGTTTAACATAGGAAATGTTCACCAAGAGATATTGCGTTTTGACTCCATTGCTCTTGCTCCACTCTCTGGAGCTATTCCTACAGCTTGCTTGCCTCTCATGCAGAAGAATAGGAATTCCTACCTTGAAGGACCCTGCAGACCTTTCTGCCTCTCACCCTGCCTCATCCTTATTTCCTCTCCTTTTAACAAGAACGGTGTGATTGTTAACAGCAAACAACAGGTCTTAGCTACATACTGCTCATTATTTAGAAGAAAATCTCTAGAAATATCCTCTGGGCTGCAAAATGTCTAAAGATCACCTCCATGTTTGGCTATTATGCCATATTGATATGAAACACGAGTTAATTGAGAAAATAAATTATTTTTACTATTATATTTCTTCCAAGATGCCATGTCCATCTTCTAGGACATTCTATAAAGAGGCAGTGATACTGATATTACTGACTGGATTATCTACTTCTGTTACAACTATTGTTGTTATCACAACAAAAACAACAACAACAACAACAGTAACAAAATGTAGTGACAACCTGTCATATCAGGTAATTGATTTCTATAGAGAGTTAAATAAAGCAATGACATATTAGCATTTCTGCCAATCCATGTGGTTTTGGAGAAATAATGAAATAATGTGCAATTTTATTAATAATTTTTGAACATGTAAATTTATTCAATTAATTTCAAAGTTTGTCCTCAAAGCAAAGAACTAGGCTGAGGGAAGATGAATAACAAAGTATAATTTTCAGTAATGGTTCAGTTTCTTGCAAATTGTTTTTGCAACACTTCTAAGAGAAAGCATTAGGATAAATGTAATGCAATTCTCATTTTGCCAGTTTTTGAAACTGGTTTATGTGCTAGTTGTTGCTCACAGATTAAAAATAATCAAAAATAATTCAGGATGAGTTGCCAAATTAATAAATGCATTATTAGGTCTACATTCACTTAAATTTTTGGAAGGAGTGCAATATGCTTTTCCTTACAGCTTCAAATAAAACTGCAGAGCATATAACTTGTGATACAAATTCTTATGCTTAATGGAACTAACAAGCAGAATTATATTTGCATAACACTGACAATATTTATTTTTGCAAAAGAATATTTATTAGCACAATATATTTATCAACTTTTTGTTTGTTTCAGTAAGTTGCTTGGTTTCATATAGACTCCTCCAGAACTCTGGGAACAAAATATTTTGGCTTCTAGATATCTTAGAAATTTCCTTCACTTGGAAAGTCTGTTTCTCATACAGGCAGTTTTAAGGGGAAAATGAAACCATGTGATTCATCTTTTAAAAATATTTGTGTCCCTACTTAATGAATCCTTTTTTTTTTTTTTTCCAAAGTTTGTTTTCAATATACAATGACCATATTCTTGGCTTTTTGAGTCACCGGTTGTTTAAAATCTTTTCTAAATGCCCCCTCAAGTTATTAATGGAGTATAATGGACTCCTTCATATCTCTGTGAAATTAATTAAATTTCTAATTCTTTATCAGATAGTAAATAAAGGGGTATTTGGCCTTTTAATTTAACAGATATTTTACATTTCAGTATGCTGATAAGTTGTTCAGAATGAAGCTAAATTTCATAACTTACAAAGAAATCTAATAACAATAACAAAGAGTTTTGAAAGCTTGAATAAAATGTTTTGCCTATTAATCTTCTGGGAGATGCCTGCATGAGCTTCCTTCTGTCATAAGCCAACCAAAGATTGCTAAAAGGAGAAATGAAGTAGAGAGGTGAGAAGGAAAGAAATTAAGGCCCAGAAAATCATGCCATGATGTATTTTCATAGATATCTAAAGATTTAAAACAGATATATGAACTTCTTTGTGAAGAAGATTGTCTTAAAATTTAGCTTGAATTTTCTAACTCCAGGACTTTAAAAAATGCAAAATAAGGTAGCTGGAAAGAAAAAAAAAACACTTCACAGTTCAGTTTTTGCACTAGAAGATAGTTGCAATAGTTACTAAAACAATTTAATGCTAATGCAAGCTAATCATATAAACATACGATTAGAATTCTGTTAGTACATAACATACTGTTAGAATTCTGGTCTAGCAGTGTCTTCTACCAGGTGTAAGCTATGCTTAGAAACATGCCCAATATAAACTGCAGTAAACATAAATCAACTATTTTCTATTAAATAGTCTCCTACTGTTGTTCAGTACAAAAGCAAATAACCAACTGTTCATTAAGTAAGTTTCACACAACCTTAAGATATTTTAAAAACTGGAATTGCAAGAGGCCTCAAATTATTATTATTTTTTTAATACCAAATAGGCAAATTTGCAAGTAACTTTAGTTACTTTAAGTGGTAAGGCAATCTGTGCTTTAGATGTTATTGTTAATGAAATTCCCTTATAATGAGGATAACATAACAACTATAGTAATTGCATTGCAATAAGGAAATTTTAGCCTTGAAAGATTTAAGAGCTAATTACTGAATGCCACAGTGAAACAAATTAAACTCTTTATTTCTATAGTGCTAATATCTGAATTGCTACTAAGCATTTCCTCAGCAAAGATACTTTCTAAGTGATGATAGGCCTAAATATTCCTATTTAAGCTCCAAAATAATTTTTGCATAGTAGCCACCTTTATTCTTACTGGCACAGTTGCCTGGTGCATATCTGTAGAACAACTGTCCTGAAGAAAATGTGAAGTGTTTCTTGGTCAGGATGGGTGATGAAGAAATCACCCTCTTTCACACTGATGATAGGAATCAGCTGGAGATCTGTCTGGACAGAAAGTGCTCTTGAGTCCTGTCTGCCTTATGCATGTACAGCCTTGTGGCTGGCCCTGCAACATCATCAGGGATCTCTTCTATGGCTCTCTCTCTTGATTAGGGTCATCCTTTCCCCCCCATGAAACACCTTTTAGAAAGCTTTCAAGAGTAAAACCTTCATACAATATCACTTCCAAGAAGCACATGAGGAAATTTTGGTGCTGATGTGATATACAACACAGAAAAAACCCTGATGTGAAATTTAAAAATTTTTTGATTGACCCTCTGTTTTTGAACTCTACATAAAAGGAAATAATAAGGAAACAAAGAGCAGAGTCTGAATTTTGTTTCTTCCTTAGTAATTTAATTTTTAAAATAACCTCAAATTATCTCTAGAGAGATTAACTCACCACTTGAAATTCTATGTTGTTTTCTCAAATCAAACAAGCAAACAGAAGAGTTGCCAGCTAATGCATTTTGAGTTCATGCTCTTCTTTAAACAGTGGGTATAAGTATTTACCAGTGCACTTTCAGAAGCTAGGATATGCAGGCTTTCTTTGGCATTTCAACGCAAACGATTGATGTGGAAAGCAGTATAAAACTTCAGAGCACACGTCTGCTTCTGTTGTAAATGCCTTATAACAGTTTATGATACTGGCTTTGTGTCAGGCTCCTAGATTTTGTGAAGCTGTTGGACTAACAGCACTAGAAGGAAGCATTTTATCTTCCTGAATAGAAGCAAACATCAGAAATGCTAGTGGAACACAGGCTTCACAGCTTTCCAAAAGAACAAACTGCACTGCTTCAGCCTCAGTAACTATAAAGCCAGGATTGCAATTAGTTGAGCCACTGTCTGCTTTCTCACCACACACAGCAATGTTTTTGGGAGAGTGGTTATAGGAAGGTAATGTACATAACATCATGGCAACAGGGATATAGTGCAACATAAATTTAATCAAAGGCCATATTCAAGTGCTATTTATTTGGATATGGCTATTTTCTTTTGAAAAGGGAAAGAAGAAAGACATTAGACACCTCCTCAAAATATTTGAATCTTGGACTGTGTGCCTGTGATGTATCATTCTGGCAGTCAGGCTTTGAAGAAGACTTCCATGGAAAAGGGACATTGAACACAGTGTTTCAGAGGGAAATGAACAACAGAGCATCTTGCTGTGTGTTCTTGATGCAACTCCTTTGGTCTTTCTGCACGGTGATCCACATTGCTTTATTGGTATGAATAACTCTCATCCTCAGAGACCCACAGTGACAGTCCCTCCCTTCATTGAAGGCAATGGGAAATTTGCCAGTAACCTCAATAGAGACAGGAATAAGTCATTTATTCTCTGCTGCTGAAACACATGAAAGCTTGACAAGTCTATGAACAGGTAGCTTCATCCTCTTCTTATTTTAGAGTCTATTTTTAAATATTCAGAATGTATCTTCAATGAGAAAATCTAGACTCTGTTCCTTAGAGTCTTGGGCACTCTAAATTGCTCTCTCCTGAAGTAAACAATTTTTCAGACGACGATACTCAACCACAATAATATTACAAGGGCATTATTTATATATTTCTGAAAAGACACAACTTCCCAAGATGGTCCTACTTTTAATGGATACCATGAAGTGAAAACCAGAATAACTTAAATCACATCTCATAATCTTAAAATCTAGCTTTAACGTCGAACTTGATTGTTTCTTAAAATCTTTCCTTTTTCTCTCATTAAACATGCAGCTGGCTGATATTTTACCCTCTGTAAAATTGGGTTATACAGAATATAGGATACAGGAAAGAGTGGAACTCGACCACAGAAATTCCTTGAGAGAAGCCTTGAGAGGAATATTTGCATTGCAAGTTGAAATAAATTTTCACACTGAATAATCCTTGCAAAGTTAAATTATATGAAAGAGTAAACTTGATTTGCAACACTCAAAGAAGATTATTAGTTAAACAGCTTTGTTTCATTAAAAGACTGCTAATTTAATATTCCCTTACAAGCTTGAAAATAGACATTTTTCTGTCATTTCCTTTATAATCATGTTTGTTTGACTTCTCTACCTTAAAAGGTACAAAAATACTTCAAAGAGTAGTTCTCTGTATACAGAAACTTTTTTTTTTTTTTTCTGGCAGCTGTAAAGATTTGTTATATTTGGAATATTTCACATTTATGATGTTTTTGCAGAAGGAGTTTTTTCAAAGTTATCATAGCACGTTGCAGAATTATCACATAACATGGGAGGTTACCAAGACTTCATGACATCATCTAATTTAAATGATACCCCATGTCTAGTTGGGGTTTGAAAATTCACATGTTCCCTGGGTAACCTGTATTGGTATTTGAACACCCTCGCAATAAAAATATTTTATTATATTTAAGATGAATTTTCTGCATTTTAATCTGTGCCTGTTGCCTCTTGTCCTGTCACTGGGGAATGCTGAAAAGAGTCCAGCTTCATCTTTTTTTGCCTTTCCCCATCAGATTTTTATATACATGATGAGATCCCCCTGAGCCTTCTCTTCTCCAGGGTGAGCACTCTAAACTCCCTCAACTTGAGCCTCATATGAGAGATGCTGTAGTCCCTTAATCAACTTTGTGGCTCTTTGTTGGATTTTTCTCCAGTATGTCCAATTCCTTGTGGTATCAGGGAGTCCAGCACTCCAGACCTGTCTTACCAGGGCTGAATAGAGGGGAAGGACTCCCACTTTGAGCTATTATCAGTGCTCAGCAGCCCAGAAAGCTGTTGGCTACGTTTGCCAGAGGGGCATGTTGCTGGCTTATGGACAACTTGTTATCCATCAGGACCATTTTTTTCCAAGCTATTTTATTTTTTTCCAAGTTATTTTATTTTCAAGCTTTCCATGATTTAGTTGTATATGGGTAGAGGAAATATCAGAGGAGATACTGATCAGACCAAATTTTCTTTATGAATATGACTTCACTCTTACATTCTTGTGATGACAGAAACAAGCCTAAAGAGAAAATTTCAGCATCTGATTCTAATTAACCTCCTTGAGTCTAATTAATTTTGCCAGTTTCAAATGAAGGTGAAATGGTGAGTTGGTGTGTTATTTAAAAGCTGTTTAGGGGAGACAGGTTCTTGGAGAGCGTTGGAGAGCAAATGAGCTAATGTAGTAGATGATATTAAGTTACTGCCTTAAAAAGAGCTAAGGTTTTAATGAGTTTTTGTGTTTGTTTTTTTTTTTTTTTTATGAAAGGTTTCACAAACTACGAAATACAATTTTTTGGTAAGCAAGGTAAAGTACCCTTAATTTTTGTGTGGGGTCTAAATATAAGTGATCTAAGGACAGCTCAGTAACCTGTCCTCTTTCCCAACCTAAATCTACGTAATAACTGTGTCCCTGAAATTAGAGTGTTCGTTTACCAACATAACTAGTGGACTTTCTTGTACTTGAGATATTTTTCTTCAGTATCACATGTATATTCCCCCTTCCCCCAACCAGCTCTGTGGCACTCAGCCACTGTGAAGCCTGCTGTCTGTTCAACTTGTGTATAATTGAGCTATGCAGATGCAGCAGCTGAATCTTTCTTAGAATTGCAGCCTATGTGATTGAGCTGAAATACCGGAGTTGTAGTGGTTATGCAGATGAATTATGCTTGTTGGTGCGGGGCTCTCCTGTACAAGTGAGGTTGCAAATATCCGAAAATCTTTTTACATCCCTGGTGCAAGAAAAATGTCAGCTTTAGACTCCTGCCCAAAGCAGCTGCAGTGATAGTTACATCTTTCTCTCTAGTCATCTTCAGAATATCTGACTGTACCTTGCAGCTGCCTTCAGCCTTTTGAGGATTAAACAGCTGGGTAAGATATGGGCATTAGACTTCTACTGAGAGCTGTGAAAGACTAAGTGTTTGTAACTTCTGGTATTTTAGCGGTGCTTGAATCTGCCTGGAGGTAAAACTTTAGTGTATGGGGGAATATTAGATTGTTTGCTGTCAATATTAAAATGCACAAGCGTCGGTTGGAGCATCTACTGTGCACAGTCTTGTTTGGTGAGCTGTCAGCTACTGGTCTTCAAGGAAGCTGAAATTCCCTACAAAGCATCAATTGTTGCTTTTGATTTTTCCATAATTGTGTCAGCACTTGATAGTGAAGAAAATGCCGCTTTTCACTACTAGTGGAGGAGGTTTCTGTTTTCGCACTGGTTTTAGTTCCTTTCTTTTGCTGAGGATGACTTTTCTGTGTCACTCTGATTAATTTTGTGGTTAACATTTAGTTACTTCTAGATTTAGGTCTTAATTTTTAGGGTAAAAAGCCAGTATTTAAAAGAGCTTTGAACAATACAAAGAAAATGCATAGTTCTTTCTGTTGGTTTTCTTATGTAAATGTCTGTATTTAAAGAAAGGTATGACCTGGCTTAATTAGCAAAACCCACAAAGAGGTGAGTTACATCCCTAACTTGAAGTTCTTGTCTGCTGGAATGATTTCTTTGAATCTCAGGTGATCTAGAGTGGCTCCTCAGTGCTATTGATTGAAGACATTTGTTCTCTGTTGCAAGATTATTCAGGTAGCTCTTACACAAGCAGCTCTTGTTTTTGTTTTGCCTCTTCTTTGTGACCTTAGGCTGTATAAGAAAGTTGGAGGGGGGAACAAAAAAATTCATTAATGTGATAAACTGCCTTTTTATTTAAGCTTAGATGTTGACAAAGCAATGCCAGTTTTCTCTGATGCTTTTTACTTCTGCTTTTATTCAGTGTCTTTAGAAAACAGGAAGTGGTAGCTAGATAAAATAATATGGGAATTGCAGCAGTCAGTGGAATCTTAACTCTACTTGTTTGAGTGGATTTTCTTCCTGTTTTGGCGTGAGAAATTTGTGTGTGTGAGGTGAGGTTTTTTATTTAAGACTTTACTTCAGTAGCTTTAGATGCAAACAGTCATTCAGGAGAAGCCTTTTATCTTCAGGCTGTTTTAGCAGTTCAGTAAAAAGCAGACTTAACTTTCAAATCAGAATTTATTTTTATTATGCTACTCAAGAGCGTCTTCACCTATGAACATCCCCTCCAATTCACTGTTACCACGGATGTTTCACTGTTATCTTGATTTAATAAGGGCTATCTGCACTCTTGTGTAGCACTTATTACAGCAATTTCTGAAAAGCTGATGTTTATTTTTAAGTCTTGGATCAGAGGGTGTTATATATATTGGAATAATTCGTGCTTATGTAAAATATACGTGAAATAAAAATTGTACCTGTGGGTGAAATTCTTAAGGTTTAAAAACATCACCAACACGAACCAGGGAAACGGATTGTGAAACAGAGGCCAGCTGAAAGAAAGACCTAATTAACAAATGAAAAGATGTGGCTCCTATGGAGATGGGTCCTCCCGGGGCAGTCCAGGAAACACCCAAGGGATGAACACTCGATCAGTACCAACAATCAAGATAGCCAGAGTCATCAAGAACCTGCATTCCAATACCAGGTTCCCTAACAGCATTCACTGCTTCCCAGAAATGTTTGTCCAGCCCAACACAGGAAAAAGGAGATGACATGAATATTTGAAATCATATGTGAAAGAATAGGAGAAACTCTGCCCCGGGAAAGAAAAACTGTATAAAAACCACTCCGGCAGAGACGACCTTTGTGAACAAGGGAGATTCTTTGCGAACAGAGCTGGAATCTTTGTTCACCCATTCCGACCCCGGGCTCGGAGCCGTGTCTTCGATTGTGGCTACCAAGCGACCGAATTTCGGTCTTGAAATAAAAATCCATTTTCATTAATTCGGCTTTATCATTTTAATAACTATAACAGAGGGTATCAGCATATTTGAGGCCACTTTACTCTCACAGATGATGGGGCTTTCCTCTCACTTTCTTTGCCCACAGTACTGCTATGGCTCTATATGACCCAGCACTCCTGGATGAGTAACAGGAGGAGAAAGGAGTGAGGAGGAGGTGTGTAAGAAAGAGAAGTAAGAGAAAGCACAAATGGCCCCTTAGTGGTCAAAATGAAATAGCCCTAATCCTGAAGTGCTGCAGGCACTTGCCATTCATTCAGCAGACGTGACAGACAAAAAGTGGGTTCCAATTTAATGTTAGTGTAAGCCTGTACACTCTACAAGGAGTTTAGTAAATTGTAGCTAAATGTGTGATCTTGAAAGAAAAAACATGTGATTTTTGTGTAAAATAATAACAAGGGCTATTTAAAAAAAAAAAAAAAAAAAAAGGAAGTTACAATTTGGCAAACATTCTTCCCTAGAATAGTAATTTCCAGCATAAAGTGTTGGTGACATGACAGGAGGCACTAAATGAATTCTAAGTGCTATATTTAGAGACTGTTTTCTGGATCCAGATAGCAGCAGTACTTGACTCCTGGCCTTCTGACTTTATGCTTTTTAAACACCCTTATGTGAAATATTAATACTGAGACATTGGAAACTCAGTTTGAAATTTTGAAATACTCATTCAAATAGTGTCTTTGAAAGGAAGATTCTTTTTTTATACTTAGTATATGATTGCAACTTTCTTAATTGTGGAGTACTTGTTTTTTAAAATAAGAAAATACTTAACTGCTTACTGCCAAATGGTATGGATAAGGAAGTCATCAAGAGATGTATTAGAATGCAGGATGGTTGAGATTATATTTCAGTTAAAATTTGTAATGTTTTGATACAGCCATTATGATCTTTATGATGCTATTAATTTCAAACACCTAACAGGAAAAAGGTGTTTTGACTAGTCACTTCTCAAAGAGCTATTCATGAACTGTTATATTTTAAAAAGATCCATGTATTTTATGAGATTTCATAACATACTGGTAATTGTAGCATGGAGTATTAGAGCTATTTAACTGCTCTTTTCACAATGAAAGCTTGATTCAAAGCTGCTAAAATTGTGGGGTTTATTGGTAAACCCAGGATCAAAAGTGACAAAATCTAGGGCACCAGGGTAAACCTGCCTGTGAGGGCAAGGTAACAAGGGATTCTTAAGCAATAGCTCTTCTTGATACTTGCCTGATATATTTCCCCCCAGTTAGGCACAGGAAGAAAATTTGTCAGGCATTTGAGTCATAAAAATAGCTATTTGTTTTGTCACAATGATGGTATTAGACCTTCATATAAGGGCAAAGAGCTTAGCTGCTCTTTACTGAAATATGAAAGGAAACAAAGATTTGCAGAAAGGATTAACTTGTGGAAATCCTCTGTGCTGTAGGACACTGGGATAGGAGCAGATGCTGATGGTCTGTGCAGCAGGCCACGCTGGTGCCCAGGCTCATCAGCTTCTTGGAAGAAAATAAAAATGACACCTGATTCTGTATTTGAATAGTAACAAACTATAATAACAGCGTTTTATGCCAAACACAATGACAAGTTAGAGCACTCCACCAAGTTTTGCATGATCAATGTGCTGCAACGTGGCAATTAGAGATCATTTGGATCAAGTGGTAACTGTCATATCCAGCCAGTAGGGAGTGTTTGAGTACCAATTTGGCATATGAGCATATGGCTGGAGTCCATAATGGCTGATGCAGTGGTCGATCCCTCTGAATTTGCAGCTGTACCTCATCTGATGATAAAGCAGTTCTAGAACCACGACCTAAAAATGTCAAAATATTTCTGGTTGCCACAACAAACTGTTTAAGCATGCAAAAGTGCTGTATTTCTTTAAATTTATATTGACAATCTATTCAGCAAAATTAAACTATGCTTTTTTATTTCTGTAAGATTTGTACTCCTCTAAAATGAATCCCAGCCCATTTGGAAGCTGCTTTTTGGTTATCCACAAGAAATTACTTCTACACATACATTACATACACATGCATGTTGGCAGTGGTATCAATGCATTTATATAGGCATTAATTCAGTAATGTATTTAATCACTTCTGGATTTTAATTTCTTTTTCTTAGCAGAATCACAGATAAGCTTCTTTTATTGTAGGAGTAGTGTCTTGAAGAAAGAGGACTAATACAGCATAAAGTCTTTGCACAAACAATTATTCCAAGCAATTTAATTTGAAGACTCTACCCTAGAATAAAATTTTGTTGGTGGAGAGTCCCGAGAAGAACCTCTGTGTGTAATTTTAACCTTGTTAAAATTATTTGAAGGATAAAGAGACTCTGTTCTAGGAAAACAAAACAATAGTTATCCAGTCTATGTAAAATGTGTTTACCAAAATGTGTAAATGGTACCTCTATAAAGAAAAAGAAACAGTGAGATATACTTTATCTGAAATAATGTCTTCTCTGTTTAGTTTAATCAACAATTACCACCAATACTAAATATGGTTGAGTGAAGATAACATGAGCAGCTCATTCTGCTGAAAATTTTACTTAATCTACTATCTGAGACAATTGATTAACTAACTCAATTTCTGAGACAACATACATGATTCTAAATATTCTTGAGTTTTCCTTTCTTAGGAAAGGCTTCATAAGTGGGAACCTTGTTTTATTTAATAAATGTTATACTGTTTTTTTATTTAAAAAATTGTCCACTGCTGAATTTCAAAAGATGCCACTTTGCTGAATGTCCTGCATTGGTTTACCATCACCTTGTGTATTTCGGAGACTAAGCCATCAGAGGCCTTTCCAGTTTAGCTGGAATTTGGGCTTATGGGTTGCCATTAATTCTCTTTCATTAAGCTTTGCCACCCTTTTTAAGAGTTCAGGTATCTCCATTTCAATTCTGACAGGTCTGCTTACAGCCTGTTCACAAGTCAAAGGTTTGTTTAATGAAACATATGGAAGCAAGCAATACTATAATTATGCAAATAATTGCACTACATATTGCCAGCATCTAAGATCAGATGGCCAGTTTGTGCTTGGATAATCAAGGCTCCCTTCTCACAGGCTATAGTTGCTATAGTTAATTTGTCCTCTTTGGACAAATCATATGTCCTCCTTGGAGGCCAATGGGTGTCTTGAATAGTTGAATTGTAGCAATTCAATTAATATAATTAATTATATAATATAAATATAAAATTAATTTTATATAATTAATATAAAAAGCTGTTCTATTAATACTATTGTAAAATTTCTTAAAATCTTTAAAACCCAGTTATCCCATTGCGAACCTCAAGTGTAATTACTATGCATTGTTAATTTTCATTTTAATGTAAAAAGGTATATCTATTCTACTTCCTTATTTCATGGATGAAGGCATCTTAGAGCAGTTGTTTTTTCTCCCTCCCCCAATCATTAAAGTGGGATCTTTTTTATGGGACTAAAGTCCTTTATCCTACAGGTACTAGTTTCATTGCCTGCTTGAGCAAATAAATCATTCACTTCAGGGAAGATATTTATCAGAAGAATTTTAAGAAGGTACTGAAAAAATACTTCCAAACTGTTATTTTTTAGAATCATAAACAAAACAGCATTTTGAACAAAATATGTAGAATATCTAATCGTGAAATACCTTCATATCAGTATCATCAAAGAAAGAGTGAGCACAACATTCTCATAAATATTTTCTATCAAAATATAAACTCCAATGTGCTTTTATGTATATATATATTACACAACATGTATGCTTTGCATAAGTCAAGTATTTTAAATTCATGTGACTGTCTTAGACTCTATCTACAGTGAGGGAAATCTTAATTCTAGCTGTCAGTATAACCTTAAATCTGCCTCCAGTTTTGCATAGTACTACACATTGCACATAGAAGAGAACACTGCTGTTGCAGTGATGTTTGCTCCAGATCTGATTTGTCCAATGATATATATATGGTTATAATGAATATTCTCTTTTGTTCCAGTGGGTTTGTTTACATAGATATATTCCAGGCTATAAACCACTCTGATGCAGTCTGGCCTGTGATTTTGCTGGTATTTCTTCTCAGATAAAGTATCTTATGCTGCAAGTGAAATGTGACTTAGTATGTTGAATGCAGTTGGTATTGAGCCTGTTGAGTTCTTGTTTGTGCAATGAACCAACAAGCATAATGCATGTGAAGCATAAAATGTGTGGTGCAGGTACATTTGTGATACATTTGTTTTAACCAAATGTAAGGCAACTGTGTACAGCAGTGCATTCAGGTCAAAACATCCGCCTGACATCCAGCAGTAGAGTCGTAATGCAATCTGTAATGCAAACTCTTCTTGGACCCTGAAAGGCAGAATTTCATCCCAGTGACTGCCTGGCTTTGTTTGTGCTTATACCTGTTACAAGCTACAGTTCTATAGTAATATTTTGAAAACTGGGAAGTTGCAAATAATTGTTCTGATGCCCTGGGGCCTCATCAGAAAGAGTCCTAAAATTGCATGTGATAGAATATCATGGGGTGTCATTAATATGGATAGTTTGTTGTCTCACACTCCTGGGACTCAAGCTAACAAAAAAGCCTATCCAACTGACAGACAATACTCTCATTTGGAAATACTTTATTTGGTGACATAACCATGTACTAAAGCTGTGGACTGACATTTCATACAAGCACTAGAGTGACTGTTACTAAGAAGAAAACTGTATGAGTAGCCTCTGAAAAGTACTTGTAAAGGCTTTCAAAACTTCAGTTTTATTAAAAATTGCAATAATGGATCTATTAATATGATACTCGAAACAAAACTAATTTTTCTTCTAGGAACAGGTAGGGAAATAGAGAGCTCATATGCACTTTGGCTTAGAATGGGTTCCTTATCAAACATCTAACTACTCATTTGAAAATAAACATTGAATGCAACAAGGCTGGCACTTCCTACAGGAACAATAATTTATGGGAAAAAAAAAGCAAAACAAGAACAGAAATGACAAATGTTCCCCCCCCCCCAAAAAAAATTAAACCCCAAACAAAGAAAACCAAACCCACAAAAACCCAGCCAACCAAACAAAAAACAAACCCCAAACTAAAATCTGTTAAGAAGTTTCATTACATTTTCGAGACAACATTTACCCAATTTCATTGTCTGTTTTGGACATAAAGACCTATCTAACTCGAGCATTGACGCTGTGACGTTACGGAGAGACGCAACAGAGATGACAAAGTTGGAGTGAGAGGAGAAAGAGAGATTTATTTCTTTGACTTTACCTTTTATACCTTTCACAGAAAGGGACCATATTGGACGATAGAGGTTCAACCTCTTCAATTCCACTGGTCTCAGAAAATGTCCGTCAATTGTTTTTCTTACTGGAAGGAATGTAAACAGTAATACTGTTTATAGAAAATCGTGAGAAACTGACTTCCACATATGTAAACAATCAGAAGGCCAGAAAGAACAGCAAAAGAACAAGGCAACAGAGCATGATAGTGAGCTTGCATTGACTGACTGAATGCACAAAACATTTTTGTTACTGATTCCTAAGATGGGCCATGCTTGAATGCTACCATGTAAATATTGCAATAAGACTAAAACTCATAATTTAGAGAATGCAAAGACTTGTAACCCTCTACAAATGAAAGGACAAGTTATCCTTGCTTGGAATACATAAATATGCATGTCTGTGCATAAATATGTATATACTTAGTTATCTATGTATTTGTGTCTCTACATACGTGCATCTGGAATGGATGTATGGAAATATTCCACTAGTGATTAAAAGAGGAGGGAGGTTTTTATGATGAAGATCTAACCTCTTCTTTTTTCCTGAGAGTATAATTTATAGTGGGTTAATGAAACAGATACTAGTTTCTGTTAGACTGGAGGCTATGGTGTCTTCACAGTCAAGTGTATCCTCATGCTAATTGCCATAATTAACTTATGTCAAAATTAAATGAGTTCTAAGACTTCTGCTTTTTAAGGTGCAGAAAGTGGAGTAAAGGAGACCCTCATAAAGCTGACAGTCATCTTAGCAATGATAGGCTGATGGCACTGTGCTTCTTTCAGATGGGTGATTTATAGATTTTTAACAGTGCTTTGATATTAAACATTGAGGTTCAGAAAACACAAAATGCCACCCCTGAACAAAGAAATACTGAAAATCCATATATTGTATCTGGTACTAATGCTCAAACCATGTTCATTATTGATCTTCTCCAAGAAATCTGCATGTGTTCAAATGCATAATGGGAAATGCAGTTAATAATTGGGCTGGTTGTCTGCTCCTCTTTCATTGCAATCCTTCCACTGTCTCCCTCATTCAGAAATAAAATTTACACTGAATTTTGAAATGTACATTTTATAATTTTATTCAAAGGCCATTTAATATTAATTCATTCAAAGTTGGTTTGTGTTTTAACTTAAAACTTTATTTTTATTTACTTTTTATATCTTTGTTCTTATTTTAATTTCTTTTCCTTATAATAAATCCTGTCATCAAGCAGTTGTCTTATAAGGAAGATGAGGATAAATATTTCTCTGAATGTAGTACACAATATCTTCTTTAATTAGCTACTAAAAAATTAGCTGTTTTTTGATACCGAACAATAATTGGATTCACATCAAGCTGAAGGTCCAAGGTCATTTCCAAGGAATTACTCTCTCCCCCAGTCCTTTTCTTTCCACACCCACATATCCTAAGAGATTAGTTGGTCAGGAGCATTGAATCCTTTTAGAAATGAAGGAAGCATAGATGTTTCATCATAACAATCCCACTCATTGAATATTATAACATAGTTTTAAAAAGTGGTTAGGATAAAGGCTTATTCAACATGATTTGAAGAAAATGTTTTCTTGTTTCTTCTGTGTTTTTTCCCACTAGGGGAAACTTTTGCTTTGCCTAACTAGGTTGAAGAATAGATAAGGTAAGGTATCTTTTCCAAAAGATGTTCATTGAAAGCAAATGCATTTCTTTTAATTTGAAGTACTGTTACAAAAGCTACTCTTTTTTTTTTTTTTTTTTTTTTTTCCACTTAAGTACATTTTATGCCACACCATCTACTTAGAAGACCATGTGCATTCAGAGGTTATGCATGACCTTAGATGTTTCTTTACTATGACTTTGCTCCGACTGATACAGTCTATGGCATCACAAAAAATTAGCAAGGGAAATACGAAAATGTTTTTTCTTTCCTAAGTTGTAAATCAAAGATGAAATCTTTTAAGACTTTAAAACAAGCAGAAGGAAGTGAAAAGAAGAGCACTTTAAAAATCCTTAATTCCTTATAATACAAGTAGTGTTTTCTGAACATGTGGCTCATGAATTCTTTTTTCAGGGATGTAACTCATTAACTTCTGTCATGCCCTGCAGATGCTAGTCCATCTCTAACCAATAGTTGGCTAAGTCACCTTGAGTCAACACATCTATAGGCATTTCATCTATCTAGAATTAATAAAAAACTTTTCTCTTTTCTACATACAATCAAATTTCAATAAAGAACAAGAATATTTGTCTAAGTTTTATTTCTTTATGGAATAGCTTTTTCACATTCAAGTTATGTGGAGGTGAAAGAGGATGAGGACCACCTTTTCTTGACATCAGCACCTTTAATTACATATCACCATTAGCATTAGTGTGAATCTTTCCAGCTGAAAAATCCTTTCTGCAGCAGTGATTGAATTATATGGCCTGCTAAGATACACATATTTTTCAACATCTTTTTTTTTTTGTTTGTGTCAGTAGCTTGTGGTTAAACTTGAGGGCACCAAATAATTTCATATTTGTGACATATTGTTTACCTGATATTCTGCTCCTCCTCTGAGCACCTGGAGAGCCTTTCTGTTGAGTGCACTGTTTCAGGATACCAGCCTCACTGCCATTCATACTGAAAATCCACTCCTGACCTTTCACATGCTGCCTGTACTGTCCAGAGCAGGGTTGCTGTGACTGTAACTCCATGTGAAATACAAAACCAGCTTAAAAGCCTTCTAATGTAACAGAAATTATTTCAGTGTCTCAGTATCTGCAAACTGGTGGGAGCCTCAGTGGATTCCTCTGCCAAACTACATTTACTTAATAGCTGTGGTTTTATACCACAGCGAATTGTGCAGCAGCTGTTCACCTGTAAAGAGGGGTGTTTTCTAATGAATGCTGATCTGAGACTGCAGTTTTGGGAGGCTTTTCATTTACTTACAGTTATGACTTTCATACCTTGCAGTTTTCCTCTATTTCAACCTATTTCTCGGTGTGAGATCAGGGATGTGGCTCAACTGTTTTGTATCAATAACACTTGGTGCAACAACCTAGCTGCAGTGTTTTCCTGCCCACACAGTCAGGGATGTTTGGGGGCTTCCAATGTGTTTCTTAAGGAGGCTTTGGCACTTTCTTAAACCCTTTTCACAGTCTTATTACTGGTAGAGTAATAGATTCAGTAATAGAGCACCTTTGCCCCTTTGAGTATGTCCCTTTTCTACTATAATTTCTCCTGCTGAATAATTTCCTGCAAGCTAAAAATATCTGTTGTATAATAAGGCTGTTTAAATCCCTTTACCACTGCTCTAGACCTGTGTCACACCCTGGACAGTCTGTCAACTGAGAAACAGCCATGGTCCAGCCCAGGATCTCAGAGGATTAATGTTTTTTAGCAAACAGGTCTCTTAATAATTCTCAATAGGCTTTGACTTGGGTAATAAAATAGATCCAATCTTTGATATAGCTTCAGGTCAAAGAGGAAGTAAATTAAACTAATCTGCCATTATTATTAAAGCTCGATTTTATACTTAAGTCATAAGGTATTAGCCAGAAAAACAAAAGATGAAAATAACAAAGGAAATTAGAGTAATTGAGACTTCCCTGTGCCTTTCTTTTATTTTGCTGAGCATATCGTCCACTCTACAATTTTCTTTGTTGTTTTCCCCAGTGGCCCTAGATATTCAAGGACAATTTCCTTAAAATTAGCTGTTGAAAGTGAATACTATGTAGCTGCTAAGAGGTTTGTCTCGCTAATGAAAGCCCAATTTGTCTGCTCCATCTCAAAGGCCCCACTTACAGATCTTTGCAGTCACTTTTTTACCTATAGATGATAGGCTAGCAAAAGCTTTTATGCAGCAGGATGTGTAGGAGCGTCGGTGGGTTGCACGGTCAGGAGGGATGGAGATGAGAGCTCTCTGACCCCAGGTCTTGGAAGTTGTGGTTTGTTGCAAAGGGTGTGGGTGCAGGGGCCCTGCTTGGAGCTGCCAGCCACAGCTCAGAGCAGGCCTGAAAGAGAGCGAGGAGAGAGAGAGAGAGCGCTACTGCTCAAAGTTCTTGTTACAATACAATAAATCTTCTTCTGTGCTGAATATTCTAATTTTCACTAACCAATCTAGTCCAAGATACAAATCCTATAGTATTTACATACAGCCTGTAAGAATCATTACATTACTATACTGTGCTACATTTTAAACCCTAAAAACTACTCTTTGGACCTCTTCTGCCAAGCTGGTGGGGTCTGTTCTGACCCTTGGACCTGTCTGTAAGCAGAGGGTATTGTTTAATCACAAGGGGATTACCTTCAGCCGGCCATATCATTGTTTTCCAGTTGTTCAATAACTAAGGCTTGGTATCTCAAAGCTTGCTTTCATTTCTATCTTGCTTATAGTTTCTATATGCTCAAAATCTTTTGCCAGGCAATCATATTTATAAGGTTTTCCTGTTTCATCTTCCCAACAAGTATGTATCAGTAGAATTAAACTAAAAGCAGTTCTACCAAAACAAAAACTCATTGTCATTCAGACTTGTGCATTGTTTTAGGAAAACAGTGACTTGGGAGTGTTGAAAATAACAAAGGAGAAAGAAGGCTTCCAGTTATAAATTTCTGTATGAACAGACTCAGGTATCTGAAATTTGTGTATGTTGTATGTTACGGTGCAATTTTACTGTGAAAAAGCAGTAAAATGCATGTGGCAGGTTCCAGAAAGGGGAAAAAACACAGCTGAAAGAACATCTTGTTACATTTGTTCAAATGAGATTCGCTGCTGCTCATGGTTGGGGACTGCTGTGAAAGTTAATTTTTGTTAAAAGTGTGGGGGTTTTTTTTGTAATAGGCTGTAGTTTTAATTGAAAGGATGAAGGCAAAAAAGGAAAAAAAAAAAAAAAAGCCTATTCTATGGAAGACAGGATACTAACTCCCCCATCATTATTTCACTCAGGAAATAGAAAACTTTGTTTTCTAAAACAAATCCTTGTTTTCAAGCAGCATAAATTAGTTGTATGGCACCATATATATATGTTTGACATTCTCCTGATGCTGTATATCATACCACTGTGGTAGTTCACCTGTTTGGCAATGGCCTGTATCCTGAAACTACAGTTTTAAGTTGGTCCAGCAAAAAAAAAAAAAAACAAAAAAACCCCAAAAAACAACAACAACAACAACAAAAACCACAAAAAAACCCCAAAAATCTGTACAAATGTAAATTTAAAAACCACTTTTGAAATATATTGGTTTGACCATTTTTGTACTGAATATCTCAGTAGCTGAGAAAATAATACAGCCCTGACAGAAGTTCTCTATTAATGATACAATTTTAACTGGAAACCTTTCAACTGGGTTCTGTAATCTCTGTATAGGTGTCTGCATTGTAGAACACCTCTTGAATCTTAATATGCCCTCTGCTTTCTCAACAGTAGCACATTGGCCAAGACACAGGCTTGCTATCTAATATTCTGATAGCATAATGCAAGTAATGTTAGCAGATAATTTAGCAGTAAAATAAACATTTCATAGTTTATGGAGGTCAGTTCTGTAATATTTTGAGGATAGGGGTTCATACATACCAGTGAAGTGTTCAAAATATCTGAAGTAGAATGGGCTTTGTACTTTTTTTAATCTGATATGATATTGATTCTAAATTTTCTGAAAACAAAACTGAATAATCTAGAACTCTGCATAGTTTCATTATATAGAACCCTCATCTAAATGACCCATCCCATTCTGTCTCTTATTTAGTAGTCTCTTGTTGTAAAACACTAATTTTAGCAGTGCAATTCAGCTATTTAGGAGTTATACTGCAGATTTAGGAAATAGTATTGATTGTGTGTGATTTCTGTTTCTCATTGCTTGGCACATAAAAGCCTTAAACAGGCTTGGTTTTGATATTTTTGTAGTGTGTCCTGAAGATGTTTCTGCCACATAGTGTGTCTTATGAAATAACTGGGTTGCTGTACATTGAATGTGCTCCCTGAGTATTTGTGAACTGTAGTTGTAATAGAAATTGTTACAGACAGACCTTCTAGCACAGGGTATAGTGAGCCAAACTCCACCCTGAAACTTGTTGGTGTGTTAAAACTGTTGGGTTTGGAATTGGCTCTCATTTGTCTTGATGGAGATAATTCCACTCTTTTCCCTGATAATTTCAAGTTGGAATTTTTCTCAATCTTCTAGGGTTGAAATGAAAAACCTTATGTAGGCAAGAATAGCACTGTGCTGTTGATGGATATTCTAGGATGCTTTTTTCATTCTTGTGCCTTTTATTTTTTTTCCTCCTAAGGTTTTAAAGGTGGTTGAATCAATCATTGCAACATAGTACCATTTTACTATAGTAACGTGGCTTTTGAGTTCTTATAGAGAACTTTTTAGAGATGAAGAAAAGCACAGCATAGATGATGAAAATTTTTAAAAAAGTGAGGGTTAGATAGAAAGGGTATGTGGGAGGGAAAAAGGTCATCCTGAAGAGATTTTACTAAAGAAAAAATGGCGGAAAAAAAACCCCAATCTATCTTAGATGATAAAATAATAAAACTATAATCTTTCATCTGTGCCTCAATTATCCTGGTGGGTCCCTTTCAACTCAGCATAGTCTATTAAATTAATTTTTGAAAACCCATATCAAGGCATTTGCATTCCTGAAATTCTTAAGTAAAGTATGATAACTGTGTAATGATAATGGTTATAACTGTAATAATTTTTCAATTGCACTGGTTTTATCAACTGTAAAATGTCCTTGAGATATAGCTGATTTTTAACAAGCCACTTATAAAGACAAACAAAGAAAAGTACTGTAGCACTATTCAAATTTTATCAGTGTTAATTCACGCTCTATATTTAATTTATTTTACCTGATAACTCAATACTTTAATAGTATATTTAATTGAATTAAATTGAGATTCTGTGCAAGTAAAGTAATTCTAGTTCTCAATACAAAAAATTAATTAGAATAAAATTAATATTTGCTTTCATAATTATTTATGAACGTAGGCTTTTTGACAAAGCAATCCATGGATATTCTGGGTTCACTGATAACTTAATTCATTGCAGCACCTTCCCTTCATTATGTTTCATTTGGAAATTTCAATGGACAAGCATAAGCAGCTGAGGCACCAGGAGATACATTTAGGTATGCTGATGAAGAGCACTGTGGTAACATTCATCCTTGAGCAGCTATTGGAACTATAAATATTGTATGAGCAGTTACTGCCTGCAGCGGTGTAACCACTAGTGGGTAACACCAGGAATTTTGTGTGTAACTGAGCAGAGGAAATCTCTCCACATCAGAGTAAAGGTACAGAATAGAAAACAATGTAGAGGGGTTGGTTATGTACAGCTGCACACTTCTTTATACTATTGCTGTGTTGGATTTCTGTCCTGGTATTGTCTGGGATGCAGTTAACTCTCTTCCTAAGAGATGGTATAGTGCTGTGTTTTGGATTTAGGATAAGAGTGATGTTGATAACATGTTGTTTTAGAATCATACAATCATTAAGGTTGGAAAAGGCCTCCAAGGCCATTGAGTCCAACCTTTGATCTTTTGGCTATTGCTGAGCAGTGCTTGCACTAAACCATGGACTTTGCTGGAGCTCACCCCATCTGTGAGGAGGCTTGGTGTGCACAAGGAGTTGGGAGGGGATGCAGCCAGGACCCCATCTGGCCCAAGGAATATTCCACACCAGGTGACATCCTGCTCACCCCATAGCAGGAAAACTGGCTGGGGTCCACTACTTGGCAACTGACTGAGAATCAGCTGGGGGTTAGTGAGCAGTTGTATTGTGCATCACTTGGGTTTTATATTCTAATTCTTTTATCTTTATTATTATTTTCTCCTCAGTTTCTGTCTTATTAAACTGTATTTAGCTCAACCCGTATATTTGAATTAATTTTTTTTTTTCAATTCCCTTCCCCATCCTGGTGGGGGGAAACTGAGCAAGTGGCTGTTTGTTTTTTATCTGCCTAGTGGGTTAAACCACAACATTTTCACAGGCACATGAATTACTCTGAGAGTAACTAGGTAGAACTCTTTTTATGGTTTCTGTGTACCACACAGGATATTACCATACAGTAATTTAACATATTTAGATAAAGAAAAATATTAAACCAATAGTATTGTTCAATAATTTATTTTAATTTCTTTTAAATATTTCTCAAGTTTGAAGAAAAGCCTTAAGGATTTTAAATATGTGACACTTTCAAGATTTTTCAGATAATGTGTCTGAATTTGCATTATTCTGTACTGATCACTGCAGCAAATATTTAGGCACTTTTTTCTGGGCTTGTTAGTAGACTTTAGATTAAATGATCATCTTAGGTTAATGAAACTGCTGATTATGTCAGTAAAGTGGTTTCTTAACTGGTATATTTTTATGGAGACATGACTGAATTTGATTTACTGAACAAACTGAAAGGATTCATTATGCACTTCTCCCCATATAATGAGTTTCTGTAAAATAGATTATTTATGCTGATTGGTACTCTTGCTAAAAAATTTGTGTCCTGTGGTTTTGTGTAGAAGTGTGACAAAGGGGAGCTCAAGTTCTTCTAATGCTCTAAAATGTAATAAAAATTGAAAAAAAAAATCACTAATTCTGTCATTATAAGCACCAAGAACTCTTGTTTCGTGTATAAACTGGTGTTATTAATATCAGATTCTTGTTATATATTTATTTGACTTTTTGCCTGATTTATTTCTCAAAATTCTCTCACAGTAATCTTAAAACATTAATATTTTGAAGGCTTGAAAAATATTAAACTAGCTGAAGTATTTACAGCAAATAAAGGAAGGACTGATCATTTTCATTAGTAGCTGTCACAATACTTCATCTGTGATACTTTCAGACTGTGAATTGTACACATCAAGTAGAGTGCTTTAATTTAATCAATGGGCACATTGAACTCTATCTCAATGTTCATAAGTCTTGTGCAAATTGAGGAGTAAAAGTGTTTTTGGTGGTTATAATTGAAAGAACTAATGTACACAAAGGAAAGATAGCAGGTGTCACTTTTTAAAATGGACATGTTAGAGAATCAATTTACTGCAGACATTTGTATATGTACTCTGAACTTGTTGCTTTAGTTTCATAAATATTATAAATAACAAATGCAGTTTCTACATCTCCCAGTGAAATGTAAATAGCAACTGTTGTTTACATGCTTGCTGCCTGGAGACTCAACATGGAACTACAGAAAGAAAAATCACTACTAAATAATATCCACCCTATGGTGAAAGTTCTCCTTTCCAATATAAGCTTTGTGCACAGACTATTTATGTCTCCCAGGTTCAGAATGAATGAAAACTCTTAATACTAAGAATGAACTGCTTGCTTTCTGGAATAAGCATTCAACTAAACAAATCTGGAAGTGTAGATCTGCTTATAAATGGAAATGGTAACATCTTTGCTGGCTTTTGAACTGCATGAATATTTGAATCCCATTGCACAAAACTAAATGACTGGTTTCCACCACTGCTGGTACACACACACACACACACACACACACACAATTCTCTCACTCTGCCCTGCTCTGATTTATATGGTGTTGTACTGTGAATATTGTGTGTACAAACAAAGCTAAATTTGATTTATTTAAAAAACCCACATATTATCCACAAGGGTGCTATATCATCTGTGTTGTCCAACTTTGCACAGCTTATGGGGCTGGTAGATGTCTGTAGAAGAGAGCCTGGAATTAGAGAACCTGTGAATTAGTGCCCTAAATATTGCCCTTTTATTTGAGTAAATAACCAAAAGATGCTGGGGTGGGAGTCAGCAAATATTCTGGGACAAGCTTTGAGTATGACCCTCCTGTTTTTCATCAAAAAAGCTTTACAATTTGGTTTTAATTGAAGGAATTCCATCTATAACATGAAAATCCCCAAAACTATAACAAAACTCACAGCAAACCAAACAAAAAACCCAAGCTTTTAAAATCAGTAAACAAATACCTTTTAGTGTGTTCATGAGATTAAGTATAAGTTATGTACTCAGTGTTCTAAGCTTGAAATATATTGTGTATAAACTGTTAGTATAAGTATTTTCTCTTGAGTTGACAAATTTGTGCTTTCCTTAAAAAAAAAAACAAAAATCCCACAACAAACCAAACCCATGTAATTTTTCCATTTTTTTAAATTTTCAAGGATTGTTTGTAAATATCAAGATGATGGATTTATGTGAATGAACTCATGAATATTCCAAGTATGAAACTTTCTATCCTCTACAGCATTTGAACTTGTTTACTTTTGGATATCAATGTAGTCTATTGGGAAACCACTCTTCTGTGACATGTTTTCATAACTAGCTTTCACTGGAGCTGCTTTTCATACTTTTTTTTTTTTTTTTTGTCTGGCTGTTTAAATGCAGTTGTAGAGAGACAGCAAATAAAACTTTCAAACAATAATATGTAAATCTTTTTTTTTGCATTCTTTAATATTTTAGAGAATGCAAAATACTTAAAGGAAGTTAGATCTTTATCTAAATCCTTGCAATCGGTAGTAAAGACCCCAGAGCATTTCCAGTAGGCCTGTTTATCTTGGGTGCATGGACTTCTTCAACGTTTGGTCCTCCTCAGTGGATTGTACCTGATGCTTTAGTATGGGATGGGTTTTCTTTAGGCTTTCAGCTCTAAGCTGGCATCTCTGTGCATACTTCTGTGATGCTGCAGTAACATTCTCTCAATAATGCACACTTTGTGAGGAATGCACCCTAAAAATTGTACTCCCATGGAGAGGAGATGAGATATATTTCCTATGTCCTGCTTCTAATTAAAATGGAGTGTCTCAGTTCAGTGGGTGTGGCTGGTTTAATTGACACCGACTTTCCCTTTTCATGCCCTTAACTCAGTATATGCTTAGTACACTGCCATATGAAAGTAAACTACTTCAAGAATGGATGCTTTAATATTGATTGGAAACTGACCATCTTCATCAATAAACACCTCCTGCTGTGAGAGAAGATGAGTAGAAAAGAGATGAACTGTAGTGGGAAAAGCCAGCAAGCCAAACCTTATTATAAAGAAACTGTCAAGGTGAAGAAGTTGCTCTTTGCAACATTATTCGAATAACAGGCATGAACAGAAAACCAATGAAAAGCAGACCATAGCATCTAAATTAAGTTTAGGAAAAACTTAGAATATGAAGATCAATCGTGTTTATTTAAGCTGTGATCTTTAGGAGCTAGTGGGAAGAGGGAACAACTGTTCCTTGAAAGCTATTGATGTACAGATTGATGTACAAAATAAGTATTTCTTTCATGTTGTCATCTAGTGGTTATTGGAATGGAAAGAGACAAATGCTGTGATCAAGCTATTGAAATAGTAGAGATTTTTCATTTAAGGCTGATTTTGACTCCTACTAGGATTCAGTTGACTGTTTTCTATTGCAATACTAGACGCATAGTTCCTGCTGTATTAAAGTGAAAAATAATGCTGTGAGGAGATGGGAAGGGAAACTGAAAAAAATAGTGAATTTATGTATTATCATTTGTGTGTTACTCATAATTATTTAAAATAAACAAATAACAAAAACAGAGCAGTAGGAAGAGTGAAAGGTAGGGGGAATGTAAATATAAAGCATAATAGGAACAGATATCTATACAATTATATTGCAGGTGTCAGTGAGAACACTAGTCAGATAAAAGATCTTTCTTGGTTTTGTTGTGCTAAACATGAAATAGAATTTTTCATTGCTGATACTGTGTACTCATCAATTCTACAATCCATCTGCAGTGTACTTCCACTAAAAAGGAGCTCATTTATTGCTTGTGTATTTACTTTCATATCTATTTGGTGGTAAGTACAAATAAAAGCTTTGACATGTTTCATATATTACACTGAATAGAAAGCTTCAAAATGCAAATCCAATCATAGCTCAAAAAATTAAAAAATATCATCCCCACAAAAAAAAATCCAAAGAAACAAAAACCAACCAAAAACTAAAGAAATTGAAGGATGTTTGAGAGGCTCAGATGAAATGTGACTAGTGAAAGCTTGTCAAAAGATGAAAGAAAGTGCATTCTGGGCACTTGAACTGTAGAAATTGAAAACAGAAGCTAGGTGCAAAGGTTTTTTTCTAAACATCCCTGGCCTTACTTGTACAGAACTCCCCTAGTAAAAACAGTAACTTCTTCTCAGAGTAAAAGACATGCAGAGGGAGTTTCACCTCCTATAGTAGATTTAGACAAGCAGCAGTTTCCCCATCCTTTAAATTTTTTCAGCTTTATAAAACTTCAGTTTGATTCTGATGTGAAGCCTTTTGAATTTTTTGCGTATAAGATATCTTAGATTACGTTTTGTTAAATATCTTGGTTACAGTTGACACACATTAAAGGCTGAGGAGAAAAAATTTATTGAGGTCAAGGACTTGGGTTCAGTCTCCCCTATACTATGAAATTTTTATCATGAACAGTCTTTACTGAATGCCTGCTCTTGATTTTGTGAAATTTGGTCATTATAGTAGAGCAAAGCTTTGTGTGTTTCACATTACTTAAACGTTAACAAGGGATGGAGGTGGTGTGGGATAGTTTAGGCACAAATATGATTTTTGTGACTCCCAGTCTAGACAAAATGGCTGCAGAGGGACATGAATATAAGAAATCTACTATGCAGAGATGCAAACTTGTCCAGTAGGATTTTCATTGGACACGGTGCCTTTTCTTGGAAAGGCTTTAGAATGATGAATGGCTATTCTTTAAGTTTTTTCTACAAATTTGCTAATAAACATCACATCATGTGACACTCACGTCCATGACTGTCTGTAAATCCAGTGGAAGACAGGCATAATGAATCTACGACATTATCTTGTCTGTGAACATTATTTTTTATTTCATTAAATGTCTGTTATGGGAGAGGTCTGCTAGATATTAAAGATATAGATTGTTAAGAACAGCTAATTAATCAAATGATTATTCGGTAAAAGACATAAAATATGTCAAATGATCAAACTACTGAAAGATAAATAGGTCTATTAGGAGTACACCTGAAATTTCCTACATTCTGAATGAAGCTGAGGAAAAGTCACTTTAGGAGAAACTATCAAGGTGACTCAATAGGGATGTTCAACAAAATTTTTTCTTTGTTAAAGATTTATTTGAGCCTTGTGATAATATATGTTAATAATTGTAAGTCTAGTTTTCCTCTGAGGTGCCAAAATCAGTACAAATCAATTATTTTATAAATTATATATAATTTTGCAAGTTGTATATTTTAAAATATTATTTATGTGCTTTCTGAACCCATTGTGATCTTGTCCAAAGTTATCTGGAAAGTGACTTAGAAGCTGGAGTTTTGCTGTGCTGGATCATGTTACCTCAAGCAACTATAGGAAGGACCTGAAAATGCTGTTCATGTACTGCAAACAACGATGCAATGATTCATACTCAGGAACACGATGTCAGTGTGTGGAACACCGTGTTAACTAAATAACTTGTGCAATTATGGTTTCAAAAGCACAGGCATAGGAAAAAGTTTAACTGATGGGTTTTCTGTGGGACATGAGTGTTCTCCTTACAGTCCTTGTTTAGCACTTTTCCTACCACATCAATAAAGCATTTTGAAAAAAAAAATCAGAAACAAGATTTCTGATAATCAAGACTTTTTATAATATCCCCCAGCTGGGAGATGTTGAAATCAACAAATTGATGTCAAATGTGTATGAAAACCTGTTGATTTCTAAGTAAAATACCACCAGGATAACTTTATCATAAAAACAAACCTACCCTACTCTACATTTATATATCATGATACAACAAAAGTGGTCTTCTCACTCTCACTTTGGTTACCATGTAATGTTTCTGTCACATGTATTGGCTGTAACTGCCTTGTGGTTCATGGTCCAGTTAGTCTTGAATTTTGCCTTTCACAACAACAGAGACGTCTGTTCACCTGTATGTCTCACCAGTAATTTATAAACATGACTATGAAATGAAGGACTTGTCCAATTTGTACTTGATGAACTCAATACCTAATGACATTTTTAATGTATCCAAAGCACATGATGACTGAGTTGTTTGGTACTCACTAGTCATTGTGATGGTACTTCATGAAATTTTTTTATTAGAATGCAGTAGTTCACGAGGGACATTTGTTTCTTGACTCTGTGTCTCTTGCAAAGATTTAATATATTTAAGATAAATAAGGCCAATAATAGGATAATGTACTATCTAATACTAAGGACAATTGTAAAATAATACCATTAATTACAAAACAGGCTGTCTTCCACTGTGTTCCGTATTTTTTAACTGTGGTCAAATAAATGAGATGAATATGGAAGAAATATGCTTAGATTCTGCAAAGAGATAAGCAGCTGATGGAACTTCTGAAACTTATTTTTTTCCCTCCTTGAAGCAGAATATTTCCCTCTGTACAGAATATAAGACAAATCACTCTGTTTTACTTGTAAAGCCACACTGAATGACCTTTGAGTTGATCACTAAGAGCCTCATTTCTTCTAGCCTATGAACAAAATAGTATTTCTCTGTAGGTCTACAAAAATATTTTAGTAACACAGTTTAGATTCTTTCCATACTTATGAGACTGTGTTTTGGTGGCTCAGAATGACACATTGGACTGTTTCAGTATATTAATTCAAGCTCCTATGAAATGCTGGGGCAAATACAGACTTAAATGAGCTGGTAGCTTTTCCCCCCACTATGCCTAGAGTGCTACAGATATATTTCTGTCTAGCCAGTAGAACTGCAAGTAGCATTCATTTCAGGGCAGTTTGTTGGCTCAATAGCATATTCTGCCATGTCCATGTCAGTGGAAGTCTTATTCCTGTGTAGCAGGTGAATATATAATTCAAGGCACCCTAAACTAGGGCAAACTGCCATATAAACACCCAGTGCCACATCAGCATGGCTACTGATTGCTGATGGGCTTCTGCAGAACTCCATATTCAACCCACTTCTCCCCATCATCTTCATACAGGGTCAAGTGCCACATTCTGCACCTGGGACAGGGCAACCCTGCTTGTGTGTATAGATCAGGGAATGAGAGGCTGGAGAACAGAGCTGTGGAAAGGGACCTGGGGGTCCTGGTCAATGGCAAGCTGACCATGAGTCAGCAGTGCCCTGGCAGCCAGGAGGATGAACCTCATCCTGGGGTGCATCAGGCACAGCATCACCAGCCAGGCAAGGGAGGGGATTGTCCCACTCTGCTCTGCACTGGGGTGGCCTCACCTCGGGTGCTGCATGCAATTTTGGGCACCACTGGAGACTATCCCAAGGAGAGCCACATAGATGGGTGAAGGGTTTGGAGTGGAAGCCATGTGATGAGCAGCTGAGGGCACTTGGTATGTTCAAACTGGAGGAGACTGAGAGGAGACCTCATTGCAGTTACAACTTCCTTGTGAGAGCAAAAGGAGGGGCAGGTACTGATGTCTTCATGCTTGTGACCAGTGGCAGGACTCATGGAAATGGCATGAAGCTGAGTGAAGGAATCTCACAGCAGACACCAGAGACAATATATTTTCATGGGGGCATCGGCCTTGTGCCAGCGTCAAACCATGACACTAATATTGCTTTTTTTAATACTTTTACAATAGAAAAAAATAGAATTTTTCACAGAAAGCCTTGTTCCTCCTAAAATTACCAGATGATGAGTATAATTATGTATTCATAGGAGCAAAATAGAAGTCATTCTGGATGTAAGAACAACAAACAACTTGAGGAAATATTGATGGAACTTGATGTAAGGGAAGCAACACATGAGTGTAATTGAATCCTTTAGTGTGAGCACAGACACTAGCTTTATAGTAGAAAAAGTATACAGAACATATTTCTTTGTCAACTTCCTGAAAATACTGATAAATCATCCTCCTGAGATTCATGGCTGCTTAGATAGAATAGTACACTTTCACACATGAGATGCACTTAATATTAGCCAGCGCCTTGGAAAACAGAGAACTCTGACCTGCCAGCATTTTTCACTGTTTTTGTCTGATCTAGTCATGGATCTGTATGTGAGCTGTGTTAGCCAAATATTTGCTGGTCTTTCTGTTAAGGTTAAAAGTCTGAAGTCTGTTACCAATATCAGCAGATGTGGGTAACAGAGCAAATCTTAACATCAGAAAGACTCTGCTTTGTGCTCCCCTCCAAATAACACTTGGAAAATAATAGCAGTGTGGTACTACATTATAGCAGGGGCTTTGGAGACATCTTAGGAGGATACACAATTGTTGAGCACCATTATTCTTGGCACTAAGTGAAAGTAGAGGTTCATTTGCAACCAGGGTAAGCTGATTTAGGTGTGCTGTCACAGCTGCAAAGGAAAGGAAGATGCAGCAAAATATCTGGTGCTATGAAAACCCTTAAGCTTTTTTTTTTTTTCAAGCATTGGAGCAGGACATGTGATGTGATGTTCTCATAGTGGCAAAACCAAAAAGCACTCTTGGCTGCACTCATGCTCATCCTGTCTGAGAAGACTCCCTCCTGTGGCTTCTTAGTATTTGTTCCTGTAGTACTGCATATAAACATGCAGTATAGACGTGGGAAACAGGAAAAGAGGGGAATCACTTAACCACTGAAGGGCAATCATTATTTCTCAAGGCAGAATATGAACAGGAGTTCTAATAAGAAACCTAATTATTTAATTAAAACTATTTGTTAAATAACTTATCTTTGTAGTCTGAGGCTCCTGGGCCTGAAGTTTCTGAGTTTCTAGACTCAGTTTCTTCATGATGTTTTGGTTCAGGAAGACCTGGTTTCTCACAGGCTTGGCATAAACATCACAAGTGTTATTGTAACAAGAGTGATGTTTTGGATTCCTCTCTGTGGGATGGACCTTCTCTCTGTCTTTCAGTTTTGGGCCAATGGGATGAAGAGTTCTGGCACTCTTCTGATCAATGAGATGGCCTGCTCGAGAAGCTATAAAAAGGGGGTCAGTCTTTGAATAAAGAGGAGTCAGATGAAGTTTCTATAAATGAGGTCTCGTGTCATTTGTTCATTGCCCACAGCAACATATCTTCATATAAGAAAATAATTTTAAAAAAAGTTCTGAAAGGACTGTGTGCTAATCAGTGTTTATTAATATAATGCATGAACCTGTAAAGTGTCTCTAGCAGAGACTGTTGCAGGGAGGGTCCAGACATGAATAATATCATAGTAAGACACTTCAGACAAGTTCAGAAACATTTTACAGCCTGGTAATAAACTCAGTTGTTTGCTGCGTGTTTTGTTGAGTTTATAGGGCTGATATTTGAACCGAGGCTGAACTTTTATAAAGTGAGGCACTGAAGCTGCAGTGTGTCTGTGATGAAGAACCACTTTTTGTAAATGATGTGGAAATACACAAACACTGACAACAAATATTTAAGCCAAAAAATGCATGGAACTTCTCCCTTTCTGTGTCCAGACTTGAAAGAATTTGACTTCCTGTAACGTCTCTTTTGAGAAAGGCCAATTTTGAAACTTCTTGTCAGGACAGTTTTCTGGTGCAGCTCTGCGTGTTCAGCTTAGAGACAAGTTTAGTCTTCAGTAGTCAGTGCTGAACAAAGACAGCACCTGGGAGCAGTCAGACATTCTCAGTGGTAAACATATTTGACCAGAGACAAGAGATCTAATGAACTAGCTCTCTAACAAACTTGTAAATGTTGGCTTAGAGCAAGTTACTCAGATGTTGATGTTAATCAATGCATGCAGCTACTGAATGAAGCTGATCCCAGGTGGACTCTTTTTCTCCAAGGAGTACTAGAATGATAAGTATTTGCTGCTGTGCTGGGCAATCTTGGGAGGGAGCAGGGAAAAATGGGCTGTCAATAGAGGACTTTTCTTCAACATGTCTGAGGCCAGACTGACATCAAGCCATACTAATAGATATAATTTATATTCCGCTTGATCTAATTGTATGCTCGTCTCTTTTGTCTTTAGCAGCTACTCAATAGATATGTGTAGGGACTTTGAATAGTCCAAGTTTTTAACATATTTTTTCATGGTGTAATCCACCACTAACTTGTAATCTCTGGATGAGACAGTTGTACAATTCCAGGTATACATTAATTTTCTGAATAGACAAGATGTAATCAAATACATTTTTATTTGAAAAGTAGTCTAGAATCTGTTGTACAAGAAGAAGATTTTTCAGAAGCCTAAAGACTTGCTTACAGTTTCTACATAGTGGCATTTAAGGGCTTGAAAAACTGTAATTTTTTATCTTTGTAGCAAATAAAAATTAAAAGTACTGCATTTGACAATAAGTAAAATGAAATTAATCAAATTAGTGGCATGAGTTCTATACTTGCCAGTCTGGGTTGCCTCATGGCTACAATTTTGTTAAGCAGCCAGTTGGTTATAGGCAATGTTTCCTTGAAGGAATATGGGGCAATCAATTGCTGTCCTGCTATGAGCTCCATTTTTTCCTGCCTAAAATTATTCTATTATGGAATTGTGTGCCATTCTATTATAGAATAGCAGTGCTGTGACAGAGGAAAACTTCAAAGTCCTGCTGCTAGTGGAAGGGGGTAGAAAGGAACAAGGGAGAATTGTGTGTTATGGCTGTGAAATGACAGCCTGTGTCTGAGGTGAGCATGGCAAGGAACAGTGGGTGTGTATAGAATCTTCTGATGTGACTCAGGGTGCCCTCATGGGCATGTGGTTGTGAACCCCATAATATTTCAGAAATTTCTGCATGTCTGTGCTTGGAAAAGTAATATCTTATAACAGCTCCAGAAATTCTTTTAAAGGAGTGAGAGGTTCTCTAAAACTCTACAGCAAATGCCTAATTTTGATGCTACTGCATTTGACTATCTACTTTATCACTGTCAACACCTTGTGCATAAGTATTCAAAATAATAAAAGTTGGGTATTAAACACAATTCACATTTCATCATATTTTGTTTTGTATTTGCTTTAAATTTATATAAATAACCTCAGAAAGTGACAGAAATTACAAACTAGGCTTTGAATTCTTCTGTGTGATAAAAAAAGTGGTACAATTTTGGTTGTCCTCTATCAGTGAAAACACTCTATAGCCATTTTCTCCTCTTGGAAAATAAGCAGTGTATTCATTCTTACTTATTAGAAAATGTTTGATGAAGTGTCAAAGGTGATCATTGCAGCTGTAATACAACCCCCTCCCATATACCACTAACCAACTTAAAAAAAACCCAAACCAAAAAAATCAGATGACAGCCATTAAAATAAGGAAATTAAAATAATGTGCTGACCTAAAAGAAATACACAAAACTTCTTTTTTCTTTTTAAAATATAGCTTCTTATTTTGTGGAGCAGGGAGTGAAGAACAAATAAAGATCCCCATAGGTTGTCAACTCCTTAGCTTAGAGTTAAAACAAGCACAATATAGTTGAATATAAAATATCTTTTGTTGTTGATCCAGGCAGAGGAGAAAAAGCCTCCCATGAAACTTTAAGCCTTGTAGCTGTACTCAGTTTAGATGTAGATAGTGTCTCTAATGAGCATTCTAATCATTAGAGATTTTTCTTCTTTTCATGAATATGCTTTTACTTCCAGGAGAGAACATTTGCATAACTGTATTTGGGTTTCTATAGACTTTTTTTAGTACAGACAAGATGAAATTATTTATCATGGGAAATACTGCTGGTTTTTTGTTTGTTTGTTTGTTTTTTTTTGTTTGTTTTTTTTTTTTTTTTTTTTTTTTTTTTTTTTTTTTTTTTGTTTTGTTTTTCTTATCAAATCATTCTAGCAAGTTTTTGTTTCCATAAGTACTACGATGTATTTAGCTGTCATCTCTGTCTTCTTGAGAAGGATCCCGACAGCTGGGACAGGCCAGCCCTCTTGGCAATTGTAGGTTGCAGTTCTGAGTTCAGATATGACATATCATGTACCTATACCCTTCTGAGGTGGGAAGTGGGCACCAGGGGATATTTAAAATGTCAGGTACATGCTTTTCATCATCTAGGATCTTGGAACAGGGTACTCAAGCTCTCCTAAGAAAGATGAGGCCCAGGTCAAGCTGTCTTCCCTTCCTGTAGGAGTTCACTGTGCACCCCATGGAGAAATCCAGGTCCCAGCTGGAAAGTTCATCTCACTTGCATTTTCGTGTCATTTATAACAAAGTGGAGTACTTTGGAACTGATAATGGTTAAATATGTGTATTTTTTAACTCAAGTATCTCTCTAAGTTTAGTCCATGTACGAAAGTGAATTAACTCACATTGCTATACTTAATTTTTCTCTGGGCATATGAAAAAGTACCATCTGCACTATTTGATACTGTCAAAACTGAATGCTTTTGGTAGTGTGTAATATTCTATGGAATCCCTACTGTATCAAGTACTGCAAAAAAAAAGGAAAGTAAAATTGCTTATCGAACTATGCAGAGGATAAAAGTGATGCTACCTATACTGAGAGAAGGAAAAGATGTTTCTAAGGAAGCTGCTCTTCTAAGCAGGAAAAAAGGACATACACAAATTGTTAATCCATCTTGCAGCTTGACAGACTCACAAGGCAGTTTTGTTTTCAACAGAAAATGTAGCAAAAGAGCAAATAAGTTTTAATTATTCAAAATTAAGTATGTAACTGGACATTAATTTCTTAAATGTAGAAGTTTCAAATACATTTTTCATTCTAAGGATCCATGATGGATTTTTATATATATTAAAATTTATTTCTGTCAAAATAGGAAATAATTTTGACAGAAGCTGAAGAAATAGTATGTAATATTTCTCATAAAAAGTTTGAGCAGACCCTTTAACTAGATTGATTCCTTTTAGAAGATGGATGCTTCAAGTTTAAGATTACAGAAGTAGTATAAAATGACATTCATGTATTTTACCTGAAATTACTTGAAGATCAGAGAGGTATGTAAAAGAGTCTCCCATTAAGGACAAGAAACTCATTAAAGAGCTATGAGTACACCTGGAACGGAATATATTAAGGGAATATAGTATCATCTTGAGAGAAGGCTAAGAAATACTCAATGCTTCTCAACAGAATACTATTTTTTCTTGAAATTTATCAGTTTAATAAAGGCTTCTAAATTAGAATTTTTCTAGATAGAAATGAAGAGGGTCGACCTTATTTTTCTAATGTTTTGAGGATCCTCACATGGGTATCTGACAGTAAATATATTTGAAGAGTAAGAACATATACGTTGTTCTGCATCTTATTGCTCACAAGAGCAGCAGTGTTTCAGCAGATTAGAGGAGATAATTAGTTGCTCAGACAGTATTTACTTTCCAAAGTTTAGGAGCCCTCTCCCTCTTTTTTATGAAAGAAGATTATTAAAATAATTTTCTGTGAGTATAATTGGTAGAAACTCCATCACTCTTAGCAGGAAACGTGTACCTGAATAATCCCAGAAAATCTTATAGTCCTATTGACTGTGCCAGATGTATTCTAAGCGTTAATTCAGGAATTGCTTTTTTGGGTCCTAATGTAAGCTGTAAGCTGGGGATACGTCCCCAGAATGCAAATTCTTACTGCAGTTTTGGGGGATGATTAACTGCCCTAGCTAGCTTCGTGTTTTTGTGCTGGAGTGATAAGAAGTTTAGCAAACAGAATGGCACAGATGTCCACACCCCATCTCCACTGTTGACTGAAGTTCAAGATGTGTTTCATTTGATTTTGGTTCATTGGTTTTTGGGGGTGGGTGGGTGGGTTAGTCTTTCTTGTGTTTTTTTTTTTTTTTTTTTGTTTCATCAGACCCTAGTGAACTAACTAATTCTGTAGGTTCGGGCTAATCTATCACAGGTGAAGGACTTTCTGTCTTTGAACTCAATAAAGTTCATGTTTTTTCCACTCTCTTCCTTGTTGCCTGTCCTCAATTGCATGAGTCAATAAGTTAGATAAGGCAGAGAGAGGAGAAGGCATTAGTGACAACCCTGATGTTTTCCCCCTCACTGTCAATTGTAGGAAAACCAGTAATGAAAGCTGACAGAAACTTAAACCCTTTTTATCCTTTCAGAAGCCTTTCATTTGTTCTCTAAAACATATCCTACTATCCGAACTCCTTTCTCTTGTCCCTTCAGTGAAATATTGCCTCATAATCTCTACCACAAAACATCCTGTATCTCTTATGAGGTGGAGTCAGTCATTGGTAGGTAAAAAACTAATTTGAGAATGTCAGTGTTTAATTTCACAGATAATTTGCTGCATCTACAAAGTTAAATCAGTATAGAGCTTGGATTTTTCAATAACAAATGATTTTTGAAGGACACAATTCAGATTCTTAAAAAATAGAGTTAAAACTCCTGAATTTGTACATAAACTTAATATCAAATTCCATGTTAAGAATTGAAATGATTCCTTATTTCCCTTAACATATGTGTTGTCTTTCATACTTTCTGTTTATCAATATTTTTCCTTTCAATTGCCATTTCACAATCATACTTTCTCTTTGCCACTATTTCTTATCATATAATATTGTACTGAGGAACAAACTTCTTTTCTTTTGGCTGGGGGTTCTAAGATTTTATTTTGCCTCGTATCTCAGAGAACTGTATATTTTGGCAACAAAGAAATCAACACAGAGAGCATATGCCACAGGAAGCATAAATTTGGATTCTCTGCAAACTCCTTAGCTTCAATCTCTGTCACATCAATGTTGTTTATGTTCTCAGCTTTAGAATTTTCCTTAATGAAAACTAGTCTCTTGATTTGTCTGATTGGAAATATAATCAAGAAGAGGATCTGGCCACTATACACATTATACTTAGCTTGATTTCTTATTCAATAAGAATCACTGAGTTTCTGCCACCACCATCTCTATTCTTATAAGCAAATAGAATCAATGAATTATTATTTTTCTGTTAAAGGTAAACCAAGAGCTTTACACCTTTGTCAAAAGCTTTGGATGATGTCTCATTGCTTCAGTTTATCGTCCTTTGTTACTTCCAGAGGTCTTTTCTTGCAATAATAGTTTTTTATTCTCTTGCACACTTAAAAATTTGTTCGCCCCCTGTGATCCTTCCATGTAAGATAATGCAAATATTCAATAATTTTTTCAAATCACTATTAAAATCTGATAACAGGCTCTTCACAGGTGTTTGCTTCTTTATGAATGCATTATTTTACATCTTTCTCTTTTCTATAACTGAGTTAGTTTCACACACAATAATATCACAGATCTATTTCCTTTGCAAATGTGACATTCTATTACTGACTTATTCTCTTTTTACTTTAAGGTAAAATCTAAACTATTGGTTTGATTGATTTTGGAGTGCATATTAGAGAGTTTTGAAGAAAAAGCAACAGATTTTATTTCCTGTCATCTTTTAATTTCCACTTAAGTATCTTTCTTATGTCACTTTCAAATATAATCTTAGATCTAGTTTCCATGAAGAAGAGATCAAATTTTATTTTATTGAGTCTTTTATATTATTGTTTTCTCCCTAGTTCATATCCCTTTGTTCAATATTGTCCTTTTTGCATTTACAAAGAAGTAGTTCTTAATTACATTTTTTGAATACATTTATTTTGTGATATTTCTCAAGGTTTACATAATATAAAAATGTAGGTGTTTGATGTCTTTAATTGGTTTCTGAATGACTTCTATAATTGTAATCAGCTGAATGACTAATCTTTATTCCACTTGAAGACAAATCTAAACAATCCACCTAATTGCTCCAATTCTAACTGATTTCTAAGCAAGGTAAGATGGATACATATTTTGTAGACAAACACTTATTGAGTAAATCAATTCAGATCATAGCAACTAAACAACTTATGAAGTTTCCTACAATACCAGAGCTGTTATTGTTTTTGTCTTCTTGCATTTTTATGTTACATGCTAATTGGAATGATGAAAAGAATTTTAAAAATTTTCATGGAACTTTTAACTGTTAGTTTCTTGTAGATTGAGAGAAATATTTGCAATGATGCCTACTTGAACAATGCAAGTAGCTATCACATTACTATTCAAAACATTGTAGTGTCATTCATAGTGGAAAGTAGATAGAAAACTATCTAGCTCATTATCTAGTATTAGTTGTGAGTGCACACCTCCCTGCTTTTTTATTCATTCTGTGAAACTAAGCTTACTGAGCAAAATACCCACAGCTCCACATTTACCCTGTAACTGAAAATGTGTAAATATATTGATTTTGCTGCAGATAAAATACATACAAATTGTTGCATCAACTTGATAATTATCTTGCAACTATTTTCAGATGTGTTGAATGAGCTCGCAAATTATACTAATAAATAAAAAAGTTAATATGAATACCTTTACCAAGAAGGATTAATTGAATTCATAGGGAAACTGTCATTTCACAAACTCTTCTCCCTTAATTTTTACATAATATATATATATATAATATATATATATATATATATATATATATTCCATATGATATGAAATGAGCAAGTGTACAGACAAGATGGCAGTAATTGCTGGTTATTGCTTCAGTACTACCTAATTATGAGGTGAGTAATTTTGTGCTTTAGTAAAATCCTAATTTATCTGGAAAAGGGATGTGTGCAAAGAATACTACCATTCTGACAACTTGTAAAATGATCATTTTGCATGTTTAAGCATAGTGATAGATGTTTTCAAGTCCTCCAAGAATACTCTGGGGGACATGACACTTCATATACTTGTTCTTTTGCAGAAGAAAGAAAATACAAACTTTCCGATTCTGCCAGACAAGATCACATTTAAAAGATATTATCTTAAGTCAAAGGTGTCAGGAGATTTATTGGTATTGCAGATGATTCATTTTATTTCCTTTATTTGGCAACTGATGAGAATTTTTTAAAATTTTGTTTTTTTAAAAATTAAGTCAAGCAGTCTTTCAATAATAATTTCCATTAAATTTTTCAAAAGGATCATAAGGTGTAAAAATAGTACATAGTGGTAGGTCTTGTAACAAATTGTGCACATTGACAGCCACTATATGTTATTGTCATAGGCAGGACTCCATAAATAATTCCATTTTTGATACTAATGAAAGATGTGGGAAGGAGACTTATTAGTTTTTCTTGTTAGACACAAAGTGTTTTTGCTAAGGAAAACAAAACAAAGGTCTATTCAAAACCTCCAAAGGATGGCATTAATTAGATGGAAAATATGTCCTGAGATATAAAACTTAATTCAGTTTTTGATATTTCACTCTTTGAAAACTGCCCCCACAAAAAATACCTCCCAGTAAAAAATAATTTTATTATTGTCATTTATTATGACTGCTACTCAAAAATGCCTAAGTAGTGATCCTGAAGTTCTTGTCCTTTAATTTCTCTGTCCAAAATATTTAATGATTCGTACTACCAGGTAGTCCAAGGAAGGGTTTTCATGTGTTCATCCATTCTTTTTTTTTGCCTGATTTATTTTTGGAGGGCTAATGGAAAGAATTTATCATAAGTGAACCAGGTCCAGGTTCTTAAAAATTCCACAAGAGATGGAGCTGGGTGGCACATGGAAGGAGCAAGAAGTTAGCCCAGTTGTTACTATAGCATCATCTGGGGAGAAATCAGGGGTTGTCTTTCATATGGAAGGGTTTGTTCTAGGAAGAACATGAACACCCCTTTTTGCAGGTACTGATTGGAATCATTACCTGGTTTCCATGACTGGTCCTCAACATCCTTCTCTGCCCACCTCATCTGTGTGCAGTGCAGATCTCTTTCTCTGATCTGTTTTGTGACCAGAAAAACAATTACTGTACATCTGAGATGAGCTTTTATCCTGACTCTCTTGTGGTATAGAGATTATGGGTGGTAATAAGCCTCATGGTATTTTTGTTTTCCGGGAGTGCTTCATTTTATAAATTTATGATACTGCTGTTAATGAATGAATGTCATTCTGGTGAACTAGCTATCACTCAGGAACAACCACAAATTTGAAGGTGTCTATTTAGTGTTGTATGCTCCTTCTTTCTTCTAAGAGGATGACTGTTCTGACTGGGGGGTAGCTGGAAAGGGAAAAGCTGGAAGTGGAGGTACTAGGCACTCCTGGGGACCTGTAGCAATCAAAATGGAGGTCATAAGTGACAGGTGTGCCACAAATTCCACTTTCAGGATGGTTTTCTAAATAGGAATTTTTTTATTTAGGGCAGGTGCTCAGGAAGGCAATTTTCCCCCTACATTACATTAAAGAATGAAGGTCGTAAAGCTTGATTCTCTGCACCTAGACTGCTTTTAAAAACTCCAAGTGAGATATTAGAATACACTTCAATTTAAAAACTGGTCTGAACAACCATTCCAATTATAACATACATATATATTTATGAATTGATTCGAATGTATTATTTGATAGTTTAACCTAATGTTTATTCATATGAGAAATGTAACTGAATTTAACTATATCTTCATGTTAATATCAAAGTGTTAGCCATTAGTAGTCAATTAACTTTTTGTTTCTTGTAGAAAAACTAAATTAAAGCAAAAAACTCATCTATTTTTAGAGATAATCACTGAAAATTAAGTTGAGGATGGAAGAATATAAACACTCAGAGGGATGTCCTGATTTTCTCTGCCATTAAAAAGTTCTTTTTTTATGAATGCTTGTGAGGATCTATGACGTATTTTCATACCACGCAGTGTTATAGCTAAAATATTCTAATTTCTAATTCTGCCATGACATTCCCTTCTACTTGATGACTAGGTGAATGCAGTGAGTAGATTCTGATTGATTCTTAGCTTTTAGTGGTTGTGTTTTGTTTTATTCTTTATCTATACTTCATGCTGATCAGATAAGAGCTGACCTCAAAGCAAGCCCAGTGATACGTTGATTCCAATATGTGATGGCTGACGATAGAAGACATACAAAAAGAAGGTACAAGTACCTCACAGAGATTATTGTAGAATGACTTGATGACAGGGAAAATTTCTTAATACACGTTTTTTTAAGATATACTCCTTCCCCCTAGGTTTTCAGAGTCACTAATATCCTCAGTTATTTAGTTTTGTAAGTTATTTATCTGTTATCCTCAGGTATTTACTTTTCCTGTGCTTGCTTTGTTTTAATCTCTGAAAGTATTGCAGTCTGATAGATTTCTTCCTTTTAGGACATTGCATTTAACACCTTAAAGATTACTATTAAGCCAGCTACAGTATACAACATGTTCTGAACTCCAGCCTAAACTTTCCTGTTGAAACCTATGCAAAAGTTGTTTTCTCACTTTTAAAGTCCTGATCTATGACATTACAGAATTTTCTTTGTCGTGGCTGATATATGTGATCCCTGGTCTTGAGGCTCAGCTGCTGCTGAGAACTGGAAGGGGTCTATCTCTTGAAAATTTTTTAATATACCAAGTGAAAAATTAATGAGAGAAGTCACATTCCTTATTGACGTGTATCTGTCTGCATTGATAATCTGGAATTGCCAAAAAATCCAACCCCAATGCTTGTATTAATGTTAGAGTTGGAATGGAGGGTAGAAAGCAAGCTTTCCCTTCTGGGGAGGATATAGGCAAGGATATGGGGACTACGCTTTCATTTGCAGCTCTTACTCCATGCAGTTTAGTTGCATACTGGAGTGCAAAAATTGTAGTTGGTCTAAGTGGACACTGATTTATTCATAGAAACTTCCTTCCTTCCTTCCAAGTTGCATTTGTTATTTCTGAAAATATCATAGAGGATATAGAGATCTATATTAAAAGTTGCTTTTGATTTAATCTGGTTTTTTGTTTAGGAGACCATGATTATGATAATTCTGTAAGTAATTTCTTGATGTTCTCTGAAAAGTTCTGTTCTCAATTACCTCTACCTGAGGCTTAGTAACTCTGACCTCAGCATGAAAGACAAGAGAAAAATCTTAAAATATATGAACAACAATAGCTAATCAAGCACAGTAATAATGTAGAGCTTATTTTCTTGTTTATGTAATCTGTCTGTGCCAAACCAGGGTCTGATTCAACACCTCTCTAAGTTAGTGGCTGGCAGTTTAATGCAGTATCCAACTCAAAATATTCTTACACAATTAAACTGAGGAGTTACTTAACTTTTACTAATAACGTAGAGACAGACTTATATATGCTCTGTTCCATTGTCATGTCTGTGGAAGAATATTTGATCCTTTTAATCAAACAGTCTCCCCTCAAATAATTAGTCCTTACCAGATCTATCAGATAAGTATCAGCATACTTTTGGTAGGCATTAATGAGAAAACTGTATCCTTTTCTCTTAGACAGAATTATATACTTGCAATAAATCCAGGTAAAATATGCATTGATATGGTGTAAAAATTTGTATAGCTGTAAGATATAAAAGTATCTTAAAGAAATTACAGAATTCATGACAACAGAAATATTAAAATTTTATCTAAGAGCCTGATTGTTTTCTCTTGCAGAATGTTGCTTTAAAAAGTGGAAGTTTAGAGAGGAGAAAGCTTTTTCCCCATTCCAACATTTGGTTTGTTGAAATGAAATCCCTGCAGGGCCATTCAGGTTTGGAGTTTTGATGGATTTTTCAGTACTGTGTTGTGCACCCCTCCCTCACCACTCATCTCTTTGACACCTCATCTTGATTTCAAGAACTTTCATTTCTCTTGCCTTACGCTAGTCTGTACCTTTCCTGACAAAGTCTCTGGCAATGCCTGTGGAACTTATTAATCTGCTCTTGCATTCCATGTCTGTTTCTTATATCCTATATATGTAATCAGAATTATCTGCTCTAACTGTAAACTTGTGGAGATAAGTACTGCTTTTCCTCGGGGCACTATCTCAATCTTGGTTTGGTCCACAGCCCAGCTGCAGGGCTGTGCGATAATGATGATTAATGACTCCACGAAAATCCCATTAGTACAGCTGGCTTGAAATGTTTCGGTGAACATTTCATCTGTAGATGCTGATTCACAGAGCTCAAAATGTGTCACCAGAACCATCCTCAAAATGCAGCCCCTGAGCTCCTGTCTGGACTCTGACAGTCTGCTCTGTCTCTATCCCTGCCAGCTTCCCAAGCCTCAGTTTCCTTTCCCCACCAGTGTGATGCTGTCGTGCACTCAGCTATTCAACTCTTACAATGTCACATGTCACCTCAAATACTTCACTGACCAACCACTAAACTCTTGTAGTTTTGCTCAAGAGGTAATTCAAATTTTTCTCTCTGCAATATTGAGTAGGGATTACATCTTTCAGTGGAGTATCTTCTCTGATGCTTTCTGCTTTGTATTAACCTATACAATGAACATATCTGGGCCAAACTTCTGCCTGGGATAAATATGTAATGTTTGTTTCCAAAGAGACAAGTGAGTTTGTGCTGATTCCAGCGTACTATAAAATCTGGTGTTGAATCATTCATCAGCATTCATGGAAACAGGTCAAGAACTGGCTTAGCACAGACTGCAGAGCGTTCTCAGGAGCCTGGGCTGGAGGTTGAATTAATCCAGACCCAAGTTTCCAGCAATTTAGTTGGGCCAAATGGGGTGGGGAAGGTAAAGAACTTCTGAGTGCAACACAGTGGTCATAAAATGTTAGTGTATATTGCATTCTACCTAAAGGCAGTCTCGTAATACTTCGATCCTAAGCAAAAATCAGAGGTAGAGGTGAAAGAGATGGAAGTCACAGGGCTCTTCTGTGACAATATACTTTTGGACATTTGCTTCACCATAAAAAATAATTAACATTTGTTAATTAACAATTAACAAATAATTCCTCTGCCTGAGGAACTCTGGCAGAACTAAAGGGACATGCTTTGAAATCCATGGCAGAAGATCTGAGCCAATAGGTATTATGTATATAAAAAACATGGGAAGAATTTCTGTGATTTCACCCATGACTTTATTCTAGAATTAAACTTTTTAATTCTTCCAGGACCAATCTTTCTTTTGCTTGGAAAAAGTAGTATTTCCAGATCACAGGATATTCTGAGTTGGAAGCATAATGGAGGTAATGCAATTAAGAGTCCAGCTCTTAAGTGAAGGGCTTATCCAGGGGCTGAACCAACAACTGTGGTGTTTTCAGCACCATGTTCTAACCAGCTGAGTCAAACTCAGCATCCACAAGAATTATTTTCTGATGACACTTTGTGTTGTACCTGACATCTGAGTCCTGAAATATGCTCCATAGTCACTTGTCTTCCAAGTTAAATTTGTTCATGAAATATCTGCTGTGAGTAGTGAGTTGAGCAATAAGGAATTTCTATTGGTAAAAGTGTTTTGAGAGGTGAAACACACTATTTATTCCTAGTACTTAAAATTCTCTCTGAGTTAAGGTTAAGAATCAGATTTCAAAGCTAACCTCTGCTGTGAATTGTTGGGCAATTAAATTTTAAATGTATGTTTGCTCATGTGGATTTGTCCATTCATTCAGTTACAAAGGAGAAATATTATCAAAGCTTTCAGCTGAATAAAATATTCCTCTATAATCTCCTGTAGGGAATCACTAGAAGAGAAATACTGCCTGCTGTATCACAAATCATTTCTGATATATAAAAACTAATAATAACATGTTTAATCATTTTGGATTTATATGTTAAACAGAATATCTTTGATATTTAATGAGTAGGAGAAACTCTGAATATGCCAAGTTTTTCTTATAATTTTTCCTTTGTAAATATGCTTTAATACAGACTCATTCAGAAATCAGTGCCTCTCTGTTCCAAAGTATTAAATCTATATAGTTAGAATTATGTCAGAATTTAAAAAGAAACTTGGGAAGATACACAAACGATGCTAAGAGTGGCAGTAACTGTACCCAGTTTAGGGTCTGATTGACCTCTGGTCAGGAAAGCATGGATATATTGAGATATTTATTATATATATATATATATATATATAATCCATAGTATGATGTTAGCTGGTTAGTTAAGGGTATCTACAATTTAGATGCTGAAGGAAACCTACAAGAGAGAACTTCTTAGAGAGTGATCAGCTTGATGACTCATTGGGTTCCACTCAATATGAAAATGTCGTCTGTGTTAAGTAAACCTCTTCCAGAGTAAAGGAATAGAAGATTTTCGAGGAGAGTTTATACCCATGGGAAACTTTTATCAATACTAACATCAACGAGGCTCTCCAAAACTTTTTAAAAAAAATTGTTCAAGCTCTTCCATAAGGAATAGTAAGTCAGATAAAAGATGTTAAATGCACCTGAGAGGGGAAAAGGTATTTTTTCAGCTAAGGTACTGTTGTGTTTTAACCTTGCAGGCAACTGAACACCACACAGCCATTCACTCACTCCCCAGTGGGATGGGTGAAAGATTTGGAAAAAAAGGTAAAACTTTGTGGGCTGAGATAAAGACAGTTTAAAAGGACAGAAAAGAAATACTACTACTGTTACTAATGATAATGATGATGATGATGATGATAATAGACTATTCAAAGCAAGTGTGCACAATGCAATTGCTCGCTGTCTTCTGACCAATCCCCAGCCTGTCCTCGAAAACCAGGCTAACATCCCTTGGCCATCTCCTCCCGGTTTTATTGTTCAGCACAATGACAGAGGGTATGGTATTATCCTGGGGTCGGTGAGGGTCAGCTGTCCCAGCTGTGTGCCCTTCCAACTTCTTGTGCACACTCAGCCTCCTCACCATTGGGGTGGAGTTGGCTGAGGAGCTGAAATGACTTTGACTTAGCAGTAACTATAAAATCAGTGTATTTTCAACATTGTTCTCATCCTAAATCAAAAAGTATTGATATCCAAGAGTACCAGATAGTATGAAGAATATTAACTCTATCCCAGACAAAACCAAGAAGGACATCTAAGAAGGTGGTTTTGTTCTCAGCATTTCTGGATTTAATATTTAATGAATGAAAATCAAAGTAATATTTTGCAGTTCAGCAGTAATTTAGACTTTTTCCTTATCTGCAATGCTAGTGAATATGTGACCTCTTTCTAGTACTGCTCCTCTCAGACATGTATGATATATTCAGAAGCAGTATTAAAAGATATCAGAACTTCCTGGATAAAAGACAAGAAGCTTTTTATTATTATGGTATGGGTGTTGTATTTTTAAACTAATGCACAGTTTTAGTCTAATTCCTCACATATTTTCTACAAAAACAATTTCTTTAATTTTTATTCTTTATAGCAGTGCTGATTTGACATTGGTTATGTTTTCTTTGATGTAAAGGAATAGTGTAGTAAAGTGCTTCTGCTGTTGAAGTGAGAGAAGTGCAACATGGCCACTGGCCAATTTAAAAAAAAAAAACCAAACTCAATCCTAAATGATTTGGAAAATCTGGTTATACTAGGAAAAAATATTTAAAATCTGTTTATTTAAGCAAGGACTGTAACATTTTTTAGACCATATCTCATTAATTAAATGAAACGGGTCCAATTTTCTGAAAACTGTTGCATTTCTTTTAAAAGACACACAAAAATCATGCACTTACAGAACTGTGGATTAGAAATAGTCTTAATGGAGTAGGCACATTTTATTTTTATTTTCTATAAGAGTAAATTTGTTCCTTATTTACAGATAGATGTGATAACCTTTGGCACATGTAGTTTTAATGTATTAACAAAACCTAGATATATTTGGCATATAACTACATTTCTGTTTTTGCATGAAACATTTAGTTACCTCTTTTAGTGTCAATGCAAATGTCTTTGAGAAGCTAAAGTTTATCATTCAGGAGGCATCCTTAACTGTACCAAAAGGCAAAACAGATGACTACAGTATATAGAAACAAGGTAGCCTTTATTTGCAGCAATTAGCTAGAAGTCCTTTATGAATTAAGAACAGTGCAGCGATATCAAATAAAGAATTCAGAATTACGAATCATTACAGGCTTCAGCAATTGCTACTCTGTCCTCAGCAATTGCTTAAAATAGCTTAAACTGAATAATTGGGAAAATATACTTTTTTTTTTAATGAAAGTAAAGCAAAAATTTGTTTTCATGTTACTATTTACTGCAATGCTATTATATTTTTTTTTGTGTAAAATGTTTAACTAAAGACCAATGTAAGCATCTAAGAAACATGCATGTGAGAAACATTTTACTAGGCCATAAGAAATGGAACAATTTTCTTCCATTCCATCAAATCTGTTTCCTCTGTGATGTGTGCATGCACAGGCACACCTACAAGAAATAGTTGCGAAGACAAATAAAGGAGAGGAGCTTTGGGGGATTGGAAGTGAGAGTTGGGGATTAGCTGCAGTATGAATTAGATGAAGTACACTATGATATTTGGAGAAGTAAGAAATAAATCAGGAATGATTAAATGAAAATATCTTTAAGGAGAAAAAAATCCCTTATCTTCCTCCAGGTTCCACTATGATATAGAATTAAAGAGCTTGTCCTTTTCCAGATTTTTACCATATTTAATTTAGCATTCTTTGTTGTGGTCTACTTTTGGCTTCAAGGCAAAAAATATCTTTTAAACATGCTTCTTAGGAATAGGAGAAACATGTCTAAGTGAAGACTTTATTAACCTGCTAATTAATGGACTTGACAGCTGACAATTGCAAAGGTTATGACACAGAAAACATGGATGCAGTACTGGTGAAAAGTACAGGAGGAGGAGAGGGAGACATGTTTTCACTACCCACAATACTATTATGAAAAGGATTGTTCCCCTGTTTCTCTGGAATTATTAATTCTGATTGGACTAAAATGTAGCTAAGCTCATTTTATTGCTAGCTATTACCAGAAAAAGAACACTCCTGGGAAAAGGTTTGGATCGATTTACCCATGTTAAATGCTTCAAATTATGAAAAAGAAGTACATTAGCTTTCTCCTGTACAAATTATCACTCTGTTTTCTTCTGCCTTAAGGGACAGAATATAGCAATTCCTCTTGGTTGTTGCAACTGTCCTGGTGCTATGTGGTTTCTGTGACACTCCTGATGTTTTATACTGGGTTTTTTTTGGGTCTGTGTAGTTCTGCTTTTATGACAGTTGGCCTGAAATAAGAAATTTCTCCTCTATCCCTGAGCCTGTACAACACCAACTTTATTCTGCAGTATTTGATACAAACTGGACTTTTCTTCCTTTTGCAAGACATGCAGAAGGCTGTATTTAATGATAGTCTTGTCATTTTTGCATCCTGACTGTGACAGCCATGGTTTAGCTATAGGGTAGATTAGAGCCCAGAGAAACACAAGTTCTTTGGCTTAAGAAATTCTCTTATCTTACTGTGCCTCTTATTGATATCTTACTTGTTTCAGCAACTTCTGGTTTCTGTCAAATCCCCTACAAGTTATTGAACTTTGAATGTGTCATATCCTTGTTAAAAAAAAAAAAAAAAAGGAATAAAATAAAGAAGGAAAAGAAAAAAGGCATCTGAATCACAGCATAAAATTCAAACTTTTTTGGAGCTGGATATGTAACTTGACTAGTCAATGGATTGTTTGGTGATCTAGCCATGATGATCTTCCTAAGAAAAGTGAAAAGATATCAGAAAAATTGCAGGCCTACATAAGTTTTCAACATCAGCATGACTGAGAGAGAAAAAAGGGATGGAAAGCCTCAGGAAATAGCCTGGTTCATATTTCTATTCGTGATTAAGCCATACTAAGGGAAATACAAGTGTGGTCCTAATGCTGGACATACCCATAGTGCAAAGAAGATGATAAGACACATCTGAAGCATTGATCAGATTCCAGTTTCTCCAAGCATTGTCCTTGATTTGAAAGACGTGTGTTGGTTTCAAAAAGCAATCACATATCTACTGCAAACCTCTTGCGAGCATTCATAACTGAATAAGTTGTAAACTGACTTTCTCCCAGGTCCAAATCTACAGACTAAATGCTAACTAGTTATTTATTTCTGTAAGTACTTGCACAATCTTGGTTTATTCTGCTAAAGGGGAATATGTTGAAGGAATATCAGCCTTTTAATTTCAGTGGTGTTCCCTGGTGAGGAGCTGCCTATGTATAGTTTAGCCAGTTCCCAAAAGATCGAAGCCAAGCAGTTTTATTTGAATGAAATCTGGATAAAGATAAAGAAGACTGAAGTATTTTTCTTTTTAGCTTGGTTTCATGTAGTAATGACAAGATCACTGGTAAAAGGAGCTAGAAAAACAAGTCTATAGATACAAGCCTGAATTTAGTAAACACAAATGTAAATATTAGAAAGTCACATCAAACTAGTAGCATTAAGCAAAATGTGTGTTTCTGGGATATTACTGGGTAGATTTATATGCTGTACCATGCAAAAACTGTATGGATGTTTACATATTTTTATAAAAAGTGCTGTAAATATCCTTTACTTGGGAGGAAATGATCTAATTAGATCTTGCAGGACATAGAGAAGTCAAATGGTCAACATAATTTTGGAGATGCAGGTAGATTCAGTGGAGGGAAAGTCTGCTCTACTCAAGGGTTTGAAATTCTTCAGTTTTTATCTCTGATTCATCTTTTACATCTTCTAAGACCTCTGTATCCAGGATATACTAAATTCTCATATGAAATGTGAAGCCTTCCACTGACACAGAGGTAGTGTATCTCTGCAGATCGAGTTTTTGTACTTTGAGAGAGCACAGAAAATGATACTTGGAAAGAAAATGAATAATCTGGAGAAAAGCTAACATTCTGAGATAACAATCTTTAACTTTACAATTGTTTCTCTAAAGGAAAAAAGATAAACCCAGAATGTACTGTAAAAATAGATTATATCTTTCCCACTACTTCCCTGTTGTTTAATCCTGACCAGGAAAACAGAGAACCAGAAGTAAGCAATATTGCTCATCAGTTTTTGGATGGCTTTTTTTTGTATGCTCAAATACAGATCCTTTCTAATTTGCTATTAGGAAAAATTCATTGAAATCCAAATAGTTTTTATCACAGATGTTAAATACAAACACAAGGATATGATGGGTTATAATGTAACATAAATGATATTTTCAAGTGAAATTACTTCTGGTAGGAAATTTTATTCTATTTAGGATTAATTCTAGGCTTTAATTCAAACACACTGTAGTCTACTACAAGCTGCAAGTCAACTACAAGATGGTTTTATGCTGTCACCTTTCTGTTCTAAATGTGCTTGTCTGTGCGTTAACTTTGCTTCTAAACTACCAAGAACTCCTATCTCTAATTGTCAACTATTGATGATGAAGGAAATTGATAACCTGATAGCTGCCACTTGTAAAGGGACTTAGAGAGGGAGGGAAGTTAACTACTAATAAAAAAAGCATTTGTTTTTTCTTGATTATCCCAGTGAAGTCACACTTGTCAGCAAGAATTGCACCTTAAGATAAAACCCTCTGCTGTGGGCTGACTGTTTCTTGGCTGTTGCATTTGCTGTAATTCTAAGATGATAGCTGGAAAATGAAGCAAGGAAGTTCTGCTTTCTGCCTTGTCTGAGACACAGCTGATCTCCAAGCTGATGATTTAGAAATCAGGAAGAAAAGTGGTATGTTTCTGTGAAGTCATTACCTTATTGCTAATCAGCATTTCATGCCTCTTGTCTCTTCACTGGCTGTAGTAGATGCTGTTGGTTTTTTTACTTGAGTATCAGGATGTGCACCATGCTGAGAAAGCACAAATACTGCTCTTTGACTGTTTCTTTTCCTTTTGATGTCCTTTGATTTCAAGAAACAAATGAAGAAGCTATTGAGCTTTCTTTGATTTTATGTAGTTTCTCCAGCTGGCTTTCTGTTTCTCAGGGTATATTTCAAGACAGATGGGTTTGGAAAAGTACAGGTGTGGAAAGAAAGTTGCCAGAGATTTCCGTGTTTTAATTTACAGAGATTTTTGCTTTTTAAAAAAAATTATAGGGATGGATTTTGCATCATGTGACTAGACTATGGCAGTTGAGGTATCTAATCGGGATTTTTGTGGTTATTACCCAGGTCTATAGAGTGTCTAGAAAGAATTGTATGTAGTGATGAAGGTTCCTTGAAGTCAACAATTCAGTCAGGGTCTCTGCTGTTTTGGTAGTGGCAGGGCCTAGTGCCTGTCTGACACACCAAGAACATCTGGGCAGATCTTGGGCTTAGTGTCTGTTGCTTCAGCAACTTATTCCTGTGTTAGGTGTTTCTGTCTTAAAAACAACTGACCAGCCAGAAATATCCATCTGATTTCTAAGTTAAAGTATTAGGACCTAAAGCTTCTTATAAGATGAACTAAACAAAACCAGGTATGTTTTAGAAAGCAAAACAATATGTTACATATATCATAATACTAATTTTTTTTCTTGAAAAGAATTTTGACAGTCAAACCAAAGTCAAACTTTGTATTTGAATGTCTTAATATTATTATTATTATTAATAATAATAATAATAATCATCATCTATTCGTGCACTGAGGAATCTTGAATAAAAGACTACTTGTGCTCTTAACAGTAGATTAATATAATAGATTCAGAATGAGAAAATAATGAAGAGTATTCCTAGAGAAATCTGTAAACCACATTTTTAGTGGCTGATATCAGCACTAAAGAAATTTTAACTGATGTCATTTACTTGCTTTCACACTGGAAAGGGAAAAACCCAACAGTGATTTGATGGAAAGAATACTGGTACAGAACTACATTTGTTATTTATTTCTTTGCTTTCCCAAAGATAATTTCTTTGTATTTTTCTTTTTATATACTCCTTTTGTTTTTCATCTTTCAACTCTTACCCTGAGATTATGTATATTAATTACAAGCAATCATTCTGGCACAGATGCAACTGATTTTACTAGATCACTTATTCCAGTGACACCAGCTGTCACTATTTATGGTAAATCTCTCAGTCATTAAAGGTAAAAAGACTTGTTTCCAGTATTTTTAGTGATAAAGGTAATGAGTTACAGAGGAAGAAAATATAAAATCCCATGCAGTGGTTAGCCCTCAAATTTTTGTCTTGAGATAGAAAAGTTTAATTAATCCTTATCAGCTGCACATTGTGTCAGTGAACACATTTTGTTTTGTGGCAATGTGCGAAAACCTGCTATCCTAAGTAGTCTCAGAGCTAAGTCTCATAAAATAGGGAATGTTTTTTGGAATAAAATCACAATGATCAAAATTGAGTGTTGGCACATAGCAAAATTGCTGTGACATCATGGTTGTGATCACATAAGTCTACAATGTGTGGCCAGACCTTGGTACCTCTCTGCTTCTCTGCAAGACCCACAAGATACAGTGGGGGCAGGCAGCAAGTTAGTGTAATTAAGATTCTAGTGACAATAAACAAGACACCACAGAGAAAATCAGATTAGGGAAGTCAATAGCTCATGTAAGGGGATGATAACCAGTACCTCCAAACAGTAACATTGCAGACAAGTTTTAAGTAATCTAGTTTGCCTGTAAGTCTTTTTGCTTTTCCCATGAAGCTGATGAATGATGATTAGAAAGACACGAGATTTGCTTGATAGCACTCTTGATTGGCCAATTTTTTTGCTGTCGCTCTGGAATAAAGCAGCACATCTCTTAACTAATGGATCTGATAGACATTCTGACTGTCCAATCAAGGAAGATCAACTGCTAAGACGAATTTGCAATTCAACATAATAACTACTGGTTCAAATACTAAACTTATCAGAGAATGCTTTTATTTAAACTAACAAATAGTTAATAATTGTGAATTTCTGTATGAATACAGAAACTTGGAAACTCACATATTTAAGTGACATACTGTTCATTACTTAAACTGTTCCAATTTCCTTGACTTCAAATTACTCAACCACTAGCTTGTACTACTGTATGTGCAGATAATCCTGCATCAATCCAATCTTTCATGGTCTTCAGACCATGAAACTTCATTATTCTAAGAAAATAGTCTGGTTTTAGAATATAGGTTAATGAGTTATTACATGTTTGTGGCACTCCTCCCAGATGATGGCAGCTCAGAACTGAAGGCTCGTAGCAGTCAGACAGCCCATCCAGTCTTGAATGCCTTCAGTGTTTCTTATATGTTTTACCTCTCATTCTTTTGTCTTTCTCATCCTTCTTTCAACAGCTCCAGCTGACTTTCTCTTCTCCTTTTCCACCTGATCATTTTTATTGTCTGACTTGCATCAGTCTTCTTTCTGGTCTGTTCCTTCTCTCTAACCCAGCTCCATACATCAGCATTACTACTTTTGAGGATAGAGACAGATATTCTCCTAAGGGCTCTAACACCTACAAGTCTAACCTTTCAAAAGTTTATATTATATTCTGTTTCTTGCCTCTTCACACCTGTGCTCCAAAACTGAATAGTTGCTTTCTTCCTGTGTGCTCTCTGTGGCAAGTACAACAGTGCAGAAAAGCCGTGTATAGGTCTGTTAAGTGGTTTATTTGTTTATAAAACCGAGAGTGCAATATATGTATATACTTTGAACAATATATTATTTACCTACAAACTTTTTTTGCACTTGAATGTGTTACAATTTCATCTGATAAATATACATTTCTGTGGGATTTGCACTGGTAGAAAAAAAAGAGTTAAATTGTGATAGACTGTGAACTGTTTGCAGAGAAACAGAGAATGTGTTTGGCTGACACTGCAGCAGAGATGACTAGAAAGAAGAATAGAAGAGTTGTGTACACATGTTCACACAAAGATTTTGTTTTCATTTAAAGCTTTTTGGCTGAGTTTTTTCTTTTTTCACTCAGAAATGCTTTCTAAGTACTTGGTTCAGGCATTTTTCTAGTGCAATATAATACCTCATTCAGTGATTGTGCCTGCAAAAGCTTTTAAGGACTTGAAAATTTAGTAATATATCTCCATTGATAAACCTGCAGTTGTGAGCATTTTTGTAAAGCTTTTCTTTTAGGACTACTTCATAGCAGAAACTGGTTAAGAAGGATTTTTATCATTCTATAACTAGTGATAGATGCTAGTATGTTTTAAGAAATACATTTGGGGACTATTTTAGGTATGAAACTGACCATTTTTAAAGGTATGTGTACTTACGGTTCTCTATTTTCCTTCATAAATGGCTGTGGAAACTGCAGTTATGAAAATGAAGTATCAATGTTTTCCTTCTTTACTGAAGATAAATATCTCATTAGTGAAGAACAATGCTTTTAGCTGTCATATTCTTGGCTGGTGTAATATGTGTACTGTTTCAGTCTGCAGTTTTCTCTATGGAATTTATTAATTTCATTTTGAGTCACTTATAATTTTTGTTTACATAGTAGCAAGGAAAATTTGTATTTCAGCCCCATGCAAATTGGATCCCCCTCTGTAGGGATTTAAATACCTCCATGCAATACATTAATCAGGATGATGTTGGCTCTTGATACCTCAGTTACGCTGTCAGAACTAAACACTATTTTTTTGTAATATTTCAGCCTTTGCTCAAAATATATCTAGTAGGTTAATAGAAACTAAGAATATTAATACAATTTTAAACAGGAAGGCTTTTTATTTCCCTGACTTGTCCTAGTTCAGAAAAATAATGCCTTTTTATATATAGACTTCATTTACCACCTCCAGCCAAACTTTTCTCACCATGTATGTTGTTTTCCTGGATTATTTTACTTTATTAGCTTTTGCTCAGCGTAGAGCTTTTATTGTTTTTATTTTTTTCATTCCTGCTGGAAACTTGATCTTGCAGCTGACACCGTTTATAGTGAATCAAAATGCTATGTGCAGACTTGTGAATCCTAAATTCATATTGTTGTCACTGTATTTTAGTTTATGTAGTTGTAAATGCCCGAGTACCCCAGGTATCCCACCAGGATTTGAATGTCTTCTGACATTCCTGTGGTGGGTACTGCTGTTTAGATTTACAGGTAGTAAAGCTGGATTTATCTGCTTTTAGTCTGAGGTCAAAATAAATAAATATAACCCCCCCACCACCAAACAGCTGAATCTGAGCACTTGTATTTTGATTAAGAATTGTATTCACAGGGCAAATGTTCCCCTAGTTCCTATCTCAGTAACAATTGATGATTATACAAAAAAAAATTCTTCACATTGCAAAATATTTGCAAATAGAAAAGGAGTAAAACACTATGTTAAAAAAAAACAAAAGAAAGAAAAAAAAGGTTTGCCAAACAACGAATAAACCCTCCATTTTAAATAAATTTTGCAGTAAAATAAAGTTGTATGGAAATGGCCTCTCTGAAACACGTGTGACTTACTACTTCCTTTTGTGGACAGAAGTTTTAAAACTAATTTGCTTTATCATTTGTGTTTGAAAAGCTCATAGTGGGTAAATTTGCCTCATGAGCTAAAAGGCGGGTGTGAAGCAAGTGCCCAGGTTCCTACTTAGAGTGAAGAATGCGGAGGTGTTTCGTGTAGCAACAAAATACACAGTTTTTCTCTGACTTTTATTTTGCATTTCTCACAACTTACTATGTCAAGTGTTCATGGAGATATCAGCTAAAACAATATTAGTTTAAAACAGGGAAGTTAAGACCATACATTTTAGAATTGTGTGTGCAAATTGGGTTAAACTACCATGATAAAAGCTTCTGCCATGGTCCTAGTTTCTGAGGAGGCTAATAAAAAGTGAGAGTAGATTTATCTATTTTGTTTTCTCTCTCTGTAAGATGAAAGTATTAAAATAACAAAACCATGGAGGAGCAAGTTTTCACTGTAAAAATAGTTTGGTCTTTCATTTTACACTTTATTCTTAAAAAGGTTCGGAATGGAGTTTTGACCGTTTCTAAACACATTTCTATTAGTTAAAAGTACTTCTTTCACTACGGAAAGATGTATTCAGATCCCTGCCTATCGTAGTAAATTCTAACATCATGTGCAGAATTTTTACACAAGAATTATAAATATTCTTTTTCTTTTCTCACTGCAGTCACTTGTCTAGTTCAAGCTTTCTTTTTAAAGTTATATTGAAGCTTGGTTTCATCTTGCAGAGATTTCAGTAAAATAAAGAATTTGAAAAAAAACATACCTAGGACATTACTGAAGTACTTTCATTGCCATCTCTGTGGCAAATCTGCTGAATGATTTTCAGTAAGTATGAGTTTACTCCACAGCTAGACAGTAAGCACTAAAATCTGAGTAAGAAACAAAGCTTTTAAAACAGTGATGGATTAAATTAATTTCACTTACTGCATCTTCTACCCAACATGATAACAGGATTAAAAAAAAAAAATTTTAATTGAATTACCAAAAGAAAGACCATGCTGACTCTAACACTTTTAGTTCTTCTGTCTCACAGCATGGTCTTGGTTTCTGTTTGGAGAGATGCAGTCTGAAACTCCCTGTGAAACAGAAATGTCTGCCTGAGATATCTTAAATCCATTAAAAATATTCAAGAAGAGAAGTGGTTTTGCTCAGCAGGATTTAAAGGACATTGCCAAGAAAACAGAAATTTCTAAATTTATCTAATTTTCTGTTGAAGTGAAGCCATATCTCATCAAGAGGAAAACATGACACATTTACCAATGTCATAGCTTTTCCTTTTGCCCTGAGTTAGCTTAATATGGGGATATTTAATCAATGAATCTGCAGAGTTGGTAGTTCACTATTTTTTCCTTTATTTAAATTTGGAGCAGGATGATTTCCTTAGGTACAAAATATCCACTGATCCCAATAAAGTCAGGACAAGTTATGGGTGTTTCCTAGTGTTGATAATGGGGCCACAATAGTTTAAAAAGCCTGTTTTAAAGAGTAAATTATAAGACAGTATTCTCAGATCCTAGACAGAGACATCTAGACAAATGTCTTATGCAGACTAGCAAGCAGCACAATGAATGAATTATTTCCATCTATCATAATTCTGAGGTCCAGAACAATTGTTAGATAAATTACTTTGGTTTGCTTGCAAAACTTTGCTTTGCAAACCATCTTTGCAAAAAAAAATATTTTAAAAATCCACAAAAAAAAAATATTCCATAGTTAAGAATTTAAAAACAAATGGCTTAAGGAATTCTTCTGGCTGCTTCCAAGAAAAATCTTTATGTTTTGCTATTTGATGTCTGTTGCTAGCAGATGAGACTCAGTTTTGTTTGGATTGTGTTCTCTGCTCTGAAATTCTTGACACCTACAAAAATAGTGCTTCCTAGACTTTCATGAGCAGTGAATCCTCTGTTGCCTGCAATATTGATGTACTTCACTCTTGGATATTTCTGTGACTGTGGAAAACTGACCATCCCTTTTAGGGTGAGATCATGTCTGGTTACACACAAAGTAAAGACCTTTGCTAGGGATGGGCAAAACCAAAGCTAAATTACATTTATCTTCTATCTCTGTATTAAGTTGAATGCAGTTATTCTGTTCCTTGTAAGATTTTTCTAGAAAGAAGGAAACAGAGCTTCATATTGGGGCCTTTTCCAAAGAGATTAACACCATTTCATAGAGTTGCACAATGCCATGCGTGTCCAGAGGAATAATCAATACCATTAAACAGTGACAAAAATTTTTACAGTACTTTCTTTTTTAGTTAGAATTTTTAGTTCTAAAAATTTAATGAACCACTGCTAAGCTCTTGCTATAAGCTTCCTCTCTTGCTGTAACTATGTATTTCAAATACTCAGTGTTGGCAAAGTACATATGAAGATTTAGAGCTGAAAGTTCAGCATTTGAAAATCAGATGAGTTATATTTTATAGTTGAACACCTGCTGAAATAAGAACCAGCTGTGTATTTTTCTGAGCTAGCTACCCTTTATTTAAGAAACAAAACACCAAAAATCAAAGACAAACCCTGCAAAGATAGAGATTCCACAATACATCTGTGCAGTCTATTCTCTTAGTTCTTCATCTCTTCTTTAAAAATATTTCCCTAATGCCTAACCTAGGTTCAAATATGACCTCTTTGTTTTACGGTCTAATCAAGCATTGACAAGATTTTGTTTCTCCTGGTAGGTTTCTCTGTATTTGAAGACTCTTGTGTGATCCCTTGTCAGATTTCCCTTCAATTCCTAGCTGTCCAGACAGGGACTCTCATCATAGCACCTGTCCTCATACTCCAGTCAGTTCTTGATTCCTGTGAGCTGTAACAAGGTTCAAAAGGAACTTTAAATATATTATTGTTTCATCCTCCTGCATTCCTAATGCCTTACTAGGTAGCATCTCAGCTGAACATATTAGTTCTGCTGTTAGTTTTAAAGAGCAATGGAGAGAAAATTGAAGATGAGACTCTTGCTTTTTCTCATAAATATCCACTTCTTATATTCTATGTATTTATTGAACCAAAAGGTTTGCACAGAAGTTCTGAGTTAGTTACGAGCTGTTATGGTGCATTTCTTCTACATTTCTTCTACAGATTGTTACCTAGAGATATTTTAAAAATTCTCTGTGATCATGCCTTAAGACTGGACAAAAATATCTTCAATTTCCTGACATAAATCAATCTGATGGGAATGTTATTGCAAATAACCATATCATAACAGAACATGTGCTGATGTTTCTGAAGTACTCATACATTTCTATCAAACACAACCTCCTTAGTTATTTGCAAGATAAAAATTATATTAGCAGACTTATGTATGCTGGTCAGAGTCTGTCAAAAATAATATTTGTGAATTTGTCTTAGGAGGGAATTTACCAGGTTCATGGAATTATATTCTTATCATGGTGGAAGGAGTTCCTTTTAGTGGGAAGGGAAACAGGAAAAAATACTACAGAATTTTCTGTGATATTAAACTAACAGTCTTTTCACTGAGTTCTATTCATGATTATTATTTTGCAGTACTTAACTATAAATTTAAGGCTCCTTTTTCTTCTTATATTGATAAAAACTTAATATTCTTAATATTCTCTGGAAATCTAATTCTGTGTGTATTTGTCATTTGACTTAGTACTTATTTGAAAAGACCAGTACATCAGTTTGACAGCTGTGTGTGGTTACTAAAAAAAACCCACACCCAAACAATCGAGAAAGATGAGCTTGTGTTTGACCAGGTTATTTTGTTCACTGCTAACTATCTGTAAGAGCACTGATAACTGCTGCACAACTGTCTAGCAAATACAACCATTTGGTTAATCAGTTGAAAGTCAACAAAGAAGGAAAACTGTCATTTGCTATTTTCCAGAATGGACAACATGGGTTGTCCTGTATCTGTCTGACTTAGCAGCACTTCTCTAAATGTATGTTTGTAGGAAAAACAAGGAGTTTGCCTCAGAAAGATGCAATTTTCCTACTGGCTCCTTCTCCTAGGTTTTCATTGTGCTCTCTGGTAGGATTTTAGTCTTCAGGATTCTGGTTGCTTCTATCTTCTGATTTACTTATTTTTTAAATAAAAATTGCACTGCTAACACAGTGATTGAAAGTAAAGTGACCTGACTAGTGTATGGTATGAAAAGGAAATGCTAGAAATACCACTTGTTCTCTCTCATTGTCTGTTTCCTAAATCACATTTTCTATGTTGCATCCTCTCAGGTCTACCATGATAATCAGTCAGGGTGCTGAGAAAATCCATATTTTATCAAAACAATGGTCAGAAAAAGAGCAAAGTGCTGCTTTGATGGAGTACTCTCTGGAAGCAGGCTTGTGCCCTGCTATCTCACTGTGGCAGTCTGACCCTGGCTGGATGCCAGGTGCCCCCCAAAGCCGTCGTAAGACTCCACTCCTTGGCTGGACAGGGAGAGAATATAGAACAAAAGATGGGAATGGAGGGTTGCAGTCAGTTGTCTCTGTTGTTTCCTGCTCTGGGGATGTTGTTTCCTGCTCTGGGGAACTCTTGCCCCTCTCTTCACTTGCTGCAGCTGTGAAAGTCGTTTGGGTGTTTTTTTCCCCTTATTAAGTATGTTATCCCCCAAGTGCTGCCACCATTGCTGATGGGCTCAGCCTTGTCCATTGTCAGGTCCATCTTGAAGCTGACTGGCATTGACTCAGTTGGACAGAGGAAACTTGTCACTAAAGATGCCTCTGTAGTCTCTGTTCCACCCCAACCCATCTGAAAACCTTGCCACACAAGGCACCATATGCTTGTGCCTGGGTTCTCCATGGTTTTTGCAGCTGTGAAACTGGAGGAGGTTTAGCAGGCTGCCTAGGGTGGCAGCTGTGCTAGTGTCAAAACAGAATCAAATGCTGTTATCTCCTTCTGTGTTGTTACCAGGGGCATTGGTACAGTCCCAAAGCTCTTTCAAATGAAATTGAGTGGAGGATTCTTGTTTAGGAGCAATGATATTTCTTCCATTTCCATGCAACAAATTTCCCTTTTGACTGGAGCAAATTATGTAGTTCTCACAGGATAGAGAAATGAAAGAAATGTCAGGGCTATCATCAAAGGTGGAATTCAATTCTCACCTTTTCAATTACAGAAATTTGAATCAGAACTATTATCTCTTCTATGGAGGCTCTGCTAACTTAACATAAAGTATCACAGTTCAAGTGAAATTGCTAATGATTTTATATGGAAAGTCTGGCTGGGAAAATATGTTTTACTAAGAGATGATTCTCCTTTAGTCAGAAGTAGTTACTCTTATTCTATACTAAAATAAATATGTTTATATCCTTTTTCCTTAGAGCATTCAGTGTTAAACTCAATTGTTCACATTATGTAGATCTGCATCTGCCTGTAGACTCCTTCTTTAAAAGCCAAAGCTGCATATATGTATGAATGGTTCACTCTATCACAAGGCCTTTCTAGAGGGAAGTCACAGGTTGTTAAATGCTATTTCTTATTGTTTTTCTTATGGTTTGGATTTACTGTACTCCTAACTACAGCAATGTAACTGTTAAACCCTTTAAATCATTCATTGTACACATGTAAATGTTAACAAGCAGAAAAAAAACCCAGACCAAATTTGTACCAAATTCTACTCATTTGTATTTGTCAGGCATAACATGCAAATTTCAAAAAGGTTTCAATAAATTTTCAGTGCTCACACGTTTTTTCTTCTTGGGGGAATGACTGTGGGATGGAGAGATATTTTCTAATAATAACCTCTTTTCCAATATTTTCACTGTGTTCTGACATAATCTTTTCACTAAACCAGTAGGGTGATTCTGTTCTGAACTTATCTGGCAGGTTATTCTATTTCATCAACTGTCAGACGTTAGGCATTTCATTTTCTGAGTTAGTTTTTTATATCTACTAATAACCTCTTGTCATCCTTTTCATACCTATCTATCTATTGCTATCTAGCTATATATATATATATATATGTATATATATATATATATGTGTGTGTGTGTGTGTGTGTGTGTGTGTGTGTGTGTGTATCTCTTGCTCTGAGAAGGTTAAAAAGCATACTAGTACAAACAGCAATGTACATCATTTGATTCTGGAAAGGGACGGAATTAGTTTATTTGGGACAGACCCTTGTGATGTAAAGTAATTAAAAAGAAATTTATATGCCACTCCCAAAACCACTTCTTCTGTTGACTACATTACTTTGTAAATGGTGTTGTATCATTAATTTTCCTGTAAACATAAATAATTAAGAAGCTATATATTTTGTCCAGAGCCAAAATTACTTTAGCAATAAATATATCAGTGCACAAATAGCATGGAAGGTTAGGTAACACTGGTGTACCTCAGATCTTCTCTTTTATCCTTTTCCAAATCTATTCATTGATTCATTCACATGCATGTGGTCCTCCAGACTGACCCATCCAAGGCTCTGGGTGAGTGCACCTTCACAAATCACTACCCATTTCTTTCTGAAGCTAACTAGAAAAACAAAATGTGTTTTGGGGCTTTTGTGTTGTTTCTGTGTAAAGAAAAATGAGCATATGATTCTTCCTTTCAGGTGATAGCATTGACAGTCAATATTTTCTTTTCAGAATAGGAATTTCTTTTAAGAAAATTAAAGCATATACTTAAATATATGCTTCAAAAGATGTCTAATGAAAATGATGAGAGGAATTAACTTCATCGTAATGGTCAATACTTTTTTAATGAATAAAGTCCTGCAGTAATTTCCCTTTGAAACTGAAGTATATCTAAGCTTTTTGAGGAGTGGAGGAGGAAGGTTGAAATAAAATCACAGGTATGTGATAAACAGTGTGAATTTCTCGCATCTCCTTTTTGTGAGCATGAATGGCTTCTTTCTTCTAATAACTTTGATTCTATTCATTTAGGAAATTTTCACTACCTCAAAGTGAACTTCATTCCTTTTCAAATTAATTCTCTTAAAAAACAAACCAATCAAAATCAACCCAACAAACTGGTATCTTCCTAATTTTGTTAGCTTCCCTTTGCTGATATTTAGTTTTCTAAAAAGTCATATACATAATAACCCCCAAATTTACTTCCTGTTTACCTAATGTGCAGAGGTGCATATCCAAAGTATGCTATTGCGCCCTGGTTTATATGAAGCCATGCATGACGTTAGAGTCTTCACAAGTGCAGCACCTTAGAGATGTAGAACCAAAATAAAATACATAGCCTGCAGTCACAGACAGGTAAGCCCACAATGGTGCCCACCAAGCTGCTCTATTACTCCCCAGCTAGACAGGGGAGAGAAAACAATATGGAAAATGATGGTTTCTTTTGAACATCAAATGTAGCACAGGCAGTTGCAGTGCCAAGTTCCCTCCCTCACCTGTGAATCACATATTTAACATTTATCACTGAAATCCATATTCATCACACACAGATTACAATATAACATGATTTATTAATAAACATACTAATGATGGTAAACTGTGACAGGTTAAGTTTTGAAGATTGCTGATGATGGTAACTGACTGCAAAAGCAAATTTGAAGTAATATATAGGCAAGTTTTAGTCGCCAAAGAAAGCCAGCTCAAATTAATCTTTTAGTGCTCATGGAGATAGGTTCTTAACCAATATATGAAGAGAAGACAAGTTCAGCCAGTCAACTGACCTCAGAAGATCCTATGGAGTCTCTCCTTATTTCTCCCCATTCTTAGCCCACTTTTATACTATTTTATTAGGTGGAGCTTGAATGACTCTAGCCAAACACATTTTTAGCTGATTGGTAAAAAATTCTCTTTCTTTGCTCTTAAAAGACATTGTCAGGACAATATAGACTGCATACTTGGTGAGAGGTGGTCATGCCATAGGGGCAGGTAATTTTGGGATGGAGGTGTGAGTTACTATTACAATTAGATAATAATGAACTGAGTTCATCTGAAGAGAGCGATTCTGGTTCAGCAGCAGGACATCCCCTGGGCTGACAGGTGCTTATGTGCTCTGTCAGACAGAAACATCATGGTCCCAGCCCTGCAAGGATTACAGCAGAGCCTGGCTGTGGTGTTTCTGTTCTGCTCCATCCTTCTTTTCATCCCTCAGTGTGTGCTTAAGGTTGCATATCAGCTGCATTCCATTCAAGAAGTAGCAGCTGTACTTCACCCTATCATTTCCATACTATTATAAATTCTGTTAGAATGGGAATATAATTTTCTAATTTTACCTGCAGTCATCTTCCCACAGACACATTGTATGCATGAAGAAAAAGCTCCGTATAATCCTTATATTGTAGCATTGCACAGGAGCATTTTAAATCTGTACACACTAAAGTATATAGTTTATTTGATAATAGTGAAGAGAGTATGAAAAATATCAAACCTGTAATAAAAAATGAAAGAGATCAAGGTAATTTATTTAAATGAAAACTAAATCTTGTTCTTACTCTTGTTCCAAGAATGTAGCGATGGGTTTATCTAACCTGCTTCTAATGCATGTGATCTACTGAAAAATTTATTGATGGAAAGAATGTACGAGCATCAGAGGGCCAGTTCACCTATGCATACCATCTTAAAAATTATTTTGGTGGCTCTTAGTGGAGAGAAAAGGATTACATAAAAGCAAGAACAAATATAGACAGAATCACTGAAAAACTCCTGATCACTGTTTCTGCTCAAACTTATTTTACTTTAATTCAGTAAATTACTTATGCAAGGTAAACCCATGCCTGTTTGGAATAAAATATATGAAGGTGAATTATTATCATCCTAATTTATCCTTTGCTTTAATCTTAAGAGGCAAAGCCATGTGCTTCTCTTTGCCTGCAGCACTGTAACATTTTAGAGTTGTTCCATATCTCTGTGGTCCATGTAATAGAAAAACTTAATTAAACTGCATCTGGCTTCAGGTGGTCACACAGACTACAGCTACAAGGCTTGGCATTTCAGCTTAGTTAAATGTCTCCAAGTACCGATTTCTTCTTTATATTGATAGATGCAAGGTAGCATGGCCTTCGAGAACCATCTAGCATGACTGAAAAATGCATGATGGTTAGTGTCTTTGTTAAGTGGATAGGGCAGTTCATGAGGTGTGTGCATCAGATAACTGGCTTGGCTTAAGTAATTAAATCAGGTTTGGAATTTCTCATTCAACTACATGACTGCTCTCCTGACAAGTATTGTTGTAGAAATTAATGCGTTATGTTTTTCTGGAGAAACAATTGACAGAGTTGTAAATCTAATCAGCATGCCTGCTGCAGGAATGCTGTCTTGTTAATTCTCCATAGCATCCTTCTGGCTCTGTATTCATTCAGGAGATTGGACACATAAAGAAATTTCCAAGTATGTTTAGAAAATGCGATAGTACTGTTATTTATAATGCCAAAGCTCTGAGATAATTATATTTAAAAATGTAATATTTGAACTTGAAATGAAAGTCAATTACTGCATTATTCATTGCTTTTCTACTTAAAAACATTATCTGCAAACAAATCACAGAATATTTTGATTTTCATTTAGCGTCCAACTCATGTATTGATTTCTTATGTAGGATTGTGCTTTGGCAAAAGTATTTTAGGGGGAAAAAAGTATATTTTGACAAGCTTGTTTGAATTTCTTTTATTAAAAAGTCAGTTTTCATAAATGATATGTTGCTGGGTCTGTCAACAGCCACGCAGGCTCTTTTAGGTTGGTAGAATGGGGATTACAGACTAGCCAGCTGCTTCCTAGAGGAACTTCTTACCATTTGATTCTCCTCTTTTCCTTCTATGTTTACTTTTGGTTTTAATTTCTTCTAAGCAAACCTAGACAGATTTGATCTCTTGATTCCTTTGTACTCTTCACCTAAATGAGCAAGCAGAAGCCTACCACTGCGTGTTTTGATTTGTCTGGGCTGTTCACATCACTTTTAAGAATATGAAATTTCCTGTGCTTCCGTCAACATTTAATTTCAAGTGGCGTTATATTTAATTCTACCTCTGAAATAAGAGGAAATATTTTCTACTATATTACATGCAGGAGGAAGCAAGAAGAAATTTTCTTTTCATCTGCAAGTTCACAGGAAGACTAAAGAAACATGAAACATAAAATGAAGAGTGTATTTTCTTCCCAGAGATCCCTTTCAGTTTAAAGCATCTGTGTTTGGCAGTACATAAAAAATAGGAACTCTCATCTGTCATGAGATTCACAGAAATTATTTAATTTCAAAATTTTAGCAAAGCACCATGCTTTAGTTTGTTTCCACCCAGTTTTTCAAAATGTGGCCTCAGTAGCTGAGGCAACCAGGAATCCTATATTTGACAGACACTAATCCCTTAGAGCCTACTGGGCCAGCCAGCAAAGACAACCCAGAGGCCTTCCACATAAATGTTTTAAGAATTGAGGAAACCAATTAAGTCTGAATATGTGATGCAGAATATTGTATTTTTCCTGCCTGGGCAGCACACAGACATTGTGCTTATGTACATTTGTAACTCTCTAAGGGGATTGTGGTGAAATAGCAAACCAAAGATCTGCACTGATTAATTGACAAGTTTCAATAAAATATTTAACTTCAAATTTGTATCTCTCTAACCAAACCAATAAAAGGAAATGGTAATTTTAGACACTGCTGTAAAAATGCATTTTACAATTAATTTCTTATGAGATATTCTACTGATCACAGAAGTCTAGGAAGAATAAATATTTTCTGGAGCACAAAAAATATTTCTTAAGATTTAGGAGCTACAAAATATGATCATGGGAAAAAATATCTCTTGTGTTCATTGGTATAAACATATGAAGTAAGAAAATGCGGGAAAAACCCCAGTGTGGAGCCAAATATATTGCCAGAATTGGTTAAAAAATAAATGACCAGCAGTAACAGGAAAAAGGAGTAATTGCTAAGGAAGGATATTGTCATGCATTTATATGCACATTTCCATCTGTGTATTTTTGGGTCTAATGACAAAAATACTGGATTGTATAGTAAAATTTTGGCATAGTCTGTCTTAAAAATTGCCATGGCTTTTCAAGAACCTTTGAATTCAAGCTCTTTGGTTTTCCTCAGTATGTTTAGTTCAAGAGAAATACACTCCTCAATATATGCCACAGAATAATATGAACTAATAAATTGTTCATGACTTGAAAATTATAATGTCTTGTCCTTCATTTTTGTGTCATAAAGGTCATGTGAGATTCTTCCATACCCTTCTGCAACAAGGACATACAATGACACAATCCTAATAAATTGCCATGTAGAGAGCTATAATAATCTGAATACCCAAACTGGAAAGAATTTAGGTTTGTTTTTTCAGATATCATATTTATTCATAAATTAAATACATCAAACAATTGTCACTAAAGGATATCTCATTTTTGCACCTCCAAAATTACTGTGATTTTTAGTCGAATTTTCTGTTCAAAATCGTAATCTATCATATATAAAAAGTGGTATAAATATACATGCACATTCATATAGATAATAGAGAGGTATCAGGTACCTGTTGAATGAAATTTTCTATCCTCAGTAGGAAAATTTGCTGATGTTTTCATTATTTACTTCTCAAATTCTCAGCTTCTGTTATGCCTGTATATTGACCCTTATAAAGGAAGGAGATTTTTTTACTTTTTTTTAACTATTAATACTGTGTGATGTTGTTCTGGATAAGGTTAAATAATACATTTACTTTGTGTTTGTGTACTTCATGTTTTTTTCTTCTTTGTTGTGAGAATTGAAATGCAAAATAATGCAAAAGCATTCATAATGCAAAAGCAACTTAGTCTAGAAAACATGCATTAATGAGACTTTCAAGCATTATTATCATCTGCTATTTTGTTTTGATTGGGTCAAAGAAATTTTCATCAAGGTATTACTTAAAATTGTCATAGATTAGTAAAAATTAAAGCTAAAAGTTGTCAGCTCAGCTCATTAACAAACCACACTGCAGTGGTGAGCTTGTTAAACAGCTTAAATGGCTTAATATTAGTTTGAGGGTTCACTCTGTAGGAACTGATGTGGGCATAGCTTGTGCTTTCTTTGTGATTTTCAACTTCCCATTGCAAATTAGTGCTTTTAATTATGGGGTTTTGGATTTGGCTTGGTTTGAAGAGAAATTATTGCAGTTCTGATCTATGAAATTGTTCTAAAGCCACTTCTAGATATTATTATTTTTCTTTCATACTGTGCTAAGTATGCTGTAGTGTTCCAAATCTGTTTGATCAGAATTTATTTAATCTCTTTCCCTGAATTGCATTCTTCCAGAGTATTTCCTTTCTTGCTCAATACATACGGTCATAATTTCATTATTGATCTGCCCTTTGGAGAAATAAATTCTAATCAGTGAAAGATACTGGGTCCAGAAAATTAAGAATATGAACATGCACACTTGTTTTTGCCAATTATTTAATGCAATTTTTGTCAATAAATTAAATGAGCTTACTCATTTCATACTGTATGAAAAAGTATGAAAAAGTATGAAAAAATCCACAGGCCCTTTATGAAACCTTCCTGTTGTAAGGCAAAATATTTTTTGTGAGGTATCTTCTGAACTTACAGGATTAAGTAAATATTGGCATTCAGTTAAGCAGTAACATATGGCAACAGGGATACTGCTTTGAGACTCTCTTCACAGCTGAGGTGTAGAGCTATGCATGCAAGCTTTACTCTAGCAACTGATTAAAAATTCCAAGAAATCTGGTGCCAGTAACTAAAGAAAATTACTTTGAAAGTTTGAATGGCCAGTCTATGTACTTCAACTGAATCTTAGAGCTTTCACACTGAGCCTACCAATTACATTTTAGAAAGCATAGTCATATTGCTCTCATTTTTACTAAGTTGTTCTCCGCAGCAATTTCATTAAATGCATCAGACAATTGCATGACTATGTTCTATAACCAGGCACAAAAATTTTAAGGTCTCTCATCTCTCTATTAAAGTTCTTTTCCCCGCTACTGTTTATAACCTTTCTGTGACATGCAGCTTTCAAAGAGCCAGAGGGGTCAGGGAGAGTGGCTACTCCAGAGAGCAGGGAGGAGAAGCAGAGCCTGGTTCCTCTGTTCCCTAAAACAGTGGTCTTAACAGCTAGATTGCAATCACATTTTCTCTTGTTTAGCGACAGGTTAGCTCTTCATTTTCCTCAAAGTAGCCTACAGGGGTATTGTCCCCAAAATATGTTCTTTCTCCTGATGTCCAAGGAGAAAGAGTTATTTGTTTATTATTTTATGTCTGTGCAGTGATGGATGCTCAGAGGTAAATGCACAAAGCTAACACACCCTGTTACAGCCGAGCTGTATTTATAATTTGAAACTATTTATAGTCTCAAAATACATCAGTACAGGTTTATCGAATTTCTAAATATATGCCTGCTTAATAGCTATTGGACAATCTTTTGCTCACTTTGATTTAGAGGTACAATGCATCTTAAATTTAGTCTGTGTGTTCATGGGTAGAGACCTTTATTTGGAGGTGGGTAGCCTAAGACTTAGAGGTGTGTTTATCACATTACAATGAGCAAAGTTCATCTAAAGAACAAGTTTTTAGCTGATTTAGCCAACTTGAATAAAACACATGGTGCATTGCCAACTGTAGTGTCTAGTGTCTAATTCAGGGTCTCTCGGGTCATGCTATATCTTTACCTATTTCAAAACTATTCTGCCATTTCCCATTTAATTGGTTCTCTGCAGTATTTATTGTTCTCTATGATTCACTCTGAAAAATCTTTTCTTAAACCACTCAGCTTTCATCTCTGACTAGGGTTGTTTGAGGTGAAGGAAAAGTAGACTGGAGTTTCATCTGAAAAGCAAGGCACACTGGTCTCCCACTTGCTGAATAATTTAACCACTTGGTTTCAAAGCAAAAGGAAGCGGTGACTTCATTCAACCTGTATCTTCAAAAGTAAAAGCTGGTTGTGCTGGACTTAAGATACAATTAGACTTATAGATGATTATTCATTTAATCACAGGTGCCTAACTTTTGAGTCAGGTGCTTAAGCTGGGTTGAATGAATTTCAGAAACAGCAGTGGTTATTCCCAAATGGTAGGTACAGGATATGCCTCCTGTGAGGCTCCCCTGAGAGGCATGTATTTTGCTATTCAATAACAGTGAAAAAAAAGTACTTGACTTTGAATTTATTTAACTCCAGCAGTTAGCTTTTAGGCACTTCAACACCATTCATGTCAGCATCCATGTACTTTTGGAAACAGCAGCACACTGCCAGTCAAATATTTACCACTGTATAACTCAGCAGAAATGTAATTTATGTGGTACGAAAGTGATCATGGTGCAAATTTTTTAGTGTCCAATTTTGTATTCATTATCAGCTTGTATTTGGACAAATAAATGCTCAGTAAATGGACATTTTGCCTTGAGAAAGGTTCATCTAATTGCAGCAGCACAGGAATGGTGGTACTAAAATACTTTCATCAGATTTATATTCTTTTGTTTTGATGATGCAGGTAATATTTATTTAAAAATATAGTAATTAGTGGTGAATTGCTTCTGGATAGATGGTCACCTGTGCCTATCTCCATCCCCTATCCCCAGTGAAGACTGTGATATCATACACAAAATCTTACTCATTTGAATTGTTACATTGAGAGTATTGTAGCGAATGTTTGTATTCACTTAAAGTTAATAATTCAACATGAAAAAAGCTAGATTTTGAAGGAAAAGTTAAAAAACCCCAAAACATTAAAAAGTCCTAATTTTTTCAAAACCAGAATTATATATTTTGAATTGCTAGCTTATTTTTCAAGCTTTTGTGTGTCTTACTTTGTTTTAATGGCTTGTTGTTACTTCAAGGTTTTGGGTTTTTTCCCCACAAATGCTCTGTTACCATAATTATTTTCACATGTGGTTATTGTCCAGCAGTTTATATTGCTGTGAAGGGATATATTGCTGTTATCCATTCAATGCGACTGCATGTATTTCTACATTTCAAATTGGTACTACCCCTGAGAAACTGGCCTCCTTGTCATGTATATCAAAGACTTTGTTAATTTGGCCAGCCTCTTTATCTGATTAAGTTTTTGTTCAGTTATTTATTACTGTATATATATTCTGATCTCAAAGAGCTGAGAAGAGTTCTTGAGTTACCACTATAACCTCAACCATGTATTTCCTTTTAGTATTTTTGATAATATTTCAGCATCAGGTAGTTTTTCTATACTGATAAAAAGACTTTTAGATTACCGGGTTTGTCTTAGGATTGATAGGCCAAAAGATACCTTTATTGTAAGGATTTATATTAATTTGAGCCATGATTAGAAAATGCTTGTAATGCTAGGAGGAAGAGAAATATGTACTGATGAAAATAGTAATTAATAAATCTCAGAAGAAAGTAATTATTCCTTAGTTTGATTATATCAGTCTCGCATATGACTTTACAATGTAGACTCATGAAAAAAACCAACCAACCAACCAACCAAAAAAACAGCTAAATTTATTCAGTATTTCTGTCAGCAGATGGTATTTATAGCAGATGGTAAACAGAGTAGGGTAGTTGTTCTCTAATGATATCTATTTATTTTTTTTTAAAGAGTATATAAGTGTTGTTGTTTCAATTCGAGACCGGGTGGAAACACTAATTCTGTTTTGGTTTGATTTTGCCAATTTCAAAGTTTCCAATCAAGAGCAAAGCAGGTTAAGCTTAAAAGTAATAAGAGTTTATTAACTAACATCAAAAGAAAGAAAAACAACAAGAATGAGGATGGAACCTTCAAAACACTCTTCCTCCCTCCCCACACCTTCTTTTCTCCCAACCAAAAATGTAAAGAAAACAACACTCAAAAATCTCAGTCACTTTTCCTCCTCTAAAACAGTCTTTCTTCAGTTCACTTAGGGAGGGAAGCACCTCTCCTTCGCTATGGGCAATTTCCCCACAAGAAAACAGTTCTCTTGTAGATCCATTCTTCATGAACAGCAACCGCCCGGATCCTTTGTGTTCATGAAATTCCTCCCATGTTCACAGTTGTGTCTTTGGGCCACATTGATGTATGGAGTCTTATTTTAAAGAGAACTGTTCAAAACAAAGGTTCTCTTTATTTATCTTTGGGATCACCTTCACCTCCAAGGAACAGAGATTCACTTCTTCTTTTGAGGGCAAAGAGTCTTTATCACTTAATTTCTCTGTTCAACTTCTCATGAAATCAACAGTCCCCTCAACATTTCACTCCTTTGCTCAGGTCTACAATTTGAACTCTTTTATATCCCCTATACTTCTTTATGGTTTAAAGAAAACATTTCAATATGTTATAACCAACTACCATAGCTTGCAAGAGTCTTTTACAGCTGAAAAGTAACTTCCCACACTCCTTCCACCTGGACTTTTACTCCTTCATAACTGACTTTGATACTTCACATGATCTTTACACATCTGCATTCTGCTTTTCTCTCACTGGAGAGAGGATGGAGGCTTTCCAGGTCCCATCTGTGCACTGATGCCCTGAAAGAGTTAACAAGAGACAGTGTCCAGCTGTGGCAGTCCATGGTGTCCCATTTCACAGCCCTGCTGGGGGTGTTGCAGCTCTCAGAGGCTCCAGACCCAAAGGCAGCCGCTCGCTGGTCACCTGCAGCCAGGGGGAAGAGTTGGACAGATCCCAGAATCCCTTTTGCACCCCTGGGTCTCCTCAGGTGTTCCATCGTGCCTCACGGTGCCTCCCCCTCTCCCCGGCTCCCAGAGCAGGTTCAGCTGGGCCAGCAGCAGAGCAGACTCTGTGCCGCAGATGTTCCCCAATCAGCCGAGCCTGCCTGGCCCGCGGGGCCTCCCCTGCCCAACACTCAGCCAGGGCAGAGAGGGCAGAGGTGTGTGCTCTGACAGCCGGGGGGAGAGAGACCTGCCCGGGCTGCTGCCAAACGGAGTAACAACCAGAAAATGCTTTCCATTGGCCCAATAAAATGCCAATCTCAAACCCAGCCAGCTCACTTCCCTGAGCTGGTCAAACCAGGACAATAAGCCAGTATCTAGTCTCTTAGAACAGAAACAAAACTGACATTCATTGCTATTTTAATATAAAGTTATTAGAAACATCCTAACTTAATAATTTTGTTTAATCTTATATGTTAAAATGTACTGGATGTTGGAAAAGAAGGAAGTTGCTTTAATAGAAATATGCAAAGGTAAGATTGCACCTTATTGAGCATACACTGACATGCCTGATTAAAATGTGAATCTTTTTCTGTTGACTTTATATCAGCAGCAGGCAGTGGCTATATGTTTGAAAAAAACCCAGACATTTGCACAATATCCTTTTGTAGGTCTGCTCTTAGTACCTCAGGACAGATGTTTCATACTCTGAAGCTCAAGTTTAATTTGAACTTTTGGACTTTGAGGCTTGGATGCCTATTAGGAAAGGAAACTAGCTCTTTACCACTGACTAAAATTACTATAAGTGTTTCTGCAGATTTATCTTTCTTATTTAGCACTGGAGCAGAGATAACCTTAAAGATCCAGCACCGTCAGATTATAATCCATTTATGATTGATGATGATGCATTGAACCAATTCTCAAAAGGGCAAAGTAAACTGTCTGTGTACTAGAATCTGCTTAATCTTTTATACTCCACATTTTCATGACTGTCTCAGCATAGCAATCAGGATGGAAGAGAATTGCCAAGTCACCTGCTCCTCAGATCAGAAGGTGATTGTGGCTTTGAGTAAAAATTAAACAGCCACAGCACTGCCTGGTCAGAAAGAGCAAGTGTACTAGCCTTTTACATCTTGAAGACGTTGGTCCTCATGACGTGCTCCTGTTTGACATCTGGAAGAGAATGTTGTTGCTTCCCTGTGGACACCACATTGCAAACTGCCTTTCCATATAATCTGGATCATTTATCATGAGTTCTTTCCAGAAGAATCCTGGAGCAGAGTATCAATAACACAGGTGGGGGATAAAATGCCAGCCTCTGTGACAGCAGTCATTTCTTGTGTTTTGACCTATGACAGAAATTTTCTTCAAGTTATACCTCTAATCACTTTTGCAATTATAAACAAAGAAATGCTCAGCAGGGAGTACTGTAATGGAGTTTCTTCTTAAATGTGAACAAATTAAGATTTTATGGAGCTGAAATCTATTTAATTTCTCTTACAGAAATAAAGAATTATGTGGATTCTTTGAAACATTAAGAATGAACATAGTACTTTGGAAGAGCAATACTATAATCTTGATGGAATAAAAATGTGTACCATGTTTGCTTCAGACTGTAATTAGATCCGAAAGATCACTGCAATTGTACTGCATGAAAATACTCTGAGTATCTGAGGGCACTAAGACTGTAAATGAATAGATTTAGAGAATGATGAAATTGTATGGCCTATCTAGGCCATAGGGCTATTGTTTGGATCATCAGCTAACAACTGTCCAAAAAAAGTAATCTTAATTAAGTATCTCACTAAATACTAGGCCTGCCTAGTCCATTGAGCCACTTTCTTTTGTGATGCCGGTGTGTCACTGCTGTTAAGCAGCAGTGAAACAATGTACTTTAATAAGAAAGCTTGTTCAGTTCATCAGTAACACTGTAAATATGTCCAAATAATTACCTGTTTTACTTGATGAAGCTACATGTCTCAATACTGTGAAGCACAGACGTTCTGGAGAAAACAGAGCTCCCTCTGAATAAACAAACTGAAAAATGGAGTGTTAAGATCCCACCATGGTTAACATATTGGTTCTTCTCTGCAGGAATGATTTGATGTCCTGTAACTGTTGTCTCTGCTTGACATGTTCCTTCGGTGGGGGCAATAGCAGGGATGCTTGAATCTCTCTTACTGCTGTTGGGATTAAATAACTGAAAATTCATTGAATCTAGAATTTCTTACCAATATCAAATTTAGTTGGGTATGGACAATGACTTTAAAAATGGTAGGATTTTCTTTTTCCTTGAAAACAGCCGAAGAGCAGTTAGAGAAAGGTATTGGCATATCACTTTCTTAGGAAACCAAGCTAAGAAATATACTTGTTTGTTCTAAACACAAGTAGTACAAGCTACAGGAAAAAGTGAAGACAAGCTCTTAATCAGTAATCCCTGACTAGTATTTGTTAGAGAAAATATAGCATACGTGCAGCAGTAGACCAACCAGGAAGAGAATTCTTTTCAATTAATCGCAGTAAAAGAGAAAATCTGAATAAAATAAAATGTAGCCCTAAATATGCATGCATTCACTCTGTGTCTGATCAGTTTGATTATGCACCTATGCTTTGTTTATTTAACAGTGGTAAATAAACACACACTAACTCCAAGTGTAACAAGTAGTTGAATTCTTAAATACTTTATTTCTGTTCATGTAAGTGTTTTGGAATAGTTGTCCATGACAAGGCATGATATAAAATTATATTTATAAAGAGTTTAGTTTAACTGAAAGTACCATAACAATTTTGTATTCTTAAAAACACAACACGAGTTCTATTATTTCTACATTCCATTGCATTCCATTCCATTTTTGCTTGCTAACTAATATTGATTTGTGTTTATGTTCATTTTTTCTACAATATCAATCCATAATTTATACTAGATTTCTGTAGGTATGATAGTAATGTTGTAGAAATCATCTTAGATATTTGACTAGGCTTACAGTACTAACTTCAGTGTGCTCACATGTAAGACAAAATTTGTTTAGCATCAAGCTATATGTGGAAATCTATGACAAAAACCTGATTTCAGAGTCATTCATTGGACAAAATAGGATTAAAAGAAATAGTAATGGGTTTGATTTTTGAATACTTTCCTAATTATTACATGCTATAAGGTTGGGGATTTCAGAGGGTCTTACAAAGCTTTAGAATGCCATAAGAATTATTATAAACAGTCACTACGGTAATGTTGCAAAGATGAGAAATATTTTGTTAAAATAACCACTCAAAATTTTGGTTAATGTGCATGAAGAATTTGGCTTATATGGCTATCAAAATATTTAAAATGCATGCTAATATTTGATTAAAATATTTTAATTATTTAGAATGATGTTTCAAATCTCCGTTTCACTAATATAAGCATGTGACTTAGATACACCTATGTCTGTAACAAGTACTTTCTGCTTTCTCATACAAATGTTTAAAGAAAAAAATTTAAAGAATACAGAAATAGAAAAGACACAAAAATAATTTTACAAAATTACAAAAAAAAGTCCTTTATATGCATCTAGAAAGATGGATAGGTGTGTTGCTTTCATAGAAGAGAAAAACTAAAGAGAAGTTACTGACCTAAAAAATTATTCAGCGTTCGCAAATTCTAAATATTAGAAGAACAAAAAACATACGAACTACTCATTATAACTTCCCTTTGGTTTTCATTAACATTGCCTTTACCCAAGAAAGCAGTGTCAGAACTGTAATCTCAGTCTTTTAGTCCTCAAGAAACTTCTTATTAAACTAAGAGTAATCTTAAGCTTCTGAAGCTGCATTTGTTATACTTCGTCTTGGTAAAGTTTATTCCAATGTGACTCAAGCTGACACTTTCACATGTAATTTCTCCTTCTAAACCAAGAACTTGGAATATTTTACACATAGTATATATTACAATTAATAGAAATCTCTATTTAATCCTTTATTGGGAATGCATTTGCACCCAAGACATTACCAATGCATGTTTGCATGAGTAACTGAAACTGGTTTTGAGATGGAGTGATACTTTCATTTCTTTGTAGTTTTATTCTGAAGAATGTGGATACATCACTATACTTTTGCAGACTTACCTTTTCCTAGCTCAGGTTCTGCCAGTCTAATGAAATCTTAATGAAAGAGAACTGTCTACTGAGAACTACTTTAGATTTTACAGACCATGCTAAAATTTGTTTGTTGCCACAAGGATCTGAGCCAAGAAATTAGAGGTAGCCTGAATGTGTGTGTCAGATTCACCTTGTTAACCTTTTATTTGTCATATTTGTCACAGGATACCCTTGGTATCCAAGATAATTTTATTTTTACTGGTGGGATGTTTTTGATAGCAGAAATCTTCAGTATCATGCTTGGTAACTACAGAATCTACTTCTGTGCTTTTTCTATTGTTTACAGAAAATAGACTCATCTTGTCTTATTTAGAAAAATCAAATATATTTAATTTCTGAACAAAGAAAGGGGAAGATCAGGTCTAATCACAGTGCTTTGGGGAAAAGTGGCTGTCTCATTTATGTTCTTATGCTTCAGTTTAAGTACCTTGGTTTTCATTGTTTCTTACAGTTTCATATTCACATTATAAAAGTGTATTTTTCAAAGTAAATTTTTATATTATGTTTTATATTGAATAATAGCCCATTTGGTAATTTTGGTAGGGCTTCCAAATACTTTTGTATGTCATATATTACTGGTTCTATGTATTTGCCAGTTCCAAGAATGGATTCTCTGAGACAGAGTGCCATACAGATTTTAGAAAGCTTCAGAATGTATTCAGTGACCATCTGTCACTACATGCAGAGCAAGCTTGACTTCAGTGCAGTTGAGATTCTGCCCAGGAGTACTGGAAATCGTGGTCTGGCTGTAAAACTAAACTGTCCGGCTGGTGCAGAAGATGACGATGTGAATGAGCACCAAACTGTTCAAAGCTCAGGCTCTGGTGACTCGTGGTGGAGATAGCTGGTGCTTTACGCCTGACTCTGACCAGATAAAAGTGTGTGTAGGGTTGCATGGCTGTTGTCTCTTCTTTATCCTCTGATCTGTTGATATGACATATTATATGGAATGAGGGAAACTAACCTGATGGCTCCATGCCCAAGCTGTATGCTTCTTCATTAGCAGAACTACAACAGGGATACACACACCCAAGATTATTATAAGATTAAACTATAAACCTAGTCTCAAATTAAAATAAAATGCATGAATGTTCCAAGTGGGACTTCTATGAAAAAAAAAAAAAAAAAAAAAAAAGGAAAAAGAAAAACCTAAAATAGCCAAATATCATCTGCTAAAAATTAGTGGGTTTTAATATTTTAAGCAGTACAATAAGAAAAATTTGAGGTAAACTTTTTTATGCCGGGCAACTTGTATCTCTTCCTGAGAACTGCATTCTGAGGGGTTTTGTTTTCCTTTTTTTAAATAAACCAAGACACTATTGTAAGTTCAGCTGTTAGGACAAGGACGGGAACGCTATTCTTGTTTTATTCAGGTCAGCTATTCACAGGAAATAATTGATCAAGTATATTTTCAAGTAATTTGATTTCATAGTTTAGAGACTAGAGTTTTTTGAAAACCTTAAGTCTATGTCAGTTTCTGTGGAATGAGGACTTTGACATAGGATGCTTAAGCAGATTTTCATTTTTAGTCAGTCCAAACAAAAATTTTGAAATAAAGAACATTTCATGTGTGGTCTGAGACAGGGAGATACAGAGACTGATGTTACGAATATTCTGATAGATATATGTGGCCCTGGAGAATGTTCCATATAGGTAACCTTCTTCCTAGCTAGTTCCAACAGTAATATCTTTAGAGTAGTGATGTGACAAACTATGGGGGACCTATGAAAAATATGTTAGAAGTTGTGCATCACCTTCTGGAACACAAGAGCTTGTGTGAATCAGTCATACCTCTGACTGGAAAGGATTGTGCATGCTGTTACACACTCATTCAATGTCAGACCATTTGTATTCAGCTGAATTGTGCTGAACAGAGTTTAAAACCAAGAATAGAATAGGAAGTTTAGGAAGCAAGTGAGAATCAAATGAAAGAACCCTTCATTCCCTTCCACCAATCTTTTAGGACTGGTTATATGTATTTCATGGCATGGGTATCAACTGTTGTATACTATGTTTTTTCAGCCATGAAGAAAAATCATACTGATGACTGCACTACTTTCCAAGGTCATTAGTCTACAACTGTCATGTCTGTTTGAAGACCTTTACTCTGAGATTTAAAAAGCACGGATTTTTTTTTTTTTTTTTTTTTTTAATTATTGTTTAAGAGATGTATTATTTTAAATACTGCTGTTGTGTTTCTGGTTCTCTGCATACACATTAATTACAGATGCAAGGAATGACACTACTGAATATTCAAAAAAACCCTCAAAACCCAAAACCACTTTATCTTGAGTTCATGTTATTGTGATGTTTCAATTTAACTCTGCTCAACAGATTGTGTCTTAGATTGAAAAAAATATTCTCTACTGCAGAATTGAAGACCATACTTGTCACGTATTAAGAGCATGTGTACGTCCCCTATAATCAGCAAAAAACGTGTATAGAAATTGAAATCTTACCAGTGCGGATAAATCAAATAGGAAAAAAAACCAAACAACGCATGACTGTTATCTTTTTCCAAGTTTCAACACTGTTTCGCCAAAATTTTAAAAGAATATGTACTTAAGAGCATGACATACTGACTAAAAGATAGCTAGAAGGACACTCTTTTTTATGCAAAAGCCATTCCTTTTACAGATTACTTACAAGTTATTATACAGAGGGAAACTGACTAATGCTAAAAAAAAAGAAATCTAGTTAATACACTGCCTGGATCAGGATGCTGGGAAGAAAACCATATGCGCTGAATGCCCACAATATTTAACGGTGTAGATCACAGGACTGTTTCTAATATTAAACAAAATATTTCAGTGGGTTTCTTAGAAAAAACAGAAGTTCTGTATAAAATTCAGCTATGAATTTTTGGAAATGAAAACACTTAGCCACATCTAAGCATCTGGCATCAACACTTCCTTGGAAGAGAAAGGAAACTGGATATGTCTATTGAATGTGAGAACAAAATATCTTTTATGCCAAACCCAGTACAAATCATCGGTGTCAAGGCAAAGTGCTTTCAAAAGCTTGGCTGGAGTCCGCTAAGACTTATTTTAATCAGATGTAAGGAGAAAGGAACAATATCAAGCTGTTATTTCATGTTAATATTTGCTCCTGTTAGCTAAACCCCACAAAAAAAAAATCCCTTATATACTTTAAAAAAGTTTAATTGATTAAACTGTGTTGCAATTTGTCACAGAGCTGTTTAATTTCATTCTAACTTTGATAGGAACTCTTGGAAACCATTGTTGAAACTGATTATCAAAAGATAATGATTTGCACTCAGATTAGTTGTACTGTCTAGTACCTAAGTCTTTCACCTCTAAATAGCTCTCTTTACAATAGTTTTTAAGGTAAGCAGGAACTAAGAGTTCTGAAAGCTACTGAAATTTATTATGGCTGAAATGCAAGAAACCAAATCTCACAGCACACTCTCCATGCCTCAACAAACACACTTAGATATAGATAAAAGTTGCTAATGGAAATGGCACATTTTAATGCTCTTTCTCTGTGTTTGAACCTACAAAGATTAAAAGGTGCTGCAGAATAGACCAAAAGAACCAAGTTGTGGGACACAGCAACATTCATATGAGGAGCCTAAGGCTCAGGAGCTTAGACTATTAGTAAGAAAGGAGGAGAGAAATAGGCAAGTGCTTACAAAATAAAATATTACTGTGCTAAGAATCTGAATCTTTATTTTGTCTGCTGCTTTTAAAAAAGCTGAGAGACATACCCAGGAGAGCAACTCTTGTATCCCTGTGAAAATAATAAAATTTGTGTGTACTTCATCTTCCTGCTTCCAGTGCCCTCCTCTAACAAAACTCAAGACTGATAATAAAATTTTCATCACAATTTATAATATTTTTGACCATATTTTGTCTCTCATGTTCTAGAACAGTTCTAGAAATTTCATGGGTCATTTGAACATTGAAGTAGTTCAAATGACAAATTGAAATAGAATTTGAACATTGAAGTAGTTCAATTATCTCCCTGTAAGGAATATGGAAACCTTTATTTTAGCATTGCTTCCAAATACTTTTGAAATTTGTTAAAGACAAATAAACAAACCCTCCCAAAATAATCAACATACTCCCCTGTCCCAGCCTGTCTTTATAACATTGTGGTATTACACAGCTTCAGTATTAGCACTTCTAATGAGTTATTGAAGTAAAAAAATCCCCTTTGATTATTTTTTCTTTCGTTTCAGAGCATTCTTCCTTTCACTCAGAGGAGTTTCCTTTCTCTGTCCTATTCCTGTAGGAAAATACAATTATACTTTGACATGTCTCTCTTAATTCTTCGTAGCCTTAAATGATGCTGGCAAATCCATAGGCTGTAGCTCTCTTCTGAGGCTTCCCTGCTGTCAATTTGTTGATTTTTTTTTTTTTCATCTAGTAAAACATGGTGGATTTTCTGCCTTTTTCATTATAAAAGTAATGTTATCCATGAAGTATCCTTTTACTTAAATAATATTTTTTTTCTTTATTGCTTTCTCTGTGATCAATTTAAAATTCTGTTTTTGTTAATGGATCTATAGCCTCTGAACATATTTTCTAGCCTCTCTGATAGTGTTTTCTGACCTTCTCCTTTCAGACATGATAAAAGGAGTAAAGGATGCAATCAGAATTAGTGGGACTGGAACAAAATGTTGAGGTTTCTTGTGATGACGAGAACTTTTGGACCATTCTCCAAAGGCTTCACTCCTCTGGGTATTTTGCATTTGCATACAGACACCATCTAAGCTTCCAAAAAACTCACCTGCTCTTTAATACAGCTCTAGGAAGAAAACCATTGAGAGCCAAGGCTTCTAGCAGAGAGTATGTCAGCACCAGTGCATCCCACCTAGACAAGCATCTGACCCATGGGATAGTCTGAAACGTTTGTAGTGTGTGATGGCATGAATAATGGTGTGGCTTCCTTGGTTTTTGTTTCATCCTCTCCTTAAAAAATGCAAGGTGCCTTTGCCTGCAGTGTCTTTTTCTAACGTTTTGTTTTGACTTCATCTTCTCTCCACAAAAAGAAAATTGCTTCCATATTAAACAAGTTGGGAGATTTGTGACACTCAATTGTTGAGAATGTTAATGCTGTTGTATCAAACTGTTTCCCACAAAAGGTTTAACAAATTAAGTAGTTTAAAATTTCTCATGTAATTTCCATGTTATATAGTGATTACTTTTAAAAGTAGAGACTGATATGAAGATGCCTCATGTTACATTAAATTACATCCAAACCATATTACACAATTTGAAGGCTTGCTTCAAGATAGAGAGTACATTGGTTAATCCATGGTTCTAAAGTGCAGATCATAATGATTTCTCTGCACCTTCATGAAAGGATGCAGAGCACCCAAATGTGTGCAGGATGGCAGTGTGGCAGGATTATGATGTATCTCAGAGAGGAGCACATGCCTGACTTTACACTGCTGCAGTTACATGATGCACTAAATCTCTTATCACCAGCAAAGAGCTGCCTTTCAGAATGGGAACAATGGGGAAAAGGGGCAGATTTGTCCTGCTGTCATTGTACATTCACCAGGGTGAGCAAGGAGACTCCCTCTGGCACGTCTGCCTTTTCATGTAACCAGCCCTGTGACTGCATAACAAATTTTCGTTTGAGTTTTCCAAAGCTGTAGACATGTTGAAAGAGTCCAGCAGTCAGAAATATGGTCTCTCTAAATTTCTTCCCATTTCAGCTCCAGAGGGGGATCTTATTCTCAAAACTTGGTAGTATCCTGGGGGACATTATGCTGTGCAGGATTCAGTAGAAAAAGGCTCATAATCCATTTGTATTCCTGCTGAGTAGTATCTGTAAAGGGAGGCAACAGCCTACAGCAATAAACAGCGAACTTTCTAGTCCACCAGCTCCAAACACTTTGAACTGACCAATCTGCTATAAAAACAGCAGCGTTTGCCACAAATATTTGCACATATTTGATACTACAAAATTACATGTGGCTGAAAGACTATTGATTTTCTTTTTTCTATGCTTGTTTTGTTTCCCTAGAACAATACATTGCACATAATGTTTTGGGGCTTGTCCCTTCTGGGAGTCCCTGCTTTTTCAGATCAGACTGAGTAATTTTGAAAGTTGTTGCTGCTTTATTGATTTTCTGCCCAAATCCATTTTGCTAAGTAAACTGATACAGGAAGTAGGACTTGTGATCATCTCATAGGCACAACAGCCAAGCCCTACTCCTTTCCAAAACTCCAAGGCTTTATAATTTTAAAATCTGATTTTTATTAGACCTAGGTGACCTGTAAAATAGGAAAACCTCAGATCTGCTGGGTAAGATGGAATAAAAATAAACAACTTCGCAAAACCATTTTCTCTTGCTCCCTGTGTCCTTTCAGGGGAGAGTCATTTGCTGTGAGCTTCTACTCCATCAACTCAGATGCTCACCAGCTACAAAATTCCTCAAGTCCCTTCATGTTTCATGAGAAAAAGCCTGTAGTCCATTTCCAGAAAGACCCAGCCTGCCCTCACCTCTTCCCACAGGAAACAAGCAATCTTCTTGTCTGTTCCTAGAGACCTGCTGCCTCTCTGGCTCTTGAAGGTTCCACTAAGACCGGTGACTATGGTCCCTCATGTCACAGGTGCAGCTGATGCAGCTCGCCCTCCTCTCCCCTCCCACCTCATCAACCCCACTAAAGCCCTCCCTATTGCTCTGCCTGTGCTCTCTTGCACTCCAAGGACAGGAGCTTCCCGTGGCAGGAGGGTCAGCCAGGGAGGGAAGTGGGGGAGCTGTTCTTTTCACAGCAGGTGAGTGAGCATGGTCTATGTAAATGGCTGTCAGGGCACACTAGGCACCTCTCTTCCCAGGCCTCTTCATACTCCTGAACTGTTTTCTCCAGCTATGCTTCCTGCCCTGCCTGCTGGCACTGGTGGAACTGCTGGTGCTTCGGTGTGTGGGTGGAAAGGGGCGCTGGGCTGCACAGCCCTCTGTAGGCAGCAGGCAAGACATCCCTGAAAGTAGGGCAGCAGCTGAGACCTGGGCTCAGTAAGTGGCAAGGTTTAGGTGCATTTAAAAATGTATATCTATTTTGTTTATTGTATTAATAGACATTAATTATAGAGAAAGAGCAGTTAATGTTTCATCTGCAGTAGCTAAGGTCCCGTTGTCTGATGTCCCTGACTTCTGTTCCTTTTAGAACAGAAGTGTCTTGCAGAGTTCAGTGCTCTCTGGGGCAGTCTGTTCTAGCAGCTGCCCCACCGAACCACCTCCACAGAAAAGTACCCTTACCCAGTGGCTGCATGGTGGTGATTGAGCCTCTTTTTATGCTCATGTGGAATAGTTAAGAAAGAAGTAACCAAACCATTCATAGAGACTGGGGTGGATAAATATTCCCCCTTTGAAGTGTAGTTAGCTCAAATGAATTTGTATGGTTTATTTCTTTAGGATTACAAGGATATTCTGTATTGCATTTCTGTTCTTATGATGTCAGTTGCTAGTTCAATACTTTAAATGCACTGCATAGTTTTAAAGATAAACTCCATAAAACTTCTGTGTGGAATAATGGTGGATATTGACTTCTACATTTTATATCATCAGTATAAACAGCCATATATATTATAATACTAAAACTATCCCACTGCTGACTAATAGTATCTTTCATAGTTACTGTGTTTTTCTGGCTTACTTGGTGGAGAATTGCTCAAACTTCTGAGGTGTTTATTTGCATTCCATGAGTAGTGGTTTATTAATTTCCTGGCATTTAATGAATTTTGGTTTTATCAACAAGAAGGTTTAATTAGTTTTTCAAATCTTCACTCATTTCAGATCTCCTGAATATAGGGATGATACTGCTGTATTAAAGTGCAAGTTGTATTAGGGCCATTTTTAAAATTTATAGTCATTTTTTTTTTTAATGGTGAAATATATTAGGGATCAATTTGATTTTGTGAATTGATCTCTTATGTAAAAGACTGTGGCCCTCTCGGAGATATTTTGGTTAAATTAGTATGTTAAAGAGACCTTGATTTAGAAATTATTTGATTTGGTGGTTTTAATTAATTAAAGATTTATAAAACCTAACAATATCAGTTTATTTAACTTTAACTAACTAACAACATCAGTAATGACATGTATATTAGAAAAGTATAAGGTTACATTTCTTTCAAACTAAGAATGACTTCTTGGCAGTGGGGTGGTAGGATTAAATACCTTATTTTCAGACCTAAAGCAATTTTTGCAAGGTAATGTACTAAGTCCCTTGTCTCATGACATGTATTTGAGTTTTTACCAAGTAAGTGTAGCTTCTGCAAAAAAGGGTTTTTTTGATATATATAAAAAAAAAATTCTATATACTGTTCTCATCCATCATTAATGGTAAGGGACGTCCTATCTTCCTTAGGTCAACTTGCTTTTTGAAGTACTAATTTTCTGTAGGTTCATTGTTGAGGTCTTGCCAGCCAAGATTTGATAACAGTTTTAAAATAAGTAATCTTATGCAATTACATATACAGAGTTGATACAAATCATAATGTTTTTGTGCATTGCAGGATAATTTCATAAAATCAATTTCCTGAATGAGCTGTTGTGCAGAATGTACAAAAGTGCATACAAGGGAAAAAGAGGTTTCTGAGAATGCTGCTTCAAAAGTTATAAGTGAAGCTATTTTTAAGGCCAGATCCATGGTTATTTAAAGAAAAAAATACAACAAACTATTAAACTGTAATCTGAGGGAGTATAGTGTTTAAAGGATGGAGACATCTGACTGCAAATATTTGATGGCACCACTACTGAGTGGCATGTGACAGGAGCAGGTGAATATAGGTTACAGTCAGATAGGATGTATTTTACTTGCTGTCATGGGTGACATCTGTAGTTACAGGTATTTTGCTTTCAAATCCGTGTTTGCTCTTTTTGTAAGCTATATAGAAATAAAACAGAGACAAGAACAGATTCTGAAAAAGAGATAATGGAGACAAGGAAAGGAGAGTGGATTCCTAACACTATTTTATAAGTGTGGATAGACATAGAGGTGTTTACTTTTGTGAGTGGTTTCAATGTAGATGATTTCGTAATTCCTTAGAATAGTTCTTTAGGGAACAGCTTATGGTAGGAGGGGAGGAGAGCTAGTTTTTGCATTGCCAGGATACTTTCCTGTAGCAGGTCTGTTATGTGTGGTTATTACAAATGGGTTTGGCCCCTAATTTCTTTTAATACGATTATTTGAGAGGAGGTGTAATGGCATGACATGCTTAAGGACTTACACTGCTTTTAAGTGCAATTCTTTTAGTGACTTCTGAATTTTTATTTTTCTTTGAATAAAATAAATTTTCATCATTCTGTTTGCTTATGCATAGGACTCAGATTTTTATTAGTTATCTTCCTATTTCTTCGTGTCCTAGCTGGCCAGCAGACATAAAATTTCTCTCTCATTCTTCCTCCTCTCCCACTTTAAATGCAGTGACAAAACTCTTCCTCCAAATCCAAGAGCTATGTAGAACAGCCATCTGCCCATTTAGATCAGCTTTCTTTTTCTATTGATTGCCAACTTTGCTCTGTTATAGCACAAAGCACACTGCAACACTTTCTTTTCCAGATGGAAATTGCATTATTTACTTTTTTTTTCCTATTATCTCAAGAAATCACGAATACAAAGCTGTGTTATGCATTGTAACAACATTGCTAGAACTGACTTAGCCAACTATTTGCATTTCTGAAATACAACCCATGTCTTTGCATTCACAGTTGCTTAATTTTGATAGAAAATATCCAAGAGAGCTGATTTTCTGACAGTTTAGAACAGTTCATTCTAACTTATCACTGCAGCATCACAGGGAATAGTGAAGTTGGATCTCAAAACCAGAGTGATATGTAATATCCTGCTGGTCTCTAGTGGACCACAACAAATGTCCTATGTGATGACTCTTAATAAGAACTACTGTTTTTTCCTGAGCTGTTTGAGGATCATCAGTATAGTATGTTAAAAGGGAGAAGTTGTAATACAAAAGAGTATTTCTACATTTCAAATCAAAATGGCCTTTAATAGCTGAATTTCTCTATGTCTTAAAGACTTCATTTCTATATTCTGTGACCACTCTGTAGAGAGAAGCTAGAAGGTATCTGAATCTCAGAGCACCAGTTTGTGCCACTGCAGTCCCTGTGAATGAAATGTGTTCTCTAGACCCGGAGTACAAACCAAGCTGGGTTGGGTAACCAGCCAGTTTGGCTTGGTGCACTTTTAAGCAGTAAACTTTAAAGTCAGCACCCTTGTCTGCCCCTAATGCCAGCACCATGTCCTAGCTCTGAAAATGTCTGAGTTCTGAAGCCCCCCTGAAACCAAATATCTAAGTGCTCTGGGAGTTGAACAGTGGGGAAGGCAGTGATTTGTGCTGCAAGATGCTCCTCTGCTGTGCCAGGTGAATCTGTACTCAGCATGTCTTTTCAGGCAATGCCTGACATGTATAGAAACAAACACCAGTTTTCCATGAGTTGACAACAAAAATCATTACATGTCATTAAATGAAAAATGTAATTTCTTTTGTCTAAAAATCATTGTATATATTTAGGAACAGCTGAATCCCTCAGTATTCTTATTTAACATTACTCTTAACCTTTTTATGGAGGCAATGGATAAATTCAGGAATACTTAAATATTAACAGTTTAAATACAAACTGTTTTATGGATAGCAGTTCAGGTTTTTATGAGAAATTGATTTATGAAGATTGTGAAACAAAACAATATTACTACCAGGGAGCTGAATTCTTGTAGTTTGTAGTTGTAGTAACAACCAAGCTGTATCAAGGCAGTGTTTTCCCAGATTTTGTATGCTTCTTAAGTATTATTAAAAATTATTTCTCGTAGATATCACAAAACCCTTAAATAAAATTATATGATTATATAAATTTTGAGTATCTGCTAACATTTGGTTTTGAACATTGTTAGCTTGTTTTGGGAGTAGTGTGACTGGAACGCCCTTTGTGTTTTGTACACCTGTGGTCTCTGCAACAATAGTTAGGAGGCAGCTCATTCAGTTTCATGTTAAAGCAGGCATTCTTCTAGTGATATCCTCAGTTTCTCAATCTTGTGCATAACAGTGGAAATGGCTGCTAATCACCAGGACTGAGGAAACGTAAAAAGCAACATAAAACTATGATTTTAATTGAACAGATCGATCAAATATCATGTTGAATTTTCAGTGAGTAGGAAGGTATGTACATTTCTGCATAAGCCTTAGGAATAAGTTTTGTGCAGGGAATGTAATTATGGATATTTATATCGAGAGTTGATGTTCTGGAAATCATGCTTTTTTACTTTACAATAGTTTTTTTCCTGTCCAGTCCTTATATATCAGTATCAAATAGAACTACTAAGGAGAGGAAAATTAAAAAAAAAAAAAAAAAAAAACAAACAAACAAAAAAAAACCACCAAAAAACACCAGGAGTTGCAAGTTCAAAGAATGAATTAAATGTTAAGAATTTCCAAGTGTTTTTAAATGCATAAGTGTGTATGATTATATTGAGAGTAATTGGAATGTGAAAGTAGCCTAACAATGTTAATCTTAAGGCTGACATTTAATATATCATTTAAATGAGACAAATCAGTTATATTTTGTATCTCACATGTTTCATAGCCATTATTACACTTGAAAAATTGAAAATTCTTGTGGCAGTAAGATTTTTGGGCTTCTTTAGATTTATCTGTAATCAATTACAAGACCTGTCTTTCCTTCTTTCTTCCACCACTTCCTCTCTTTCCATCCTCACCAGTTTTCTCAATTCCTTGGGTTTGTTTTATTCATCTCTACCATACCTCTTCTAGTCCAAGAATATTACTTTTGCTTGCTGAAATTTGTGGGCAGGTATAGCCAGCAAATGAAGGTATATCACACATTTTAGCAATTGCTAATAGTAGTAAGATAAAGTGTTATGTAATTCAAAATGTGGTAACAACGACTTTTTCAGCTAGCCAGCCAGCTGAAGGCCATAATCACCACGTTATCTTTTGCACTGTTATTTTTGTTAATAACATTTCTCGTGTTGTAGATAAACCTTTTGTTATACATGTATCGTTTGAAAGACAGTCTGTGAATTTCTTGCATCTAAGACTGAGGAATTGATCGCTGGACAATATCCTTTCCTTACTAATACATAGCGTACGGTGTTTCATTTATGAAATGCAATATCCCTCATCATCTTGAGTTACTTGCAAGAGCTTTTGACAAAGACTTATTTATCCCTAACTGATAATATTACTATGAAATTGCAAACAATTATTGATGTTAGAAAGAAAAGTGAAAGGAAGTCCAGAAAATAATGGGTTAGAGAATAACAGCCCTGCAACCCATTTTGTATATTCAGTTTTTAAATTTAGGATCTCGTAACATTAGACTCTAGTCTTTGCTTTAGTTTTAATTCTCTCTATGATGTATTTATATACTTCTTGATTAAAATTTAGTTCACCAAAAATTGTAATTTATGTTGAACATGAGTTTTATATGTGATTTTTGAGTTTCTTATCAACTACTAATATTGAAGTTAATATTTTAGTAACTTAATGCTATTACAAGTTGTCATTGTCACAATTGAAAAATATCCAAAGGTTCAGAAACAATGAATAACAGAGACAAAAGAAATAATAACAACTTAGCCACGTTTTGCCCAGACATCTTTCGTCACAGATCTTAAAGAATCTGTGCATTTTGTAATGAGTTTTATCTGCAGCAACGTTCTCTTCTTCATAAAAGAAGCTTTAATCTTGACTTGTGAGCCTTCATGACTGATATTTTTTACTTTGTACTTTCCTATGCTGCCAAGGCTATATGCACATGAATGCACACCTGGATTGAAAGCAAAATCTGTTGTTTTTTTTTCTTTAATGTTTCCTCTTTTCATAGTTCTACCAGAAAAAGTAAATGTTTATGCCTTAGATTCCTCAAATAGCTCTTTTAAGCTTTGTTTCTATGTGTCTATAAGAACAGAGTCAACTCAACTCTTCATGTTTTATCAGTTTCCTATTAACATGCAAAGCTGAATGTTTATTATGAAAACCCAAGAAATCTGGCTTGTGTGTTTGATTGCTAATGCACACATCTCTAGTTTGCAATGACATGCACATTTGTGTGTACTGAAATAGTTAAACATAAATATATCTGTATTTTTTGTATTTATATATGCACACCCTCTCTACTACCTTCTCACTCTATTGCCTGACTCTGCAAAATCATGTTAAAATTACACAATCTTTTTGATCAATCTCATGGTTTTATTAATAGTTTGTAGTTTGACAAGTACATCTGCCCTTTTATTAATTAAAAACTTAGAGTGTGCATAAGGCAGAATCTTTGTCCTAACATTATTGAATAAAATAGAGCATAAATTAGTGCCAGTCTCTTAATCAGAACTCACATAAACATAACACAATGGGTATGTCTTTACAGTAGGTTAGTTTAGATTTTTTCTACTAAGTGTATTTCACTGTTTATGAATTAAATCATTGATATATGGAGCCCATAGCTGTCTTTTGCTATTGCTTTCATATAATAATGAAAAAAAATTGCTTAATTTCATCAAGTAAAGCCATCAATTTACAACAAATGCCAAAATCTAGGCATTTCAGATTCAGGTGATCTTGAATCTTTGTCTCTCTGTGTATGTTGTACATATGAACCTATACATAAAAATACCAAAGCTGTTTCATGGCAAGTTGAGGGCAAATGCTAGAGAGTTTAATTTCATTTGGTCAATTATCAATAGCTTGAGTAGAAAAAAAATATATAATGATATCAGATGTGATAGTGTGGTATACTGTTATTTATTAAATTATATTTAAACACAAATCATGCTAGAGGTACAAAAGCATTAATTTGTGTACATTTTGGACAAAATGAAGAAACATGCCCTGAATCAGACTCTTTTTCTTCTTCCATGATTGGCTTTTTAAGATTTGAAATTCCTGTTCATCATCAAGTTGATTTACTTGCACACCTTCGTTTAGAGAATTAAAAAGGTAAATAAATTCACATTTGAGTGTTCTTCATTGTTGGTAATATGCCAAGTATTAAGTGACAGAACTGTATTATTGTACTGTGATAGTTTTTCGGAATCTAATCTTTTAATGCTTTATTTAAATTCTGGGCTGATACATTTTTGGTTTTGATTGTGTGAACTGGCTACATACAAGTAGTACCAAGATGGACATGATTCACAGCTGAAGTGTGAAGAAAAAGATTTATTCCATTATTTTGCTGGCAAAACGGGGACACATGCACTGTTAACTTATGTCATCTTAGCAGGGGCAAAAAGCACTCAGGCTGTTTCCTGGCTTGCATATCAGAAAGGTCTGGCACAGGCACAGTTCTTCACAAGGCTGTGTTTTATGATCTCCAAGCTTATCTCCCTTCCCCCCTACCAGGCCTCTGAACAACGCTTCATAGGTCTTTCACATTCTGTTACATGACTTCTCAAGATAGGCAGAAACAGTGAGTTTTTTCACGTTGAGTATTCTTAGCACTGCCCCAGTTGCAAGGTCATCTTAAGTGAAAACAATTCTAAACCCAAGTCTTTCTCCTCCCCAGTCATCCAGTTTTAACCTTTTCCTTCCCCCATGTGTTAACAATAACCAGGAAAATATGTCGTCAAGAACTTTTTGTTGAACTAGACAGAATATGTATTGTAACAAATTATTTGGTATAAGGTACCTAAATTTAAGTGTAATCTATTCGTATTGAAATGAAGAAACTGGATTCTCTATGATATCTCCTATAATACAAGCTGTTCTTTTATTCCTTAGAACATGTAGTTTTATATGGCAATTCTTTCCTCAAATTCATGTTGACAGTGTATAATCTTGTCATGAGAAATTTGAAAAACTGGATCTTTTCCAACCTAAAAGATTCTACAACTATATCATATTACTGAAGCAAAACTACTCAGCATTAATTTAAATGTGGGGAAAATGTACTATGTATCTCAATATTACTATTTTTCTTTTCCTTCAGAATTGTTGAAATGTAGGTAACTGTGCATATAACTACACTTGAGTGATGCACTATAAGGAAAATTCAGTCTTTGATCCTTCTGGGAAGAAATGGATTAAATAAAACCATTAGGAAAAAATAATATTGTCTGTCTCCAGATTAATATTGTGCATTTGTCTTGATTTAGGACCAAAAAATATAACATTTTAATGGCTGATTTTTAACTTTCACAAAACTGAGAACCAGGAAAGTGATTGAATGGAGCTGTAAATGGTGGAAGTAGAAGAACATTTAAATATAGGTAGTAGTTTGGAAATAGAAAAATGTGGTTGATTTTGAATCTAGCAAGCAAAGTAGCTAGTTGTGTCATTGTTTTGAAAGCTTTTCAAATGAGGTAAGCTAATCTAATTATGAGAAAAGGCCTGTTTTATAAGGTGGGAAAAAGCCCATACAGCATTGCATACTGGACTTAGTCATTCGAGCTTACATCTGGGCTGGACTGAGCTAATGTTCACTCAAAATGAAGCTTATATCATGATAAGAAATAGCAACTATATATATGTATGTATGTATAAGAAATCTGATCTTCTATAGATTTATTTTGGTCTTGTAAAAGTGCAGTATATAATGAAATGAAGCACTGTGAGTTAATGCAGAGAAATAATGAGCTGATTCTTTAGAAATGTCTGAGTCTTTGGAGATTGCTGCACTCAAATTTATCTTGAGATTCAAAACTCAGTGAATAATATATATAAAGAATAATGTTCCTCACTTTTATAGGGGAAAGCACAGCTTCTCTACTGTGTCTTTATGTAGGAGAGCTCTATGGAGGGCATAGAAATTACATTCATGCTTCTATTAAAACAAAAGTATATGGAAGAGATTTCTTGAGGATTTTTTTGTTTGTTTTTTATTACTTTCCAACTGTGACTGAGCATGGCAAGCTGGAAAGAATAACAGGAAGCTGCTTTTGGAAGGATGGGGAGGAAGAGATGTCATGAAAGAGCAATTACTTGTTATGAACCAATTTATGAAAGAGCTTAAGGTGGAATGTGCCTCGTGTGGGTGGGTTACTTTTTCCTCATTCAATTCAAAAATATATTTAGGATTTTACAGAGGGTTTTCTTTGGGTTTTGGTGGGTTTTTTTTGTTGGTGGTATTTATTTGTTTAGGTTTGTTTGTTTATTTGCTTTGATTTTGTTCTGATTTTATTTTAAATCTGTTTAGATATTTTATTGCACAGAAGTCTATGCAGACAGTAGAGAGAATGGTGTTCTCGGTCTCCTGTTTTCTACATCTCTCTAACTTCCTCCTGTTGCAGAAATCTGTTTGCTTTCTACGTCTTCACTACTGCAGTTCTACTTCACTATTACCTTGTTTTCAGACTTCCTCCTTTTAGAAAAGAAAAGGCATTTGTCAGATGTGTTACCAACTGTTAAGGAAAATATCTGAGACTGAGTGGGGGGGGGGGGGGTTCGTAGGGAGTCAAGTGGAGCCCCCCTTGCTTCACTGGAGCTGCCCTGCTGTGAAGGGGCTTCAATCTCAGCAGTTCAAGTTTCAGGTGTTGGGAGTGTCATTCCTGGAGTGGCTCCTGGATGGTCAGACAGGAAAGTTTCCATTACAAGATGCGTTGCTGAGCCTGTTTCTCATCTAGCGTCTATTGTGCTGTGCAACTCAGTAAATCATAGGTAATTAAATATTCTCATTTAGTGGCTACTTGAATACACACTGGTTATATAATTATATGTCATGACACAAACCCTTGTGCAAAAATGGTCAATAATCCAGATATGGAAAAAGCTGCAAGTGTTTACAAGGTAATGTACAGGCATAAGGCTGTGGGATTAACAGTTCATCATTGCTCAATCTTGTATTTCTTCTTTTTGTGCGCTTCAGTAAAAAACCTTAACTTTCTATTAAGAATCTGTATGTTAGATGTTGTAGAAATACTCAGAAAATCAAAAACTGTAGAAAAAGAGCTGTTAGATTATCCCAGGGATATTTCTTATTAGGAAGAACTGTAAACTTACAATATATTATGACAGATGATTGTTGCATAATATTTTAGATATGTAGCTCATCTCGAGGTGTTTTCTCCTCCTAAATATGGCAAATTGTAGTGTTTCTGTTTCAGCTTGTTTTATGAAAAGTAAATAATCATGGATTGTGTTTTTTATTTTTGTAGGAAAGTAAGGTGTTTTTGCATGATGCTTGCATAAAGAACCTTAAATTCAATGCAAGTTAGTTCATTAAAGTAGTTGCTAGTTCATTAAGATAGTTGCTATTAATTTCCCCATGGTGAAAATACACTTCTAGAGAATAGAGGAAAGGTCTAGTATTGTTTTCTCTCAGGCTTTTATTCATGATTTAATGAAGGAAATAAAATTTATAACAATACTACATCTCAAACGTATGCCTTAGATCTGATATTGATGTGTCCAGATGTCTGCAAAAAACATGTTTAAACAGTTTTTTGTTTCTGTTTCTTAAGCCCATGTGAGGAACAACAGAATAACAGCAGCAGATTTCATATTTAAGAAAAATACACTTTCAATTTAGTTTGCAATGATGCTTTATGAGAAGATCCTAAACAGTTATTGAACAAGTCAGTTTGGTTTATTTTCTGACAGAAGGTTTCAATTAAGAATAAAGTGTTCTATTCATGTGTCAAAGGAGAGGGAAGTAGGGGAAGATTTTTTCATCAGAAAATAATGCATGTGAATAGGCGCTTACAAGAAAAACAATGTATTGTACCTGTATGCAAGGTATTTTCTAGTTTGAAAGAAACAGAGAAACACAATTAAAGATGCACTTGAAATGCCTGTCGCAAAAAGTTTTGAGTTCTGTTTCTGTTAAATGGTTTAAAAGTGTGTATATGATAACAAAGTAGTAAAAACATTTTGACCTGACTTACACTATACAATAAAAAGACACTATATTTTATACAGAAGAAACTGTCTGAATGTTTTGAGCATTTTTTTTCAGAAAGTTGTTTTCCTACTTTTGAGTGTTTTGGTCTATTAATAGGTCATAAAATAAAAATTCATTCTAGTATTAAATTAAAGTTACATTTGCATTGTAACTGTCATAGCATCTGTATCATAGTATTTGTCCCTTTTTCCATACCTCTCCTGTGCTTTCAGACAGGTGGAAAGATTGTAGCATGGGAAAGTAAGAGAGGGACCTCTGTTCAGAATCCCTGGATATGCGTATGTCTCAGTATTAAGGAAACCTGTGCTTATTCTAAGTGTGAATTTAATGAATGTAGGACAGTCGTATTCTAAGCATTCTCACCTCCAAACTGCAATTTGTTGGGTTTTTGTTTGGTTGGTTTTTGTTTTGTTTGCATTTTTTTTGGTTTTTTTTTCCCTGGTCAGGCTTATCGTAGAGGCTAGGTGATAAAAAGTATTCTGGCTGGAATTTATGAACAAAGGTCCTAAAGATCCGTCAAAGACAGAATATCGTGTGAGGAAAGACCTAAAGAAAAAACCTTGCACAAGCAATGTATTGTCTTCTCCCTTACAATCATTTAAGTATCACCAAGTAAGCGTCATTAAAAAGCTGCGTATGTAAGCCATAGTAAATCGTTATTTGAAATAAAAGGTGTACTCTCCTACTTCTTCAGGGGTCTGAGAAGTGTGGATGGATTTTTTTTGCAGAATTTCTGCTTTAAAAATTACTTTTTGGTTTAATCAGCACTTCTCCCTGATGAGCTATTCACTGTGACTGGCATGAGTTGAGAGAGAGCCCTTTTAATTTCTTCCCTAACATGCCAGACTGTCTAAAGAACAATAATTTGTAGATGTTTAGCACTGTTTACAATTTTTCATCGTGAATCCTAACCAGTAAGCTGTGAATACTCCCACACAAGTTCTTCAAACTGAGAACTGAAATGCTTGTTCAGAAATGCACAGTGTTGAATAAGGAATAGTAGGATGCCTCAGAATAAGGTTGCAAGAAAGAAATTTGCACATAATTTATAAGATAGGCTAGATTAACATTATTTTTCAGAGTTTATTTAGCAGAAAAGTAATTAAAGTCTCGTAATATGTGATCTTACCTCTTTTTACAAATGGCTTCTGTAAAATGTCTTCTATTTGCTTCCTGCGAAGGCATGTTTCATGAATTTGCATAAGGCAGAGGCACCCTGCCTGTCTATCCAAACATCACAATATTCTACTCAAACCCCTTTCACAACCTGCAGTAGCCTATTGTTCTTTTATGGCTTTCAGCTCCTGCCAGGGGTAGGTTAGAGACCCGCACAGAGGGATGTTCTGCCATAGTAACATTGATCTGGATAATTGCAATTTATTGCTTTTAAGGCTACTGTTCTGACTTTTATGTCCTTTGCTAGATCAGAAAGAACTAGTGACAAAAAGCTGTAACTTTTCCTCTGATTACAATGCACAAGAGCTGTTCCTCTTCAGTTTTTGCAGAGGAGTTCTGTGATGTTCCAGATGGGCTTTGCTAGGACAATCGGTAAAACCTGAAAGGATTCATTGCACAGGGTAGAATCTTGTTGTCTTTATTACAGTTCAATTCAAATGATGCATGGTAATTGAATAGAAGGAGTGATAAATCAATAAGACTAGATGTAATTTGTAAAAATTTGTGTTTGGAAATGGGACTTCCAGTTTAATAAAATATGGAAATTGTTGTTTGAACATGGCCTATGAGCTTGTTTCAATCCTAAACAGGAATCTCCAGAAGTAGAAATCAGTAGATTATTTCAGCATTCCTTTGTAAATCAAATGTATGAACATGGAGAAGATTTGAGCAGTGCTGAAAGTTAGCTGAATCTACATCTTCTTTTCAATGTATACAGTAATAAAACAATAAAAATATGCAGAGATTTATCTTCCTCAACTACTTCATTACAATTTTGTTTGGTTGACTTGGAAATACAATTTAGCAAATATTTTTTTGACCAGGAAATCTTAAAAATTAGGTGAAAGCTGTTTTCTAAAAAAGGAAAAAGACATCATGTGGGTTTTTTCTGTCTTTTTTTTTTCCAAATTTATTTACTCAGAAATGGTAATCCTATGTTCTCATTATATAAGTCAACTTTAAGAAAGGTTGATATGCTTCAGTAGATAAAATAGATGAAGGTGAGTCTTTTTGTTATTGAATAGGAATTGTAAGAATATACTGTAAACTATTTTATTTGATTATGAGTAGAAGCCATTTTAAGGATTTTGTATATGATGCAAAAATAAGCTGTTGTTAATTGTACCATCTTTATCATGTGTGAGAATTGGAATCCAGCTATTTCATTATTTCTTTTACAAGAATTTGATTTAATTTTGAAGCTCTGTGGTCTCCTCTTTCTTCAGGGAATGCCTACTAAATGTTTGTCTGCAAGATTTACATAAATAGCAGATTTCATTCAGTGGTTAATAAATTAATTATTTGTCTTCTGTTTTTATCGAGTTCTTTGTGCTTTTGGTAAAACAAATGATCCTTTAGGAATAATTTAGTCAACTTAGTAAAGACTTTAGATCTTTTAAAAGAAAGCACACCACTAAGGAGAGGGTCTATAAATTTAATGAGGCAAAATTCTAAAACCTTTATCTTAGCTTGTAATTTTTATTTCTCATGCATCTCTGGGCAAAAAAGACTGTCTTTTTGGAACCTTAATAGTGAGAGGAAAAAGTAATTGTACATATGTATGATTGGCAAACATTTATAGCTTCCAAATGTGTTTTTTGGACAAATGTTTTAACTATATACTCCCTGTCTAATACTTCTACAGTGGGATCATGTATTGGTATTCAGATAGTTTATTATATCATTGTACACATAACTAATTATCATGCATGAATTTTTGTTTTGTGGTTGACAATCCCTGAAATATCAGTGCAGATGCAATGCTTTCTAGCTAACCTCTCGTGGCATTTTGGCTCTTATTTACTATGTTGAATAAAGGGAATTTTCCCCAGTCTTTACTGGGATTGCCTACCACTTGTTTGTAGTTTGCAACTGCCAGTACACGTGTAGGCCATTTATTTTCAAGATCTATATTTCCCTTATTTCTCCACCTTCTTTCCCTCTTCCTCCCACATGCTTGACCCCAGCATTTTGGAAACAAGATTTGAGGGATAAAAGCAATCGTCATATTTAAGAAACAGATCCTTTTGGCTAGAACTTGAAAAAAATTAATGAAATTTGAAAAGGAAAACTTCTGAAAATAATTTGGATTACATAAAATAACCTTTGGTGTTGGGGTACAGTTAATCTGAAGCTTAGATTTGTGAGCGAATATTTGTGGGTTTGTATGTAGTCAAAATGCAAACTATGAAAATTAAATCCAAGTTGATATGGTATTAGTAATATAGGATAAAGAGGTTTTAGTGAGATGTTGAGATGACTATTAAGGAAAATAATTGTTGTTATTAAATGTGATATTTGAATATATTAGGTTAAGTCATTATTAAGACAGTCAAATAACCTTAATTCTGATATTTTAGTACAATTCACTAGCACCAGTGAATCACAGCTAAGCTAATGCAGTGTTTCTGCAAATTAGATTAAAACAGTTTCAAAAAGTGTTTTTGTTTCCTTTTCTGTTTCTTACCTGTTTTGGCAAATTTTTCCTGTGTGATATTTTATTACTTTTCCATATCTACTGTAGAGATATTTCTGAGGCTTACAGCCTTCTATTCAACATCCTCATGTTTCTAGAGATTTTTTTTAAAAAAATATATATGAAAGGATTGTAATCTGCTTTAGAAGAGTTATATTTTTAATGAATAAAACAGTACATGAGAGATTTCATTTTAAGTTATAACTATCTATCATAAATTTTTATTTTAGAACCATAATAATGCTTCAAAGCATTATTGAAATCTATATTTTTTGTATGTAAATCGTTTGTATTCTAATGCATTTTATGGTTAATAAGTTATAAAAAATAGTTTAGAATTGAAAACAGATCAGAGTAAAAGTGAATTATTTTTTGTGAAATCAACAAAGTGATACTATAGAAAATTTTGGTTAATCTAAAAGTTTTAAAAAGTTGATTTAGAAACTGAAGTAATGTTTTGAAGACCTCAGAATTTAAATCTATTTCTAAGTGCTCACTTGACCCACATCTATTAGATTATTCCTCAAATGAGTTATAAGAAAACCACATCGGAAAAAGGAAAGGATGCTGTCATCTGTTTGCAGGTTTGGAGAAGATATTACAGAACATTACTGAATTTTTCATCTGTGAGAATTCAAGGCTTTGATCTGAGTCCTTAAATATTTGTCCTTAAATATTAAAGCCTGTGCCAGTTTTTAATTAGTATTAATTCCAACTATGAGGACTGAAAAGCAGAAGGATAATATTAGCAATTGTAAGAAGATGAGAAACAATATTAATATAAGTTTTGTCTCCTGCCTGCATAGTAATTAATTTGGGGTTCTCACAATAAAAATAATCCAAGGTACAGGTAGTAGAAAATCATTGCTAAAATTTAAACAAAATAGGTGGTGATGAAATGTCGTGTTATGGAAGATATTTTTCTAGGTAAATGGTATTAGTGAATTAAAATGACATAATAAAACCTTTTAATTGCCCTGATGACAAAAGAATAAAATTAAGTACTTCAGCGTTAGAAAATATTGTAAATAATTCTAGCTGTATATCACCACATCTAGCATCTGTCTTCCTTGTGTTCAAGATGTTATTCTGTGTGTATGTAGTGTTTCTATGGAGACTTGTTCAGATTTTTATTTTTTTGAAATTCCTACTTTATAGGGTACTCAAAGTTCAGAGAGTATGTGCTATTTTTTTTCTTTTGATTACTCTGTACATGACTGATTCCTCATTAATTTGAAAGTATTGTGTTGTGCTCTAAATATAGAATTCTATATTTAGAATTGTTTTGCCTTACCTTTCTTTAATAACAATTATCTTTATGGCTCCCAAATACTTCATAATCCTAAATTAATTTTTATAGTATCATGAAAGGTGAAATTCCTTTTTCTATCCTTACTCTCATAGTATGTGACAAAGTGTGAATGGTGGGATTATAAGTCTGAAGTGTCAATTAATTAAACATTCCTTCTGGAACAGTGAATATTTACAGTTATCAGTGTAATTTCAGTATGTTCAAGCACAGCTGCCTTGGCTTTAGTTCCAGATAAAAGCTCTGAGTATTTCTGTACGTTAGATCCCTTGGTCTAACTAAATTCCCTTGTTTTGTTTGTAGGAAGATACCAGTACTAGTGTCTGACATCCCAAAAATTTTACTTGTACATTCACTAGAGTACTCTCCTTTGTTTCTTCCACTGAAATGCGGAAATAAAGTATAGAAACAAAAAACTGAATGCTTGCTGCGGTTCAGAAAGGGTTTTAAACTGACTCAGTGGTATCTAAAGTAACCAATTTTTCCAAGAAATTAAATTTATCAGTTTTCGGTATGTGGCTTCATATGTGTGAATTTTACATATTAATTTGCAAAATTTAGTTTTAAAAGTAAGTTGATGAAGTGACTTGAGCTTTTTCAGTGCTTGACATAGGTGACATGGCATACACATATCAGTCATAGATGAGTCACTTGACAGAAACTTCGCAAGAAACTGTCGCAGAACTACTTAATATTCCTTGATCTTTGTTTTGAAGTTTTGCTTTGATGTATATTCAGGCCTGTGAGAAATGTTTCCAGCTAATGCTTGTACTAGCTTTTCCTGCAATCTGCATTGCAAATTGAATCATAAACTTACTCGGATTGGTAGGGAGGTCCTCTTATCCAATCCTTTGCTCATAGCAGTTCCAGAATACATCTGACACTGTAGGTCTAGCCCACATCAAATTCCAAATGTTTTAAGGATTAAAATTCTTTATTTCTCTACTATTTGACCATTCTCATGTCATATTTTTTTCTTATACCTAGTCAGATTTTCCTGTCTTGTATTTTATATCTGTAGTCCCTCAACTTAGATCTGTGAACATCTGAAAACTAGCGAGCTCAATACTTCCTTGAATTCAGCAAAGGGAAATAAGTTCTAGAATCATAGAGTCCTTTAGGATAGAAATGGCATGTGAGGTCATAGGCTCCAATAGTCCACCGTTAATTGTGTCCCTAAATGTCATATATACATGCTTCACATGACTACTATTGATGAGCCTAGTAATTCGAATGCCTTTCTTTTTCTGTAAGGTTTGCTTAGAGTAGTTTACACATACATGTTCATGCAATAGCTCACGTTTCATCAATTAAAGATACCTCTTGCTCTAAGAAAAAAGGTATCAAGCGTTAATAAGAGAAGATAAAACTCTATGGTGGAAGTGTCCTTAGGGAGAAGACCATATCAGTTCAACAAGACTGGCTCCTCATTATCATCAGGTGAGAAATAGTTAAAAGCCATCTTAAGATGGATAAAACTTAGCAAGTTTTAGATGGATAAAAGTAATTAGCAGTTCAGAGGGAAACAACACCTTTCCTATGAGGAAAGATTAATAGAGTTGGAATCCTTCATGCTGGAGAAGAGAGCTCTGCAGAAAGATGTAATTTCAGCTTTTCTGTACTAAAGGGTTCTTATAAGAAAGATGGAGACCCTGTAGTGGTAAGACCAGGGATAATGGTCTTGAAGTACAAGGGGGTTGATTTAGATTGAAATTAAGGAAGACATTTTTTACAGTAATGGTGTTGAGGCACTGGAACAAATTGTCTAGAGAAATTGTGGGTGCCATATCGCTGCAAGTATTCAAAGTGAATGGGGCTTTGATCAGCCTGGTCCAGTGAAGAACATCCCAGTCTGTGGTAGGGCCTGGTGGACCAGATGATTCTTAGAGGCCCCTTTCAGCCCAAACCATTCTATTATTTGTTGTTTTTGCACTTTGCAATGTTCTTTCTATTGAAGACACCTGGTAACGATACAAGTCTCTTGTTTTGATTGAAAGCTGGAATTCCCTTTTTTGGCACAGGGTATAAAACACCACTTGAGAATTACTCTGCTCAGAACAGAATCTTAAGATCTGCATTTATTTGCAATCATGAAAAGAAAGATATGAAGGTAAAAAAATTAAAATTCTTATGAAATTTCATGCTGTTTCTAAGTGACCCAATTAAAAAATGGAAACCATTCTGAAGGATATGGACTGTCTTTGTTACTTTTATATAATACAAATGTGTACATTTTTTATGTTTATAATTGAAGTCTTAAGCTTAATATTGACATAAGAGTCAGTCACTGGAATAGATCAATAAGAAGAGATTTTTCATTCACCGTGCTGTTGCTGTGGGGTTTTGTTTCAGTTTTAAAATGCTGTGTGAATCGAGGAAGGTTCTATTTTCTGCTTTGTTTTGACCAGAATATTAGCTGGTCCTTGGATTTTTTTTTTTCCCTCCTTTAGGCATACCTTGTTCATTGTCTGTAAAGTGAGTGTTTCTGAGGTTGAAAAAGTTAGCTGTATTAGTCATAAACGACCTCCCAGGTGGTAAGAAAATGAGGAAGGATAAGTACAACCTTGACTACATTGCTCATCACTTCACCTTTCTGCCTAATAAAACACAAACGGAATAGAAGAGCAAAGATGCTATAGTAATTTAGAAGCAGAACATTGGTTGAATTTTTTGCCATATATGCCAAACCTTCAGCTTTTTTTTTTAATACCCTGTGATTGATATTAGGGCCCTCTCTGCATTACCTGCCAGTTGGAATGAAGTCTGGAGTACAAAGTGGTGGTTTGACACTAATACAGCTTCAGAGAAATTAGATTTTCTGTGAAGTTTTAGCAGCATTGAGGATAAATACAAAGGGTTATAACCAGTGTAATAATCTTTGAATCTGCAGCTTCATCCTATCCTGTATCCCAGGAGACTAATGTAATTTCACAGGAAAAGGTACCCAGATACATCACTTATCTTTCTCCTCCATGCATATGCTATCAATTCTGATGTAATGCATTAATATTATAATAAAAAGAATTTGTCAATCAGGAAATAGAAGCACACATTCTGAGGCAGAAAAGAAGGAAGAGAAGCAGAAATACAGTCATGTTGATGCAGCAATTTTTTACAAATTCTGACATGCATTTAATTTATTAAAATCTCTCCTTTGAAGTATAAATAAAAAGCATATATTCTGTCATTGATGTTATCATACTGATTTTGCTAGCCTTTTATTTATGCAGTACTAATGTGAAGACTTTTATGTGAAGTAATTATGGAATTTGGAGTTAATCAAGGTATTTCAATACAAACTGTAAAAGTGGTTTTAAAAGCTGTGAATAGATTGCAGCACTGGTATGAATTAGTTGAAATGTAAATTTTCACTATGACATAAATAAATTCAAAGTCACAGCAGTTATCATTCTCTATTTTACCAACTTTACTGGCCATATTAGGTTTTTTAAAGGAAATCTGTAGAGGTTCTAACTAGCTAAATACTATAATTAACAAATTTTTTCTCATTATTTTGTATTTTCAGGTAACATGCATTTGGAACAGGAATGAATACAGGTCAGGAAAAAAATCTTTAATATCCCATCTAGGCAGTTTTTTTGTAATTGAAAGTCTAATATCAATATGCCTATTTTCTCAATATAATACCTAAATAATAACTACTTTCTCAACAGTCTATCTGATCCAGGATCTGTTTCTTTGATTTCAGAGTAACTGACTGTTGTTCATATTCAGTGTTTCTTTCACTCCCTAGTCACTTTGATTTCTATATTTTTTTTTTTTTATTTTGCTTTAGTGGCCAACAAAAGCAAACACCTTGTTTTTGGTGTTTGAGAAATAGAAATAAGAGCACAAAATCTTACTTTTTTTATTGTGTGATTGTTTATAGATTTCTGCTTTAAATTCTGTTCTGTATTATGTGAAATTCCAGGGAGCACTGGCTACATGAAACCTAGAAAATACTGCTTATTCTGAAGTTGCAAACATAATAAAATTCTTAAGGGGATTTTTTTGCATAAATTTTGCCTTAAATCCATGATTTCTTAGGTGCTATTAGAAAGAAGTAAATTCTAGGATATTTGCTTGAATTTGGGCTGTACGAGTTCTGCTCACCCATATCAAAATTTGTTCTCTCTACAGAGCAAATTTTGAGAAAGCACCAAGAGTCTCTATCTTCTCAGTGACCTTTAGAAATATTCAGTAAAAGTAGTCTTTAAAATTGAGAAATAGTTTTCTTGGAAGAAGGTAATTTAATGATTTTCATTCTGCTTGTTAGGTAGATTTTTAGTTCTGTTTTGATGTGAAGGTACAAAAAGAATATACATAAGCCGGTTTGATTTATAAATGTAAAAAGTAAATTATTTTGCATAATGGAAACAGGAGCATTTTTGTCACTCGTTGATACTAGCCACTGTGATGGCCCCTGCATATTCCTGTTATTTTCCTGCTGGTAAAATGGAAGTTCTGCAATAAGTGTTTTTCTTTCATTTATGGAATTACATGCACTGAAGTATAATTTAACTGTGACGAATTGTTGTTATCCCAGAGACTCTCTGGAAGCTAAAGAAACACCAGTGTTCTATATCAGTATTTAAAATAAACAAAAAACTTTAAGTAATTCTACTTTGTATGTAAAATACAGTCAGTTCATAGACTGTGACATTTTAAGTCAGTTTTTTTTTCAGAATAAGAAATGTTTGTAATCCATGATTTGTAGGATATGAGGTCAATTGGAAACTGCAATGTTGTCTGTTGTCTTTGGGTCAGGCTCCCTAGATCTTGGAAGTCACTAGAAACTACTCCAGATATATTTCTAAGTAGTTGAAAGCACTATCTGTACCTAGATCTACATAAAGCTTTATGTTTATGCAAAGTTTAACTTTGAAATTTTCCAGTTGGAATGATTAATGAATTGCAAAAATGCCTTCAGGGAAAAGCTGTCCTACATTAGTGGAGAGAGAGCCAGACAAGACAAGACGTCTGTTTAGCTGAAAGCACTACCTGTCTCTGTTACTGTTCTATTAATATTCTACATGTCAAAACCATAGAGGTCCAATAACTAACTTAGCCAAATGAGGCTGTCAACTGATTTTTGAAATTATTTTAAGTAAAATTGCACCTAATTGTGTGCACATAAATCCATGAAACCGCAACTTTTTGAGGCGATAATGGATTTTTATTTCTAAAAATTAATTATAAGGATCTTTTTTATCAGTGCATGATCATGATATTTTTAAGCTTCTCTGATTCATTTTCATACAGGTACAGTTCTGTAAATAATAGAAAACATGTAATAAAAATAATCCTCTACAGAAATTGCTTTCCACTTACCATATTTTTGCTGTGATTCTAGATTGTTTCTGTTTGTATTTACTTATTTCTTGTAATTACAAAAATAAATTTGTGTTTTATTTAGAAATTATTTGGATTAATATATTTGTTTATCATTTATTACAAAATTACTGAGGCAAATTGCATTGCTCTGAGGCCCAGTGGATTGCTTAGAAATGTGCCAATATGAATAAATATCTTTTAAGTAAAATTTATGGAAGTTAATGAGATGAACTTCCCTAATTTAATATTCCGGCCTGAATTCCTTAATGTCTTTCACAAGCCTCCGTTTCAAGACAATGGATTTTAGAAATGTTAGTTATTTTAATTAATAAAGCATAATGTTCTTCCTGAGAGAATAGTTTTTGTCTTAGGTATGCTTCTGAAATACCAAGTAGTCATATGTAGCTTAAGTATTTTGGGAAGCAGAGCATTCTGTTAGCTGTGGAAACTGTCTCAATGTTTAGTTTATGAACTTATAGATTTAACTTATTTTTTTGCTCTAAAATGCAGCTTTCACTTTTAATTCATATCTTAAAAAAATTATCTGCAAATTATCCTAGTTTTAAAATAAAGGTACTCATTCCACAATCCATATATTAAGTTTTGTTTCAAAAAAAGTTTGCTCCTAGCAAATATTTTCATATTTAGTGGTTTTGAAAGCATTTAAACGTTACTTTCTGCTAGCATCAAAGAATATTTTTGTACTGTTTTAGATGGATTATACATTTAGTTTGGTAATTGCAAAACATTGAAGAACACCTTTGGAGATATTATCTGAAGCACTGTTGTGAGAGTCTGTAGTACCTAATTTTGTGGGTACACTACAATGATAAACTATTTTTAATCTATAAATGACAAGTGAATTAGAATTATTTTAGAAAAAAACAATTTCAAAGCTGACCATATAAATGACTTTAATATAATTCAGAGACACAACAGTCATAATTTTCATGCAAACAATAATTATCAAGACAATATTTCCTTTAGAGGATTAGTATATAATTATAATCATAGAATTATTAAGGTTTGAAAAGATCTATAAGATTATCAAGTTCAACTATCAATCTAGCACCACCACCACGTTCATCATTAAACCTTGACCTCAAGGGCTATATCCACATTATAACACTGCCAGGGATGGTGACTCTACCACTTCCCAAGGCAGTCCTGTACAATGCTTTTAAACCCTTTCCAATTTTCTTTTTCTTGATATCAAATCTAAATCTCCCCTGGTAGAACTTGAGTCTGTTTACTTTCATCCTGCCATTTGTTACCTGGGAGAAGAGACTGACACCCTCTCACTCCAACCTCTTTTTGAGGGAGAGAGAGATGAAGTACCTCCTGATCCTCCTTTTCTCCAGACTAAGCAACTCCAGCTGATAAACAAACCTCAGCTACTCCTCATAGTGTAAGGTGGAAGATTAGGTTTCTATCTTACTGGTTTTTCACCAGAGAGTGATGGGATGATGTACAAGCACTGTTTTTAAGTTAGATTTCAGTTTTTCATTTTAGCTACCTGGAACATTTTAAAAGTTTTGGGTTTATTAATGGTCATGAAAACTTACTGATAGCTAGGAAAACTTCATTATCACTGTACAGAGCCTTTTATAAGTGTTTTGCACATAAAACAGGTGGCCTTAGTTTGAGAGCTGGAAAGTAAGCTAGTCTTTCTGACATGGTTAGGCTGATTCTTTGGGTACAACATGTTGAGCAAGCCTTTCTGCATGAACTGTCATGGTATTCAGAGAGGTAGTTGTTGATCCTGTTTTTATTCTTGTAGTTCAAACTAAATACACAACTGCAAAATTAAGAAAATAAATTATTTTGTCCTTTAGAACTTCAGCACTTAGTAATTACCATGTTTCCTTTAACTACTAGCCATAATGTCACATCTCTGCATATGAAAGCAATGACTTAACTCTGCTGCTTTGAAATGTTTCCTTTTGGGATTATAAATTCCTTAGAGCTTTCTACAAACTGTTAAACTATAGTATTTCTCTGAAGATGTTTTGCATCATTACGCAGAAGATAAAATGTGTATCTAGTCCATGTTCTTTAGAGTAGCTGCTTCTCTGGTTTGACACATTATAGCCTTTTCTGTCACAGATAAATGACAGTTATGCAGGAGCTTCTTTTCATAGATGTTGTAAATTAAAATGTCTTTAATTTAAATGACTTTAACTTTATAGAGAAAAAAATCAAGGAAAAGGGGAGTAATGTAGTCATGTAACAAAGAGATGATTGCAAAAATGTGAAGATTTTTATTCTTCTGTTAATTTTCTTCTAAAGAAAAAATGCTAGCAAATGCTGTAAGGATAAGTTTTCCTTTAGACTGGATCTCTTTCCCTCTGAGAGAGACTTGAAACTAATTAAGTCATCTATTGGTAATTGATTAACAGGCACTGAGTAAACTTAGATTCTGTTTGGGTTTAATTGTCCATTTTTTGTTTAATTACTTTGGTTTGAGTTTTTTAAATGGTGGTGAAAGTATAATTATAGAATTAATGGCTATCAGGTTGCTTAAAACATTACCTGGTTTTAGTAATCCCTGAACATAAATAGTGGGTGACCAAATTGCTGGGGTTTGCATGTTACAGTTCTTTCTCTCAATTTGCTCAAGGGCTTTATTTGCTCTTTTATGCTCTCTTAGGCAATCTTAAAGTCTGTTCTATTGCTTTGAAGGAATGGTGCTACGATTTAGAAAACTAATTTTGCAATTAAATAATTGAGGAACCGCAATATAGACTTCAGCTGAAGAAATGTAAGTGCTTCTAGGGGTTTGGGAAGATGCTGTTTATTTCTCCTTTTCCATTTTATGCTTTTTTCATGTTTGTTTGAATGCTACATTTATAACAAAATCACTATTAATCTTAGGATAATTTAATTAGGCACTTTTTTTAGTAGTGGCTGGTATCCTGAGAGCATTGATAATTACGGATTAGACTTTGTATACTCGTTAAAAATGCTGCATTAAAAAAGGTCTAGTGGGAATTTTGAACAAGCTGTCACTTAGGCAGATGGAACCACTGAGTAAGAAAGTAAAACAAGTGAAGAAAAAAGTCATTGTAATGTTTCTGAACTCTTGGAGTTTTGTAGGGTTTTTTGCTTGCGAGCATTTCTTGATTGTTTTTTCCTCCTGCTACTTTTCTTAATCATATATTAATTGCTGAGCCAATTCTGAAATAATCTTTGTAAATACAGGAGGGACTCTGAAAAAAACAGGGGTGATTCTACAGAAAACTCACACAGCTGTGGTGTATAATTTTTTTTCACTGTATATCAAAAAAAAACAATAAAATTTATTTGGTCTGCTGGCTTCTAACTTCTCTCCTTTAATTTATATCTCTTTGTCTTGAAACTACAAAAAGATACTTCTTCTTTATCAATGTTATGGTCTCTGTCAATCGTTTAAAACATAGTCTGCTTGGGCTTTTCCTCTAGTCAATGAAAAACAGGTCCTTTATAGTGTTAAACATCTTTTTGGAATCACCTGTTCCTCGTGATCCACCAGTGGATGGTAAACAGGGGGTTAGGCAGCCACTGTGCCCCACTGCAACAAAACTCTCTTCAACTTTTCCTCTTATATTTTACGCCTAAAAAAAATATGTACTATTTCTGTAAAATTCAAATGGTCCTCTTTTAGGCTAAAAAATCATATATGAGGAACATGATGGGGTGGATAAAATCTGTTGACAAAGTTTGACTGCAGAAAATAATGAAGTGAAATTTCTGATAAGCAAAATAAGTTTTCAAGACATTCAGCATAAGTGTGCTGATCCTCCTCAATGTGTTCAGTGGTCTGAAATCTTTTGTCAAAACGTAATTGTCCTGGGTTGATGCTCAATTGTATCCCCATTCGTCTGTTTAAATCAAAAATAAGTTCTGCACCTTTAAAACTGGATCTGAGAGTGAAGGAGAAGCAGTGGAATGTCTGAGGCGGGTGTTCTCAAATCATCAAGATCAGAGTTTTCAGCTTTCCTGGACACACGATGAGTGTTGTCTGCAGTGGGATGGCGGGAGAGAGCTCTCCTTTGCTTTTGGTTAGTTCGTGGCTAGCTGAAGCACAGAAGTTCTCCAGACTCTGTTTTTTCCTTTTTCCTTGGCACTGTTCGAACCTGCTCTGGACTAACCCCATCAGAGCACCCGGAGCTCACCCCTGTGTCCTCTGGCCTGGCCTGTGCCCGGCATTCCCAGTGCCAGGGACTGGCACGGACTGAGGGAGCCGAGCGGCACCCCCGGCACAGCCTGGCTGCATTGGGCATCTCTGCGGAGCGCCGGGAGGGTCTGTCCTTTAGTATTCATTTGTTGTGCTTGGCCTGTTAAATAAACACATTTTTTTCCACTTTCCTCTAAGGGAAATCTTTCCTGAACTGGTTGGGGGAGGGGCCGTTTGGATTTGCTTTCTGGAGAGACCCCATTCGGAGGTTTCTTCCCAAATTTGCCGTAAACCAGGACAGTAATTAAGATACTTGCCTATTTGTAATGTAACAAAGCAGTGACATGTTGAATATATTTAAATAGCCTTTCTGGTGCAGGAGGTTCTCTCATAGAGGAGAGACTTCTGATGAGGATGCTAATAGGAAGATGGGCTTAGTACTGTATAAAAGAGTACCAGGAAAGGAGTAGTCTTTCCAAGAAGGAAAAATGTGATTTTCCACCTATGAGCGTTTACCAAGAGTTAGCAGTGCTAATCAGTCAGTGGACATTCTCAGCTTGATGGTAAGAAGAGTAAGAAATGTGAAATTATCCTCTCTTTTTTTCTCCAACAATTAATATTACTGTCCTTTTGTCTCAATATTTTTGCTTTTTGATCTTTTTGTTACACATGTTAATAATACACAAGAAAAGTGGATGACAAGAGAAAGTTCAATATTTACTTTCTTTTATATCTTTATGTTAATTTGAGAGCTCATATGTAAATTACGTTTTGAATGTACTCTGATACTGTAGTCGTCACAGGCAATAGAATAATTTCTGCTCTTAATCCAGCACTGTGAGATTTCATTAGATCTAATTATAACTAATTTATTTAAATTCCCATACAAATAACTTAATAGGCTAAACCCCATTCTATTGTACTTAATTACTTTTAAGTAAAAATAATCAACTGAGGGCCTGCAAAAAACCCCAGAGACATCAGTGACCGAGACTTTCTAGAACCATTAGATGAAATCTTAACTTGACTTTTCCACTTATGCGTTAGTTCTTTTAGCATGTTTTGGAGATTTTGTCTGTGTTTAGTGGAGCCATGTTGATGGCATTTCTGGGAAGAGATTCTACCAAGTTTTATTCATTGTCAACTTAGCAAAATCAATGAAGCTGCTGAACTTGGAACATTCCAAGGTTATACTTACTAGTGCTGCAATAGCCACACCCACCAATATGACATTGCTGGTAAAAATTGAGGAAAAAAATTTTCCCCATAACGTTATTTTGCTAGAGAAGTATTAATTGGCCTATTGGTGTAACATTTCTTGGTCATAGGGAGGATTTGTGTCGTTTTGAATGTATTCCTTAAAAGGTCTTACCACCTTTCCACACTTGAAAGGGTAGCTATTTTCATGTGGTCTTTAGTTGCAACTGTGTTGAAGAAAACTGTATGAAAGCTGTGGGGGGTTTTTTTTACTTTAATTTTTTTTAACGACTGTTATTCTTCCTGTATACTTGCCACACAAATGAGTCTAAGAAATTCTTTGCAGGAAAGATAGAATAAAAAAGTATCTGTAGTCCATTGCACAGTTCTTCCTTGAAAAGTTGCTTTTTCACAACAAAGCCCAAAACTAATACAAATCTGTTTGGAATTTTAGGTGTAATAAGACTTTCTCAGCTGCACATAGCCAAAGGCAAGAATATTAGCCTACAAAATAGTAATTCTATGAGGACCATCTTGGTGTTTCCTTTTGTTCCAATGACCTGCAATTCTAATGACAAATATTGTTTTGTACACTCTCTGGGCAGTATTCCTAAGAGTACACCTTTGTTTCTTCTTCCTTTTTTCAAAAAAGAAGATAAAATCTCCTCAAAAATATTTCATAGAAAGATGTAAATATGACCAAGATTTATAAGAACCAAAAAAGAAAAGGGATGAATTTCCCCACATTTTGCACTCAGGAGAATGCTTTATGTACTTAAGGTATGGAAAATTGGCACCCAGTCTTTAAAGGAACTTGTTTTAAGACATGGAAAATTCAAGCTGGCAAATTTGGAGTTAAACTGCCTGATAATGCAGCTAAAATTACAGTACAGCTTCTTTTGAGCTAAGATTGAATCAATGGTGAGAACTAGGCCTGTAATTCATGCTGTGCATTCAAACTTAAGACCTATTTTATTAAATATAGTACAGTTGTGCAAGTGAGAAAAGGAAGACAGGAATTGCATCTAAATTACTATGGTCACATTCTATAGAATTCTGCCTTGTTCTCTGAACAGGCAATAGCATTTTCAGCTAATGAAATAGGAAAGCATGTTAGTTAAGTTCACTTTACACTCCTTTAAAAAGAAATATGCAAATTGTCCTTTATCAGGATAGCAGTAGAACAAAATGACTTTTTTTTTTTTAATGTTAAATATAGCAGGAGCCAGCTACTTTAAAAATGGCTGCAATACTCAGTAGTAGATTATCAGACTGACTTCTCTTTCTATCTTTTTTGCTTCATGCTATTTGAAGGTAAGGAAGCAGACAATGACTTATCTAGTTTTTGTCCTCTTTCATTGCAGAAAAATAGATGTTTCCTTGGCATGTTTGATAGTATTGTTCCCTGAAATATTTAAGAAAAAAAGGTTAAAACTACCAGTGGGCTTTTATTCTCATCAGTTGCAGTAATATGAAAGTTTCCTTAATAAATGCTGTGTTCCTTTTTTTGTTTTTCTCTTCTCATTTTTCAGTCATCGTGTGTTGACATGCGTTCATTTATATAAATTAGTATGGGTCTTGAACTGTTAAAAAGAGTGTCCACAAAGCCAGCAGATGTCTTGTCTTTAAAAATGTGCTTTGAGCTTTATCAAGTCAAAGGGTGTACTCTTCACTCTAATTTTAAAGACTACACGCCATAAATTAAAGGAAGAGGTAACGTGCTTTCAGGATTTCTGCAATTCCCTGTCCTTCTCCACTTTGTTCAGCTGATAAAGGTATATCTGTTTCCTGCTGCAAAAGCTGTTGTTTCTGTATTATTGTATGTGTGTGATTTTTGAATTCCTAATGAGAAGAAAGGGCCAGCTGTGGTTTGATCTCAGGACAATTTCTTCGCAGTTTTGGATCCTGCTTTAGAACAGAAGGAACCACACCCATCTTGTGTGAATACTTTAGCCATAAATCTCCTATAATAAATACTTCAGTCTTGTTTTGATTTTGCATATCACAGGACAAGGTTCTTAACTCTTGAGGAGTGGTTTAAAAAACAGTTCCAAGACAAAGCAAGGGCTCTTCCAGCAGGCTATCAAGGCACAATGCTTAAGATGGATGGGGCACCACTTCAATATTTTTTTATCAGTTAAGAATATGCTTCTTATCAGGAGCAGAGCACCATTTGTATTTAAAAATTAAAAAGAATTTCAGCATGAGGCATTTGCCCATAATTCAAATGTCTGGAGACCTACCAGCATAAGATGTAGCCATCCTAGGTTCTATTTAATTAGTCCTTTTAGTAAATAACAGCTTTTGTGTCCATTGCATTGTGCTCTTATACATATTTTAGGAATGTTAGGGAGGACTGATCTGTGCTACCTTGTAATCCTCTGAACACATCCTATACTGGCACGATTTCTGAACACACTCCATAGTACTATCTCTGTGCCTATGACAGCAGGTACATTTATTGACTCTCTGACTGTTCTATAGGACTACACCAGGAAAAGGAGGCAGATAGCCTGAAGAAGTTTCAGGTGTCATTGAAGGGATTCTGGGGAGAAAAGAAAAGGTAATAAAATATCAGCTCTTATCTTAGATGTAATAAATGCCCTGGATGAGAAGAAGTCTTAAGAGCATCTGCTCTTTGGGTGGTATAGGACTGGTGTTGGTTGGTTGGTTTAGTTTTTTTTTTCTTTGTGAGATGTTACCACCTGTAATGCTGTTATCTCCGTGGTCTCTTTTCACTGATATGAGATCTAAGAGTAAAGCAACTGGCACTTTCGTGCTTTTCCAACTTGTATATCATTGACTGGTTGTAGATGTTCTTTTGGGGTGACAGACATACTCTCTTCATGTTTCCTGCTTCTACTGTCATTTTCTTTGTGTGTTTTCAGTTTCAGAGAAACAGCATCATTTTCATGAAGTAATAGCACTTTCCTACATCTCAAATTGATTTTGTCAGTGTTGGCACATGTCTGAAAGTTAACAGCATCATCAATGTCAGTTTTTAACATCACAGGTATTTTTTTTTTTTTCACTTTTACGTTGAAGAAAATATCAATAGGTGAAACCATGTTCTTCATTGATGCTATTCCATAATGTGAACTACTAAATAAAACTGAGTGTTGCTTTGTCAAGCTACATTGTTTGTTAACACAACTCTTTAATGTGAGTTCAACTAAAGCTAAGTGACTAAAACACCTGTAGTAGCATGAATGCCTGTGTACAATAATGAGTGAGTCTAGCTAATTTTTATATTACAACTTCTTAGGGACACATATGATTATTAGGGAACAACTAGCCCTTGAAGGACTTCCTTTCCCACGTGGTCAGCATTTTTACATAGTTATAATTTCATCCCTTATGTAAAATGTGTTGATTTTGGTATACAACTGGTCTGTCACAGGAGTATTTTGAAAGATTATGAAACAAGCATTACTCTGTTGCAGACAAAATTAACCCAAAATGTAGTGTGACTGAGATCATTTTTAGAAGAAACTTTTTCTATCTATTAAACTAAAGTTACAGTGAACAAAGATAGTTTGCAGCAATTAATTATATGCCTTATTAGAATTCAGGTAGTCCTCACCATTCCACAGCATGTGTGTGGAGTTCAAAGAGAGATGGAGATGGGGACTTACAGTGATAAAGGCATAAAAATGGGATATTTTCTGCCAGATTGCTTCTCCAGGACCCACTACATTTTGGGGCTGATAGAACACAAGGAAAGGATGATTTTTAGGTTCTAGCCATGTCTAGTCATCTAGGATTGTTTATGCCACTTAGTTCAAATATTTTCAGATAAAATAAGTCAGCAGCATAGATTTCAATCTGTGATGTAGACAAAGAAAAGATAGCTATCATGACAGTGTTTGTTTTGAGGCCATTTTTTTTTTCAGTTTGGTTTCATTCTGTTTTTAATTTGACTAGTTAGCAAATTTCCAATAACATTTTATCTGTGTGGCTATTCTGGCTTCTTTGGTGCTTCATTGTTTAAAATATAAGAGTTGGGGTTGTTCAGCCTGGAGAAGGTTCCAGGGAGACTTTACAGCAGCCTTCCAGTACCTACAGGCTACAAAGCTTTGTAGTCCTGAAGAACTTTTTGTGAGTGTGTGTAGTAAAAGGACAGTGAGGATTTGCTTTAAACCGAAAGAAGATTTTCTTAGATTCTACTTTTTATAGGTTGGACAGTAGGAATAATTCCTTTACTGTGAGGGTGGTGAGTCACTGGAACAGGTCGTCCAGAGAATACTGGGGATGCCACATCCTTGGAAGTGTTCAAGTATACATCCTGGTGTAATGGGAAGAGAGTCTGTCTGTGGACAGGAGGTGGAACTAGATAATTTTTAAGATCCCTTCTAAACCAAATTATTCCATAATTCTGTTACTTCAGTAGCAAATTCATTATTTAAGAGCCATATCAAGTAGATTGTGACATTTGTTTCCTCATAGTCAGTTTCAAATATTCTCTTAATAGTGATTTTTTTTTAAATTAAATAAGTGGGATTTTGACATAATCTGAGGGAATCTTAAATTTCTGATTAGTATCAGGGGAGATTCAGACTTGACATTAGGAAGCATTTCTTTACCAAGAAGTTGGACAAATACTAGAACAGGCTTCCTAGAGAAGTACCCTGATCCTGTCAGTGTTATAGAGGCATTTAGACAATACCCTGAATAACAAACTTTTTGTCATTGCTGAAGCAAGCAGCCAAGCAGCTGAACCATTAGAGGTCTGTTCCAACTGAAATAGACTATTCTATTTATGCAGTACTTTGGGGATTCTCACTTTCAGATAGTTTTTTTAGATCTAGCCTTCATTTTTTTTACCAGCCACTTTTTCTTTTTCAGCTTTTTTTTGCTCAAAAATTCACCAGAAGGTATATCCATGAACCACCTTTGTATATGGTAGCAGTGTCAGGAGTAGAAATATTGACTTAGAACCACTGACTTAGTTTTAATTTTTTAATTTTTTTTTTCTTTTTTCTTTTTCTTTTCTCATTAAAGCCATTAAAGTGTCTTATGATCTTACTGAAGTCATTTATCCTATGTGCTTAGTCTTGTCATGATCCTTTTGATTCTATCCTTAGAAGTTTCTTTCTAATGCATTCTTATGGTATTATTCATGCCTGGTTGGTCTGCTTATTCTGAACAAAAACACTAGGACAGAAACCAACCTTGTAAAACGTGATGCAAGACATGAATTTATAGCAAGAGAAACAAAAGAAAAGAAAACAAAGCACAGTCTTTATCTCGCATGGTCCAGTAAGTGCACCAAAGAAAAATGATGTTTTGTTTTCCTTTTCTTCAAATAGATTCCTTGAGAGAGCCCAGGGACTCAATCTATTTGAATGAGGTTTGTTTGCAGCTTAGCACAATAGTAATTTTGAAGGAAATCTTGGATCAATATGTATTTATGAGAGAGAAAAAAAAAGTGATTTGGCACTTAATAGGTGACTATTTTACAGGGAAGGGAGGAAAGAAAGGGCAGTTACTACAAGAGTGGTAGGCTATCTTCTTTTTGCTTACTCTCAGGGATACTAATGAGCCAGAAGCTGAGGTACCCTCTTGTTGTGGTTTCACCCCAGCTTGACAGCTCAGTCTCATGGAAACACTGGCTCACTCTTCCACAGGTGGATGAGGAGGAATCAGAAGATTAAAGAAAAAGGTTGAGATCATGATTAAATTGTGAGTTGAGATAACATAGTAGATATAGTATATACTATATATAGTATAGGTATAGATACTAGATACTATATATATGGTAAATAAAGCAAAATTGTACACATATGCAAAGCAAAACAAGGAATGAATTCACTGCTTCCCATGGGCAGGCAGGTGTTCAGCCATCTCCAGGAGAGCAGGGCCCCATCATGCATAATGGTGACTTCAGAACACAAATGCCATCACCCCAATCAATTTCCCTTTCCTCCTTCTTTCTTCAGCTGTAGATACTGAGCATGGTGCCCAATGATCTGGACTATCCCTTTGGTTAGTGACAGTCAGCAGTTCTGGCTGTGTCCCCTCACAGATCCTTGGGTACCCCCCATGTCCTCACTGGTGGGATGAGGTGGTGAGCAGAAAAGGCCTCGACTCTAAAAGCTGCTCTGTAATAATGGAAATATCTCTGTGTTATCAACAGCACAAATCTGAAATGCAGCCTCACATCAGTGAGAATGAAGAAAGTTAACTCTACCCCAGACATAACGAGCACCATCTCCACTGACCTGCTGCAGCTTGCTGGCAGTACAGGTGGAAGGGCAGCAGCTTGTTTAGCCCACGTTATTATCCATAAGGGTTAATTCTGTTAATAGGATACAGGGATGGTATACAATTACCGGGATGGCAGAGTAATTGAGTAGAGATCCATAAAGAAAGCTAAAGGTCACTAATTGAGAATATATAGTTGTACATAGATAAGAACTCAGAATTAAGCAGATTGTCAGGAGGCAGGAAAGTCTAACACAAGAGCAGACATCAGAGCTGCTGATTCAGTCATGGGATAGCAAGCTCCAGATGTAAGTCAGTGTGCGTCAATTATTTAGCGAGGTCAAAATGTAGGTTTCTAGCACTTCTTACCTTTCCTGTCAGATGCTGTTTCCAGGTTTTTTGAGATTAACTCTGTTACATTAAACATTGTAAATGGACCATTTTTTATCCACTATGATCTAAATAAACATTACTTTATCCATATTGCACTTACTGACTATCCATGTCTGCATTTTCATGTATATTTTTGACTTCAGAAGACACTGCTGTCTTATAGTGATTATTTTGTGTGTCATTTCCATAGAAATTTTTATAGGTCCTGTTTAATACACACTTACTTATTTTCTTATTGAAGAAAATACATACAGTTAACTAAAAGAAATTTGGATTTTTTTTTTTTTATACAAATGGTAGTGAATTGGTCATTAGACCTTATAGCTGTGTCCTTTTAAAATGCCGTGTTAGTGTCGCAGAATAAACACAGGCTATGGAATACAGGTACTTGCTTCCTCATTTTAGATTATGGGTCCAGGTTATCGTAGAAGCATGTTTCTAATACTTAGCATATAAGCCCTGAATTTACACATAGTAAGATATATATGGGAATATAGGGAAAGAAATATCTTTAAATGCAAAAATTAGAAACTGTCCTGATTATCATTATGAGTAGAAACAAATAAAAACAGTGATGAAAAATAAATCACACTTCCAGAGTTCCACATTGGTGATATGTGCATTTTACCCTGTAAATCCAAAGTAGACTTTCATTTGTATCCTTGTTATTTAAGGTGTGATAACATATATGCACATTTCTTGGGTGAAGAGCAGTATTATGCATCTTGTTAGCAAGCAGTATTCATTTTACCTTAAACTGGCATTCCCAGTCCTTCAACGAGCTGAGAATCTTTTTATTATTGATAAAGCAATCTTTCTGTGTATCTTGGAAGTACCCAGCTTTGCAATTTAATTGTCTTCTAATTAAAATACCAATTTAAGAAGTCTATTAGATTATGTCAAAGCAGTTGGTAAAAGGTGTATGCTGTAGATTAAACAATGGGTCAGATTAAATAGAATTTAGCCTGTTTTGTTTTTTTTTTTCAAAACTTACAAATTAAAAGGAAGGGCTCTGAATTGTAGCATAACTTCAATAATGAGAGCCCAAATATGTATTAAACTTACAAGGCAATCAATACTTTTCAGGTTTACCTCTGAGATTGCATCAGGAATAGGAAAATTTAATTAGCAGGTCCCAGTTCTACAAAATTCTGCTGATAGACTGTCACTGAAGAATGCAGCCTTATTTTTTAGTCACAATGTATATAAACACATTTTCAAGTTGTTTGTGTCCCTACCTCCCCATTCCTTCTGTTGCAACTGAATGTACAGCAGGACCTGTGATACCAGAAGAAGAAATATTTCTCTTTTCTTTTTTTTTTTTTTTTTTTTTGTTTTTTTTTTTTTGTTTTTGGTTTTTTTTTTTGTGCTTCTCTCTTTCTCTCTAGCTGCTATCAGCTAGGGGAAAGATATATATCAAACTTATCCTTTATCTTACAGAGTATTGCAGCTGTGTTACTAGTGAGATTATATTTTTTTCTATATTAAGTAAGGTTAGTACTTCCTAGTACATTGGGCACTAAAAAGGAATTAAATGCAATATTGGATCTTCTCACTAATTTGTTCAACTTTTTTTACTTTGGATTCATCCTCCCTTACTTGCTGTGTTGAGAAGCTGATCTACATCTGTGTACACATCGGGGACATTCATTATTTGAGAACACAAAGGAGCTATGTGTCAGATTTTGCCAGATGATATTATGATGTTGCATATCCTGATGAGCCCAAATGACTAACAAATAAGGCAGAAAAGAATCTAAAAAGTCAGTATTGTTAATATATGCAAAATAGCTTATGTTTATTAATGGAGAGTAAATAGGGTATCTGTGTCCTGGTTGAGTCTCTACAGTAATCTAAGAATACATATTGAAAACTCTTGAAATAAAAAAGACTTGACTATGACATCAAGTGATAATCATGCTTTCACTTGTGGGTGGAATTGGTTAGTACTCCTTACCTGCACAAAAATGAGTGAAATGAATCTTCATTTGTGGCTGCAATGATGGCTGATGTCTGAAGAGGAGGCCTATAAAATTTAACAGATCTAGTGTTCTGTGATAGCATTTTTTTCACAGGTAGATGGCATAAAATAACTTTTATCTGAGAATATTTTTTTTTTTTTATCTGACATAACTACAAATGGATGTAATAATACTTTCTATTGAATAAAAGGCACATTTTTGTTCAGTTAGAATGTAACTCAGAGGTCTTTTTCCTTTTAATGGTGATATACAACAATAAAAAAAAAAGATCCTGTTTTCTCTGCAAAATAACATATTTTGAAGACTTGCAGCCCATCTCTGCGTGGAAAAAGCAAAAATAAGAGAGATCAATGAGGTGAAGTTATTTTAAGGTGTATATTTAGGGATGGAAGTAAAGAGAAAAACTGACACATTACAGCACACTGCTACAATGTGTGCATAAGGCTTTTTTAGGCAGCCTGTGCAAAAAGCCTAATTATAGTATCTCAAAATACAAGCTTACTCAAGAAGCAGAATTAGAATAGTTTTACAGTTTGTTTTAATTTGAGCTATTTGGTATCACAGACAGAGAATGCTTATAGCTATTTTAGATTTATCTGTACTCTGATATAATCACAGTGTAGTGATGAGAAAAATGCTTTTTGAGATTAAAACCTATTAACATGGTACAAATAAAGAAATGGCTACCCATAACTGATGGTTTCAGCTTTAACATATCAAAAGACAAAATCTCTTCTGCTAGGATTTTGTAACTCTGTACTGGGGTTGGGTTAAAGGAAAAGGAAAGACATAACTAAAATGATAGGCTTTTACATGCTCTTTTTCCTTTTTCTGTCTCTTTCAAAATTATATCTTTGGTTTTTTGGGCTGCTTTTATGTGTATTCTAGTAAAAATTGTGGTTGTTTAGTCATCTGTGTGTTTACTTTTTCTTCAGTCTGGAATTGCAAATTGACAATAAAATTATTGTAAGCCAATTTTAAACAGGATTTATGCAGCAATTGGTGTTTGGAGATGGCAAAGAAAATTGAGCTGTAATCTTGGAGGAGACAGTGGAACGTGAAGGGAATTATTACATGGATCACAAGGGGAGAACTGACTGTGGTTGTTGCAATAGAGGTCTCTAGTATTTCTCCTCATAATTGCTGAAAAAGAGCTAGAGAGAACCAAATTTGAGGTAGTCCAACAATGATCCAACATTCTGCTGTATGAAAGGTAATAATAAATATTATACTCTTGTAGTAAATTACAAGGCCTTTTTTTTCTAACTTACATTTTGGTTTTCATTGTTTTACAATAGCAGACAATTCTATACTTCTAGTCAGCTTCACTATCATTTTTAGTGCTTTTTTAATAACTGGTGAACTGAGTATAAAGTGTTCTCCAAAAGTTTGCAGTATGCAGGCTATTTGGAGATATACTGATTTTCAATCTGCATCAAATCTTAGTTAAGGAGTGGAAACATCATTAAAAAGCATGATAGGAATCTATCCTAAGTAATGAAAAACAGGCCAACTAGTAATTTGTGTTATCGAGGACAACTAGGAATTTTGGAACATGCTACTTCTAATTAGAATTTAACCTTCCAGTCTAAATTCATTGTTTTTCTTATGGAAAATCTGAGCCATTCCTGATCTTGACTGTTTTGTTTTGAAATCTTTAGATGAAATTTTGAGTTTAATTACTGACTTAATTAAAAAATGAAATATCCGCCATGTGTGATTTCAGTCAAACTCTTGAAAATCATGTACTGTGGTTTTGGTGTCTAAAGTCTGTGAATCAAAACTGTCAAAACCTTTTCCTCTAAGATTGAAGAAACTAAATCCTATTTTTTTAAAAATTTGATTTTTTAAGTAAATTAAGTAAAGGCATTATTTTATGATCATATAATTGAGTTATACAAATATTCAGAGAACTTTCTGCACTAAAAATTGTGTAAGTAATTTCCCAGGTCGTCTTCAGGGAAAATCAGCAATAAATTTAGCAGCTTTTGTGAAGGTTAATAGAATCATAAATTGGAAGGCTAAAGAAAGGAGGGAATTCAAAAGTGACCAGAAATTTTACAAAGGGATTGGTTATAAGGGGAATACTTCTGCAGTTCTTGTATGCATTTGTGTTCTGTATGTATATGTTCATGAACACTTATGCTTGTAGTGTTTGTCTTAAATTTGTGATCTTGAAGATCACAAATTTATTCTCTAGAAGATTTAAAATTTCATCTCTTGAAAATTTAATATCTTGAAGATTTCTATTTTCCCAAGTCTTTTTATTGTTTTGCTTCATATTTTCCTGTGGGTAGAGGCAGTATTCTACTATGACTAGGCAGTGATAGCTGAGTGCTATTGGGATGAAATGTGAGTTCTTAAAACCATTTTCAAATATAAGCTTCATCTTGGACCATAAGTGTTAGAGGGAAAGTAAAGATGTACTTGTCAGTAGAAGTTTAGATCACTCCTGCTTCAGACAGACTAAAGAATTTCTAGGGAAGGGAAATTAGACTAATCAGATACACTTCAGAAACAACACATGAAAATACTACTTTTATCTAATACCTTCTGATGCATTGCCCTGTGTAATGTCATGTCTCAATGCCTTTATCAGCTATCATCCAACATTTTTTAATGTAATTGCTGATACATGTTTTGAAGTATTGCATTGTACCTAGTGCTACGGCTGTTTTAGCTACTTTGTGTCCTCCTGAAGATCAGTAAATTGGATTCACACAACCTGCATGCCTTCTCATTTCAGCATATCCTGTCTTGGCATTCCTCCCAATGTCATTAATCCTTAAAACTTCATAAGGTCTTTTCCTGTAGAAGTGTAAATCACTATACTTTGATACGAATCTTAATTAAGGCATTGGAGGATCAGGAAACTTCTAAGAGGTAGTGCCTAGATTGGACCCATTCAAGGCAATTTTAAACCAATTGGCACTCTGAAATTATAAGCACAATTTTAATAAAATGTACTTATAAATTAAAACTAAAATATTTTAATAAAATAGAATCTAATGTATGAAATTCAGAGTGGGAATATAAACATACTCATTGTCTTTAATAGACACAAATTTTCTTAATTTTTTTGGTTTTAATTAGTAACTTATATTTTCATAGGAAACTTGTCATGGAAGATTAAAGAATATTGGAAATGTAAATTAGGATGGCCATGAGACATTAATAACTAATATTGGATCTCAAATGTATGACTCAAATAATATATTGACATTACATTATTGCTTTTACTCTTTCATGCCACTGCTTTGAATGTAGCACACAGCTTACTGGAAAATAAAAACATTACATTATATAAATACACCTTTAAACTTGGAAATGGCTTGCAGGTATCAGCCAACTTCAGCTATGAGAGAACATGGATATAAACTTCCATCAGTTAGGATGCAACCTAAATGGAACATATCTTGAAAATTCTTATAATTCTTAAGTTATCAAATTTGCACAAATGAATGAACTGTGAAAGCACTTTAAATCTTTGATATATACTTAGAAGCCATTTCTATCAAAAAGAGTTACATATGGTTTGAGGTAATGTTTTCTGAGGTGCTTATGACTAAAAGTTGAGAACTCATTAGAACTGTTATCTTTTCCAACTTGTCTCTTTCATTTGAGAGCATTTTGTGTATAATGCTTTATAATTTTTTGTATAGTCATTATCATTTTTCCTCACTTAAAATTGCCTTCTTCTAGCGATGTAATGTATATATGATTATCTAGCATCTGAAACCTAAAATCTTTACTCAGAGAAAGAAAGAGAATTGATATGAAGCAATTAAATTTAGAGGCCCTGAAATTCTTAGCATGACCAAATTTTAATTGCTCATATTAATGTGCATTTTGTAAAGGCACAGCTAAGGTTTCTTAAACATTTGGAAACAGTCGGCTTGGCTGTAGTAATAAGCTGCTGCAGCTTTTGATAGGATGTTAATGCCTCGTTCAGGTGAAGTTTTGAGAGAGTTGTTTGTCCCAGCAATAGATGCCATGCAAGTCAAAGTTTCTTTTTCAAAATGTAGGAGTCTTGTTTAAGTAGTGTGGAGAGAAGTAAGGAACAATGTTAATAAAGCTGTTCAGAAACATGTATCTCTGCCCTGTAGACAAAACATTTCTAAATTCTGCTACACTTAGTGGTTTTTCTCCCATCTCTTCTCTCCCCAAATCGTTGACAAAAAATTTCATCATGTCTTCTATTGTTTTAACAGCTTCATTAACAGCCATGATTTCACCCCTGAGTTATGTTGTCCTTTCTACCATGTAGCAATAGACTTCTATCTTGTTCTTCACAGTAAATATTTAATTTTTATTCATTCTACAGTCTTCTCTACCCACCACCTTTTTATACTGTCTCATTTAATTGTGCAGTAAATGCATTCAAATTGAAATACTGTTTAGTTTCATCTAGTCATCAACCTATATCCTTGTCTTCCACCTTCACATACTAGTCATACCAGTTTGGGTGCCTCAAATTCAGTTTCTGTCTGTTTTGGTTAGGTTGTTAACTTTTTAAAAATTATTTTTCTGGTATACAGAATCCAGTTTTGGTTCATTCCCATGATAGTTCTTGTTTTAAAAGTTTACTTTTTTCATTTTTTTCAAAATACATGAAATAATAATTAATTGAATACCTTACGTGTCCCACTATATTGTATCTTTTTTGTTGTTGTCTTTTCAAGTTCTTTAGAATATACAGACTACGTCCTTGCTGCAAGTGAAATTTCAGACAGTTGTAGTCAAGATAATAATGGACACCAATATTCTACCATGAAATGGGACTAGAAATAGTTTGTTCTTGCAAAAAATACTAACAAATGTTTGGTAGCATATGTAAGACACAGATCTTGTGAAATAAAGTGGCTAGGTCCAAAATATGAATGAAAAAATGTATTCCTGTTTAAACAAGGCACTGAGTGAAATGAATTCTTGGAATTAGTAAATATTATGAAATAATAAAGCTAGTATCTGAAAGGAGACAAAAATTTGAAATAGAATTGAAGTGTCATAAGCAATCGATATTGCTTTATTGAAATGATGGAAAGAGATGTTGGAGAGACATGCCTTGAGCAGTAGGAAGAAGTGTTGTTTAATATGTACTTTAAGGTTTTACTTCTTAGTCCTTTCCATTGTGAAAACAGAATAAACTTTACATTTTTATGGTTAGAATCAACACCATTCACACAGATAACAAATAGCAAACTGTTAATGAGAGGGCCTGATAATTTCAGGTTGGGGTGTACAGAGAGGTTTTGGAGTGGGAGGGAGAAGGGGGTTTGAGGTATTTTACCTCCCCATACTGACATTATAGTAACCTGGTAACATAAACCCACATTCTCTTACAGAATGGGATTGTTATAAGGAAATAAAATCAACTTTTCACTTATCTGATTTAATAGTCATATTTGCTTTCTCCCCCAATAAATAGTCTTGCTGAATGTAGTTTGCTTTTTGACTCTTTTGTAGGCAGGCTGCAAGTCAGTTGGTGGAAGGAAATGTTCTCTATATTGTCTCTATTCCCGAGGTATCATCAAACAGCAGGTTCCTAATGGGCATGTATGAAAATACTTAAATAATCTTTGGTTAGTTTGATATTTATGGACTACCGTATACATTATTTATCTCTGTTTAGATGCCATTCATTCAGGATAAAAGTTTCTACAGTTTATATAGTTTTAAATTGTCATACATTTATTCAATTTTGTATTCCAATTTCTATTGGATAACTAATAGTATCTTTGATTCTTTAAATAACACTGCATGTTCTAATTAGCAATTTATATGTAGATTTTCTAGCTTAATTTTTATTTATTTAAGGAGGTAAATATTTTCTGAATAGAAAAATTGAAAGATTGACATGAAGATATTTAAAATTATTGAGGCAACCTCTTGAACTTTGCCTAATTCCAGATAACTGGACTGCTAGTCTATCTGGAAAACATGCAAGTAGTTTTGTATATCTCCATGCATTTTTGATTGGATAAAGATATGCCTGACTATTTAAAATAATTTGCAACTACATGTTATTTACTGTTGCAAATTTGACTGGAATACTTCTTAATAATGTTAAAAGTAATAAATTGATCTAAAATTTCTAAAAAATCGTTAAGCAATGAGTGTGCATTAATGTTTGGTCCAGAAGCAGAAAGAGTGAGGTTTTCAGAATTTGAAGAGGTGACATTTTTCAGGTCCTTCAAGTGCTATGTTGTTGAAATAGTTCAGTGATATAATGAAACACACACAAAAGAATATTTTTGCCAACTGTTAGTCCTGTTAGAATAAAGACCCAGCTCTCCAACTATGCACATCTTTGCATGAGCAGTGCTGAAGTTATGAACAGGAAGATAACCAACAAAAGTACTTTATGAAAGGAAAATTGAAAAGCAGGACAAAAAAGTGCAAATATGTTTTATATCCTCCAGTTCATTTATTTAACCTTATCTTATTACCATTTTGCTCATTAGTACCAGTCTGGTAGCTTCTGATAGCCTTTTCATTTAAACAGTCACAGATTTTAAAGCTCCAATAAAGCCAGTGGTATGTGATGATACTTAACTGTTACTGTTCCTGAATTTATAATATGCACATAACTGCACTGGCAAGGATTATTTTTCTGAAGAATTTAATGACTCTGAAATAGGTTTTTTTGGTTTTATACCTTAGTAACCTGGAGTCAAAAAAATATTGTCAAACATTTTTTATTGTTATTTTTTGAGGAATTGGAATTCTGAATTCTTTTTTTTTTTGTGCAAGGTTTTATTTTTTTGCTATCACTTGGTAACTAAATTGTTTTGAAAATGGCCTTGAAAATTTTAAGCAAAATTTTCTGACCAGTACTCTGTCACCAAACCCATTTTTTTATGCCGTACAACTTATTTGTACAAATCTGGAATATAATTGGAGGGGGTTTTGGGTTTGGGGGCATTTTTTTGTCACTTATGCAATAAAATTCTTTTATAAATTAAATACTAGTAATAGAAGAAAAAAAAATATATATGGAAGAGTTAAATGTTAGAAACAAATAATGCCAAGAATCAGACATACTAGCATGCAGCTTTTTTGTCTGGTTGTTGTTTGCTTTATTTTTCAGCAAATAATAAAAAAAACCCCCTTAGATATATGTAATTGAAAAGAAAACCTCAGAATTTGCAACAAAAATGTCATCCATCCTTTGACCACACTGTGCAGGCTTTTCAGAGAAGTCTTATGATTGTTATTTTGCAGGTAATAACAAGGAAAAATATGTACCCAAATTATGTAAAAATAATAAAAAATTATGTTATTGTTGTGTGATCCTTCTATCTTATCTGTCTGAAGATGCCCAAAAAATAGCAGGAAAACAGGAAGAACTTCAGGCAATAGATGAATGTTTTTCTCATTAGTTTGTATCTTTTTTTATCTTGTAAATTTTTGGAGCAGAATTTTTAGCTGAGTTCCATGAAGAACTACTTACTGTAGTTCATATTTTTACCAGATTCTTAAAGAACACATGGAAAGGAAAATACTAGCTATTTCAAGAAATTTGTACAAAAATCACATGAACATATAGAACATCACATTTCTAATCAAAACACTATATGGTGTTTTCAGAACTTGATATCAAAAGAACTGTAAAAATCCCTCTGCTCGAAGTCTTATAAGGCTTCAGATTTGTTTACATTTTGCAGAGTGACCTTCACTGTAGGAAAGAATGGATGATATATCTTAGAAATCAGAAGTTTGAACAGTCCTGTTGAGCTCAACACCAGAATGGCCATTTGCAACCCCAGAAGACTCAGAGCAACTACTCTCATGTCATGGTACTGCGAAAAAATTGCATGCAAGACACTTATATTAGGTCCATACATACATCTGTATTTTGTTGCAAAAGACATCAGAAGTGGATATTTTTTATTGTTAAATAAGGGAACACAGAAATATGCTGGTGACTGGATGAGAGTCTCAGAATCTCTTGTGGTCTTCAGAGAATTTGTGGTTGGATTATTCGCTTTAGGGTTGCCTAGCCCAGGATGCCAGGCTGGTTGGTCACAGAATCCCCATTTTTTCTGGTTTTGTAGAAGTTACTTCTTGGTACAAAGAGATTGGTCTTTGCTTTCCTTACTGTTCTAAGGAAATTCTCTAATTTAGAATTATCCTTGAACACCTAAGTGTTTATGAAAACGCACAGCACTAGAACCTTTGATTTTAGGTCTGCTCTTGCATATAATTAATATTACCCCCAAACAGCAATCCTGGTTTATCTGGTGGTAGTGTACAATTAGTAGGCAAGTAGTGGCTAAGACAGTGTTCACGGTGGAGGCACAGATTTTTCTTTTATTCCTTAAATTTTGTTTTCTCATGTAAAACACTGGCAGTCACTATGTTTCACTTAAAACAAACCAATCTTCAAACTTTACAGAGGCTATAGAAATCTGTGGAAATTTTAATCACCTGTAAAATATAAAGCAAATAGAATAACTGCCTGTTCTGTCTGTTTAAGAAAAAAGTTCTCTAGGACAGTATTTTACACTCAATTTTTATATAACATTTAGGAATTTTCTATTTTTCTTACTTCATTTGTGTTTCTAGGAACTTGCACGTTCTTCTTCCTGCAGGAATTTAGTAAAGGAAATACAAGTCTAACCTTTATTTTGTGCACTGAAATAAGCTAATTCAGTTTCTACACTGACATATTCTTTTTGTTGCTGTGTGACCTGAGCCTCGACATTAGCCTAACACTATGAGCTTATACAGTGTACTCTTCTTATTTTTGAGTAGTTTTTGGGTTTGTTTGGTTTGATTTTTTTTAAAATATGTGAAATTACTCAGAGTAGGAGTTATATAGAATGTCTTGGAAAAGCCCAAGTGAGGAATTTAAGAGTCAATGAAAACCTGCAGATCCTGCTGATAATTTCAGTAAAATACACAGGTGGGCATAGAAAAAGCAAACAAGTAAACAAAAAGACCATGTTTTTGTTTTTGTTTTGTTTTGGTTTTTTTTTATCATGAAAATATAGGGAATGTTTACATATTTGAACTGATAATTACTTTTCTTTATAATTCTAATATATCTTGTTAAAGTCTTCCACCAGATTTTCCCACTGAATTACTCTGAAATCTCTGTGAAATTCATATAATTTTTACACAAAACATGGGAGTTATCAGCAAATAATTCCTGACACAATTGCTATCATACAATCAACTTTAATTTCGGCAGCATATCTGCTTAAGTTTGATGAGAATTCCTAGTTTATGCCCTGTACAGCAATTTTAAAATTGCTTAGGATACTGAAAGTTATTGCTGATTAATTCTGCTTTTTTGATTTACCATTAAAAGCTTCAACCACATGATTTACTATTTACTTCTACTTGAGAACTTAACTCTGATATAACTCATTTGAGTAAAGAAAAAAAATTAACCCGAGATTTGATTTCTAATTTTCTGTATCAGATTTAATGTTTGGCTCATTCTAGGGTGACTTGAGGTAATAGCTGGAATTGGATTCCGTAATCAAAAATCCTACCTTGCGAAGTGGGCAGTGAAGTGAAGCAACGGTATTTGTGGTGAAAAAAGTGACAGGGTCTTCATTAGAGTTTTGTAACTTCACTTTTTTATTATAAAAGTTTCAGAGATAGCCTGTTTTACTTATTTTTTTAAATTTAAAAATATTTTTGTTAGGAAGAATAAGCAAACACTAATATTCATGGGTATGATTAATGACGGCTGTTGAATGTTTTACACAGAAGCAAATCTCTAGTCATAATCTTATTTATGCTTCATACTTTCCTTAGTAACTAATGACTAATGTTAAATAATCAATTTTAATACAATTGTGTGAATTTTAAGCTTTCCTTTCAGTTTAATCAGTTGTGAAACCTATTTCTGTCCTTGGATTTATATGAAATTTTTCTTCAAAGTTTTAATCTTAGAGAAGGTTTCATGTTAAGTTGTTTTGTGCAACTCAGTGTTTTGTTAGTCTAGCCCAAAAGTTAGTATCTGACACTTGGATTTCCTAACGTGCAAGAGAGTTTATAGCAAGTTTTTTCTTTTTCTCTCTGTACTTTACAAGGACTTTCATTTAATGAAGAAGCATAGTCTAATCATGGACTGAATAAATCAGATAAAATTAAGTTGTTGAATGCCACTTCAGTTCTTCAGTTTATTTGGTGAAAATCTATGTATAATTAAAAGCAGATCAATGTGACTCTTAGAGGATTTTTAATAGGAAATTTTATCATCAAAACATGAGAGAGAAAGACAATAACTCTTACACAGAAATGGAATACTTCATGTCTTCTCAGGATTACCCATAGAAATTGTTGTATTGACAAGTTAGAGAAGTTATAACAATTTGTTGGTAATTTGTTTCTCTTTTTCTCCATTTATTTCTGGGATTGGTGGACACTGTAAATGTCTGACAGGAGTTTGGTTCATCACAGTGGAAATTCAGCCTATTATTTGCTCATTCTTTAGCAAATGAACATGAAAATCAGAAGGGAAATTTCTGCTGAGTACAGGTGATGTAAATATGATTAGTACTAGCTTTGAAATCAGTTGATCTGCTGTTGGAATATACTGACTTTTCTTTTAATTACTATGCCATGTGTGACATATTTGCCCTGCAATTAGGTGCTATGATGCAAATGGTTTTGCCACTGACCTTGGAAATCAAAGTCAGGGTTTACCTTCTGTGTCCCCACAGAGAGAGGAGAGGAAGGAATCTCGGGCTTGGAACCAAGGCATGGGTAATATGAGACCTGGGGCTGTTCACAGCTAGGCACTGGACATGATGTGGCATAGTCATAAAAGTTACATTTCTAGGTTTTCATGGGACTGCCAAATAAATAGCTGTGCAACAACGTTGATATAGTTAATTTTAATTTAGTTTATATGATGAATTAAATTTTATCAGAATAAAATATCAGTTGTTTGTTGTAACAAATTGTGTTTTATATTACGCTTTAATGATTTCGTGATTACTCTGACAGCTGCTTTCTCACAATTAGTCCCATATTAACGTCAATGCAATCTGTTCATGTCATTCACTCTTTTTTTTTTTTTTTTTCAAAATCTTTAGGTTTTTTCCCTGATTCTTCCAGAAAACAGTCTTTCACATCTGAATTATCAGAATTCAAAATCTGTATTAATGTTTTGAAGTTTCCTACAATCTTTTTGATTACAGTTCCCTTAACAGTATCAATGCCCATTAAAACTTTTAGATTTCACTTAACATTGAAATGTCAATAATTTGCAATAAATATGCAAGACCTCCTGAGATTAATATCCTTTTACCATGTGAATATTTATGTGGTGCTGATATTTCTTAAATACTTTGTCTCTTCTGTATCATAATTAATGATTTTATGCTTCCAGTGTCATTTCAGACAAGATGGCTATAGGGGTTTTTTTTAAGTTACGTCTGTAAAGATTTTAGCTTATGTGATCAAGGTTTTGAAATTGAGTGTCTGTGTGGTTCTCTCTATAGTGATATATAAATATACAAATGTTAATGGCTTGGACTAGAAACTCTTTCTCTTCGCTTGTGCTTAGGCCAGAGAGATAAGACATGATTGCTTGCACGTAGAAAGCAGATTGCAGTTTATATTTCCCTGATGAGTTCCATCTTTCTTCTATCTTTATCTAATTAAGGAAATTATAAAATAGTTACAAAAGTTTGAAATTATATTCTGAATTGAGTTCTGGGCAATGACATAATTTACACAAAGGAAGAATCACAAAATACCTTTACAAATGTTTATTTAAACCTTAGGTATTATAACAATTATCAGACCTCAATCAATCAGATTTTGTTTTATGAGTCTCATTCTTCTATTTGATGAACAGTATATGTGTAGCTTACAATGAAGGTATGTGGTTTTGATTTATTTTTTTAGTTTTCTTTTGTTCAGATGTTATTCTTTATATTTACGAAGATGAGACAGGAGGACTCCATATCATCAGAGTAACAAATTACAGCTCAACCCTGCTTTTTACAATTGCAATAATATAATTCTGTTCTCATTGCTCAAAGTCTAGGAACCACGCATTTATCGCTGTATCAGGAAAACCTCAGCACTTTAGGTTCTAGTCAGATATCTAGAGATAATCTGCAGACATTAATAGAAAGTCTTTTGGATAAACCTCTGTTTTAAGAGGTTCTTTTCCTTATGCACTTAAGGATGCTTTTATCAGTCAAATGACTAATCTTTAACTGTTGTTTGGTTGGGTTTTTTTTCTTTTATTTCTTTAATCCCTTTAAGCTGAAACAGTTGCCAAATTTCTGTTGGTGAATTACAGTTCTGCATTTCTGCCAGCTTTCACCTGTTTTTAGAAAGTAGAATTGTTGAACTGGTAAAGGAATGTCAGTTTCCACCAAGTACACACTTTCTAGAGGAACTTGGCAAGACTTCTTGATTTTAATCATGCTGCCATTGTTAAGAAACAAAGAAGATAACATCAGTCAAAACAGGAAAATTTACCATGTATTTAGGGTGCTAAAAACCTTCATTGTTCAATTAATACTGGCTTGATTGATAGGTGATTCAATATGGGTGTGTTTCGAGTGTTTGAATGAGGCATAACTGCAAGAGACCTTCGGACGGTGAGAGTTGAAAAGAATAAAGATGGACACTTAAAGGAGGGATTGGAAATTTGTATGTAGTGGAGAACATGAAGCATTCAGAAGGGAAAAATACTCAAAATGGTATTGTAAGGGAAAGCAAAAGAGAGTCATGGTAGGAAGATGTGCACTACAAAGATCATTACAGAGAAAGACCACTTGATAAAGTCTTAGAGAATAAGGTTGGTTCCTTAGAGGTTGCTAGAAAAGTGTGAAAGTCAATAGGTTTAGATATGTTTAGAAAAAAACCCAAGAAAATATCCAAAAGTATATGGGAACCTGTTCTGGTGTCACTGAGTCTCGTAGCCTGCATTGATGACAGCTGCAAAGATGTGTGACAGTGATGAGAAAACACCTCTTTTATTGCTTTGCCTGAAGTTATTCTATCCTTCTCTAAAAGCTTGTAGATTATGGAAATGTAAAGATCTCAGGCAATATTCAAGTGATGCGATGGTAAATATGAATTCAAACTCAAAACCAGAAATCAGTGCTTCTTATTTATTCCTATATTCTCTATATTGTTTCTATACATTTACTTTTTACAGTATAATGTGCATACAGTATATTTATATGTAAACTGTCATTTTCATGCAAACTTTATTTGTATTTTCCTTCAGAACTGAGGAAAATCTCTTTTGGTAGACATATTTCACGGTGTATGATGGCTGTTAGTGTCTTTTTTCCTGCTGTTTTGGTTTGCTCCAGTATTCAACTTCATAAGTGTATGTATGTACGCATACAGGTATTTGTTGCAGAATGATGTTCTGAGAGAAACTTAATTTTTCTGGACAATTCATATTTTGTTGCTCGACATTGAGTGAGTCTTCCAGAGTGTAATGCATCATACCTTAGAGCTGATTTACCACATCAAGGTACTTATTTTCGGCTACTGTAATAGAGAAAGCTTTCAATATATAGGGCTGCCTGTCTGAGAACTCACTGGAGTGACTGAATTCTAGTGCTGAGCTAGATGTGAGTACAGTTGGTGTGTTTTCATGTGTGGGTCTGGAGTGCTTTTTCTCTGTTGGTAGAACTGGCTTTTTTACCCCTAGGAGAGATACTGTAGAGGTCTGGGTCATCATGCAGTGGTCTGTTTATGGTATACTGCACACATTGTTCAGTATATTTACACTGTCTGTAAAAAAAAAAAAAAAAAAAAAAAAAAATCAGGAGCAGAACTTCTTTGCATTTGTTTCATGGGAAATATATAACCTTCGCCTCAGAACTTTGAACTTGCTTGTTGTTTCTGTGTCGACAGAAATGCAGATAACTGCAATACAAAGCAACAGAAAATTCAGTAGTAATTGACGGACTTTCAATTAGATAGTTGGTGATTAGCATTATTTATTTAGAAGTAGTAAATTTGCCTTTTAATTATGTATGCTGATAAAACTGAATATTGCAAGCAGGTAAAGGAAATTCACATTGAATGAAGCATTGCCAGCTTTTAATTATGCAAATGAACACCACTGCAGTAGAATTATTTAGTAATCTTTTTGTGCTTAGAATTGCAAATCTATCTCCACAATTGTGTTTAAAACAAATGAAACCGAATTTGTAAAACTTCTTTTCTGTAGATATTTGTGGTTAATGAGATTGAACAGAAGTATCAGTAGTCTTAAGAGACTCTATGTAATGTGCAGTGGATCAGGGTTGTAGAAGTGAATGATTACTGCCAATATTCTTCTTGCAGGGGATCCTCTTATATAGCAATATAATACTTGAGAAACAGCAATTATCTATTTCTCCTGATTTTTTAATATAATGTTTTTATTACATGTTTTATTAATGTTTTAAGGATGATTTTTCTTTTTATTCTCGTTCTGCTGAAGAGTCTAGTTGAATATCTAAGCTATTACTCTTCCCCAGTGGTTTACTTTTCATTCTCTCTCTCTAGCTCTTGGAGTAGATTTTTTTTTTTTTTTTTTTTTTTTTTTGTCTCATGTTAATCTTGCATCTTAGTGCCACTCTTGCTTGCAAAGTACTTAGTACTGTGGCACTGATTCAGTGAGTAAATAATAGTGAAAGAGGAGGCTAATTTATAGTTTCTTCACATCACCCCAAAAAATGCATCTGAGCTTCACTAATGCGAGCAGGCAGTAAGAAGTTTCTTTTAAATTCAGTGGGAAATAAACAAGGAATTAAAAGCCCTGAAAAATAGTGTTATGACAGAAGGATAAATGATGAATAAAATGCATTTCTAAGATTGTACAGTAGCAGTGAATATCCTTTCCCAACCAGGGAAAGAGCTGGGAGTTAGATGAAAGAACATTGTCCATCACTCCACAGCTTGATTGACCTTTTATTTTCTTAGTGAGAGAGAACTCTTGACTTTCCAAGTCTAAAAGTCAATTTATGCTATACCAACAAATACTCAGAGGCACACTACATGTGTTCCCCAATACTGAAGACCTGGTAGGTACAGATGAATAGTGGCCATGAACACATCCAATAGCGAAATTCATGCATAAATGTAGATCTTGGCAAGGAAATTGAGTCTTTTTAATTGGAGAAAGGAATTGGCTGTGATGCTAGTTCTTGCACCCATGAACAAATAAATATTCTTCACTGTCCCAAATGCTGATCATTTTTCAATTCCAGCTTTGATTGTCATTCCCATTTTTTCTTACAAATTCCAAGACATGAAATTCCAACTAGGTTGGGGAAAAAAAACCCTTGGCTATAAAATTATTTCTTCTACCTTCATATTTTAAAAAACATAGGCATATTCACACCACATATTGAGATTTTTTCATGCTTTTGCTTCAGGATTAATCATCAGCAACATGCTCAGTCTCCTGCTGCTATTTAGAGGAAGGCTAACACAGGATTGATATATTCTGCTCATTATCTTGTTGATGTATAGGATAAAAAAAATGTATGTGGAAAAGGTGCTTTAAAATGTTTTCACAACTTTGGACTTGTTAAACTGGTGTTCTATTTGCTTTTTTTTTTTCTTTTTTTCTTTTTCTTTTTTTCTTTTTTTTTTTCTTTTTTTAGCATCTAATTGGAATAAAGTTAGAATGTTCTGGAAAATGTTGCTATTTAAGAGATTGAAATAAAATAGTCACCAAATTATTTAAGTCAAAATATTTTTATACTGCTTATGTTAACTATTCATTGTTTGTAATGAACACTTATGCTTTTATAACTACTTGCTCACACCTCAAGAAGTTGGTACTGACATAGCTGAATCCTTTGTTCTCCATTGGTCAGCCAAGATTTATTCATGACTAAGAAACTCCATAAAGTGGTTGTGCTGTTTTGAAAAATTCAGAAATTTATATATTATTTAGTAGATTTTCTTTTGATTTGGCTAACCAGGTTATAAAATATAGAGATGATAAAAGCACAAAGATTTCTTGAATTTGCCATAAATGTTTGAATTGTTGGCTTCTTTTTCCTCTATTATTTAATTATTATTATAATTATTACTATTTCAAAAACATTCACATAACAAAATGTTACATAAGTTTGTAGGATTTTTCCCACTTCATTTTGAAGTGTTAATAACTCCAGATGTAATGTGCATTGAGGTAAAACTTGACACTGAAGAACCTACTTCAGGCATGATCTTTAAAATTTGGGGGTTTGCAATTTGAAGAATTCTATGTATTGTTAGTTAAGAAAAAAAAAAAAAACCAACTTTATTTTGGACTTCTCTGCCTACAAATCTAACACACGTGAAGTATATTAAATGCAATGTAACAGATAATTTATTTGTTACCTCTCTACATTACATCCCAAAAGAGGGGAAAGTAAAAATTAAATAAAAATACTGATACAGGTTATAATGTCTGCTGGTACAAGAGAGAAGCCCAACATCAGCCCATGCATCAATTTAAGCCTATAAAAGTTTAATGATTGTTACACAGGCCATTTCATTTCAGGCCATTCTGATAAGTTGTGTTGAAACTGGGAGATATATTGCTAATCAACTACAAGTAGCTTCATATGTATGTTATTTTAGAAGTGGACTTTTATTAGGGTAGGATTCTACATATATCTTGAGGTCTGCAGTGTATTTGCTGGAATTTGAGAGGCTGTAAGTAGAATGCTCTGGAAGTCTTGCTGGTAATAATGAATGAATAGTACAAAGACATTTCTGGAAAGCAGAGTCCAAAAAGCTACTTCAGAAATCTGGGCTGTTCCAAAATTATGTTGATTCTGGGTAGACTTTACTAACTTCTTGAAAAGATACTTTCTTTAAAGGTCTTTCATTTGTCATGATTTATGTTGTTATTTTATTAAATGTTGAATTTAGAGATACATTGTACATATGTTATTGGGTTAAATTATTACCTTTATTTGGAATCTAAATTAATACATTGATAGCATCAAATTTGTGCATTTTGACTTTGCTAAATGGTTCAGACAAACAGTGCAACATATAGAATGGGATGAAACTGCTAACACTATGCTATGTGTCAGGCTTCACTAGGTATCTTAAATGGTAACCTGTTACAAAATTATGTACAGGATCAAAGGGCCATGCAATGTCTGGACTCAAAACAAGGTGAGGAGCCAGTTCTAGAAGGAAGAGTGTGAGAATGAAGTGGGCAGATGAAGAGAAGCTAATAGTTGTCTGAAAATATTAATAATACTGGATGGAATGGTAAGGCCTTAGTGTGTGGCTGGCAGGAAAGTGCAGGACTGAGAAGTTCACATCCAATAAACATTGATGTAACTTCTGAGGCTTCAGGACCTCCCAAAGTGATGAGAATCATCATCAAAAGCCAAAAGAAAGAGGTTAATTTCTTAAGTAAATTGAACTAAATTGCATTCAGATTCATTTACATGATTATTTATAGGGCTTTTTAACAAATGCAGTAGCAAATAATACATACGAAACAACAAGGGGCTGAGAATGTTTTAGGCAAAAAACCATATGTAAGTTCTCTTCCTTCAACCAGTTCATAGGCAGTGACAAAATTAAACTTTGAAATGAAAAGGAACAGCCAGGAGGGTGAAAGTCCCAATCAGTCTGGTGACAGAGACAAAAGAGACAAAATTGTGTCAGTTGAATTGACAAAATCAAAGAGGGAAGAGGAATACTGTCTTTTTCAGAGGATAATGACTGAACTGATAGAAGTTTAATGGAAGGAAGAGTGGAGAGAATTGTAATGCCAAGGTACAGAGGATATAGCAATGTTTAGTGTCAGGGATCTGGTGGTGAGGATACATATTATAGAAAGAGAAATTATAAAAGATAATTATAAATATCTCTGTTTTTTCTGATGGTATCAGAAGTAAAACATTTTTCAGACCCTGTAGGAGCAATGTACAGTCAAGAAGGTAAAGCATCTGAAAGGTAAGGATGTACAAGAAAGAAGCAGCAATATTTTTACATCTGTCTTCTTTGTTGATCTGCCTTTAATCACATCATGCTGAAAAATCCGTTTCAGTTTTTGACAGAAGACAAAATCAACAAAGTCAACTGCAGCAAAATACTCCTTACTAAAGAATTCTTAAGCAACATAGCAATGGATAGAGGAGGTGCTAAGCATCCTATATAACTGCTGCCTTGAAGTTGTCTTTGCATTGGGGATGAGAAAGTGACAGATGTTATGCAGATCCTTTAAATGGATGTAGAGTGCTAACCCTCAGCAAGAACTGAGATAGGAAACAGCAAAGTTCTGGGAATCTGCTTAGAAGAATCTATGACTACTAGATTCACTGATTTTAAATAATTTTTTTTAGAATGTTAAATGAATTAGAAGAAATTGCAATAAAGAATAGGATTAGTGGCATAATGAAAAAAATAGATCAGAGAAAACTGTAATATGTGTAAAAGGGGCTTTATGGATACAGTCCACTAGAATTTTTGAGAATTCTCTGAATGCATTGAAATTGATAATTGTTTAATAAAAAAGATTTTAATCTTTTACAGCTTTCAGCAGCTCTTTGAATAGATGCAGTGTTTTCAGATATTTTAAAGCTTGTCATGTAAGCGTAATGTTTAAAGGGACACCCTGTACAAGATCTGTGGTTCTGCCTACAGCAAGTATATGATTTTGCAAGGAAGAGTAATATGTTAAGCATTTAATATGTTGATATATGTGATAACTGCTTAGACACTCCCTTTGATGAGTACAGTTTTGTGGGACTGTGTAGATTGCTTGTAGAAAACCAGAGCCATGCGATGGTTATTTTTTAAACTGTGATCATATTGAGAAAGTAAGTACAGAATATTGTGGGGTAAAATGCTTCTAAATACCATTTAATATTTCTCTTTGGAGCTACTATTTGTACAAAGGACAAGGTGGAAAAAAAAAATTGCTTCATTTTCCATTATGCAGCACCTGTTGTATAGCATCATAAAATTTTGTACATCTGTGTGAAATATTAGCAGAATGAAAATGGAGCATAAATTAAAAGAGTTTGTCATATCTAAGGAAAGGTAATAAGGCTGTCAGATACAAAGCAACACCATTATTCAAGTAAAGAAATAGTAATATGGCTAAAAAGAAATGTTACTGGCTTTCAAGTCACTCTTTGAAGTTTCTTTCAGAGGCTTAGATGGGAAGAAGAAACATTTGGAATGCATTGAGCACTGCATAACAGGAAAATGAATAGTGCTCTTTACTTTATAAAGTACTGCTTGAAATTCTGAAGTTTCTTAATCAGGTCTTCGTATGAAAAACAATTTTATTCTGGATAATGTCTCAGTTGAAAATAAGCACTTATTTCCTAATCAACTTTATTAGATTTCCAAGTAATTATTAAAAAAACCCCAAAAAAAACCCCAACGATGGCATCAACAATCTGCATGGCTAAAATCAGCTCTCCATTCTTTAATGGCTTCAGGCACTATGTGCCTATTTCCACATTTATTTAAGAAAATTAAATCATTAATTTAATTAATTGTTTAATTTAAAAGTAAACAAACTTCCTGCTTTGGAATCTTACAGAGTTGAACTGCAGATGCTAAATTGAAAACTTTGCTTGTTTAAAGGAATACTTTAATGAAAGAAAGCTGTTCCAGTTATTTCAAAATTACTTCTAAAATACGTGACAGTTTCTTTCACTGAGCTTCATAGGGTTGATTGTGCTGCTAGTGAAGGGTTTACCCAAAGAACAAAAAGTTGTCAACATATTTCTGCTTTGAAATAAGGAGCAGAGGCTATTATTGCAAAAACAGATATAGAATTAGTGTCAAATTCCCTTTTTTCCTCCTTTCCTCTCCTCCCCCTTTCTTTTATTTCAGACAGTATAAAGCACTCCTGTTTCCTTTTCAGCAAGGTGTTATCAAAATCTTTGTAGTCTAGAACACTGAATGAACAAAAGCTGGTTTAATGAATTGCTTTTTAAGAACTTGTCCACTAGTATTCAAGTTTTTATCCATTTTTCCTACAATGGATTGGTGGTGTATCTTTTAATGTTGAAGAGTAGATAATTTAAAGTGGAAATTAACATAATGCTATTGTTCTTTTTAATGACTTCCTTTATATTCAGAATAATCATGACATAATGTGCATTTTGGAAACAGATCAAGTAATATTGAGATCAATTTTGTCTTAGTAGAGATTTTATCAGGTTTTAGCTCTGTATAGTGAGGTAAACATATTTTTGGTGAGTACGTTCTTATATGACAAAGGAAACAAATGGTTTTATTTAATTAATTTGTACTTGTTTCTGAAACACTTTTTTGTTGTTTTGAGTAAATAGGATTTATTAAAGCATGTGCATGTACTTTGGAGAGGCCTGGTCATTAAATTTGGAAGTTTTCATGCAAAACAGCAATACTGATGTCTCTAAAATAAGGCTGCAGATGGAGATTAGATTTTCATTTCCAGACTGTTTTAGAGTATATTCATGGCTGGCAGAGCTTATTAGGGTTAGATATATCCTAAATCAAATGTGACATCTAATTAATTAATTTTGGGCACATTGTTCTCTTCTATTCTTCTCCTTGCCTCCTAGTTTTCACTGTGACATTGTTTTTCTGAAAATAAGTGGAAATTCTTGTCCAAATTGCAATTGATCAGAACAATTATATGAGGAGGAATTGGAGTGGGCATCATGTATTTAGGACCGTAAGGATCTTTCTGTCCATCTGCTAGAAATATATATTGGGACTGATCCTGGGCTTCTCCAGCTAAATTATTTCTAATTATTCCTGGATCAACAGAAACTTTTAGTTTTACCTGGCAGTTGTTGCACCAATCTTGGACAGTGCAGAGAATTGCAGCTTTTATCAGTGTAGCCTATACTTTCAGGTGATGCATTTAGAAACCTTAAAACATTTATTTTAAGTTCATATGTATTAAAAGACAAAGCTAAATACTTCTTACAACACTGTGGTGATATTTTAAGGTATTATAATAATTATTGTATAAAATACTGATAATTTGTCTACTTTTCAAATGGCAGCAACTCATTAGCTCTAAGCTCAGAAAAAAAAAAAAAACACCTACAAGGAGAAGTCTCTGAAAAGGGTAGGATGTTGATTTATCCACAGTTACACTACTGTAGTCATTCTTCTGAGATATTTATGTCAATTTGGAATTTGTGTGAAGAAAAAAATCCATAGATTTTTAAGCTAATTAACTTCAGAAATTTTGATTTGAATGCACTTTGTTTAAACCAACTGATCACATATGAAAACTGACTTTTATACTTACTAAAACTGTGATAACAGTTTTAACAGATCTCTTGTGAATACATACATTCATATTATTATCCTCTTGACTCATAAACACACAAAAGCTATATTTTGTAGTGGAATACTGCTATTAGAGGTTTCTGAATGCATACCATATTTGTGTTTTCTAAATATTTGTACAGACAGGTATATAAAAGTATATTTTACTGAAATGTACTGATGCATGGGAAAAAGAACAGGAACGCCAACAGCACACGAACAGGTCAAAACAAAATTGTGTTATAAGTACACTATTGACTGAAGAGAATGATACTAGAACACTCTTGGACATTGATTTCAAATTCAGGCATCTCTTTATAGTCTGCTGCTCTTGCATACAAAGAGCTTGCTTCATTTCTTAGTTGTAGTGCTTCCTATTTGCTGTAAATTCAGTTCCTTGGTATGCCGCTATTATGGGGGGTTTTGCCTCTTTTCTCTTTCTTTTTGTTCAGTGTTATAACTTTTATAGCGTGTGTAACTCATTTGGTGCACAATAACTGAAATACAGCTGAAGTATATTTTACATTGTGAAGAATAGACACTATGTTGTTGAGGGTTTTCCTATATGTGATGCTATAGGTAGAATTAGGCAGTTTGGCAGAAACCAATTGTGCATTCTCTATTTTCTACTCAGAAACATAATTTTTTCTTTCTCTCTGGATTGGCAAGGACTGCATAAATGTCATAAAAGGATTATATCCATAGTGATGACTGATCGTGCAAGTTCATTCTCTTAAGTGTTCATGTCACTGAACTTGCAACTTGAATAACTAAGATATTCATAGAAAATATGCCATTTGTCCAGGACTTCACAGTGGCCTGTTGCTTTCAGTATTAGCTGAATTTGTGTGCATATTTTAGTATATCCTCAATACCCATTGGCATCTTTTCCCCCCTGCTATTTAAATAACTTTTAGAAAAAGGACAGGACATAAAGATCTTTGTTTAAATGAAATAATAATATGATGGGGGTCTTCATTCTTCTGTTTATTCCAAATCATCATAAGCTGTAGATGCATTTAATACCTTTCAGTTCTTTTCCATTGCAAGGTTCTATTACCAGTCTCGTAAGAATAATGGGATAAATTATTGAAATGAATAGCATAGTGAACATGTTGCAGCAAGAAATCTTTAACGACAAATATAAAGCAACTCTAAATATACTTTTGTAGATAATAATTTTTACATCTGGAAGAATCTGCCTCATTATGAAAAGAGTAGAAAAACAATTTACACTCAAAAAGGGAAATTCTTAGATAAAAATTTGTCTTTATCTTTACACAGAACTGTTTCCAAGGAGTATAATAATCAATATGCTGATACACCTGACCTAGAAATTTGAACTGCTGTATTAAATTCATTCCCTTCCTAGGACAGAGGCCCCAATTTTAGCTGTATGTGTGCCAGATCACTTTGAAAACGTTTTCCATTGATCTCATGAGATAATGTCCCAGAAACTTGATTTTTAAGGCAAGAATGACTCACTCTGTACGGACTGAATGCATAAGACACAGAGTAGAGATAGAAGTTACTTCCTAACCAACTTTGTTGGCACTTCAGAAATAGTATTTCAGTAGTATTTTCTAATAAGATAAAGTAGAACTGTATTTCTTTTTTTTTGGCAATAGGTGCTTCATAATCCAAGCTATTCATAATTAAAGGATACAATAAATGTCTTCTTTAAGCACAACATTTTTCAACTTTTTTTCCCTTAAATTTTTATCCATATTAATTCAGAGCAGTCAGTCTTGCTCAGAAAAAAATACTGCTCATCATTAAATGGATGTAGGCTTAAATTGCAATACTTCCCTTTCTCCTATACTAAGTATAATGCAGAGACTTCACCTCTGTCATGGTTTAACCCCAGCCAGCAACTAAGCCCCACACAGCCTCTTGCTCACTCTTCCACCCACTGGAAAGAGGTGAGAAACAGAAGGATAAAAGTAAAGGAATGTGTTTGTTCAGATAAAAACAGTTTAATAGGTAAAGCAAAGCTCCACAAACAAGCAAAGCAAGGAACTCATTCACTGCCTTCCCATGGGCAGGCAGGTATTTGGCCATCTCCACAAGAGCAGAGCCCTGTGTAGTGGTGACTTGGAAAGACAATTGCCATCACTCTGAACATCTCTCCTCCTCTTTCTTCTCCCTGCTTTACACACTGAGCACAATGCCACATGGTCTGGAATATCCCTTGGGTCAGTGGGGTCAGCTGACCTGGCTGTCCCCTGTTCCCAGTGCCTTTTGCACCCCAAGTCTCCTGGCTGATAGGGTGGTATGAAAAGCAGAAAAGGCTTTGGCTTCATGCAAGTCCTGCTCAGCAATGAAAAAAGCATCCTTCTATTACCAACACTGGTTTCAGCACAAATCTGAAGCATACCCCCATACAACTTACTACTGAGAAAATTAGCTCTACCACAGCAAAAAGCAGCAAAGAATGGAGAGCCAGCTGAAAGATTTTTGTATTCACTAGGTGAAATATCTTTCTGTACAGGGGGCTCAGGGGAATACAATGGTTTCAATTTTTTTGATCTGCCTGAAATTTAAAAGCGTGTATGATAAAATGAGATGTTTTGTACATAAACAAGAAGATCAATCTAAGCTCTCTAAGGGAAACTTATTATGAACGATAGTTACTCAGGTTTTTTTTTTTTTTTTTGTCTGCTGCATTGATTTTTCTATTATAAATGCTTGATTTCAATCTAGATATATCAAAATGGGACTAGAATAACATAGCGTGAACAGATTTTACTTAATTTATAGGATTACAACATCACTAAAATTTGGGGTTGAAATGTTTAATGACTACAAAATTCATGCTTATTTTTCTAAAACAAAGTAGTAATTCTATCCTTGAAGTAAAAAAAAAAAAAAAATAAATTATATCTTTAGATCATGTAGACATAGTAATTGAATTTAAGGACTTATAATTCCAAAAAGGGTATGATTACCCACCCTTTTCTAGTAGTTTTGAATAAATAAACAAAATATCTTATCCAATCGTAGAATCTGAAGACATGACCATTTCCATCCTAGTTGTACACACAATTTTTCACATTTGCAGGACAGTATTACCTTTCATATAATGAATTGCATAGTAGGCTCAGGGAAAAACAGCACTTTAGATCTGACATTTCTCTTTGTCCTATGTATATTTGTAGTGCTTATTGTCAATGCTTTCTTGTGTTTTCCCAAGATGGCCTAGTGAAAACAAAAGGAAGGTACTGATGGTGATGAATGTGTATTTGGTGTACAAATGTGGAAGTGAGCACAGCTTGCTCCTGGGCTTGTGTCCAGTTAAAGGAGTTGAGGCTTCTGAGGGGAAGAAGTCTACACTATTTTGGCAAAGCTCAAAGCCAGCTATACATACATACACTGGGGAGGTTTGATGAGGAATCATGCTTCATCAGACAGCCTAACAAATAGCTGTGTAATGCCTTGCTACTCCAGGAGGAGTTTCTAGTGAGGAGCATGTAAGGTGAAGTCCTTCTGGGGAATTTAAAAACAGAGTAGGGTAAGTGCTAGAATCACTAGCTGGAATATGTGAGCGTGGGTGAGTATTAATACTCATTTAACAATATCCAGAGATAAGTAATTTCTTTGTCTGCCCAGTAGATTTTCTTCTTTATAATTCTCTGTGAAGTACCAGAAATGCAGTGTTTGAAGTTCTGTCTTCTCTGAAGTGTAGAAATAGTGCTACTGCCCTCCTTTGTTCTATGATACTTCTGACTATGAGTTTTGAAAATGGTTCTTGTTCTTGTCTGATAGACACTCTTGGTCTTACTTACCTTTTTTTTCCTGTCCATCACCAGCCTCATGTTTCCTTGCTCCTTTGAAGATTCCAAAAATATTTTTCCCACTTAACAGCAGACTTGATATTCTGGGTTTTTTTTTTTTTTTTTTTTTTTTTTTCCTGATAATCATCTTGCATATTTTGAAATAAAAGATTGCTATGTGATTATTTTAGTATTCATAGTATCAGAAATTTTAAAAGTCTATGAATATAATTTCTAAATCTTCTGTGGCGTTTTTATGAATGCTGCTGCATATCAATTTTCTGAAGCTTTTAAAGAAAATCTTCAACAAAAAGAAGCTCATAATTAATGCATTCAATCAGATAATACATTAATCAGTTCAGAAAAATATCATTAGGTGTTATGATAGCTAATCCACTGAAAATTTGTTTTGCAAAATATTTAGGCACACTAATACAAACATTTTATGAAACCAAGTTTTTATTTTCCATCTTGCATTTCATTTTCAAGTAACTATTCTTTGAGACAGAATTGAAACAGATATGTGAAGTGTTTACATTTAACCTCTTTTTCCTCTGTTAATAAATACTTTGTGAAGGGATCCTGATTTGTTGACCAACTTCTACTAAACAATACCCCCCAAATTAAAGAAGTGTTTAGTTGTTGCTACTTATTTTCATAGGCCTTACTCCCCGTTGGTCACCAAAAGCTCAGTATATATAATAGCTAATTTCCAATATGTGCATTTCCTGTGCTTGATTTCTATTTCCTCTGTTTCAGATGACTAAGGAAGATGATTCAAGAAAATAATTGGATACATTTATTGTTTCCATTTCCAAAAGCTTTGAAATCCTAAAAATGCCAGGTTCCCTGATCCTTTAGCAGACTGGGGAGAGATTAATAAGGAATGGTAGGAATGGGTAGTCTTAGGGCAATGATGAGGTCATTTTGTCTAGAGGAATAGCTTTATAGCTTTGTAGCTTTATAGCTTTTATAGCTACACCTCAGTAATAGGCTGAAGTTAGTGAGGAATTAGCTTTCCACAGAGATGGAGTTCAGCTCGGAATGGCTCTAGAATCTTAAATCAAGGTCCTAAGTCCTTGGTATATGAAAGCTGAAATTCTGCAAAGGCTGCATCACCAGAAGTTTGCATAAAAAAGAAAAAATGTACCACGATATAGGATATGTCCACCAAAAATGACTGTCGCTGAAGAAAAATGTATCAATGCATGAGGCATTTTCTATAAGTATTAGAAATTATTTTCAGGATTTAATGTCATCTATCAGTAGGTTGGTTGATCAGAAATATGAAATTTAATGATTCTTTGTAGAAAAGATTCCATATAAGAAATATAAATGATGGATTTCAGTATGTTGATTTGGTTTTTTGCAAACTCTAACTTTAGACAGGACCTAGTCTGAACATTTCTGATCATAAGGTTTGATTTGTTGATCCAAAAGTGAGTGAGTAGCTTCTCAAATGAGTGATTCTGCTTCTACCATACTTCCTGCAATTTGGCTCTGTCACAAAGTTTATCATTCCTGTTGAGATTCTGTTGAGAGTGGTTAGGAATGACTTAATTACTGGTGAGCTTACAGTAGCCAAATTAGTGTTGAAGAATAACAAACATGGAATATTAATCTGACGGATTTTACTTTGGGGAAACTCTGGAGGCTCTTATTTGTTAATATGACAGGTGTGATAGGGTGGTAAAAGCAAACTATTGAAGAAATAATATTCTCCCACTTTTTGTTGGTTTTGTGTTGCTGAGGATTTTCGCTGACTCTGGAAATTTCATTAATTTCCTGGATTGTTCTCAGTAAGAGTTGATTCTTGCTTTTTGACAGTCACAGATAGTTTCTAGGATATGCAAAGGTGTTTTCTGCTGATGCAGTAGCTGCCTTCCCAAAATACCCAGAGAATTAGCTTACTTTTGCCAATTTGAAGAGTGGATGCTTGGCTTGTTTCCCAGTTCTTTGTTTACTGCAAAAATTGTTGTTTCTTGAGCCACAGATAATGTGCTTTTTACTGGGGTTTTTTGTGTGTTTTTTTTGTTCGTTTTTCTTATTTTCTTTACATATTTTTTTTCCAACCATACTGATTGAATCATGCCATCTTTCTCACAGCTTGTTTATTAGGCTTTTTCTCTTACCCATATATCTAACTAGTTAGAAATTCTCACCTTGATCACTTGTAGGGTTTAAATAGACTTCTGAAGGGCATCTGCTCCTTTTTCTGTATTTTTATAGCTGTCTCAACACTAGAGTCTTCAAAGATTGTTTTCCAATATGTTTTTTCTTCCAGATCATTTGTCTGTCTCTTTTCTGTACTTGACCTCCCTTGAATATCCTGTTCCATAGAATTAGACTGAGTAATGGCTTTTGAGTAAGAGTCTCCAACAAATCAAGTGTTTGATATTTGTCACTTTTCCATTTTGCTGACCACAGCTTCTTGCAGGGACAGGCAGCTGCACACTGTCTATTGATAAAGCTGGCTCAGTAGAGTTCCAGTGAAGAGCAGTTATTTTTTCCTTCCGTTCTTCCAACTGTGCTTATGTGTATCTTAGATGATAAAATGGCATTGGCACTGGCTTCTCCCTCCTTCAGTCTCTTCTTAATATGAAAAGCAGGCTTCATTTGTTCAGTTCCAATCAGTCGTCTCTTCATCAAGCTATATTGATTCTTGTTTCTTTTCACAGCAGGGAGAGCACATTTTCTGTAGGGTGAGTCTCATTTCATTTTCATTAATCATTTGAGGAAAGTCAGGAAAAACCTCTGCCTGCATTAGACTATCAAAGGATTTAGCCCAGTTCCTTCCAGTAAAGAACTGAAGGTAGATGAATGCAGTAGAGATGAGACAGACCACCTGAATCTCTCTAGATTTCCCACAGCACCTGAAAGGATTGGCTATTTTTGACCTAGAAGTTATTTAAGTTCACTTCTATTGTTTAACTCATGGTGTGGTAGCATCATATTAATTGCCTAAAGAAAAAAAAAAAGTAAAAATCATTCTCAGTACTGCCAACTTATCTAGTGAATATGGAAGAAATGTATGATTGAATCATAACATATTAAATGTCTTCATTATTTGTACATTCTTGAAAACCCCCTTCAATAAGGAAGCAACTCTTGTGTGTTGAGCTTCCTTCCTCAGTGCTTTGTATCTTGCTAAAAATGAACAAGTTGACTGTTCATCAATGAATGTACTTCTGCATGCATTTTCTGAAAGAAGCAAATGCAAACAGAAGTAGAATGGAGACAGTGAAAATGTGAAAATTATTCTAATAGTAAAGTGTGTGAATCCATTTTTGATGAAAAATATTGCCAGAGTGATTTAGAAGTTTAGATCTTACTTTCATAATTAATATTACACCTTTAACACTGCCAACCATGTTTCAAATAGGTTTGGAAAATATTGTTAAAATCTTTTTTCCTTGTAAATCTTAAGTGATTTGGGAGCTTGCAACCAAAATTTCTATGTTTCTTTCCAAAACATCAACTAAAATCTGAAAAGGAAGTTCAAATTCTTTTACACTTTAAAACACAGAAATAAATTGTTTAGTTATTGAATATAGTTTTAAAAGTGCAGTGAGCTGTCATTTCAAATTTCATGTAATAAAAAAAGAAGCTATTGCTCCATTGATGTACTCTTAATGCTGCTTTTAGATCATTGATGAAGATGATTCTGAAGGTTCCTTTAACTTGAAAATTTTGTAAATTGCACTTCATGTTCAACATCTCTTTGCATTTGGCTCTTTTTTTATGAGATGTCATTGGTCATGTGGGTGCTAGAAGGATGGGTAGTCTTTTGTTACAATATTAGGATGCCATGAAGACGGTTTATAAATAGTCAGACACAGAAACAAACCATCACAGTGAAACCATAAATTATAAATTTATAATTATAAAACTGCTGATCAGGTTGCATCCATTAGTAACGAGGAAGATGAAGAAGCTAATTAAAGAGAGGAAATGCTGTAGACAACAAGGGAAACAAATTAGAGTCTTAGTCCTATATATTATACAAAATTAAAAGCATGTAAATATAAGAGATGGAGGTGTAATTTCATTTTACATTACTTGTCTCTAACTACTTAGGTGTTTTCCATAGCTTTATGGTATCACCTGAAATATATGGTAAAATTACAGGTTAATGACTTGAATCTGTATTCTGAGAATATTTTAAGGCTTGGATTTTTCAGGAATATTATCTCAATAAAACGGTGATGACCAGAAGGTTAATATTTTTATCCTGGTAAAATGCCTTTCCTGTTATATTTTTTAAATGTTTTTCTTTTAAACTGGAGCGGGAACTGCTATAAAATTAGAGATTACCGTATGTGTGTCTGTCTGTCTATATCTATCTATCTACACATCTATGTATTATTAAACCTAATTCTGACAGTGGGCTCTGTCTTCTTCCATTTAGATGAATTCAGCTCTTTTCTGTCTGTACTCTTATCAAGAAAACAGGTGAAATACAACTTATATTTTTAAAGCTTCGGATAATAGTGAGATTTGATCCATGCTTGTGTTCCTGTAACACCGATACTTGAGTTTGCATATTGATATAATTATGATTATTTATCAATATGACTGTGATTATTATTGATTAAAAATATATGGAAAAGATGGAGAATCTATTAATATTGACTATTGAGGACATTAAATTCACATTAAGGTAAAAATGATGAAAAAAAAAAGAATCAGTGTAGCTGTGCCTGTGTACATTACTGAAGAAAGTCAACAAATAAAAGAAAAACCCAAAATGTAATGAGTATCTTTTTAAGAAATATTCCTGTTCTTCATACCATAGCACTTACTCAGTGGCACTTTTTCTGTATTCTGATATCTGGTACATGTTATTTTTAATATGAATTACAGAGTTATGTGTTTTAGGCCAGAAGAGCCAAGTATATTTTCTCAGATCTACAAGTATTGGTTTTCTAGACAGAGTTGTGCTACACGTATATGCAAATAAGAAGAAAAGGAACAGTACTTAAAAGCTTTTATTCCATCTTTCTAAACATTCAGGTTTTGGTTCATATTTTCTATCTTTGCTCTTCTTACATTGTGGACTACATGATTACCCTACCACATGAAATTTCGACTTCAAACTACAGGCAGAAATGAACTATTTAAAGAAGGTATTTCCTCATACAGTGTTCAGTCCAGCTGAGTTTGATGAATCTGCCACTCTTAAAACATCTTCTCTGACTCTTGACGATTATACATTTGCCACCATCTACTGGAACCGATTTAACAAAACGTATCATTCATTCACTGAGAAAAAATAGTGCCAGTTTTCGTGAAGCTACCAAAATATTGTTCCAACTTCCATTGATATGGTTGCCAGGTTTCTTCTGATGAAATATCTTTAGCAAAGACATTGTTCATCTTCTCAGTGGCCTTAAGAGAGGGAGCTGAGCAGATGTAAAGTGCTGGTTCTAGCACTTGTGAAAAAGCTATGCCTTATTGCGTTATGTAGAGCAACAGGGATGAGGGCCCACCAGGTTTCGTAGAAAAGTGGTGGGGTTTTTAAACTGAGATCCAATGGTTTGCTGTAGTTTTTCTGTCTTTTTTTTTCTATTTTTATAGTCTTTTAGAATTTTTTTAGTAAGACAAAATTTATCTCTTTGTCTGGCAGAAGGAATATTTGAGATAAAGTCCAGAGACCTATCACAGGTGGTAGGGCAGAATGCTGCTGTCTTTCAGCACTCTGTTTGTCTTCTTAGGCATCTGCTTTTCTCTAAGACAACTCAGCTGTACAGAATCTTGTGCTGCTGTTACTAGAATTCTATGATCCCACCTAGCTAGTTAAGGTTATCCTGAATAGTCAGTGTAGCTAGAACACCTCAAAAAGTTATTCTCAAACACCACACTCAAAGTTAGATGATTATAAAGCAAAATAAAGTTAAATAATATGTAGGTTTTTGAAACTAAAGATTCTTTTAAAAATACACTGAAAATGTACTGAAATGTGGTTCAGTTTTGAAAATGTAGCTTAGAAAGGCATATTTTTTTGAGAAACATCAAGACTGAGCTAGATTTGAATCCAACTTCCTTGAAAATTCAGTATAGCACATCATTATTATTTAACAATATTTGAAGTCACAGAACAGTGGTAAAAATATGATTCGATTCATTACATGATTATTCTTTTAGCATGCTGTGAAATTCATTGTGCAGAGAAGATTATAATTAAATATGTTTAACAGAACAGCAATAAATGCTCACACTAAGTAATAATGGTAATAGTAGGTCACTGACATTCATTTTTGTGAAGTGATAATTTGATTGGAGAACAATATTCAAGATGCAAACATTTATTGTCCTTTTATAGACAATTGTTTCAGTAAGTGTTTAGTGAGCACTGGCATCACAGGGAGAAAATTGTGTACCTCAGCTGCTGTCCTGCCTGTGGCTGTAATGAAGTCTCTATAGTAATCTAACTGTATTGAGTTAGGAAAAAAATTAAATTCTAATTGTCAACATAAAGCCCAGCAAATTGTCAGTAAAAATACACTGACTTAAGCCTTGTTGACATTGGTGACAAAGCTGTACTTTGTGGCTAAGTAAAAAAGCAGATTCTTCTGATTTATTCAACTTTAAATCACATAAATTATGTAATCAACTGACTTTATGTACAGCTTGATAGTGAGGTTATTTGCATATGTTTTTTCCTTTAGATTTTCAAAGGTGCAAGGGATTTCCAGATGTCTTAATTAGAAAACAGAGTTTTGGAATGTTGTGTACAATTCTACCTTCATTTCTGAAAGTTACAAGACAAATCCACAGCAGAACAAAAAAGCATCAAACCCTCAGATAAGAATCATGAAATCCCTGTGATTTGACACCTACATGACTAAAGTAGTCTATGATAAATTTTTTTTTATTTTATTGTGAGGCAGTTTGTTTAATCTCCATCCTTGGTTTGGATTAGATCACCTCTTTGAACTCCATTCTGTGATTCCATGACATATCCAAGTATAGGTCTGGAATGTCCCACTCTCCAAATGCTTTTGAGCTACCAAAGCAGTTTTAGTAACAATCACAATTATACAATTAAAGAGAAAAATAAGTAAAATCCAGCAAATGCAAAATTGCCCATCAGAGCAAGAAAGATTTATATTGTTTTGCATGAAATGTACAATAGAGTGATGAGGCTTTAATCTTACATGGCAAACAATTTGTGGTCCAATGACTGTTTGTAGTAGGGTCAGCTGCTGGCACAGTTTTGGCTGCCTTTGAAAGGCTTGAATGGATAATACCATAAGGAGAAGACTTAGAAGGTGTCAGGTGTAGCCCATATAAAAATTTCAGAGGAAGCTGCTTTTTTCCTCCAGTATTTAATTTTCTGAGAAAGCGGCTCTACTACCTTGTCAATCTACTCATAGGTGATACAATCCCAAGCAACTCAAGATAATACAATATTTTCCTGTTAATTTTGGAAGTATTCTAGGTTTCCAAAGACTTGCAAAAGAGAAGGAACAATTCATCTGCTTTGACCCCTACTGGAAGTGACAGCGAGAGCTTCATGTATAGGTGCTTGGCATTTTAAATGCTTTCTAAGAATATTCATCCATTTATGCATCAGGCTTTTTCAAAAGATACAACCCACTTGCTTGCCGTCTTCAGTTTTGTTTTTATACTGAGCTTCTTGATCTCATCCTAGTCTTGATTCTAAAGCCAAGGTTGGGATGTAACATGCTAAGCATTTGTGTATTTGCTACACAAGAAATGTTATGGTTCTTATAGCTCTTCCTGCTCAGTGTGATACTTTTTTCACTATGTAGGGTACACTTGCAGATAAAGTCTATAAAGAAAACAGTAACGTTATCTGCTGTAAGCTTAATGCCACATACTGTGTGAGGGGATACAAAATGAATGGCCTGCTGTAGTGTCATACAAAAAGAGAGCTCCCCACAACATTACCTGCTGGCCAAGAGGCTGTGTCGCTTTCAGGGTGGGTGGGGAGAGCTAGCTGGTTCAGGTAAATTATCTGTATGATGTTTTGAGCTACGGCTAGTCATGACCAGACTGCTTTTTTGATTTTTTTTTTTTTTTTTGGTCTAAATTATGGTATGATAAATTTTCCCTGCTACCTATTGTTCTTCTGTATCTGAAGCTCTACAGCTCATCCAATTCCTCACCAACCCAAATGATTATTGGGTCTAGATGCTGCCATACTGTGAATTTATATTTTAAAGTACCTTTAAGCTTTTCCTTCTTTCTTTGAATTAAGGAAATAACACACAAAGAATCAATCAGTAAAGAAAATGTCTAGGAGCAGTGTTATGTTCCAGGTGACAGTTTCAACAGGTGGTGTGGCCCCCCTCCATTGGTTCACAGGTCCACACAGGCTCCTGCTTCAGCACGGACTCTCATGGGGTCTCAAGAGGTGCCAGGAAGCTCTGGCACCTCAGGCTATTCCAGCATGGGATCTTCCACAGACTGTACTGTGGATGTCTCCTCCCCCATGGCCCTCCATGAGCTGCAGGGGCACAGCTTGCCTCACCAAGCCTCACGGAGCTGAACAGTATACACAGTGATACACATGCATACATATATATATATATGTGTATATATATATATATACGTGTATATATATATATATATACGGAGTGATGCCTAGCTGTGGTGATGGAATAAAATGTCATGGTATTTAATGACAGCATTGCAAATGGTCTGTTCCTTGGGACTATATTTACAGTTTTTGGACCTACTGCTGACATTGTCATGATCTGAAAGTTGACTTTTCAACTATTTTTAACAAAAGTAATTTTTTCATAGGTAATATATAAAGTTAAATGAAAAGAAAAGGAAAAGGTGTAAAATTAACTGGTTACTTTAAATCTCAAAATTTAATCATACATTGCATTTTTGTTACAACACCTGGATAAATAAATGTGTAGAAACTCATTATAAGGAGGAAGTTGATTAATCTGTGTACTCAGTTTCAGGATTTATAAGACATTTTCACACAACTAGGATGAAAACTGCCAGGATATAATAAAAAGATGATGGAAGGTCTTAAAACCTGGCCGTACTCTGTTTTGAGAGGATTGAGAAATGTGATTGAGGGAAATTTTGTTGGTAAAATTTACTACATAAATAAACTGCTAAGCATTGCATTTAATTGAAATTGAGGGCAAAGAGAAGAAATTATGATGGAAAAAACTCAAAATGACAAAATGGCTGTTTGTCAACTTATTTAAAATCTGCTTATTAAATTCTCTGTTTCTGTTTTGACTTATTTCAGTGATATATATATATACAGTCACAGTATGGATGTGTTTTTTATGACTTATAGCTCTAATTGTTAATTTATTCCATTAATATCTCATTCACCAGAAGAATGGTAAAACCTCAAGAGCGTTGATTTGGATAAATATCTAGCAACACAGAAAATTACGTGAACATTTTTGGGCTTCACATTTAAAAAATCTTATGAAATCAACATTTCTTTGATCCTTCAAGTGAATGTAATCTGTTTTTTATTTCTCATTGAATCAACTGACTAATTTTTGTACATTTTTACCTTTTTCTAGTCAAAAGAAAGGCAGCTTCTAAGTGCAAAATTGATTGTTTTATCTGGTTTATAAGTTTGTTGAATTTGCGTTTGTTTTGGATTTTTTTTTGTTTTGTGTTTTCTTATTCCTACTAAGCGCAAAGCCTATTAAAACATCATTTCTAATGGGCATATTGCAGAAAGAATTCTTACATAAACAGGCTGAGACTGCTTCAATTTAATTTTTAAGTCACAGAGAAAATTTAATACCATCCTGTCTAAAGGCAATGTGACAGCTGAATATGAATATAAATAACTGTAAAAGAAAGTTAAGGAGGAAAAAAAATTGAAGAGTTTCTTATTACATGGCATATACACTTTTGTTCTAAAGAAGTATTAATAGTAAGTTCTTTAAGCAGTTTGCAAACAGTTACTGCTTGCTTGTGTGTGAGAAGAATTTAAACTAGTTCAGGAATTCAAGAGATTATAATTGCATTCATCTCTTAAAGGGCAATTGTATTATTTTTTTTTTTTGGCAAAATAAGGAGGTATGTATAATAGCATCAATTATTAATTTAATTTGCTAAGTATAATAAAAGAGTGAAAACTTTTCACTAAATAAAAGAGTGAAAAGGCGAGATTTTCCTTCTCTGTGTATGAGAGAGTGTATTTGCTACAAGTTGTATGAAGAAAATTACCTTTACTTCAGCCAAAACCAGTAAAAAAGAAAATGCACATGACTTATTTTCTCCAGAATGAAATTTTACTGAATGATGTCATAAAGGACAATAAAACAATATTCAGAATTCGAGTGTAAGATACATGCATGGATTACTGTTATAGTTTTGATATTTTCTTGCTGGTAAATTTGAAATGCAATTCCAATTTGAAACAGAAACCAAAGGTTTATTTTAAATTCATAAAATCCATCAAATTCATACTAGATGCCTAGTTAAAAAAAAAAAAAAATGATGTGATTAATGCTAGGTGAATGTCTCTTCTGTGCCCATATAAACTGATTTTCTATACATTCTGAGATAATTTTCATGTGATATTACATGTGAGAAAGACCTCTCATTTACTTACTTATACATACATTTTTCTTTTACAGATGACACGAGAGCAGTATATTTTAGCAACACAACAGAACAGCCTCCCAAGGACTGAACATCCTCAGTTTTACCCAGTAGGGATTTATGGATGGCGAAAGAGGTGCTTATACTTCTTTGTCCTTCTGCTGTTGGTTACCATGATTGTTAATTTAGCAATGACAATATGGATTTTGAAGGTTATGAATTTCACAGTGGTAAGTATTACCATGACTTTATGTACCTCCTTTCTTCAAGTACTAACTTCTAGGGTTTTTTTCCTTTTTTACTTTACCATGTTATATGAAAATCTTATAATTTTGGAGGAAAAATCATATGCATTTTTTTGAATATTAGTTCAGATATTTATACTTTTTATATGTATTCTGCAGTGAGTGGACTGGTGCCCTATCTATTCTTATGCTTTTGGTTAATCATATCTTCTGGCACTATATCTGGATATTAGATTTTTTGTTTGTTTATTTGTTTGCCCAAATCAAAACTGTCACGATGGCTGCCCCAAGCATCTTTTGTTTTCTTGTCACTATTACATAAGAAAAAGCTGTTTACTATAACTGTTCTGTATCCTATCTCTCTTCAGAGGTAACTTGGTTGGTCTAGTCAATTTATGATTCCTTTCATATTTTTTTTTTTTTTAATTCTTTGTATTGTTTTAAAGTTTACTGGCAATTTGGACTGTGTTTCACCCAGAACTTAAAATTACTGTTTTGGTGTTGATAGGGGGTAGGTGAGTCTTAAAGGCACATGCTTTAATGAGTCAATCTCTGGCTGGAATCTTCAATACCAGCAAAGTATTTCAGATGTACACTTGAAAGAATACCTGCATTGAATGGGAACTGTGGCAGGAGTGTGTACTAGCTGGCAGCAGAGTTCTTGTATATCAAAAGAAAAGACAGAACTCTACACAGTTTAAAACAGCACTGCTTCTGCTTGGATCAGTGCAGTCTTCCTCTTTGGATTTTAACCTTCATGATCCATTTTGATGCAATTAGTTATAAATTTCTAATTTCTATATCGCAGCAAATTTCTCTATTAGTTTATTGGGAATAAAAGTATAGACAAACCTGTGTCTAAAATTGGTCTGTATCTGTTGATGATCTATAGTGCATTGGGTTATCTTAAACTGCTGTCTGATGAGACATATTGTGCAAATACATTTATTCTTCTGAGTTTTCTACTAGTGGATGAACAGGTTGAATTCATATTTGACAACTGTATGACTTCAGTATTTGTGCACAGAAAAATTTGTGAGAATCTTTTGGGGGGTTGACTTTTTCAGTGTTTTTTTTTTTTTTTTTGTTCTGTTTTTTCTTTTTTTAGCACAATGTACTTTCAAAAGAGGACACATGTTTTTGCTTATTAGAATAGTTATTCATTTGTACTGGAAACATATTTAGGCATAACTTTTTAAAACAGTTTTAAAGTATAGATTTTAAAAAGCTCATAATTTTTTATCTGTGCAGAAGATTGTATTCCAATAGAATATTTGAAAGTACTGTTTCCATATCTAGGGATTGTTTAACCTTCCATACTACAGGCTATTGTAACACTATCTAAGCACTATCCAGTTTAAATATTTTCAGATTTCATCATGAAGTATTTTAAAACAAAACAAAAAGAGAAACTTAAAAATATTTTTCTTTCCTGCATGTCAAAATTTTTTGGCAAGTTAAAAGTTTATGGTGAATTACTAAATCAGTGCAGGAATCTAGTGCAGAAAACAAAGTGTTTGTTACAGCTCTTATAATAAAGCATCTTTTCCTTGATCCTATTCAAATACATTTTTTAAATTGTGTGCTGAAGAATGAATTTACTTCTACAGACTCATGGAATGAAAGTCTTCTACTTTGAGTAGTTAGTACTCATATTGGAATCTCTGCATGCTAGAAGATGGAGAGAAGATTGTCTTGTTAAAAGTTGAGTAATATCTTTATGCTCATGTCCCCTCACACACATTTGAGCATGAGTGGGAAATTGGTATTAAGTCTGGAAGAGTGACGTTCTTAGGGGCAAGTGTTTGAGCGTAAACTATTTTAGTTTATCATTTTAAATGATAATAATTTTGTGTATTTAAAAAGGTAATGACTTTGAAAAATATATATATTTATTCCATAAGCATATATATATGTACAGATAGATATAAACTAAGAAATTTATTTGTATAACTGGAGAGTGATAGGAAATCAGAAGTGCAGCTAGAAACCTTGAGTGTTTCCTCAAAAGAGGGATATAGCCATGATAAAAGCAATTGCTGAAATTGGACTGCTTTGATATTATTTTAAATTATTTCCTGTTTTAGCAAAAGCCAGTGTTGAGCTTTTTATAAAGACAGAAGTAATTGCAACATTTCAAGGGGTCATAAGATTCGGGTCATGGTTTGTCATTGCTGTCTGACAATTGCAACACTGCTAATTTGTATTAGCTCTTGACTTTCTATTTTTAACTGTAAAGCTACAGCCACTGACAATTTGGCATAATAAAGTCCTTTCTGCTTTTAACTTTTCAAATCAAGTTTCTTGTTGGAAAATTTTCTGAATATACTGACCTTGCACATAAAAGTCACATTCTGAATCTGACCTAGTTAGTTATCCCATGCTCTCTTTATACTCAGTGTAGAAATACGGTATTCTGTAATACAGTAAAATAGACAACTGATGTGAATTTTTCTTAAAGACAAATGTTAAATAGCTTATCAAAGAAGTAATTTAAAAAATAAATTGTTTCTTTGCAATTGTCTAAAAACATAGTACAGGTAAGATGTGCAAATCTCCTTTTATCAGCTTATGTAATATGACTAGGAAACACAGAAATATTCAAGGATGCAATCTCTTCTTCTAGTGTACAAGGTAAGAAATTTGAAAGGTAAATATAAGTTATAAATAATTTCCCTGATGTGTAATATGTATCAGATGAGCAAAACTAAAAGCAATTAATATCTGTGTAACAGGAATACTAATGGAGGAATCATAGATGTAGTAATAATTTTTGAAAGATATTTTCCCTCTGGTAGCTGTCTTACTGTCCTTTAGTTCAGCTTTGTTACCTCACTGTTCAATTATCTTTTTAGAAAGATGTGGCCAAGGAGGCCAGTGGTATCTTGGTATGTATCAAGAACAATGTGGCAGCAGGACTTGGGAAATGATTGTCCCCCTGTACTTGGCACTGGTGAGGTCACACCTCAAGTGCTGCGTTCTGTTTTGGGCCCCTCACTTCTAAAAGAACATTGAGGTGGTGGAGCATGTCCAGAGACAGACAACAGAACTGGCAACTGGTCTAGAAAACCATCTTACGAGGAATGGCAGAGGGAGCTGAGGGTGTTTAGACTGGGGAAGAAGAGCCTTGGTGGGGGACCTCATCATTCTCTACTGCTGCCTGAAAGGGGGGTTGTTTCCTTCTGCCATGCCTCAAATGAAAGGCTGAGAAGAAATAGCCTTAAGCTGTGCCAAGGGAGGTTCAGATTACAAATTAGATTTTCTTTTTTTTTTTTTTATTTTTTTTCACTGAAAAAGTAGTTAGGCATTGAAATAAATTGCCCAGGCAAGGTCAACTTGATGATGAAGTCATCATCTCTGGAAAAGTTTGAAGGGCATCTCTATGTGGCACTTGGGGATATGGTTTAGGGTGGTCATGGTGATATTGGGTGGATGGTTGGACTGGAAGATCTTAAAGGTCTGATTTTCAAAGGAAACGTGCAAAATATCTTGGAAAAATCAAGACAGGTAGTAAATTCTGTAGCTTTTGTCAGTATATAAAATAATAGTCTTAGGGGACTTGGGTTTCATGGAACGCATAGTTTCCTTTCCTTGTACTAACTTTGGCATGGTTCACAGGCTACTCCATGGAAATGTTTCTCTCTTACTTTCCATCAGGATTTAATTACCTCTCACTTAGTCTATGTTATACAAGTTTATTGAAGCTCAAGTCTGTTAGTAACTTTTTTCTGGCTGTACAGTTACTCTACTTGGGATTTCAGGAAGGATGAACACTCAAGTCATGACTTGGTACCATAGCCCAGGGTAAAATATTAATGGTTTTGTGTTTAGAACATGGTGGTTATTTCCCATATGCCATATAAGTGAATTTTAAAGGTTTGTTTATTTTTTCACTGTGCCTGCATTCTTTTTGCCCTATATTTATATGGACCACAGCATAAATAATGAATTTTTTAAAAGATCTAATCACTTTATCATGATTCTCTGATAAACTTTTCATTTTGTATCATCTCTAAGTTAATCTAACTTCAACAAAACTGTAATTTTATAATTTATTCTTCATATAGCTGTTAATGGATAAAGCATATTGACACTCTGTGAATTTGATGAATTACTTCATAAAAGAGATTTACTATATATTTTTGTTACTAACCAAATACAAGTGTAGCAATGCATGACTGAAAGTTTTCTATGCATATTTCAAATTAGCTTTAAAAAAGGGAATTGAAAGCATTCCTCTTATTTTTGGGATGTGACATTGTGAAATCACATGGACCAATCAGCATGGAAGCGTAGGTCCAAATCTTGGTGCAGGAGGCTTTTAATAACAGCTCTTTTATACGTTTTCTTATATGTGCATAATTGGCATTGATATTGACACTTATTTAATATTATGTTGTTCCTTTGTTTATTACATGACACTGATATCTGGAGTTTACTGAAGCTAAAAAAAATGGTAACATAAGAAAAAAGGCCTGTGTGAACACCTTTAATTCTTAGATCTCTTTTTGTGGCCTGTGGCAGCCACATAGCACCAAATTGTTTTACTGGTTTTGGTTGTACATCTGGTTTTGCGTGTCTTCATATTTTGATTACCCCTAGGAAGAAAAGGTATTTTGTGACCCCCTGTAACAATGCAGCCACCTATTTCGGCTGTTTTCTCTTGCTGTATTTGCAGTGTTGCAGTCAGTTTTGCCTGCTGTCATGACACATTGTTGTCTGTATTGATCCACGTTAAACACTTCTTGCCAGTACTACCATAGGGATTACTTTTAAGATCAGGAACCAGACAACTTATCATCTGGGCAGAGGCTGTTATTTCTCCAGGGACTTTGAACAGTACTTCAGACATAAGCAGGGTGTAAAGAGCAGTTTGAATTTCCTGGCTAGAGCCCATGTGCTTCTTGCCCCCGACTGAACATACTCTTGGTTGCTGGCTGCCTGGCTCTGGGTTCACATTGTTGTGGACTGCAGGTAGCTTGCAGGTGGAATGTCTGCCTGAATATACACAAGCTAAGTAAACATGATCTCTTTCTTATGTGACAGCATATATAATAAGGCAGAAATACACAACCATTAATTCCCTCCTGTTTGCACCATTACAGATTATCCCTATATGCCCTTACAAGTTTCGATTTCATGAAATCGAAACTTTCAGATCTCCAAGAATGTAAATCTAATATTATATTAAGATTACTAATATAGGTCAGTAAATAAGATATATTTTCCTGGGTTTCCGTTAATATGCAAGAATGTGGAAATCTTTCAAATATTTAACTCTCTGTATTGGGACACACACATACTTCTGATGTTAATATGGAGGCAACACTCATAGTTTCTTTAAAAGTACTCCATTAAAGTTAAAATTTGTACCGCTAAATTTTTAGTGGTACAGAATTAAATCATCTCTGTTCAATGCTTTTATCTAGATGTAGACCAAACTGTCTTGGCATTTGTCTAAGAAAAAACAAGTCTATTTGTGAAACTATACTGTAAAAGTAATTATCCATTTCTCAATGAGCATGACAGTGATGTGATTGATTACATTTCTAATGTTCTTTGGCTACCCATATGTCTTTATTTGATGGTCAAAACAATATTTGATTATCAGTTCAGTTGGTTCTGCTGGGCTATGTTGATGAAGAAAGCATTTTCACATAATAACTAATACAATTTCAAGCAGAACTAGGGCAAGGGTCTTTTTCATTTCTTAGACAATCTTTGAGACACAACCAATTTGTAGCAGGTTGGCATTTCAAAATTATGACTTTTGTAACTGTACTTATTTCAAAAATAATTTTGTCATTTGGCAAACAGAAAAGTTTTCATTTGACAAAGGCAGCATTTTATTAGGTTTTGAATAAATGTGAATTGCAGCATGAATTAATGAATATATTCTGTCACATCTGCAGGTTTAGTTTACTTCAATGTCAATAATTTATTGTCAATAATTTTTTAAAAACTGTAAATTATGTCATTTAAAAAAATTATCTATTAACTAGGTATAAAATTATTTCTCTAGATCCATCAGTACTTTAGCTTTTAAGGAACGGATGTTCTGTTTTAGGATGAATGCAAGAAAGCTCTTGTTTCCTTTTTGTTTGATTTTTACAGTGACAAAGTTCCAATCCAGATTAGGCAATATAATTAATTTTTAATGATTATGAGACTTAGTCAAGAGTATAAGAGACCAAGATTCAAATTGCCTCTAATGTAGATCATGTCCCAGATAAGTGTTTTACCCGTAGGTTATTAGTCCTCCTGATTTCTGATATTTCTTTTCAATAGATGTGTGACAACTGTCGTACTATTTTTTAATCTCAAACATTACATATCAACTTTGTAACACATTTTATTGAAAATTCCAATGAAATTTCTGTGTACTTCTCCGGAATATTTTCTGCACAGATTTATAGTTGTCGAAAATTTTACTTTTAAATTATTTGAAAAAAATGTTTAGAAAATCTTCCGTCAGCTAAAATGAGTATTAGAAACCATATGTCTGCACATGGACATGTATACATGTATGCACAAAGTCTTACTCATATAACTGACTATGTTCTCTTATAGTGCACTGGAAACCAGACATTTCAGCTTCTTGAAAGAACCTGTTAGCTCTGTGAATAATTCAATAGCTTACTCATAGAATATCAGAAAATTGCTATGAATTGATTTTGCTTGGAGTTTTTTATCCCATTTTTTATCCCATTTTTTAACATTCATGTTAAAGCACAATTTTAGAGAGCTGGAGGGTATTTTGCACATCTCGTGTCCTCTTTCATTTTCACTGCCATAGGGAAGAATGAAATTATTAATTCTTACTCTCTTTTGAGCATTTCACATACATGCTGTCCTGAGTACAATGAAAAACTCATTTTAAGTATTTCTGGTACCATTCCTCTAAATCACTTTATCTCATCTTGTATGTGTACCTCCTGTATTGTATACCTATTTTCCTAGTATAGGGAGGAAAAAAAATCAGTGTAAGTATGGTGTAGGTTTTCTTGACTGTACAGCAATTAATATAAAAACTGTTGTGTCACAGTGGAAAGGTGACAAATCTGATACCAGTTTGTGATACATAAGGCAATATCTTTCATGAATAGTCAAGCCACTGTTAAACTTATTTTGTTAAGTATTTTATAGTACTGGACATCTCATGGAAAGGTATCTTTCAGCAAAAAAGTTGGAAGTTTAAAGCAATCCTATTTAATAGCACTTGTCAGCAAACATTAACACCTTGCTTAATGTGCAGGTTACATTATTGATTCTGTGTGGCTGAATGCAGATCTTAAATTATTTATTTTATTTCTGAGATGACATGTCTGTATGTTTTGGGGTTTGTTTTTAACAAATGATCTCTGAGGAAGAAAGAATGGGATAAAAGTAATTTCTCATTTTTATATTTGTTTGGTCATTCAGATTTAATGGCAGAGTACCAGTAGAGTCCACAAGAGTAAAAGGAATTAAATGCATTGCTTCTTAGAGAGACTTGTAAAAAATCTGATTTAGTTAACTGTAGAAAAATGTAATCTATTTACACAATTGTTTAAACAATTTCATCTTGACCTTACAGTAACTTTGGAAAATTGTAATTTAGCATCTAGGTCTTGACTTCCTAGGGAAAACCGCCTGTAAAAAATGTTTACTTTGTAGTTATGCATTGAGAACATGAAGAGGCATTTGCCTTTCCCAGGACACTTCTTGCTCAATGAGTGTTAGGACTGACTTAGAATCAGCTTAAGGGACACAGATGTAACTTGTACCTTTATATTGTGAGCTGACCAGCATTTCAAAGGTAGTTTGCCCCCGCCACGTTCCAAAATGTGGACAGCTACATCTTCTATCCTTCACTGGAGTGATTCTGATTGTGCATTAAACCATCACTGGTGCTACATCCTATAAGGGCCTTAACATTCCAAAAAAGACAGAGTGTGGCTATAGAATGTACAGAAGAGAGCAACAAGAGCTTAAATTTATGTATAAAGTTCATATGTACATATACAGATGTGTGTGTATATATATATCCTGTGTGCAGAAGTTTACCTTCTCTGAGATAATCATGTGTTCAAGCTGAGTGAACAATGTTTACTAGACAGCTTATTTTTTAATCATTCACTATGTAAATAGGCTAGAACAAGTATCTCAGAATTTATTTCAAATATTTTCTTTCATGAAAATGGTATTAACTTAGTTTCCATTATAGGCCCTCTGTTTCCTTTCTGTGTGTATTCTAGCATGACATTAGTGTTTATAGAAAATGAGATTTTCAAGAGACTACTATATAAATATAATTTTGAATTATTAAAGGTTTATTAAGATCGTTCTGACACTTACTTGAATAACTTGAATAGCAGATATTCGAAGAATGATTTTGATGTGCAGTCATTTTTAATGAGAGGGGAAAAAGGAGGAAAAAATTAATTTTGTATACGAGGGTTCATGAAAATAATCAACAGAAAGTCATGAAAAGAAAAGAAAGCTAATGCATCTGCATGTTTGTCTCAAGTGGAACAACTAAATCAGAGTTAATTTTATAGTTCAGGACAAGCAGTAATATTTTGTAAGTTTATTTAGCACTGATGAGAGAGAGATCAAACCAACTTGAACAAACTTTAGTTATTTAAAAGCACAAACATTCTGTATGAATAATGAAATGTGTCATTCTTACTTCCTTTCTATTATTAGGATGACTTATCTGAGTAAAGACTGCAATAAAAAATTACATTCTCTGCTTGGAATCCTGCTTTTATTTGTACAAATCTTCCATCTTGAAATAAATACATGTCTGTGTATTCTACAAGAGCAGAATGTACTTATGTAAATCTAGCCTAAATTAGACCTAGCACATTTAGAAATTATAATAAAAAAGAAACAGGAAGATAAGATAGAATACCTAGTGATAAATGTCTTACTTGGCAGAGTATTTCCTCTTCTTTCTTATAGTCAGGATATTAAATGTGTGGTTGGAATCCCAGACAGGATTAAATGATGAATCAAATGTTTCACTGGTGCAGAAGAAAAGACATTTTTTTTAATGAAAAATGTGAATCAGGGGCTTGTCTGTCCAGCAGCAAACCAGGAGAAAATCTTCAAGACTTTTACCCAAAAGATACAACACTGATGGAGGTATTATTCCTGTGCCTGACAAACTTATTTTACTACTGTTAGGTACAATCAAGGAAGAAAAATCAAGAAATCCAATAAAAGCAGATTGTAACTGGTATTGCCAGAGACAATGTAGAAGTAGTGGACATACCATAAAATAGAAGTCAATACACAGTCCTAAACATCTTAATCTAAATTTAATTTAATTGCCTTTTCTGGAAAAGCCTGGCGTATCAGAGCTTGTCCAATGATTTGTTTTTCAGGCAGCACTGTACATACCCTGACTGTCACATCAGTGTCCATCAATAATACAATCCTCACCATTTTACTGACACTCAGTGAAGTACAACAAATTGTGCAGAGCCTTTTGTAAGATCTTAAGAGTGTAAGCGTACTGTAGCTTACAAAACAAAACCCCCCAAAACCCCAGATACATATTTTAATGTCTCTAATAATGAAGTCAGCATTTTTGATTCAAAATCACAATCTATACAATGGTTTTAGTTATAGGTCTTCCTTTCCTCTCACCTCCTTGACATCTATTTATACAGTAGAAGATCAAGAAACGTTTTCCCAAAGAGAAATTTCTAATTACTATGTTTACTTTTCTTATCTTCAAGGCTCAGCTTTCTAACAGCAAGGATATGCAAGCAGGTAACAGGTTTGTCTGCATCAACAAAAAACTAAAGTTGGAATAAGGATAATAGAAATACAATAGGAATTAATATATATTAACTTTGACTAGTTCAAACTTTAAGTTGTCTTTCTTCTCACTGGGATGGTACAACTCAAAAAATGGAAAACAATTATTTTTATAAAATGAAAATCAAAATTGCTATCATACTCTGCTCAGTTGAGATGATATTTTAATAGTGAAGGTAGATGAAAGCAGATGTAAAGATAGAAATTAAAAAATATGTACTTGGTCAACTTCAAATTATTCTTCCATCATTTAGAGATGGAGCTTTCTCATTTCCTTCATTGTGTTCAGATATATACCATTCGTATCAGCCATCTTTCAGGGTCTGGTCATGCTATATAGAAGTAACAGAGGAAACATATCTATATTAGCTTTCTTGGCTGAACAAGCAGTATGAAAAACACTTATTTTAAATAGTTTTTGTCACATATTCTAATACAGTTAATTATTTACCAAAATATGGTAATCACTATTAAAAAATGTGTTCAATTTTTATAGTAGTCAATTTAAAAATGTGTGATGCCAACAATTTGCCTGTGGATGTGCTCATCAGACTGATTGATATAAGCTTTTGTGTTTTTAAATATCCACATTTATTTTTTCTCAAGAGAAATGTAAACTATTTACATTTGTATTTCCTGATGGTTTTCACAAGGTTTTTCTGGCTCTTCAAAAATTAAGATGCTAACGCTAAAGGGAGAGGGTTGATTTTTAAGCTTAGTTCTATGTTACCTTGCTCCTACTTTTAAACTTCATTAATTATTTGCAAAATTATTTAAATTAAATCCTATCTACAGGATGCCACTATGGCAATCCTTTTGTCATGACTGCAAAAAAGTCACACTTGTGCAACCTAAGGAGGACCTGTTGGATGGGAAAAAAGGGCAAAGAGTATGGCAACACAAAGTCTCTGGCAGATTTAAAACTTTGGGGGAATATGCTTGCTATAAACTCTCACGTCACTTTTGTGGAACTTAAGTATGAGTGTTACGGTCTGCAGATCTTAATATGAAATGTGGAAAAATAAATATCCTGTTATGAATTATCTGAGCTTTCGCCTAAGTGACAAAGGACACTTGTACTTCTGTTTTAAGGTTTAATAAAGCTGTAAAGCTGGAGCTCACTGAAGGTTAGCACATTTACTTTCAAGAAAATAAAATTCAATGGCAGATAGGGGCATTTATTACTGTACAAATAATATTTTTTTGGTAGTCTGAAGGGAAACATTCATGGATTTTGGATTCACAAAGTGTGTGAATAAAATTACTTCAGATACCTGAAATTCAGGTGAAACCTGAGTCATATGTAAAGTAGAAGTATAATCAAACACCTGATAATTCTTAACCATTCTTAAAAATTCTGAACACACTTAAACCACTGCCTCAATCAAAATGAAAATAAGTAGAGATTTTACAGTAAGATACATTATAAGCACAAGTTCTCAAAGGTATAAGCTCACCTGAAATATTCTGCAGGCTACTACCATTTGTTGATAGAAGATCTGAGGAGTCCCTCTAACTAGTCCAGTCATATAAATATTTCATAATCTTCTTTTCTAGTTGAATGAAATTTATTAGTAGAGTATTACTGATTATTCAATAAGCTTACAGTGTATAAGTTTACACATTCCTAAATAATTATTTTACATCAAGTAACTTTTCTGTATTACAAAGAACATTTCCAAAATCTTACTTGATAGCTTTTAGTTTACTGGGCATTAAAACCTCTCACTACTTGGTTGTGCACTCTGTTGAATGTGATTAGAAGTATTTCTAGAAACTTTTTTTTGCATTTCCGTGTGGTTTTTTTGTATGCTTTAACCCTTGGTATTATTTTTATACATGCAATCTAAATTATTCAAGTCTTGGGTTAGCAGTTAATGGCTGGGTTTTCAAAAGTAATCAGAAGTCAACCTTGACAGCACATATGTTACTTGAAAAATACCATCCACAGCATTGTAAATCTCCCTCCAGATCCATTATATGTGAAATATTTCCTTATCAAGCACAGTATTTGTTGTGTATCGTAGTATGCTGGGTGGACTCTGGGAAATAACAGCCAAATAAACAAATATTCAGCTGTTAAGGGTGTTGAAGAGCACTATGCTCATGTAGACTCTAAACCTCAAAGCGTGATGCTGGAAGTATCGATTCTCATGAAGGTGGAGCAGTAAAGTATGCAAAGAATTTCTGTGACTGGGCAGGATGGTGAAGATCAGGAACTGTACATTAGAGATGTACGTGAGGCACACAACTCTTTCACATTCCTTTTTGTTTAGTGACTATTAGAAGTACTCCAGGGTGAGTCCAGAAAAATAAGGCAGTTAGGAAAAGGTGTCCATATAGTGGGGAAGCCAGCTGAATGTGAGTTACAGAGAAGAGACAGCTGTTGGGGCCACAGAAGGAACATTCTGTGGTGGGTAGCCACTTGGATGGAGAAAGTTGGGAAAAGTGTTACACTGTCAGCATCATCTGTAGTTAGTCTGTGGAGAACTTCACCTCATGATGCAGATTTTAAAAAAAGTGATGGATGTTTGAGAATTCAATGGGTAAACACATGGAAGGAAAATGAACCAACAAAAAAAGAAATCCTGGATCTGAATATCCTTTTTCAATTCTTGTGTGTGTGATACGATTGGAAATGAGACATTTGGGTTAAGTTTGGTCTCATGCAGAATGGCCATTTTTATGATTTTTTGAAAGCAGATATGTAGGAGACAACAGGGATGAGGACATGATTCTCAGTTTACATTGTATTGATAAACCGGTGGTTTGTATTTTCTATTTCAATGCATCATATTGTGCACTTAAACTAGGACTTTAAGGATCACATTAAGTCAATAGAACTAAATGGTTTTGTCCTAATCCCAGGAAGTTAGCAATTATTTAAAATCTTAACTTCCTCCCATAAATGGATAAGAAAATAAAGGGGTAGGCTGAGTAACAGTGTTGTAGCACAGCAAAACAAAACTAAACTGATACCTTGTCAAACTAAATTCTGGATTTGGATCTGTAAATTATTGCTTTGTGTCATAAAAGTGTGACTTAGGTAACTAAACTATTTCTAAGCGATGTCTGCTTTCTTATAATTTTGAGGAGAGTTTAAGAGAAATTCTGAAGAGATGATAAAAGGAACTATGCAAGCTATTGGAGTAGCAGTTTATAAATGTATTTAGGATATTTTCCAAGTTAGAATTTCAAAGAGCTTTTCTCCTTCACATTTACAAAAACAACTATGTTTGTATTAGTTGTATAAACTGAAAAAAACCCATCCGAATATCTTGAATAGAAAACATTGATCAGTTGTTTCAGTTTTTGCCCTTGGCTTCAGATAATACCTTAGGCAATGCACTTGTACACTTGTATAAATTTGTCAAACAGAATGTTATAGGTGTTCTTTTATAAATATTTTTTTCAGTTTACTTGAATGGATGAAACTCACTTCAAATTACTAAAAAAGTAATCCATAATATACCTAACTACTTTCTGTCTTTATTCTTAGATCTCTCTCTCTGTCCCTCTGCAAAATCTACAAGGAAGAGGCCACTATATGGGTAGCTGAGATCATGTAGCTTTACTTTTTATTTCCTAATTGCTGTTTATGACAACAATTTAGAGAACTAAAAGCATGTTTAAACTCTCTCTGTCTTCCTAGAACTCATGATGGGTCTATCCCATTCTGTTGTATGCCTTGTGTTTCCATATCTGTGTGTGAAACACACACGTGCATACAGCTACCCATGAGAAGACAGGGGTAGACAGCCTTTCTTATGCTGGCTGCTTTTTAATATTCATCTGTTGTTTGCCTTCTGACCTTCATCAAGTCAATGTACAAGCAAGGATTGCCAGAAGCTTGTCCATATATTTAGATTTGAATATACTTTAGGATCAAGCTACAGAAAAATCATATAATGAGTGTTTAAACTGACTTTACCCATGTGATTGGGGATTATTAATCTCTTTGAAATGGAATATCATTACAGAATGCTAGAATATTTCCGATAGTTTTGAAACTGAAAATATTTGAAGAAAAGGGCACCTCTAATTTTAATAGAGTTTATTTGATTTTATTTGACTATCAGATGAAGTAAATGAAAAATGACATAATCTCTGATCATACACAGCAGGTTTGAGGTGTGGTGACAGTATTACTGATATCTGAGGTGGTAGTTTTCCAAAATTATCTAGGAACAAAAAACACTCAGTGTAAGAGGCAAAACAACCTTTCCAATTTATATTTACTGTAAAGCGAAAGCAGAAAAGCCTTATATATTTTCAGTAAGTCTTTTTTTTTTTTTTTTTTTTTTTTTTTGACAAAAATTGTCTTTATATTGAGTGTTCTAACATTCTCCTGATTTTTATTAGATCTCCTTGGAAAGCAAAACAAATCCATATGCCAATACAAAAGCAGACTTCTGAGGTCTATAAAATTCTTAAAAGTACACAAGTCAGCAAAAACTTCATGAATCTTCAGGTAAAGACATAATAAAAAACTATGTTTCCTTTTTTCACTTTTCTAAGTGAGCCATGGAATCATCATAGAATCATAGAATGGTTTGGGTTGGAAGGGGACCTTGATCATCAAGTTCCAACCCCACTGCCATGGGCAGGGGCACATTATGTTAGAACAGGTGTTTGAAGCCCCATCCAACCTGGCCTTGAACAGGGGTGAGGCATTTACAGTTCCTTTCACCTGCTCTAGGGCCTCACAACCCTCACAGTAAAGACTTTTTCCCCTAATATCCAATTTAAATCTTTCAATTTGAACACATTTCCCTTTGCTCTTTGACCACACACTTTTGTAAATAGTTTCCCTCCATCTTTCCTGTAAGTCCCCTTCAGGTACTGGAAGGATGCACTTAGGTCATCCTGAAGCCTTCCTTTTTCCTGGCTGAACAATTCCAATTCTTATAGCCGTACCTCCTAGGGGAGGTGTTCCATCCCTCTAAGCAACTTGGTGCCCCTCTTCTGGACCAGGTGTTAACTCTGTTCCTATTTTTCCCCAATCATTGTCTTCATCACTATCACTTGAGGCTATCAAATCACTCCATGTGTTTATCTCAATGTAACTGGTATTACTTGAATGTTACTTTAGTGTAGTCATACTGCAGTGATGAGCATGAGGACAGAAACCTCAAGAAAAAAAATGCTTTAGCAACTCCAATTTTATGTGAGTGGAATTATTCATACAGCTATACTTCAGAAGTGGTTGTTTATATTTGAATTTCTTTATGCTGTAAAGTGAAAGCTTAAAGGTGTGCAGGAAAAGATGTATATACAAGGGAAGAAGAAATAGGAAGCAGAAGAAAAGACTAATCAAATATGGTAAAAATTATGAGATTAAAAAAGGATTATGAGATGGAAAAATTGAAATAAAGAAAAAAAGCCATTCATGTTTCTTATAAAAGAGGTTTCTTAGCTAATAGATATATTAGCCGCAGGCAGCAATAAGTTTTAAAAATTAAAAACAATACATAATTTTTAGATCACTAAAATTAAAATGGTGACAGCACTAGTAGATATGATAAATTGCAAAGAAGTACTCTAGTCTTCATAATAAATCATTGAACAAGTACTCTGAAAATCACAGTTTGATTTTTAGCACTCTTTGCAATTGCCTAGCTTAGATTGCTAATGATTTATTCCTCCTAAATGAAAATTGTTGGAAAACCAACTTGAATGGGAGCAGTCCTGAGAAGGATGCAGGACTCTAGTGGATGAGAAGCTTGACATGACCCCTCAGGGTGCAGCTCAGAGAGACAGCTATATCCTGAGCTGCACGAAAAGAAACGAGGCCAGCAGTTTGAGGGAGGTGATTCTACCCTCTGCTCCAGCCTTGGAAAACCCCACCTGGAGTTCTGGTACAAGTATCTAATTTTTCTTCATTTCCTGGATTTTGTCATTCTTGCTTGTAATAAACCATCTTTAAATAAACATTGTTATTAAGAAAAGCTTTTCTGATAGTAATCAACTTAATTATAGAAACAGTTTTTTAATATATAGTTTTGGAATGGTAAGAAAAAGGAAATTGGAATCAAGAAAAAATTATGGATAGAGGAGGCAACAGAAAAAAGAAAGGGAAAAAAAAAGACATGAAATCAGGACAAAGTCAACAACTGTATTCCTTATTTTTTTTAAATGCCTAATGCAGAACTACGCAAATTTTACAAGGACAGAGATCTACTCTGAAATATACATAAAACTAAGTTCTTAGAGGGATTCTGGAATTTTATTCATGTGGAGCTATACTGAATATACTTTATTACCTTTCAGTAGAAATAGGCACTTGGTTTATTTTCTCTGAAAATCTTTGCTAGGGGAACTATAAATTTGTTCTTAAAAATTATGATTACCTTTCACATCAGTGGAAGATAAATTCTAGCATATTTAGCAATACCAGAAAGGTGTTATTTATGCAGGCATGAGTTTTAACTGTGCCACTACAGATGCAGCATGTGTGTGTTATCAGAGAGGTACTAAGTACATGGCACATTCATTTTTATATGGTTTATAGGTTTAAATCTATCTTGAAATATTTAAAAGTATTTTAAATAATCTAGTAGGTACTCATCCATTTTTTCTTTATTACTTTGTTCAATTAATGGAGGGCTATAAATTTTATATTAATTTAGAAATGCTTTTGGCCTCTCACGGTTATAATCTCTTGTGATGTGTATGTCTTTAATGACATTAAATAAACACAACTGCTGGATGCTCAAATTCCTTTAGAAATATTTATTACTTATATTTAAACTGTCTCTAAACTCTAAAATGATACTGGAAAAATTACAGTACCAGGAGAGAAATGTCTTTAGGAAGAAGTGGTTTCAGGCTCATACTAAGGCAGAGCAATACAGGCCTAGTCTTGAAAATAGAGGAAGGAAGAAAAGGAAGGAAGGAGAGAGAAAGGAAAAAAACATACCTTCAATGCATATTATGCTGGCAGTCTCTGGTTGTTGATCTGAGACTCATTAGCTTGGTATAGATAGCTAAATAAACTCTAAGGAGTATAACTGGTGAGACAACATATAGGTAAAAGTTGGTGGATTAGAATTATTGATGCTGACAGCCCTGTGTTTTCCAGGGAAACATTGGTGTGAAGTAAGGAACAGATGCTGAACAATATGGCACATCTGATTTCATGCTGCTCGTGCACACTGACCCTTGGCGTTCTTTATGAGGTCAAAAGATGTCTGAAATTTCAGTGAACAGGCACTGTGGGCATAGAGGTTGACAGCTCAAATCAGGTGTGTGTTTTGCCTTTCAGCAAATATCTGATGATCACGGGTTTAAATAAAATCTAAGACTCAGCAGAGAACGCCTGAAATGCTATTTGTTGTAGAATTTTGCAGCTGTTGAAGATGTGTTATATAATCTGTCATAATTTATTCCTGATCTATTTTTATTCTCTTAATTTGAAGGGTAGAAACTTTTATTGAGTTATTCTCACTATTGAAAATTGATTTCAACAAAGCAACTTGTAACATACAATTTAGGAAAGGATGCTTAGAACTAAACTATTAGTTAGAATTACATTTATTACTTGACATACTGTATTTTTTTTTTTTAATTGCGTAGGAAAAATGATGATACATCCAAATAAAATTCCAATTTTCCTTTAAAACCTTAATAACTGTTAATCTACATGCTGATTTTTAACATTTAAATACTGCTATTTAACAATACCCACTGTTGTTTGGAATCTACTTGTTAACAGAGACATTTTTTTTCTAGCTACATTTTTTCATGCACTTCTGCTGCAGAATAATTAGTCAGTAGATTTATAAGTTCAGTGTCACCTCAATTAAGAATTATGGGAGATTATGAGAAACTGTGGGTGAATTAAACACTCTAGAATGTGGAGTATCACAACTTTAGATATAATTTCACATGTATAAGGTGTAACAAACGTACAAACTGAGCTGCTCAGACTAAGCAATAGGGTTTTTCTCGATCCTTTGAGAAATAATCTGTTGAAAGTACATTCCATCTGAGTCAATAAACATGTCTTCTGAATTTATTTTTAATAGAAGTAAAATTTAATAAACAATTAAGATAAATATAATAGTGGATCAATGCAATCTGAATAAACCTGATAGAGATTTTATGATTCATTTCTTTGAAACAAGCTATAAGAATGCCTGAAATTTTTGTAAACAAAAATTTATGCTGGTCTGGAGACATCAGCATGCAGGAAATGACAGTTATCTCTTGCAAAAGGTTCAGTCAGACCTGGATGTGGTGACAAACATTAATTGTTTGAGAGGTTTATTTCTTTATACAGACAGATTTATAAATAAAACAGCTAATTAGGTAATAAAAAGTATTTGCATAGAACAAAAATTTTACTATTTTGTATGCAATCTATGGCAGTAAATATAATGGAATGCACAAAAAGCTAACTTCTCTTTAATATTATTTTTTTATCATAGATGGCTAACTTCATGTCTGATGATTTATTTTATGATAATTATTTTTAAAATTGTGATGCTATATTACTGTTTTGGATATGCATTGTGTATTTTCTGGAAAAGGTAAAAAACTACTTTCTCAAAATTTGCAATACTTATTTCAATAGTTGTCACCATGACCCAAATAAGAGCAGTATACATCCTCAAGAAAGGACTATTGCTTTTTTCTTGTGAAATTTCCATCATCTTAGGATAGCATCTTGTTAATGGAAGTAGCTTGGCACTTTTGACTGTGTACTTCATTAAAACTTTATGGTGATGCATGATCATGGTGATGAAACATCCTTTCAAGTTATGGGAAAATTGATGCATATTAAGCATGTTACACAGGACAGGTTTGGGGTTTTTTTTAATTTTGTTTTTTCCCAAATGGTCTGGAAAAATATGTCTGGGATTTGAGGACTTTGGAAATCAGGTGATTTGAGGCATTCTGTTGTATTTTTGATATATACTGGTACATCCTCTTTTGGAAGAGCTATTCTTATCAATACAAAGACATTAAGACAAAAGCAATGAATATTACTAATCAAATAAAACTCTTTATTCAAATCACTCAGCATTTTCTCTTTATATGCTCCACCTTAATGCTGAAGTGAGACAATAACAGGAATTTTCAGTGGTTAAATCTTAATTTAGCTTAATAGACTATGGATTAGGACATACACCTTGTCCTGCTGTCAGTTGGCTAAAGTTATATTGCAAAATATTTGTTAATTTTCTCATGAAAAAATGGATTTTTTTTAATAAGAAAATTATGTTGTCCTGTTGAAAGGGAGAATATTGACTATATCACATAATTAGTGTCATTTTTACACATGCACTAGAGAATGTAAAATAGATTGTACAGTTACCCCAGGGAAATTTTGTTTATCATATCACATACTCAGATATTCCATGTTTCAAAATAAATTCATATGGACAATAATGAACAGAAAATCTCAGTGAACAGTGGGAAAATATTTTTCCCAAAATTGTTCCATATCTGACCTTTTTTCTGCTCCCTAATTCTCAATGGAAACTTGGAAAATACCTTCAGCAAATAAATCTTGGAACTAAAGCTAGCAGCAGTAAAAAATATGGAAAGAATAAACTCAATGAAAGTACTGGGTTTAGGACACATTATAATTTTCCTCACATCTTTATCAGATGACCCTTAATTTTCCATAGGCAAAAACTAGCTTTCTCTCTCTTGCTGTTATTCCAGAGGTTATTCCTTTGCTAATAACTTCTCTGCATGGGTGCCAACCACACTTATCTCTCACATTACCTAGCCAATTAATGTAATTAAGTTAGAGGCAAAGCAGTTGTATTCAATTTGGGTTTACTTTTGTTTCAGTGTGAGTTTGTTTCAACGTGTGAGTTTATCCCTTTAACTATACTAGTTGGGCTAATAAGTGATATTACTTTGTCTTGTTTCTTTGCCTTCTAATTTCCAGATAGATGCTTTCAATATTTTTCATGTCATGCAGGAAAGGTGGTGAGAAGAGGATCAACGCTTGTATGTGATCTCTGTAAATCTTCATTGATTTTGCAAAATTACCAGGAAGCAAACACAGGGAAGAGCCATAAGATCAGAGACATAGTAGCAATACCGGCTTGTGAAATTCCTGACCAAACTTAGTAATCATCACCATTTTAATATCACAGTTGAATTTTTGCATCACTACATGACTTAACCTGTTAAAAAAAAAAAAAAAAAAAAAAAGTGCAGTTTGCTGGCGAGTACAACTGATAGAGTAGAACTGTGGCTAAGGAGTCAGGAAAGTTACTCCTTCATGCTGCCTGTATTGTTGTGAACCTGGGTCTTGCCAGGTTACAACCAACCACTTGTCCTCTGGGCTTTACTTACAGTAACATCCAAGAAGACACAATTTTTTTAAAAGAATCATGAATTTAATAAGAATAGATTTATGCTTTTTATTTGGATTTCACATCATGTTGGTCACAGAAGTTCCCTTGTGCCATTGCTACTCTGTCTCACTTGATGAAAAAACTTAGCCATATGTTGCATCACATAAATAAGACTTGTTTAATTCCCAGACTTATTATACAAAAAATAATTCAATCAATTTAATTTTTTCTCTTTTTCAATTTGTGTGTATTGTTTTTCATACTGTACTGTAACATCAGATGTTCTTTTGTGATTCCTCAGGACCAAGACTATGCAACTTCACTGAGCAGACATTAAGTTTAAAGGAAGAAAAAACAAAGAGTAGTGAGATTACAGTAAAAGAATGGAAAGTTGGGGTTGTCAGAAGACTAGAAAAGCATTTGGAAGGCGTCAGCAAGGAAGGCAGGAATAAAGATCTATTACATTGTATTATTGAATAGGAACTTCACGGAGTCATGGGCACATTTCTGCTGCTATGGAAACTCTTTTATGTGTAGTCATAGAATCAGGGCACTGAAGGGATTACAAGCAGGGAAATGCATGTGAAATACAATATGAAACTTCCTTTGAAATACTGAAAATAGAGAAATAACGGAATTTCAGTAAATGAGGAAAACTGGAGAAAAATATTTTGCAATTTTACAAACTTTTCTTGTTTCCCACTGAAACATAAATAAACTTTTTACCACTTTTAAGAACTATCCAGTAGTCTGGCACTGAAACTGCAATTATGGAATGTAGGAGACAAAGTTCAAAGGAGGTAATGCAGCAGCTTTATAGTGTTTGATCATGCATTCCAGTACTTCTGAAGATATCTTTCTAAATTAGCAGTCAGCACATTTCTAGTAGTAATCTTAAAAACTAGTATTTTCTTTGGAAAAGTTTATCACTTGAAATTTGGCAGTTACATGAATGATGACAAAAAATGTATCTGATTTATTGGGTGTACTTCTTGGGATTACATCAATGGAACGTATAATTCCGTTTCACAATTTTCTTTGTTAGAATTTGTCATTATTATGTTTCATCAGCAGAGAAACTTACTATAGTATAGTCTTCAGATTTGAAATTATCTCTGATTTAATTTTTTTTAATGAGATATTCTTGATGTAATACTGCTTGCAGTTTTTACTTGCTGCTTTGTGAGCTGTCTATATATAATCTATTCTGTCAGTGGCTGTGGCTATCAGTTCATGAGCAGCTAATAGCTCTGGGCACTCAAAAAAACCCACTGTCCCCAAATATATCCTAAAACCCAACCCACCTATTTTTACACAGTAACAAACTACATGCAAGGCTGAAATAACTTTTTCTGTTTGCTGGGAAGGCATATCAGATTTAAATGTTTTTGAACTGGTATAAAGTTGAAGAGACTGCGCTAACCACAAGTATTTACTCCTAAAGTGTTTGCTTGGATATATGAATACAGTCCTGAAAAAAAAACCAAACAACCACTTCAACTCTTCTTTCTCATTCTTTTAACCACTGTAACGAGTCCATTGTGTTTGTCATAGTGCTTGCCATTTTTAGTGCTTTTTGTCCGCTTTACAGACCACGTTCATATCTTAGAAATGCTTACCTTGATGTATTGAAAACTGTACACCTAAAATCCCTAAAAATTGACGCCTTATTTAAATGGGAAAGATTTGCTCTTAGAGTGTTATGCTGTACCTAGACAGCAACTGATTCAAAAATATTGTGTTATTTGCTAAGTGATTATGATGTGTATTTGATACAATTACTTTTCTTTATTGTGGTTGACCCTTTCTCTGCTTACTTGAGGTTGAGATGGGGACAGTGTCAGAACTGCCTTCTGCTGTCATGGACTGTTTTATCAGGTCACTCTTTAGGACTGGAGTCTGAAGCTGGTGGAGTTATAACCTCTTAGACATTTGTAAAACTGTGTTCTCTTGATTTTATTAAAAAGACTAATGTAGCTTCTATATTGTACCCTGGTGCCAGGACAGGAAATCTTAAGCAGCCCTTTTTCAATAATCTCTTCTTTCTTCCACTACATATTCCTGTTCCTTCAACACAGCAGACTAGCTGTGTTCTGATGTTAATACTTTGTTTCTTGTTTGTTTGGGTTCTTTTTCGTTCCTTTGTTATTTGATTGGGGGGGTGCTGTTTTACCTTGTTTTGTTTTTTGATTCTTTTTTCATTTGGGAGCAGAGTCAAGAAGAGTAAGAAAATATCAGGAAATTTGACTATTTTAATTTTTTTGTGTGTATAACTTTTTTTAAAAAATTTTAACTCTTCTCAGTTCAGTTTCCCAATGATAGACACCTGGGAAAAAAAAACAGAAAGAAGTAGAAGAGCAACTGCTGCAGCAGATTGCTCTTTGTGAGACCACATCTTGAGCCAGTGTCAGTCAGTGCCGCATGCAGCCACTGTTGCCCAGGCTGGCTGCTACTACAAGTGCCTCCCAGGTGTCACTCATTCCTCTTCCCCTCTCTGACATTTGATTTGGTAGAGTCTGACAGAGACCTTGTTATGTGCTTTGTGCTCCCTGATTCAAGTGAAAATACAGAACTGTGGATAGATGACAGGGTTTGTCTGTGGCTATCACACAAAACTCTCATTGATTACAGTCAGTGGCAATTGCCAGTCACTGTGGTGGACAGTTTATGCCTTTCTTTACTGGACGTATATTTTTAAAGGTTTTCCAAGATATTGCAAACTTAATAAATGCTTAACAACAAAGAGGAGAAAAACAAATAGCTCACTGTTCTCTACTAGGAGTAAGGTTTCATTCAAAGCTGCCATCTTACTACACTGTAGTTTCCTTTTTTTTTTTTCCCAAGCCATTTTGTGGAGTTAGAATGATTTGCACCTCCGAAACCTATTTTGGGATACCAATTCAGCTTCGGAAAGAGCAGTAGTCTCTTTTAAGGGATTTAGGATGAAGAAGTCTCTTCATTCTGCTCTATCAGAATCATTCTATCCACTCAGAGCTAGTGATGCACTTGAGATTAACTCTTTGTGAAGAGATTGAGTGCTCTGTATCCCTATGAACAGCAATGGATTCTGAGGTTTCAGAGGGGTGGGTGGATCTATGTCTCCTCAGAGATGTTGCATTTTAGTGTGCTTTGACATTAACCTGAAATGGAATCTCTTAAGTGTGATCTGTATTTTTGTATAAAAAAACATGATTGTATTTAAAAGTTTGAACAAGTTCAGTAGTAAGAGAAATGTATTCTGTGCAAAGCAATGGAATGTGCATTTTTCTGTCAGTAACTGATAGAGACAGTACATGACCAGGAAATTCCTTCAGAAGCTAAAAATAATTCAGAGCTATAGCACTGGTTGAAATTTATTTACTGTGCAATTTTTGATGAAACATTGCATTTCCCTATGGCAAAGGAAATATTTCCCCATAGACATTTGCAATATTGAATAAGAGAATAGTGGGGGGGGGGGGGGTTATACATGGTTGTAATAGGATGTATTTCTTTGAGTGCTCCAATGTTACTTTCATGTAGACTTATGAAACTGTGCTCTTATGCTTTCTGTAAGCTCTACAAAAATCTACGGGGAATTAATGACCAGATTCTAAAACTTCCTATGGTATCTGTAATTTACTCCAATATCTTCCATTAATTTTTTCAGCTTTTAAAATATTAGTATACAGCACTTATACCTAAATTCTAAATTTAAGTGATGTTGGAAGATCAAAAAAAGGGACTTTAACCTAAATGTTATAATAAAAATTCTTTTATTATGTCAAGTGTCAACTTTGCTTCAGTAAACAGTAAAAAGGATGATATGATTTGATCCTAATTTTTTTATTTACTTTATATAAGGAAAGAGGACATTCTAAGATTCGAGTTTCTTTTTTTTTTACTGATTTTGCTTTAAGAGTTTATCAGCATTTGCAATTTATGCAGCAATTACCTAATAATTTTTGAGAATTACTTCCAATTAAACTGTCATAAATAGTGATGCACTAGGCACAGTAAAATATTAAGTATCTTACAGAGAAGTAGTACCACCCTTTGTTTGGCAAAGCTGTGTGATTGCTTCTTTTGAAACAGAAATATCTGCCATTTTCAGTGCTTTTTGACAACTTGACAGACCACGTTCATATCTTAGAAATATTTACATTGATGCCTTGAAAACTGTACACTTAAAATCCCTAAAAATTAACGCCTTATTTAAATGGGAAGGGTTTGCTGTTAGATTGGTACGTTGTACCTAGACAGCAACTGATTCGAAAATACTGTGTTATTTGTTAAGTGATTGAGGTGTATTTGATACAATTATTTTTCTTTATTATGGTTAACCTTTTCTCTGCTAACATTTAACCCATGATATGAAAGGATTATATTTAAAAACTAGGAAGTGTGTGCTGTCACTTGCAGGCCATTGAATTTTTTCAAGTTTATAAGCCTCTCTCTGAGGTCATTGCAGACTTCCTCCACCAACATCCTTGATGATATATTAATTTTTCTGAACATTCACAATTGCTCAAGAATATTAATCAAACTCAAGTATGATGTAAAATCCAGCTAGATAAGATGACCCGAATAATCCCATTAAAATCCAAGTATTATTTTTATATGCTGTACATTGGGAAAGGGTTTTTTTTTTGGTCAGTGACAATTTTCATTAGTATTTTCTTTTCAGAAGTATATGCCACTACTTTATGTACCTTCAGATACTTATTTATATAGATTTAAACTACTAGCATAGAAGTCTTGATTATATGGTCCAAATTAATAGTCTCCCTGTGTTGCTGTTTTATATAACACACGACACGGACTCTCTTGTGATTTTTCTCAAGGCTGTGAAAATGACTCTTTTATTAGGGATTGTTTCCCTTTATATACAATTTTACACAGACCAATGTGATTGGTGAAAGAAAGGTGAACCTCTTCACCCGAACTGGTCAAACCAGAGGGACATCAAGAGATCCCTCCTCCCAGAAGGAATGCACAACATAGATACTGTTACAAAAACATCCCATGATGTTTATCCCACTTTCCCGGGAAAGAGCACTGGAGAACTAAATCATCAGGTTTGAAACCAGACTACATCCCTGCACAGATCTGAAAGTACATTAGCACAATCTAGATCTAATAAAAGAGTAAGTGCAGAATCTCCTCACACTGTTCAGAGTGTCCAGTTTATTACTGACACATCATCTTGTCTAAGTGAATAAAAGCAGCATATTAGATTTTCAGATTTTTGGTGTAATGGCTACTAGACGAAAAGTTTGGGATTGACTGATTGACTGAGTTAATGCCCTGTGGATATGTGCTTAGTCATATGAGATTGCTTATCAGTGTTGCTTGACTTAAGTTTCCCCCATAAATGTTCTGATGCTACTGATAATTCAGCCAACTTTCCACTAATTTTACAGTTCACGAATCCAGTCCATATGTACTTTTTTTCCCTACCAAGATCTAAAAGCTTTGTTAAAATCAAGATAAGTTACATAATCTACTTTCTATTCCATCTACAAAACTGTTCCTTTGATTTTAGAAACAATTACTTTAATCAAATGTGATTTCTTAAATTGCCTCTTTGTTCTTTACTTGTAATATTAAATAGTGTCAGCTACAAATTAGTTTAACATGATATATTTAAAATATTCATAGTGGAATTTCAGAGTTGTTTGAGTTGGAAGGGACCTTAAAGACTAGGTTGATGGGGCTTTCAGGGACCTGTTAAAGTGGAAGATGTCCCTGCCCATCACAAAAGAGTTAGAACATACATTTATTTTCCAACTAGAATTGGAAAATCAAGTTGCATTTCTAGTTAGTATTGTTAGGAAAACACATGACTCTGTAAAAATTTTGTTTGTAGGTTTGTCAGTCTCTAATCCCAAAAATGAAACTCAGGTTAAAATGCAGTGCTATTTGAATAACAAGTAAATCATGCAGTAAGTGCTAGTCACCCTGACCAGAACACAGAAAGTGTGATCCATCACTAGAAGCTAACTTTGCATTTAATCCATCTGTTATAGAAGTTTTATGATAGTTACTCAGATGACATCTGTACAAATAGGTAAAGTGGGAATATAAATGGGTTATAAAACAGTGTTTTTCCTGTAGTGCTATAAGTTATTGTTATCCAGATTGCCAATCAAAGAATTTAGTAGAGATTATGCAATACGAAAAAGTAGATATTAAAGTTGCTTTAGCAGGAAACAGATGGTCTGATTTTTTTCAGCTCTGCAGTTCAGATCATTAGTGTAACTGCAGTAAAAAAAGTCTTTGTAATGCCAGTGAAATTTACCTCATTACTCCTGGGTAAGTCACTCTTGTTAAAATCATGAAAAAATAATCTTGTGTGTGTGTGTTTTTATATAGGAACTATATTAGTTGCTGATGCAATTGCTACATCAAACAGTAAGAGGAATATTAGAAACAAATTGCAGAAAAAGATCCAGTTTGAATTTTAGGTAGAATAAAAGCTCTTGTGGCCAGATCAGCAGAGAAAAAAATGAATATAAAAATACTCAGTCTTGAAATAAGGGACAGTAATACTAGCAGGTAGAAGAATGTGGGAAATGACAGAATTTGAGAAATTTGAATCAGATTGTACAATTTGTTTTAGGTTTACAAAATGAAGGCATTGTGTTTTATCATATTTGCTGCACATAATTAATGACATTGCAGAGTAATTAATGAAATCTAGAGATAGATTTATTATGTTCAATCTATAATCTAAAATGTATATTTCAAAGCAATGCCTTTCTTGCTTTACTAAGTGGATACATAGGAGCATGGAAACTAAAATCCTTTAGTCTTCCCTCAGTCAGCTACAAAAGGTCATCTTCATTCTGTTCAGCATTACCTTCCTTTTCTTCCCTATATAAAAATGAAGGCAAAGAAAGCTAACTATGACAGTGCTAAAAGAATACATCACTATCTCCTCAAATCAGACATCACAGAACAAGAAAAATACAAAATCTTTCTCAATAATCAGAAGTTCAAGCTCAGTGTTTCTCTCCGTTCTTTTTCTGATGCACTGATGTTATCCAAATGTGGAGAGAGTGTTGAGTTCACATTTAACCACAGGTTAAATAAAAATTTCTTCAGTGAAATCCTTTACACTTACACTTCTGGTATGAAAGCCCCTGAAACATCTGGATTTACTATTTTCTTCCTATGACAAGTCTCACCACCACACTTCCAATCTGTAGTCTGAAACCCTAGGCCTTCTTTTGGGTGCTCACAAAAGCCAAAAAAAGTCTGATATTCCGATTCTGGATTCACATATACAGTTGGACTTTCATATGCTTTCTTCTGTATAAAACTTACTAGAAGTCATGTCAGTGGAAAGCAGCCTAAACATTGAACTATCAAAAAATCAATTTCCCCCCCCCATTTCCCCCCAAATTACAAATGTGTTATAATGAGCTGTGTAGCATTCATTAGAAGATCTTTTCTTGAAAGAAATACAATATAGATTTTTTACAGCTAGGAAGAAATCTGTTCAAATAAAATAAACCTCTCATTTTTGCATTCTTTGAAATGAATAATGATGCTTATTTTAAGTAGTCTTGAAAATAACAGAAAACTTGCTCAGGTTCTAGTGTAATAACCTTCATATAATGCTGTGTCATTTCCTTCCTGAATGACACTGGTAATTGATACTGACATATAAGAAAATGTCGAGTACCATCCTTCCTAGTACAGACAAATTTTATCAAGGACTATGATTTTTGGCTTCATAGCTTTATTTGCAAAAAAACACTGCCAATCTTGTTGAAATAAAGGAATTTGTTCAAGTCCTTGCAGGTTAATCTATCTTTGACAGAAATGTAGAAGATGTGAGTATCCTAAGTCTATTTTGAAAATTATGTTATAATAGTAGAGTATGGAAATACACGTTTTAATTTAATCTGGGAGTACTGAATTTCTTAGAAAATGTTGATTATATTTTCTAAATTCATTATTAGAAGTTTTGCATAGTGGGTAAATTCTCTAGTAGGTCATATCAGTAGCAGTATCTTATCAACTTCTCCTCAGTTGCATGCTCTGGTGTCATCACTGATGGTGCTGACCCCTCGCTCTCTCATGACACATGAGAGCATCCATAAAGTTCTGAATCATTTGTAGACCACAAATATATATATATATATATCCACACTGACTTCAGAAAAAAATATTAACTGGAAATAAAAAGCTTAGCTGAGATTCAAAATAAATTTAAGAAATAAAGTCTGATGTAATTTTTCATTAATATATAGCTGATGAATCTCTTTGGTCCTCAGAAATTTTTGAAAACTCTTCAAAACAATATCCCACCTTCTTCTTCAAGCATTTAAGTAAAAAAGATATATTTGTTGATTTTTTTTAGACAGAAGTTTCTTTCCATTTTGTTTCTTTACATTTCAGGAATCTATACTTCTTTTCTGGATAAGGTTGATAATGCTACAGCTTAGGGGGAAATATTTTCTATAAAACAGTCTACAACCTGCTGTGCTGCATCACTAGTGATTCGCAGACAGAATATGCACAGAAGGTTTAGTGAAGAACCATTATTGGGACCTATTTAAAGGAGAAAGCTTATAAACTATTTTGGATCAGAAATATATTTCTGAATATCTACATCTATCTATCATCTATCTAGTGTATATATATATATATCAGAAAGAAAAGGGGGGTCAAGCTGCAGAGTGTTAGCTGCAAGACATCTCAAATCTTAAAGACATTAGAAACCACATTCAAACATTATATTAGAAACCATATTTATGTTAGAAACCATGCTGAAATATGAGAATGAAGCAAATGTGATGAATTTCTCATCAATAAACACAACTGCTTCTATACTTTGCAAGTTATTAAAGTATTTAATAAAATAACATAAAAAATATTTGAAGTGACTAAGTAGTAGTAATACTAATATACCAAGTTAAGATTTAAATACAGACTTTCTGGCCTTATATTCAGAATATTATTTTCATCACTGAAAATAAATAGGTTTGAATTTACTGGTGAAATCTAGAGATTACAGTAAGTACAGTGGCACTCAAAATTATGTTATATAGAAATAAAAGACTACTGGAAGCATCAAAAGGAGAAGAAACTTGGAAACCTGGTAAGCATATTTAAGCACCTTTTACTGTGCTCTGATAGATAAAGCCGGTACATTGCGACACAACATATGAAAATAAAGGTTCTTCGTGATACAAGCTTTTGAAAATAGATGTGATCATATTGGTCTGATGAAGGCTTGTATATATAATACTCAGAAAATATTTGATCCAGTAAGTGGCACATTTCCCAGCTACCATAACCACTACCTTAATTTTTGGAACTTTTTCTGAAGAAAGAAGCATCTCTGAAAAGTTAAAGAGAACTTTGCTATTTTGGGGGTAAATGGTGTTGAAATTAATGAAAAGATTCTATAGTCTAGAAAACTAAAAGCAATTTGAAATCCAAATAACTTTTGGTAATAGAGATGTAGTTAATTTACATCACTGTTCCAGTGTGTATGCTGAACTGCCAAATTTTGTTTGATGTGCATATTTAACTGCATTCAAAATCAAAATCCACTACAGAAAATAATTATTTAAATACATTAGCCTTACCACACCAATGCACAGACCTGCACTGTTGGAAAGCCTTTATTGTTTGGCAAGGGCTTGACTTCAGATCACCATACATGAGAAATATTAAAGATATCTGAGCTCGAGACTCAAGATTATCTGTATCTGTTTCTTTCACATGATCAGACAGGAAGTGGGGAAGAGGGTGAGTGGAGGTTTGGCATTCACCCACTGATAATTTCTGACAAGACCTGGTGCAATCAGGAAGTGTCCAGGACCAGTGATACATGGGCCAACCGCAATGTCAAAATGGGATGTTCCTATTACATTCAGTAACCTGTGCATTGCAATCCAGATTATACTGGAGAAGTAGTCTTGATTCTTCACAGAATCCAGCAATCAATTCCTGTCTAAATAAAAGTCTTGTCTGCTCTTAGAAGGAATAAACACACACTGCCCTTATGACAAAGATCTTGTCGTTTACAATTTAGAAAAATATTGTTTCTGCTGCCAAGAAAAATATTTATTTATTTACTTATTTACTTGCTAACTACACTCTAGAGTAGACGTGATTTTCCACAATGCCTTTCTATCAATATTCCCACAGCATGTGTGTGAATATTCATGATGCTACACTTTTCTGGATATTCTTGGATAAAACCAGTGCCTGCAATTGGGAGGATGGTAAAATCAGAGACCTTACTGAGGAAATGTAACTGCTCAGTGAAGATCAAGGGACTGAGCTTTATGAATAGGGGTGTCTCTTCTAGTTGTATAATACTGTTTTAAGTCAGCAACTAAAGAAAGCATACGTTATATGAAAATAAAATAGAACTGAAAAGAATCCTACTGTTTTCATGTCTCTCCACAGATAATATCTTAAGGCTTACAAGTCAGCCTTTTACAGTCCTCTAATAGTCATATCTAAATTATTTTCATACTGATTATGCTTGAGAAGTCCAAGATTTTTATGAATATGATCTTGAGCTTAGTAGAATTACAACTAATGGAACGACCTGGTGACTGCATGAATTATGTATTATTTTAATTGCTTTTGATGATTGATTCAATTCATACAGATTAGTGTTCATGCAAACTAGAATTACAACAGTGAAAGAGAATAGAATATAGGCACTATGGTATAATTTTACTCTGTTGCTTTACTTGTATCCCTTTATAGTTTAAAATATTTACATCTGGTATGTGACTACATATCAAAGCTGTATATTGATAATGTACATGGAACATACTTGAAAAGAAAGCAAATATTGCAAAAGAAAAACATACAAAACTATGCTGACAAAAATATTCCGTTGTTCACCCAAGTATTATTATTTCATTTTTTAAAAGCTTTGCCCAAACTTTAAAGTTGCAATTTTGCATATGGAAAGCTCTTTTCTGACTGTTTTCTCCAGACTGGATTGACACATGTAATTTTAGTAATTTCAGTTAGTCTTTCTTGCTGGTACTAGAGAAGTATTTTTGTGTAATCCTGTGCCATCTTAGGTAATGTGCCTCAGCAATGGATTCAATACCATTGACTACTCACGAGATGTGCTTGGCAGGAGTAGACTCCAGATGGTGAACTAAAAAACCCTGCTTTTCTGCAGCAGCAGTAGCATCTGGGTATGTGGCTGCCTTTCTTGTTGATTTCTGTTCAACCTACTTGGCTCATTTCCCTGTTTTATATCATTGTATATATCAAAATACTTGTGAGAAGGGCTCTTTTTAGGATGTATTTGCTTGTTAATGAAGTGATTAATCTTTCTGATCTGCTTCAGAAAGTTAAAAGTTTCAGGGTGAAAGTGATAAAATAGGAAGCACACTTTTATTGTTCTGTATTGTATATCCCATTGACTGAATAGCTTTTAATGATTAAGAGGCTATCTAGTTTCATTAGAAAATATTATTGTTTTCACATATTTAGAGAATTAAGCAGCATAAGTGGGAATAATCTGGAGGTAATCTTCAGCAGATTCACACCTGTACTAAAACTATAAATGTAAATTCACTCTTGGAGTTATTCCCAAAGATTGTACAGGCCTTCTAGAAGTTCAGAAAATGAGGATCAAGCTCAAAAAGGGCTGTAAAGTACAAGTGTTCTGCAGTTAAATTTGAGGTGAAGGAATTTAGAATGAAGAACACTTATCAAGTTTGTCCTGCTCTATCAAGAGTTTGATCTAGATGAAAGTGAAGATGTTTTTGCCCTGTTAAGAAGAGGAAACTGTTAGTCACCTTTTCATATCAGAGTGAAAACTTGAGCTGTCATTCCTTTTTTTTTTATATTATAGGGGAAAAAAGAACCTAGAATATTTTTTGACAGAGTTAAAAATAATGAAAAAATAATATTAGTCAGTCCTTGCTCTTCAGTTTTTGGTTATTGGATGTTTTGAACATGCCAAGAACAATCCAAGCAAAGGCTGTTTACAGTTGTCTGTATGCACCATATAGGTCTGTCCTAAGATAAATCGTGAAATTAATGTTATCTATATACAAGTGTAGGGTGAGAATAGATGGGATACAGTGGGTCATTCAACTTGCAGAGGTGTATGCAAGCCCGTGCAAAGAGAAATGGAGATCTGTATTTTCCATCTCTGAAGACTTTCATTGATAGACTGCATTTGCCCACACTCGAAGAAAAATTGTCATGAGCGAAAGAGATGTCGTGTGCAGGAAATTCAAACCTCTTTATTTATTAAAGCAAGTGTTATATCTTATTATCAAGTTAAAAAATAATCTACCCTTTGGCTTGCACATGAAATTCTTAAGTGATGGAATCATAGAATGAGACTAAAAACTTGCTATTAACCTTAATAGAATTTTTTATTATGATTTTTACTTATGATTTTTTTTCCAACAATTAAAAATCCCAAAAGTAGTTTGACAAATCAAGGCACTCAGATCCAGCTGTAGAACTCATAAGTCAAAGACCAAATTCCACTTCAGAGTAGGATTTCTTATGCCTCCAATTCAAAGAAAGACCTGTTTGGTGGCAATAGATATTTTAGATGCTACTCTATAATAACTCATATGAAATATCCAAGCATAAATATTATTTTTGTAATACATCCAAAGTGATATCAACTTTTACAGCTTAATTTTTCCTTAAATCTCACATATTTTATCTGTGATTAGTTTGAAAAGTACTTTCTTTTATAATTGCTCTCTGAAAACCTGTGAATTCATTCTGTTGATAAACATGTTAAATTGCCTTGGTCTTATCCAAATGTTTGCTTATTGTAAGTTTATGTAATTGTACATGACAGAAGCAATACAACTAAAATTCATAGAAGTATTTGACTTCATAGTACATTTATCTGTCATTTATTCTGTGTGTTGCACTAGCTGTAGTATTTGTTTTAAAAAAAGCTCTACTGTACTGTAGAGCAGTGGAAGTTTTCTAACTGTATTGAAAATTAATACTTGTAGCTTGCAAACATTGATACTGAAAAAATCCTAAATGCTTCGTAGGCTCTGAAACTTAGAATATAATTACAGTTATGTAAAAGTAAGCTAGACTGTAATTTATGGCCACTAGCATTTTAAAATATTCACTTGCTTTAAAGAACTGTTTATACAGTAATAGATCCATGGTTTTGAATAATGAAGGCAAGAGTATTTAAGATATTGTTCTCTAAATGGCCACAACAAAGGATGTAGACTTCCACAGACAGCTCTGATCCCATTCATTTCCCATTCCTTTCATGTAGCAGGTACTTGTCATTTCTCTGGCCTTAAGGGGGTTGAGGCTGAACTGAGGAGACCAGGGAGCAAATGCTATAGGCTGTAGAGGAATAGAAATAAGTAAGAAATAGCAGCTGTGCGTCTGCACTACTCCACCTTCTACTTCTACTTATAGTGCTCTTCCTCAGGAATGAAGTTATTTTCTCTCATTTCACCCATATTGATTTGCTTTGTGTAGTGCTTCCTTGTACAGCTTATGTAAGCTGATAATTCAATTTGCATTCCAATTGTCCAGTTTAACTGTGGTAAGAGGAGATGTGGCAAAAAGCATTGTGCAGTGCAAAAATGCAATTAGTCATGAGGTTAGTCTTAGTGCTTCATTTTTCTGGATAATGAGTAGATTATCATAAGTACCATGTTACTATTGATTTTGGTTTTCAATTGATGTTTGTAGTCTTTTGGGTTTTTTTTTTTTTTGACATCCAAATAATGCATATCCAAACAAAACTCCACTGCTTCAAATTCTTGGGTGTTCGTGGAATCATTTTCAGAGGAGTAGCCACAGCCACTGGTACTTAAAATCCCTTCCAAAGGATTTCCTTTGGTTAGTTATAGTAGGATTTTTTTTGTCTAGTACTGCTTAAATTAAATTCGTCTTCATAAAAATTCAAGTACAATAAGCTGTCATACTAGTTTCTGACAACATAGGCTTTTCTTTTAGGACTACTAGCTGTGCTTTTTGGGGGATTCTATGTGAGTAATTCAGAGTATCAGAGTATCTACATCTTGGATTTATAAAAGTGTAATTTGTAGAATAAAAAACTATATTATTGTATGCACATTGGATGGATTTTGTGAATTTGTATTTTGCTATCGTTGCTATAGAAATGCTGTTCATTAAACAGGTGTCCATAACAAGGAGTTTCAGCTTAAGCAGTGAGCATAGGGAAAGAGCTGCTCATATTCCCTCTCTTTATAAGTGTTATGATCCAGTTATTAAAACGTTTAGATAACGTGACAGTGTCTCACAATAAGTGACAGAATTACTGCATTTTACAGTCTTATCTCTGTTCTATTTTTAAAAGATCAGAATTGCTAAGTTCAGACCACATAAAACATCCTTTCTGGTCAGCAAGATCTAATTAACATGCCTCTTTTGTTAACATACCCTTCAACATATCTGTTGGAGAGGTTTAATTATACACAGTATTCTGTGGTTTTGGCTCTGTTATAGCACTCTTTCCATAAACCTACACAGAACGGTGTTATTGCTTAGAAAGGTAAGGTTGTGATATGTGGCCATCAGCCACATATCTTTGTTTAACCTGTTAGTAGAGAGATATTTCATTGTAATCTCTCTTTTCTGGGGTGTTAATTTTCAAACATCAAAAATAGTGTTGTTTTCTATGTCTGTGTAGCAGCTATCATAATCACTCTTAACGTGATTAGCTTCTCAAAGCAGTATTGCAATTTAATTTAAAAGAAAGAGAAGAGAGGAGGAGGAATTAATTTGTCACATGGTTGGTAAAAAGATCTACTGCGGCAAATTCATTAAACTTCCTATGTAATATTAACAAGTCCATTCATTTGATAGTACAGTATGTATGGTCCCTTGCTTTTATATTTGGTTCCTAGGTACTGTATCAAGATTGTTATAGAATTTTTCTTTCACATAATGAATGGAGTTTTGGATTGTAGTTCCTTAACCTTGACTCCTGTACATAACTTTAATGATGGAGCTCCATGAGCATTTCAAAATAAAGTCTAAGGCTTTGCAACACTTTTCCTAATCTTTTAATAGGTCTTCTCATCCCTAAACTTTCTCCTCAATTTATCAATGTACTTCTTGATTTTCTCTTGACCTTTGCACTTTGAACTTCCTATAAAAATGAAAGAGCCAATATTTAAACTCCTAAAAATTGGTAGGTGCCTATCCATCTATTCCACCATGAAGATTCGGAAGATAGTTTTCACTTTTTTAGATGAAGTTTTTTCAGAAACAAGTTTCCCATCTTAAAGTATTCTTAATGCTGTGTTGGTTTTGTGGGGCAAGGTTTTGATAATGGGGTAGAGGAGATGACAGTGGTCTATAAGGGTGGCTTCTCTTAAAAGATGCACACTGATGAGTGTGTAGTAAGAGTGTGAGCAGGGGTGGCAGAGACCACATGTGATGAACTGACCATAACCCCCATTCCCTGTCTCTCTGCACCACTGCAGGGGGAAAGGGTAGAGAATTCAGGAATAAATTTAAGTCTCAGAAGAGAGACTTCATTTACTTTAATATTTATTGCTTCTTGGCCTGTTATTTGATGCAACACAATCATCTGCCTAATAGTCCTAAGCTGTTACAAGAGTAAAATTTGTAGTTAAAGGTGGATGCAGAACCTAGGTGCCCATATGATAGTGTACATATTTTGTATATATTATAAAGTACATATATTTTAAACAAGTGAAGCAAGGATAATTATTTACAGAAAACACTTCATTTAATCATCTTTTATTTTACTTCTTTATGAATAGATGAATTTTCAGAAGTGAAATTATAATTTCAGAAATGATAATTCTGTATCATTCATCTTGTGCTTTACTCATTCAATGTTCAAGACATTTTAATGACTATTGTATACCAAATACACAGATGAAATGGCAACACTTGATATCAAAACTGGATTTAGTAGTATTGATCAATCAGAAAGGCCACATAAAACATTTATGTTCACTGAGTGAATGGTTCCTACACTTAAAGGAGGTAAAACAAAGAGGGTATGATTCATAGAAACAAAAATAGAAGAAAAGAATATGTTCATATATGACCTGTAGAAATGTGCAAGAACTTCTATAAAAAGGCTGCAGTAAATACTTTTTAATGTGTTTTTTCTTCTTTTTCTTAGCACACAGAATGATATTCTACCAGTTTATAGGTTTATTATGTAAGAATTGTATAAAAGAGCTTTCTGACATTTTCCAGCTCCTCAGTGGAAGATGTACAAGTCCAAAGGTATTTCATCAGAGATGAATTCAACATGATTAAGCTTTTCATTAGGTAGTTTGCTCTTGGGGTAACTACTATTTATGTGAGTATGTACACAGAAAGACATATATATATCTACACATATATTATAAACAGAAAACTTGGGAATTTGTCCAAATTTACAACCATATCTGACTAATATTTTCTCAATAAAATGTCTTGACAGCCCACCTTTTTTGACTCCTCCAAGTTATTGACAAAGATGCCAAAACTAGAGGCCCCTGTGGTGCACCAATTGTCACCAGTCTCCAGACAGGGGATGAGCATTAATCACTGTCCTGTATGTCTAATTACCCAGCCGCTTTTACTTGCATGCTTATCCACTCCTCCACAGCCTTGCACTGTCCTTTTGCCCTCTTCTGAAGAAGGCTGTAACTTCTGTCTTTCTCCAGTTGCTGTGGATGTTCCCTGGTCTCCATGACTTTTCAAAGATGGTATTGAGGGGCCTTTCAGGTATGTCAGCCAGTGATCTCAGCACCCTCATTCAGCCCATTGGGTCCTGCTGATCTATGAATTGAATTCTCCCAATTAGTCCTTGCTTCAGTCCTCATCCACAGCTGGTAGCTCACCTCTTGGGTTGTTTCTCAAAACAGAGAGGCATGGAAGATTCAGGTGGTGAGGATGGGGTCCCTACTTTGTGCTTGAAGGGCTGTGACACATCACGTAATATGTAGAAATTATTATCTCATATATAATGGTTAATATATGTTTTCAGGGAAAATGAATCGCCTCCTGTGGCTTTTACCCCCTCTGTTTCTGTATTATCAGTATTTGTAAAAAACCCATAAACCTGCTGTTTAAAATTTAACATTTACCATTAAAATTCAACATTTTGCAGCTATGAGAAATCCCTGTTTTGATGGCTTGGGTCTTTGAATTTTTCATGTAACTGACAGATAAAATAACTCACCTAGTAAAATCTAAGCTAAATTGAAATTAATTTCCATTGTTTATAGGCTTAGGCTTAGATAAATAAAAGAAGAAAACAGATTTCTTGTTTTTGTTTGGTTATTTTCCTTTTTATTTTTTCTACTTTAACAAAGTAAATCCTCATCAGAACCCTGCTGTTAGTGATTGCCAATTACCTGCAACTGCAGGAGGACTGGTAAAGCATTGCCTTAATTAGGGAGGCCTAAAAATGCCCTTGGGATCTAAGCAAGTGTAAATGTAGCTGAAAGGTTCTGTTTCTCCTTGACAAGCAAAAAATTTTGTGGGAAACAACTGATAGGCGTTCTTGAAAATACCTTCATTGAGCTGCTCTGAATGTTCTGTTAGTCAAATAAGGTAAATTGACCATCTTGATATTAATTTTTTTTAATGGTATTTTCTTAACATAGTGTTTTTACAGTCATAAGCAGGTATACAGTTCCCCTTTGTTTATATTTATTTGCTATAAAGTATTTGCTACCTTTCATGAATGGGAAAAGAATATTTCATCTGATACATTGTAAAACAGAAAAGAGGAGTCAACTTCAAGTTAAAAAGAATGAAACTAGTTTGGGTAGTATACACACCTGACACTATTAACATTTGTGTTGGTTTTAACAACATCAGGAAAATTAAACTCCAAGTAAGCCTTTCCTATTCCTCTTTGGTAAGGAAGGGACAATAAATGAGATTATGAGTTGAAATAAGCTTTACTAAAAACAGGCTAACAACAGCAGTATTAATAGCAAATTGTACAAAAGGAAAGGTGGGAGCTGGTGGGCAGCAGAAGTTCAGCAGGGGTTTCAAGGGGACTGTCTGCTCTGCCCTGGCAGAGAGGGCAAACTTCTGGTTTCCAGTGCCTGGCGTTTCCTGCTGAAACATTATCTCAGCAATGACGGTGGTGGGAGTGAATAAGTGTTGTGGGGGCCCCCACTCAGTGCTAAGATATTCCACTGCCTCTCTCTGTAACTAGGACAACAACAAAACCTGGCTGGTTTTGAGGTCCACTCTTCATGGTGTGGCATATCTTATGGTGATTAAATATCTCATATTTCTTTTTGATATTTACTTCATCTTTTTTTGATGGTTGGTGGTGAAGTCATCATTACATGTGACTCCTTTTGATGTTCTGTTTGCTATGTTATAATTGTGTTGCAAGTTAGCATGAAGAAAGGTTTTAGCATGGTTGCATTTATAGATAGGAAACTTTCTTTGTTCTACTTTATCCAGATATTAAACTAAGAAAAAATTTTGTTAACCAAATTGAAAAGACCTTTCAAATTTATCTTTTATTTTACTCTAAGATTTACAGTGAAAGCCCATTTAATAGAGTTAGCAAAAGATTTTGTAATGGCCATTTGCAACAGTAATTAATATAGCTGCTCCTCAGTTATTCTCTAAATTTAGTTTCCTAACTGATAGAACATTTATATAAGGTTGTTTCTTTCAATTGAGATGTGAAATGTATTCTTTTCCTATGTTCCCCATTATAATATACAGCCCTGATTGCATTATTTAGGTAGAACAATGATCACTTAGGAGCAACAAGAGTTCTGTGGTGCTTTCACCTTCTTTGCATTTGATTTTTTTTGTCTATTTGTAGGTTCTTGCCTTTTTTTTTTTTTTTTTTTTTTTTACTTCCAAGACTGTTTTGTCAAAACTCAATCAGGTGTTCCCGAAGTATAAATTAAGGTATTTTAAGTATAAAAATATCTAGATGCCATGAAGTGTTCAGACATTAATTTCTCTTTTATGTCATCAGAATTAAGCTGGAGGTGAAGATTGATGTGTAAGTATGCTGTGGCCTAGGAGGAGTGGTATGAGCTGGATTTGGAAGAAAGGTTGTGAAGGTAGAGGACACCAGTTTTATTCTAAAGAAAGCAATGACTTATTTGCTAGCTGCTAAAATAAATGTCTCTGACTCTAAAGCCAGAAACTAAAAAGTAAATACCCAAAACAGCAGAACAGAAATATTTGCAAAAACTAATTGAATTTCACTAAAATGTTGCGTATAACTGTGATCTTATTTGTTTATAACTGCAAAAAAAAAAAATGCTACCTAGTTCTTTTTCTGAACACTTCTGTGTTCTTTCTGTATGAATTCTGAGCTTTCTAGCCTTTATTTTTATTCATGGTTTTAAGTCTTTTTGTCTCTACAGTACTCTTTAATTTTCAAAGCATTGTATCTGCATATTTCACAAGGACATTGTAGTGACACAGTTGACTGGGACAGTATCTCCAAGTTTCAAAAGTTCTTACTTTCTGAAAAGGGGACTTAATTTTATTGGGCTTTTTGGAAAAAAATATTGAATTCTGGATTTAGTGATACTTTTTATGGCTTCACAGCCACGATGAACCAGGTTGTGGTTGTGCAATGGTACAAAAATATCAGTGTGTGTTGGCTTTCTTCTTTTGTATTAATTCTGTTGTGCAGAATATCAATTTATGCAATAGTCTGTGCTTTAAGTAGTCAAGAGTGAGAGTCTGGTGTCTCCTTGAATCTGAGGGAAATCTGCAAGTGATCCTGCTAAATCTCACTGATTTCAGAAGAGGGAATGTTCTCCTGTTCAGCTGTTATTCTTTGTTATTTGATATTTTACCCTGCAGAAGGATAACATTTCTGTATTTTATATATTAGAGTTATGAAAAATACTAATATTTTTATAATAAAACCTTGAACACTGAAGTTGGGATGAAATAAGGGTATAAAACAGTACTGCTGGCCCAGATTCCTCAAGCAAAGAATAGGTTCTGGGCTTGGCGTTAATTTTGTCATAATGCAATTGAATTTAATCAGGGAATGTTCACACTGAGTATTTAATTAGACTCTAGGTGATCAATCTTGGTAGGGACTTTGCTAATTATGAAGTGGCTGAGTCACTGAAGAAAGTCAAAGTAATGCTTCAGAGGACTGTACTTCAGTGAGGGGTTTGGATGTATGAGCAGAGGTTTTTAAGGTGATAAATGATAAAGAAGGTTAATAAATAGTTTATAGTTAATAATGAAGTTGCAGGAATAATAGATGGAGGCACAGACATATGAGAGACTGGAACTGCAGCCTACAGTAATTTGTATAAATTATAATTGACTGTCTAAGAAGTATGTAGTGATTAAAATCCTGAGCAGAAATAGTTCAGAGAAAAGCTGTGTCTGTCTGACAAGGCCATGTTAGCTCAACAGTAGGAACAATTCTGTTCTCCTTTCTTCGCATACCTCTGATGTATTAAATGGGAATTGCATTTGCAGAGCAAGCCAGGTGCATGAAGATTTTGTCCCAAAATACAGTAACAGTTCCACTGACTCCAAGAAAGGGTAGAAAAAAGACTACAAAATCAGCATCTCTGTTTCTCAACTCTGTCCCTCTTTAGATAAAGACCTGTGGCATTCCCTTAAACTGTGCTCTGTTTCTTTATAGCTTCTGTTAATGCTTTGTACTTCCCCACCGTTCCAGCGTTTTGTGAAGCTTGTTATTGTGGTGGGTTAGGAATGGTATTCTTGAATTTAGTGTTCGCTCTAAAACCACAGGCAGATTTCTCTCCCCCTTCTCCAGCTGGAGACAAAAAAATCACATTTTAAATGAAGTTGTGCATGAATACCTGCCAGGTTTTTCAGCACTGCTAACACAAATCTATGTGCATTCCCCACTTCTCTTGAATTCTCTTCCTGCAAGACCCTGTGGTAGAGCCTGCTTTCTGCATGGAAGACAACTGGCCAATGCCAAATAGTGTAGAAATTTCAGGGGTTGTTTTTAAAGTATGCTTAGCAATTATGTTTGTTTATTTCCATATTTAAATTTGTATGCTTAAAGATGTGTATGAATAATTCTACTGTATATGTAAATTCAAGTTCTTACTAATGCTCACATATTTTCCATTATTTGTTTCTTGCAGTCACAATTCATTATCCAATGTCTATGAATTATTAGATTATGAGGTTTATGTTGTAGATTGCAGCAAGTTTTATCTTCTCTTTGTACAGTGATAAGCACATCTGAATTTTTACCAGGTAAACCGTAACACAAGTAATAAATCAAATGTATTATATTAGTACAGTCAGGGGGTAAGTAAAATTAGTTTTGAAGCATTTATGCAAACAATCTGTTTTCAGCAGTCCATGCTTAGACACATATCCTTCTACTCTCAGAGTACTGATATGAGTACCAAAATATTTTAATGGGTATTTGAAGACTTATGTATGTATGTACTTATTTTTAAAGCCATAAATATGAAATATTTTCTTGGGAAATAGAACAGTTTCAATAAGAATAACAAAAATCAATACAGTGATAGTTTATGTACAATGTGGAGTTTGACTTCATGGGCTCCTTCCAAAAGATGGGGGTCCACAGTTTTAGCTCTGCACAGTTGAGACAGTTGGGTGCTCTGCAGAGTCAAAATTAACATAGATACAATGAAACTCTGTTTTGTGTTTGAAAGAAGAGTTTTTTCATAAAGACACAAGAGGGATGTAAATTCTGTACATTTTTTTTCTCTGAATTATTTCTGTAGTATTTGAACTCCTTACTGTCTTGTCTCATTAGTTATTGTTTTACAAGGATTATTCTAGTATTTGGTGGTCACAGTGTAATAGAGAACACATACCCAGGAATGTTTTATGGAGAGTTAGAAAATTTTGGCTGGGATAAATTTTACAATTCCAAAGACAGATACTGATTATGGGCGGAGTGTGGTACATTTTAACTGACAATGTAGACAGATATCTTGTGTGGATCTTGGTTTGATGGTTTGAGGTTCTAATGGGGTGTTTTTGTTCGTTTAGTTAGTTTTGTTGTTTATTTGGGGGCTTTGTTTGTTTGTTTGTTTTTGCTTTTATCATAACTCATGTATTTCAGGTACAGATTTGAGAAAAACTACAAGAAATTCATAGAAGAAAACTGTGAGGGATCATTTAGCAGAACAATATCTGCTGTAGCTCAGAAAGGACCATTATCTCACTGTTTGTTGTTTCACTCTCTGCCATCCAAACCATTTTAGTAATCATACGAATTATTTTCCTATTTGCCTGTATTTTTTTATGTTTGCTGTGAAGGTAATGTGAAAATAGATGTTAAGTGTCATTTGGAAAAAGCTCTAGTTGTGTTTTGTGAGGTTGTGTTGGATGATGATAATAGTCACTATGTCTGACAGTGTCTACCTGTGGCATTCAGGAGCTCAAGGATATTAGCCTGGAGTGAGCTGTTTCTTTTTTTTTTTTTTTTTTTTTTTTTTATTTGAGATCATTTCCCCTACCTACATAGACTTAATAATAGATCAGCTAAACAGTGTAATTTGATTTTAAATCATGAAATGACAGTGGTAACCTGTTTTGAGTGTTACTAGAATTCAAGAGTATGCAAACAAATGTCAAAGTCGCACATTATTAGTTTCTTTTTTAAATATGTTCTTTCAGTGTCATAACGACTAGTCTTTTTCTGAAGATTATTAGTTGAAGTCAAAAATAGAAAATTTTTTCTTTGAAGTATTTTATAAACAGGAGTACCAGTTTTTGTCTCTGTCTGCAAAAGCAATTTAACTGTGCTTTGTAGAGGTCTGTCCCCTGCTAGGGAAACTGTAGTTTTTAATTATTTTAAATACGTTATTTAATGAGAAAATTAAGCAGAGTAGAATGAATTAGTTTTGTAATTGTAAACACAATTATTGATGTGAAATTGATTTTAAGTTTTTTACTAAAGTTTTGTTGTTATGAATGTCCCCAGTGTCATGACATATTTAAAAATTGGACACTGTATTTATGAGGTGGAAATCTTTATTTATGGAACTGAGGATGTTATATAGGTAGACTTAGAGTTTTAAACCTATATATGCTCTTCAACATCAGATGAAGGAAAACGGAATCATATACTCCACACAAGTAGAAAAACAAGGAAGGTATTTAAGTCCTTCACACCTTTAAATGTTTTTTACTATATAAAGGAGCTGGAAAAGATCCAAACACATCTTTCTATATCCTAAAGTTTTGGATCTTTTAACTGTAGAAATTAACAATAGGGCATCAAATAATCCTACATAACCCTACTTCCATTGTGTGAGTAAATTTATTTTGTTAAGAACAAAATATTTCCACCTATAGTGAATGGTCTTTCGTTTTCCACTTGCTGTTATTTTGATGAAGGCAGTATACATCTATAATAAGGCACATGAACTTGAGAACTTCTGAAAACTTGAGGCCAGTGACTTAGACAGATACCAAACTATGTATTTGGAATTTATCAGAGAAGTCTTGAACACCTGAAGCGTGCTATTATCCTATTCCATCAATCCATACCTAAATTCCCACTTCAAATATACCATGAAGCTCTTCTCATTGTATCTTGAGAATAAAATATTGGAGAAATGGGTCATAGAAGGGAAATCCATGCCTTATAAAGAATGGTTCTCAAACATGGAAGAATTGATAAGGAACTATAAAATTAGGAGTGGGAACACTAAAAACATTACTTCAATTTAGTTCTATGCACACTTGAACTGTGAACATCACAGATGGGCAAAAGTATAAATAGATTTTAAAGAAAAAGTTTAGACCAACTAATAATAGAAGATATATATTCATCAGTGTTCATTAAACACAGTAGGTCTCACTTCAGAGCCTTTATAGCTGGGCAAGTATCATTCTGCACTGGTCCTGTTTTATTGTTTTTCTAATTAAATGCTATTGACAGCTGTCAGGACAGGGTGTGTTGCTGGACATACATTGGGTCTGAGTTAGTGTGGCAGTTCTTGAGATCTTGAAATTTCTTTTAAGAATATTAAGATATTAATTCTATTAATGTTATTGCTAATCTATGGATTGGATTTTTTAGGGCAGTTTTGGAACTCTGGAGGGATTTGTTTATTTTGTGTTGATAAACATATATTTTTTAAGAACACCCTCTTTCACCCATAACTGAATGTGTTATTTTTGATATTTTAATTCAGAAATGTTTCTAGATTTGGGTTGTTGGTGTATTTGTTTTCACTTTCCTGATAAGAGGTTTTGACTCTGATATATTAAGATTTGATCAGAGCAGGATTTTATCTAGCCTGTAGAGCTTGCTAGTGACCGGTTTCTTCATGAACATTTCAGAATGAAGTGGTGAGCTGGACAAATTACTCTGCTCACAATAGTCTGCTCCTGTTGTGTACGATTTTGGGGGGATTTCCTCAAAACAGTGTTTAAACAATTTATACACCTCACTCCTCTTGACTTCTTCAATGGATATTGTATATCCTGTTCATTTTGAGTCTGCTGTGTGTACACAGTACCTGTAGGTTGCCAGCAGAGGAGTCCTTGTGTTCAGCCCTTCTCTGCACTTGTAACAAGCTGCATGGGCTGCTCAGATGTAAGTACTGGAGATCAGTGGACCACACAGAGATTGCGTTTTTAGCATAGCTGTTATAAAATCCTTTTGTCTATTGGGGTCTGTGATAATGTTAGAACATTATCATCTAGGATAGCTCATATCAAATGTTACTGATAGGTCCCTCACATAAAAAATTCAAGATATTTGAGAGTGATGTGATCTTCCATTTTAGTTCCTGGTGTGAGAAAATGAAATTAATACTTATATAATTTTTTTGTAATTATTACTTAACAGTAGTGTGCCAAAAATATTGGAAGGACCTTCAAAATATCTGAATATTTTTTTTCATAAATAGTTGCATCCCAAAATATCACATTGCTGTTCTGTTAGGTAGGGATGTCCGGTTTCTCTCTCTCTCTTCCCATCTATATACATATGTGTGTGTGTGTGTGTATATAAAAAAATATGTGGTTTTATATGTGTGTATATCGTACTTCTTGGAGTTTGTTCCTTCATTTTGTTATGAAATAACATACATATAAAAAAGAAAATGTTGGAAACTTGTGTAAGTGATCAGTGTTCACATTTTGTGTGCTTCAGGCAAGTTACAGTGATACAGTGTAAACAAAACAAATGTAAATGATTTCCAGCACAAAAATTATTCATCTAATGTTTTACAGGATATCATTTTCTCAAAGCACTGGAAGAGAACAACAAAAATTTTAATTAAAATTCCTTTCTATATCTCAGATTTTTCCTGTAGCAAATCTTGTTGAACATTTTTTTTCTTCTCCTTTTGAGAAGTTAGAAAGTTGCTGGTTAGAAAGTTAATGGTTCCTATCTTGTTAGTGTCATCCTAATGATCCATCACTCAGTTGAGCAAAGAATTCCTCTTTTGTGGTGGTTCTGGTACTACAAGAAAAACCCAAAAGAGGCTTGAGGAAAGTGTTACTGCAGATATTCTCAGGCCCGTGTGGTGGTTTGACCAGCCCAGAGAAGTGAGCTGGCTGGTTTTTGAGATTGCCTTCTTATTGGACCATTGGGAAAGCATTTTCTAGTTCTTATTACCTTTGAAAGGAAGCCTGAAAAGAAGTTCTTATTACCTTTGCAACAGGTTGAGGAATGTTAACCTGAAGGAAAGTCTTTAGAAGAGTTAATAAGTCATAATGGATAACTGATGCACCATGACAAGAGACACATACTACTGTAGAACATATTTAAAGACAACGAAACAATAAAACCTAATAAAACCCCTAAACATACCTGCTCTCCAAAACCCAACATCAACAAAAAACCCTTCAAAATTAAAAAATGAAGAACTTTAGCACTTACCCACTCATGCCCCCACTCCCCTAATGACTTTGAATTTAATTTGAGGTTGATGCCCCAATAGAAATACTGGAGCGTATCTTGTATTTTTACTCCTAAAGGAATAACAATAATATAAAAAAAACCTTTAAGGCTCAACTGTGTAGATATGTATTGTTTGAAAATGAATTTTAAAATAAAATGCTTAAGGAGCTCAATTTATTTCTCATAATAAAGGGGGGCAGTTATTTGTTCTTTAAATGCACTGTCTCATTGAAGGATACAAGGTAACTCACCATCTCATCAAATAGGTGAATACTGTTAGAGATCTTTATGCAACACTGTTGTGTGTCCTTTTGGCAAGGAAAGCCTGTACCTCTTTAGATACACTGCCTGTGCAATCTCTGAAAAATCCTGAGTTTTACCCCAGGATTTAGCAATTCGAATTCACTGAGCTCTCAGAACGAAGTTGAAAACTTTTGTTGTGAAAACCTTTGTCATTAATTGGTTTTTATGCCCCAGTTGTCTCATAACTATGGCCTGATTTAAAACAAACAGACAACCATCCCAAAAAAAACACACAAAACCCTCCCACCCTGTGGTGTCAGTCTGAGAAAATTTTATTTCCTGCCTTCAGGTAAAAAGGAGCATATTTTTCCCAAACTCAACCGCAGGTGCCACTTTTAAGTTGAAGTCATAGCTACAATAGGTACAAACTCCTTATAGTGTTATTGTCATCTGTTAAATGACATAAGGATCTGCTTTGTATAACTTGTCTATATAAAATGCCTAATAGAGAAGAATCAGACACATTGCATAAAGGGAATATGCAGTCATCATGTTGCAATGACTGTTCAACTGAAGTCTTGCACTACTTTTTCTACATCTAACTAAATCTCTGAAATAACATTCTTGATAGGAAAAGGTAGTTCATGGTCAACCTATTTATTGATTTGTTTATTTCCATTAAACATTCTGAGTTATATTATATAGTGCAACCACTAGATTTTGTTAGGATTCTTGGGTACTTTTATTCCCTGATTGAGAGTTAATTCATGTATTTTTGACTCTGTATTTATTTCTTACCAGAAAATGAAAGAGCATTTGAATGTTAATTTAAAAAAAGTAATCTAAACTTAAAGAAGTATGATGTACTAATATAAATGATATATAAATATAAGATAATAATAATTTTCCCAACCTTTTCATAAATTTAGGGTTCTTCCCTGATTCACTTTCCCCACTCCCCAGTCTATAGTTTAAAAAATGTTGTTCTAGGTTACAACTGCTGCTAAAGTTAAATATTAATGTTTAGAAATAATTTGTTTTTTCCTGACTATACTTCAGCTTATATTAAGAGGGGAACATCATCTAGAATTATTCAAACTTTAACACGACACCTGGCTTAATGTACAATCCAGATTGATCCTCATTTTTTTATCATTTCCATCATGCTTTAGAGTATCAAATACTTTATGAAACCAGTAGTTTCTAATTAAAATAATGCCATTCCTCTATCTATGAAGAAAACTTTGATGCTTTGTCATCTTGATGGAAATGCTTTGTGTGTGTGTTTACTATACTTGTAAGCACCATGTGCTCTTCTCTGCAAAAGCTTGTACCTCAGTTGGCAGTTATTCCTATCTGCTTCAAAGTGAGCTCCAAAACTAGGACTTTGGAGTCTGCTCATACAAGATGCTTTCTGTGAATTGCAGACATTTGATCTTGTTGCAAAGCACGTTGTATTACCTAGTGAATAGGTGGCTAACTTAAACGGAACAGCACAAAACACTTCTGATAAGTTCATATAATTTGATGGGTTTAAACTGGAAAAATACCCAACTGGAAGATTTATGACACTTCTGTATTTCAAAGGATATACATCAAAGGACACTTTGCATCCTTATTTTACATTTTAATTGTTGAGTTGTCTTTGTCCTATAAATAATTAATACCACTAAAAATTTAACATCTGAAATGATAAATAACACTTGGCAGTAATAATGTATTGTTTTTATGCTAACAGGGCATAATTCTACCAGCCGATATTCAAAAGGCATAGCAGAATAAATTGTATCACCACTTGATTTATTATTATGGAAAAATGGAAAGATCAAACTCCTGGCTCTTGTCACATGGGTACTTCAGTGCTGTCAACCTTTTTAAAGGTAGAGGCTGTGTTGAACCTGTCTTTTGTGTATGTGAGGCTTTCTACCCTTCAAAGCCTTTTCCAGGACACTAGTGAACTGTCTTGCCCTACATTCTGGCAGTGGCCAGTACCAATTGCAGGAAATAGTTCATAAAGCTGTTAGTGGAAGTTTGGTTACTGAAATCCTAACAGGCTGGCTTTCTTTCCAGCTTCAAATTTCTATTACTTATTCCTGGGCTTACATATTGAGATTTAGTGAGAATTGAGATTTAGTGTGAATTGTGGCATGGAGTCCTACAAATTATTTACATTGCTAGGCTTTTTTTTTTTTTTTTTTTTTTTCCAAGTTTTAATTTACTTTTTCTCCTCTCTTTCATTTTCATATGACAACTCTGCGGCACTCACTTTTTCTCTGCCCTATCTCTTGCTGTGTTTTATCTTTCTGCTGTGTACCCCCTTCATACCATCTCTAAATTAAATAATTTCAATTTTTTAAACCTTGTTTTTTATATGCAAAGCTTTAATTTCTTTAGTCACTTTTTTTTCATTTCTACATTGCTCTATCTTCCAGGAAGCAACATTTTTCAAAAGTGTATACTTCTTTTGGCAGTAAATCTTTAGAGATTCTTCCAATTAATTCTTTTGCACACAAATACTCATGGGAATATTGATAGACAGAGCGTCTGGAAGTCCTCTGCCCCAGCCTCCTGTGTCAAGTGCTGTGAACACCAGAGCAAGTTGAGCTGATGTCCTGAAAACCGCCAAGTATGGAGTGTTTTGCAACATTGCCCTCACACACTCTCCTCTTCTCCCAGAAAAATGAGTTTTCATAATATTCAGCCTCAGCCTAGCAGTGTGGAATTTTTGGTAATGCACCTTCGTTGCCTTGTCATAATTGAGGCTCCACATCTTTGTAACTGCTCCTCATGCAGTTAAAATTTGTGTTCTACCTCCCCCTATCCACATCTTCATCAGACTAAACATCTCCCCCAGCATCATGTTTTAAGTTGTGTTCTCTGGATCATGACCATCTTAGAAACCCTGCATGGAATGTTCTTCGGTTTTAAGTCACTCTTGAGCTGGGGTGGGTCTAATGCAGAACTGGCCATGTATTCCAGGTGTGACCTCATCAGGACCAAGTATAGAAAGATAGAAATTTCCTTCGGTCTTATATTTAACTAGTCATGTGCTGTAAGCTTTGAATGTATTTCAGCAGGATTGGTACTCAGATAATTGTTTACCAGCCTTTTTACATGCATGCCATTGTTCTTCCCTTGTGTGTCCTGGTAGAAATTGTTGGATTCTGTTGCCCTTCTCTGGAGTTCTGCTATTGATCAGTATCAGCTCCCCACTTATCTTTCCCATTTAGCATGATCTACGTATTTGTTGGGTGGCAAGGGGAGATGTTCCATCTCCTCATCCAAGTCTTAAACAAAAATTTATTGTGTAGGACTAATTATAGAGTAGTTTGAGTTGGAAAGGACCTATAAAAGTATGCTAGTTCAATTTCACTGCAATGAGCAGGGGCATCTTCATTTAGGCAAGGCTCAAACACCCACCATGCCTGACCTCCTTGAATGTTTTCAGGGATGGGGCATTCACCACTTGTCTGATTTTCAAATTTCATGGGAAGCAGCTTGACAGCTACATTAGCTAATTACTTCAGGACTCAGGGATTCATGTCATCAGGTTCTATAGACTCAACTGTGTTCACAACTGTGTTCATGTGGTCAAAAATTTGATTTCTGTTACAGTGGGAGGAACTTTCCTACTTCAGTCCCTATCCTGCTCTCCACCCACTGGAGAGATGTGGGAAGAGAGGGTGCCAGTGAAGACTGGAGGGGAAAAAAATGTGTGGAGTATATCAGCTTTCTCTTCACCCATTGTTACTGGATTGTCAGTCTTGCTTATCATGTGTTCACACCTCCTTTGACCTGCCTCTTCTGGCTGACATACTTGTAGAAACCCATATTGTTCACATACCTTGCCCAGTTAAACTCCAGCAGCAGCTTGGCTCTCCTGGCCACATTCCTACACAGCCAGGCAGCATTCCTATAATCTTCACAGGATATCTGTCCCTGCTTTCACTGCCTGTGCATTTGTTTCTTGTCCATTAGTTTGATTAGCAGGTCTCGACTACATTGGTCTCTTTCCTTTCTTCATTATGCAACTAGTGGTTTGTCCTTGCAAATGATTTGCAGTTCCTCAGATTCCACAGCAGAGCATGGCTGACTGTGTCAAAAGCCTTTTCTAAAGTAGTGTTTGTCATTGTCTGCATACATATAAATTTCCATACAGAAATATCTTCCCGACTAGGCAGATTGTAGAGACATTTTACAGGCAGGCAGTTGAATTTACTGAGCCATTTCTTCAAGCTTATATGACTCAGAAATGTCATTAGTCAGACTGGAATTATTGTCTGCATAAAGTGACTGAAGTGATTTGAAAATTGAATATAGCTCAGTGTTCATCTTAATTGTTATAGAATGCTCTGTAAGTTATGTAATTGTTCTAGAATGGTCTATATTTTAGGCTGCTATTAATCATCAATCAAAAAATAATCTACCTTTAAGAAAATTTTTGAAACATGCAATAATATTGAATAAAATATTATGATAGAGTTGATAGAGAACTGCTGTGGAATGTGTAGAGGTTGTTAATTACTATATTTGAAAGGAACGTAATCTAGTACACATAGAAATAAAGGTGATTTCACACAAAAGGCCCAAAAGCAAACCAACCAAACAAAAAACCAATCAACCAACCAAGAAAAAACCCGCCAAAAAACCACATGAAAATCCTCAAACACAGCCAGAGTCAAGCCACAGAGATCTTTTTGAACCCAGCAAGTTGATACCAAGGTAATGGCTAAATAAGAATGAGGAATGAAAAGCAGGTCAACTATGCAGTGACAAGTAGCAACCATCAATGGGTTTCCTCAGTTACAGCTCAACAGAATTCCATGTTACAGGAATGAAACAAAAATGTTAAAGGGGCATGGAGTAGCAGCAGACAATCATAAAGATAAATGAGATAAATAAGGGTGAAAGAGGAACAATTAACACATCAAAATACACATTTTTGTTAATTTTTAGATTCTGGAAATTTATGGGCGTTTTGTTTGGTTGGGGGTCTTTTATATCAGCCATTTCATGATCACAGTTATTATAGGGCAATGGAGAAATACTGTATTTCAACTGGTGAAGCAATACCATTGCTACATAACATTAAACATTTGTATATAAGTAAAATATATATTACTCATTTTAGATATTGGCAGAGGTCTGGGAAAAACTCCTTTGAATCCCATTATTCTAAGTATCTTGACAAATGCTGACCTTTTTTCCTCCCTGAATGGTTTTATCTCAATAAATTTTCACTCAAATTCGTTTTTTAAGTCCTGAAGAAAATGGCTTAAGGAATTTAAAAACTTTTAAGTAATTTTACCATTTTTAAAAATTGTTTCTAACTCCTTTCCTTTGTGTTTTTTAAATGGGTGTGTGCAGGGGAATGTAATGTGCTTTTTTCTGTTTTGCAACTATAATTTAGTTTAATAAACTTGTATAAAACTGACAATTACGTTGTGGTTTTTTTTTTTTATTTTTGTTGATAAATTAGCATACTGATGTGGTATTCACTCTTTATTGCAGTTTTTATTTTCTAGGAAAAATACTTTGAGAAAAGCGGAGTTAGGGAGAATACTTACAGACCTGTTGTTAGCAAATATTATTTCTGTAGTTTACTGTTCTCCTTTTATTACCAGAATGGGAGGAAGAGGGAAACAAGTTTATTTCTTTTCTTTTCTTTTTTCTTTTCCACATGTCCTCAGTTTTATTAATAGTAATATTGAAAAACTTGTCATATTAATCACTTTTAAATCTAGGCTTTTACCCCTTCTCAGTACTTCTAATTAATCATTAGCATGTACTGTCATTAAAAAGCCATTAATTTTGATGTATACTAATGCCAATACAAGATCAAATTAACCTAATAAAACAACATATAATCTATTCCAGTGCTCTGTGTTATATTTAGCCTGTGCCAAAGGGAATAACAAAACAGATGGACCTGCCAACAATTTTTCATTATTTAAAACTGAAATCTGTATGATATATCTATGCAGAAGAAAAAAAAAAAGACATATAATGTAATATAATGTGTACCTACTGACATTCTGTTTTATTACTCTTGATTCTATCTAATTTCTTATGTATGTAAACTTAGACTCTAATCTCAGAATGGCACTGCATATATTTTATTTCAGAATCTTTAGAGATAAAATACCAGATTTTTTTGAGAAATATGCTAAAATTATTTACGTTAGTGATTGAGGCAAAAGAGCATTTAGGATTCTGGTACCATGTTGCTTGTTTTGATGTAGTCCTTTATTTATACCATGTTCATATTTGTTTTGCTGGTAAATTTGGAGGTTTTTTCCTCCTTCTAATATCATTCTGTGGCAGCTTTAATTCATCATGTAATTGCTAAATACATTCCTGAAATACACTGTGGATTCTTAGATATCCAGAAGACTTGTTTGTAATGTGGGATACTTCAGCCAGTGCAATCTGTCTTCCTAGAGTGCCATATAATATTGCAGATACTCAGCACCATATGACCCTATCTGTCAGTGTGATGCTTAAGAAATAGAAGTGAAAAATGCAATTAAAGTCTGAAAATACATTATGGAAAAGGTGCCTTTCTGAAAATGTCTAAGTTCTTGATATAATTGATTTCTTTAAGCTCTTTGTAGTGTTGACAACCAGGAGCTTGGAGGCAGAATACTTTGGTTGTGAGAACTGAGGTTAAAAACATATTTTTCCTTCTACTTTTTTCATTATTATGTAAATTGTTTATGATGAAGATAGGGACTAACACATCTCTGAATGTTTGCAAAATTTGGATTTATAAAGATAAGGTCAGAAATGTAGAGTTTGAATGCTTCTCAGTCTGCATATAGCATTAATTAGACCTGCTAAGTGTGACTTCTTGAAGATTTGTAGAAAAGTGTGCATGATGCACTGGAAGGTAGTACCAACCTAAATTATAACTTTGCATCATGGCATCAAAAGTCAGTACCTATCTGAGAGAAAAACTTCAAAGCTCTGGGCAACCTCAGTGTAAGAATAACTAAGGAAAATTGAATTGCTGAAGGAATCAACTCAGTATTGCTTATGGTCTCCATTTCTGTGTAAATGTTATTACAATTCTTGGGCTTCTATTATAAGAATTTGAAATAAACTTCACATTTGACCAGATTGTCATTATAGGTTTGATTTTCACTTGGGAGAAAAATAAAAAAGACAAAGCACTAGGTCTCATCCTTTGTCAGATTTATATTATTTTTAAAAACTTCGTTAAGATATTAAAACTCAGATACTGAAAATGATGTTGCATGTATTTGCTGAAATACTGACAAGAAATGGGCAGCAGAAATCTCACTGTGTTCATCTTACCCATTATTTCCCTTGCAGCAGGCACTAGGAATCTCTTCATTTCACTGTATGAACTTCATGTTAGTTTGGCATATTCCAGGTCTGAGCCTTGACAATATGTTCTGTTCTCTTTCTCTTTTTGTAATGCAAAAAGTTGAGATAAAATCCTTAGCTTTAAAATGTAAGTAAAGTGCACCCAAAGGACCTGTTTCTTCTGTAAGGTTGATCAGGCACTGAAAGAGGTTGCCCAAGGAGATAGTGGAGTCCCAGGCCTTGGAGGCAGTCAGAGTTCAAAGTGGATGATGTCCTGGGCAAGCTGCTGTAGCCGTTGTGAGCACCAGGAGGCTGGATGATTCAATCACCAGAGGTGCTCTCCACTGCAATGATTCTGTGCTTCTGTTGCTTTTTAATTGACTAAAGGATTACATGCACCACTACTGATTCTGCATGAAAATATTTCCTGTAATCTACATGCTTCTAAGTTTCCATGGTTTTTAGACCTGTTTTTTCAGGTATGTGTGAGATAAATTGATAGGTTTGCATATCACACAGATTAAATATTACATATTATGTTCTTGAAAGATTGATGGCCTTTTCTCTGAGTAATTCTTGCTTTATTTGACAGCTTTACTTAGGTCTGACTATGGCACATGGATATCTTTATTTTGCAGTGTACACAGTGGTACACAATTCACAATTGGATTTGTGCTTTCTGGGATTTCATTTCGGTTTTCTGTTAAAAAAAAACATAATCAAACATTGCTTTCAGTCGATTGTCAGCCCAGTTTTCAGGGCCTTTCTTGTTTTGTTTTCCATTCTATACCTGAAAAAGGACCCTGCCCACCCTTCTCCTGCAAGTATTGAGGAATATAAGTAAATGAAGTGTGTGAGTAATTTACTACATATTTAATTGCACTACAGAACAACTTATGTAGGTATAATTGAAATTGCCTTACTGCGCAGTAGGAAATTATGCTTGTTCCATTATTTTACTACTTCTTCCACAAAAAACGCCCCACTCATATAGATTATGTCAGTTATTTAGACTGGAAAAATATACTTTGTTTTCTTGCAATCCAGTAAAACTGTCAGTTATTTGTGATCACTACAGTAATTTTATCATAATCCTAAACCAGTCAAGGCTAGTTCTTAAATCAAGTAAGTGTATATTAATTTTTCTGAATAATGAAGTCAGCAATAAGTGTTGAAACTTACATGTTAAATAAGTTTCTGTTTGTATTCAAGGGCAATATTAGAGCACATAATGATGCCTATAACAACCAAAAGGGCAATCTCTGAAAATTCTGCTATACTTCATTCCTCATCTCATAATCATCTTCCTTTCTTTTTTGTTTATTTTGTTTATTTTTTTGTTTTGTTTTTGGGGTTTTTTTAATATTAAAATGTTTGGGAAAATATGCAGATATACTGCATTTGGACATCTGTAAGATGTTGTATGGAAACATAATTCTTATTTTCATTTGTCTGAGGATGTACTCAGTAAAATACAGTAGATACAGTAAACAAGGTATAAATAAATTCTGCAAATAATAATAAAGTGTAAATTTTGGTGTATTCTACCATCTTCTGATTTTTTTTAATTGTGTGGCTTAGATATGTACAATGTTATAGAGTGGTCTTAAAAGAGATTTAAATGTATTTTGTACGAGGATTTCTTCAACAAAGGTGAGGTATCTTGTGAAGATACATATTGTGTGTAATAGTCTCTGCATGGAAATCTAAAAATAATTATAGAGAGAATATCAGGAAAAGGTTTCCAAAAGTCAACTGCTCTGGCCTTTGCTGCAACATAGTTTAAAATGTGTATCATTCTTGATATGTCTGTCCAAAAAGTTATTTAAAGGCTTTTTGAATGGAGAGTGCACAACTTTGCAAGATCCTTCTGGTCTGGTTTCTATATTCTACAGACACCCACTTGATTCTCAGTTCTTTCATTATAAGTTCACTCTCTATTGTTTTCTTATTAGTCGGCATAAATCACGTTTCCATATTTTATTATCACGTGCTTAATGTCTCTTAAGCAGTTTGAAAAACATCATCAGTTTTACACCTTCTTTGTATGTATCTCTAATTTCCCCCTGCTCTTATTTAATGCTTATTTGCATTGTCCTTTGTGTCATCCAGTTTTGTTTTTTTCATTGCTTTTGCATTTCATAGATCTCATGGGCATTTTCCAGCTTCCTACAAATAGCTTGTTTGATTATCTTTTCTGTAGAGTCCATGATATTTTTAAAAGGATTCAAGGATGGTTGATCTTTCCTGCCACTCTTTTGCCTTTTAAAAGATAAATGCCAATTCTGCCTTCTAGTTTTTCACTTTTACAGTTTGCTCTCATCCATCCTTTATGAGCTCTCACAGAATTTGTACTCATAAGCTGTATAATTATGAGCAACACAGCCAAAACTACTGCGGTGCAATATGAATAGATCAGTATTAAAAACAATTCATACCAGGAACCCAAAAGCTACAGCATAGGAATGCATATTTATTTACTTTATGATACTCTGATGCCCTGGAAAATCCCTGTTGTACATGTTGCTCTATGACAGCCAAAGGAAAGCTATTTTACAGACTCTTGCTTTCAGGTATCTAGGCTACCTGACGTTGCTTCAGCAAGTGACAGAACATACTTTCATCATTTTAGTAGAGGTAACAGAAGCACATGGGTCTCCTCATGCCTTTTTCCATCAAAGAAAGTCTTATTTTAGTTCTTGTTCACTTAAATGCAACACATAGTGCCAGTTGCTTCCTAACTTTGTCTTTGGGTGTTGGCTAGAATAGAAGAGATGGTATCTTAAGTCTTGTGGTGGAGGCGAATCATCAAGTGAATACCATAAAATTATGACTTCTAATGTCTCAATTTTTTCTTTGTATGAGGAAGAGGCAGGATAAATGAGAGAGGATGTGCAGTTTTGTGGTTGGACAGACAGAAGTTCAAAATCTTGGGGACAACTGATAGTAGATGCAGAACTTAGGGAGACAAAGCAACATAGCTGAGCCCCTTGACCATGACCTGTTACTATGACTGCAATATACTGAATCTTCTGTGAGACTGAAGAAGCTGATGGGAAAGGAGGGATAGAAAAGGGAAATCATTGTTAATTTAGGAAGGAAGAAAAAAGAAAAAAGTCACGCAGGTGAGACAAGGAAATCAGAAAAATGCCGAAGAGGGATACATTAGCTGAAAAAAGAAAATACATTCAACCATAGGAAGTCTTGATATAATAGAATACCTTTAGCTTGAGGGCATCTGTGTGAATGGGTTACTTACTTTGAGACCTTTAGCCTTTTAAGTGGTACAAGAAGTAGAAGGACACAGGAGGTGTCTGTGATTTGAGAGCATTCTGTTGGTGCATGTGCACTTGGTACTTGCTATGGGACTTGCTTGTGCTGCAGATCACACATTGATTCAGACCTTTCTGTTCCTTTTAGAGACTGTTGCTGCACTTTGAACAGATCTTCTGATTTAATTTCATCCAAAAGGAATCCCCTTCACATGCAGAAAAACTGCCCCACAGTGTGAGCCAACATGGAGTAAGTGGGGAAATGAGGGATTGCTGCACTCTACTGCTCTATGTCACTGTTGCAGACACCTTTTAGCTAATATTATATCATTTGCTGGTTTTGTATACCTCAAGATGAAGTTCATTTCACTCACTGGGCCTGAAAATATCTAGATTATACAAATACTCATAAATGCATTCATCCTGTCCTTGCAGGATCTTATTCCTTTACCACTGGTGCACCAATTAAAACAGAAAACCTATTTTGAATTTTTGACTAAAGAAGAAATTTAGAAAGCAGAAAAAAAAAATGCATAAGAAATGCCCAAATTCTTCAGTATCTATAATAAGCCTTTCTTCTCCTTTGGATAAATTAGTTTGTTAAGAAGCTACCACTTCACTCTAATTTCTTTTTCACCTTCGGCAAGTCTCCCAGGATATTTTAACTAAGAGTCCTTTCACTGGAGTTTGCCTTCTTGAAGGCAAACTATTTTTACTTTGAATTATTTTCCTTCTAATCTAACTTTCAAGAATTTTGTCCTTTTAGTGACCAATCTGAACTATGTTACTACTTAGTTTTCCCTTTCACTTTTCATTCTCTCTTAATTGGAGCCAAATGGGAAGCAGTGCCTTTTCACCCCTATTACTCCTCATGAAAGCATTTCAGGAGCTTCCTCTTAATCCTGTCTCCTGTTGTATTCATATATTAGCCAGTAACCTATATTATCACTGAGGTCTATGCTCTGGTTTACTCTTCACAAATACATTATCTAATTGATCCTTCTGGTCTTTGAGGGAAATCACAAAGTGGTAATGTTCTTTGGGTTTGTTTGTTTTTTTTTCTTTAAGATTCTACATTTTTGTAGTCATTTAGCAGTTCTTTTTCCTTTTTGGTCCAAACCTCAAACAAGTGGATTCATCCATGCTCCCTTACTGTTCTTCCTCAACAAGATGTACTACGTGAAGTTGAATTCTTCAACCTTCTTCTCTCCTTAGATTGTTACATTATTCCTATCACTACCAATCAGTTATATGAGATAATAATCATGTGAATAATCAGGTGAATCTCAAATCCAGACTAACTCATGATTCTCGGTATGCCTATAACTTCTGTCTCACTGGCACTAAGATGGGTTCTACATATTTTCTTGGGGATTCGACCATTTGCTTCCTTAATCAGCTACTTTGGAGGGAGTCCATTTCAACCTTCATGACTGATACTCCTGCATTCCTTTCCATCTGGTTAATCACTTTTTCACTGGAATTCCTCGTGCCTATTGTTATTGATATAATTTTGTGTCATATGGAATTTTCTGTTTTACCACTTTGTTTATAGGTCTTCTGCACAAGGATACGTGCAGGGACTCTTTCATTCCTGATTTCTGCTTTTGGAAGATATAGGTCTTTGTTCCCTGGTTTCAGCACAGAGCCTAAACTGAAGAATTTCCCTCCACGCTTTCTTTGTGGGAACAACAGCAGGTAGCTGCTCTGTGTCCAGCCTGCATCCTCAGAGCTGTAGGCTGAAAATGATCTGATGAAAAAGGTGATTCTGATGCTGTGCTTTTAAGGGGGTGAATTGTGATACTTCTTTCTAAAGTCCCTTCTCCAATCTGTCTCTAAAGTTTCCCTGTTATGAAAGTCAGTGAGCCACTGAAGTGTTGATTACAAGTACATATCTTTCATTGTGCTTCTGTGATCAGTTTAGACACACCATAGGAAATTCGATATCTGAGAACACACTATCATCCCTTGAAATGATGCAGTACATTCCTTTTCATGTTTTCTTATGAAATTATCTCCTTGACAAGGCTTCTCCCATTTGCCAACGAAAATGATAATTTCTCAAAGATTTTTGCCATGCTGAGCTATATGCAGAGATTAAGAAAGTCCTTTTTCCATTGTGGTGTTAACACTCCTTGAAAAACTGAAAATTAGTATTTTTACTCCCTTTGCACTGCAGAGAAGGAACTGGAAGCTATCATTTAGGAGATGAGTGTTCTATTGAGAAAGCTGTTAGATAAAAGAGAAGCTATTTTCAAGTAACTCTGTGGCGTATCTTACACCTCCATTTTCTTTGCCCTGATAGGACAAGATGGATCTTTGCAGCATGCTACTTTGCTGTTTGTCCCATTTATTTTATTGACTGTATCAATGGAGCAAGGTTTTGTTTACTGACAGATGTGTAGAAGTTCTTTTGAAAAGCATGCAGTGTTTGTACTGTAATATCAAGTATCTGTCTAAACTTAGATAATAGTACAAATGCAATGTTATATAGTCACACTTCTTGAATAGAAAAATTCTTTGATACGTCTTTTTCTCACGTGAAAATGATAATTTTTTATTTTGACGGTAGTAGGTTCCTTAGACTGGACTGCTTTGAAAACTGATTTCTTTAATGCTCTTTAATGCTACAATGTGTTCAAGGAAGCAGTGTAATAGATCCTACTTAATGATATTTGTTTTGTGGTAAGAAAAGCACACTGTGCTAAATACAAGTCCTAGTCCAGGGACCTACTGAAGGATGTGCTTGGCTGTGGGTACTTCAGTACCTCCATGGTATGGCTCTTGAAGTTATCATAAGTCTTTATAATAAATAAAAAGTCAGAGTGTAGCAAAATATTTAGGAAGGTACACATACCTTAATGTAAGAAAATAAAAATCAAGAATCAAATTTCTTTGGATGCTGACATCTAAATGAGGGCGTATTTTAAATCTAGAAGCCAGATCTGCAGGTAAGAGTCTGAGCCTGCAAAACTTACCTTAAAATGGCTCAGTCTTTTGTGATGGAGCATCATGGATTTTAATATTTAAAAAAAAAAAAAAAAAAAAAAAAAAAAAAAAAAAAAAAAAAAAGTATTTTGAGACACAGAATTTTGGTACTAAGGATTTTTAAGGCAAATTACTTCATATTTTCCCAATAAGTTTTTTACTACTTATATGAACTGGATGTTACCTACAAAAGAGTAAGCATTAGAGTAAGGTAGTTCTGCTATTATATCAATAGACTAGTCATCACATACTAAGGTTAAAAAAAAATTCTCCCTGTCATAGACAGGGTAAATACTCTAATAAGTACATAAAAGAGAAGCTATTGTCTAGTCAGTTTGTGGAATCCAATATTTAGATTCATTTGTTCTGATGACAATATCTGATTTTTAGCATATCATCACTCAGAATCAGAATAATATTGCAGAAATACCAGACATGCTGAAATCAACAAATGAGATAATTTTTCTCTGCTTAGACATGGTAAGTGTTCACAAGATGTTCTTGTTCTGGATTTTTATTCTACTGAGAGAGATACAGGTGATAAAGGCAGACTAGCAGCAATGTGAAGCATTAAGATGCAGAATAACATACAAAGAAAATGAACTATGATTATTTAGTGTAAGCAATAATGTATCTGAAGGGCAAACAAAAGTAATTACTTTATAGCACTGGAGTTTCAGGCTATGTATGAAGAAAATACTTTTAAAGATAGTAGAAGAAATATAGTAGCTTGCCTAAGAAGATATTGAATCTGCCTTTAAGGGAAAGAACAAGAGAAAAACAAACCATTATGTCCCTAGTAGCTAAGGTAGAGCTAACTTTACAATAGTGCAAGATATTCTTTACATAACCTCTCCACTAAGGCCACTGCTCAATTCAAGACATGCTTTGTCATTTTTGAATAGGTATAAATGTTGCCAGAATAGTTACTAATGCTTGTTTGGTGCTTGTTTTTTCTGCTGCCCCACTTAGAGATTAGTGTCACAAGAGCTGAAGTTTTGGTTGTGTCAGACTTATTGAAAGGGCAAGGTGCAAACATGAAAAACACAAAACACATAATTGCACTAACACAAACTATTTTGTGCATGTGACTGAATGATTTGCAAGGCATTGCAATCCAAATAATCATTTTACTTCCCAAAATCTAGACAATACTGCATTAGCTCAGTTTAGTTCACTGGAATACACAATAAGGGTAGGTCCTAAAAACTGTTTGTAGAAATTCCTAAAAAAATGTCAGAACCTCTTCTCTATTTTAACTGTAATATGTGTACACAACATACCAGTGGGGCTGTACAATTCTTTTTTTTCTTATAGGTAAATATTTTTACAGGTTTATCAACAATGTTGACTGCATTTGTATAGAGCATATTTGATTATTGTCCTCTTATATCAGTTTTTAATTCTTTCTGAAGTCAGGCAATCACTTACTTGAAAAATAGAAGAATAACGTATGCTTAAATTTTCAGCATGACTAAATTATCTTCAAGATTTTGGCTGAAATGACAACCAGATCTCAAAAACAGGCACGTGGATTAAATAAACTGTGCAATTTATGTGGACAAAATAAACACCCACACTCAATACTGCTGGCTCCTGGACAGCTCGTTTTCACCACAACCCCGAGGTCCCTCCCTGTGCAGCTGCTCTCCTGTGCTGGTGCAGGGGTTACTCCTTCCCAGGTGCAGGACCCTGCACTTTCCTTGACTGAATTTCCTTCCTGCCCATCTCTCCAGCCTGTCAAGGTCCTTCTGAAGGGCTCACAGCACTCTGGGGTATTGGCTGCTCCTCCCAGCTTTGTGTCACCAGTGAACTTGCTGAGGATGTCTCTGCCCCTTCATCCAAGCCATTAATGGATAAGTTAAACAATTCTGGGCCCAGTATTTAACCTTGTGTGACGCCACTAGTTACAGGCTTCCAACTAGACCCTGAGGCTAGATTGTGACTCTCTGGGGTCAGACAGTTCTCAATCCACCTCACTGTCCACTCAACCAGTCCACACTTCTTGAATTTGCCTACGAAGATGTTGTGAGAGACCAGTGTCAAAAGTCTTACTGAAGTTGAAGCAGACAATATGCACTGCTCTCCTCTTGTCCCTCCAGGTAGTTTTTAATTTGTAGAAGACATCAAACAATGATTTACCCTTAGTGAATCCATGATCCTGATCACCTTCTTGTCACCTACATGGAGAGAGATGGACACCAGAATGAGACACTCCATTGAGATCCCAAGCTGACTGGCCAGTAGTTCTTTAAGTCATTCTTGCTCTTTTTGAAGACTGGGTGATATTTGCCTTCTTTCAGTTCTTAGGTACATCTCCTGACTGCCACAACCTTTCAAAGGTGATAGTGAGCAGTCTCATAATGCTGGCATCTATGTTTGAATGAAAAACAGCATACCTTCCCTTATCATGGAATAAAATCAAAATTTTGAACATGAAATCTTATTGTCATGATAGGTATATATTTTATATTAATATAGATAGTTTATAACTAAAGAGCCAGTTCATACTCTACACTTCCAGAAACTGCTCTAAAGTAACCTGTATTCAGGGAATTTTAATTCAGTTAGTTTGGATAGCATTCTGACTTTCTTTTTAATAGTTTTACATGTTATTTTTTTCCTTAGTTTGTTTCTCTTTCAACATTGCTGCACTGTACCACAGTAATTTCTTCCCTAGCTTTACCCTGATATCTACAAACTGTCAGCTATTATTGTCACCAGATGGATGAAGGCATGTGTTTCCATCAATCCAGGTTTTTGCCATTTCAGTGAATAGCTTGCTATCATTTAACCTTTATTTTTGGATATTGAAATTCAGTTATCTTTCCTAGTAATCCAGGAAAATACTCTCTGGTTTTGTTGCTCATATCAGTATCAATTTTGCTTATGCAAGACTTTTGCTCCCTACAGATTTTCCTTCAATTTTATATCCATAAACACACCCAGGCACCATTTTTCTCCAACTGGAATTATTTTCCAGTGCTGTTTATTAAATCCAGGTTTTTGCATGTGTGAATACAATACAAATTTCCTTTGTCATCATCCTTCCAATCTCTTGTGTACATCTTCCATAGCTGCTAATATATTTCATCTTCCTAATCATCCCCATTGCTGTCTCTTTACATTACCTGCTTTTTGTGCCATCCTACAAAGTTCGGTATTCTTTTTCCGTCTTCACTATAATTCAATACTGCTACATTGCTTCAGTCACCTTTCTTCTAATACCATACCCTTTTTTTTTCTTTTGGCATGGCATGTTTGTATGCTTAGATGTTTCATCTGTGCTTTTTCATACCAGTGCAGCCACATCATCCAAATTCCATTTCATGTTTAGCTTTTGCTATGATGCTTACAAGGCAACAGACATTGAATGATTATTAATTTATAGGACATCGGATGTAGGCACTTTGTTTAAACCCTACTTTTCTATTATTATTATTTTCCCCTCCCTGTTTTGTGTAATGATTCCTTCTTCAGAATGTGAGCTTTTGGAGACAGTTTGGGCTTAAATATATATGCAAAAAACATGCATATCACATCTAATATCAGAACTTTTGAAAACCTTGAATATAATTGATAAGAATGGGTTTCCTGACCCACCAACTACATGATTGTTCCTGCAGTAAAGTACTGAAACACATATTTGGTGTAGGTTATTATTATTAAGGTAGTGGAAAAAATACCATGCAAAGTTGAAATATAAATTACTATTTATTAATGTTTTAGTCAATCCAGAATAAGCAACACTTCAGTTCACTTTTCATTGTGCTACTGCATGTAATTTCATGATCTTAAGAAAAAAGTCTGCATTTTAGTTAGCAGAGTCCTTTACTGCCTTCTCACTGCCCACTTTATGAGATGCATGACAAATTATTGGAGGATCTATCAGAATTCTGTTCTCACCCCACGTAATGAGAGTTTTCTGTCCTGACCCGGAGCACCATGCCTTCCAACTTTTCTCCAGACCAAGGACTTTTGAATTCTGTGGTCTTACACAGGAATTGCAGATGTTTCCTCCACTTTAATGTTTTTCATATAGCAATATTATTAATAGATTTGCAGAATTTTGTAATATTAAAGGTCTGGGTTTGATCTCATGCAAGGAGGTGTTATTTCATCTAGGTGGAGTGTGTTTATAAGATATAGTAATTGACTTCAAAAATCTTCTTTCTGATTTAAATAGTCTACAGCTTGGCTTCAAAACTGCCTTTTTTGTAGCTTAAAGATCTTCTAAGCCAGTCTAGTGAATCCTGTCCTACGTCTCCAGTTGTCATCTGCACCACAGAGGACTGGTTCTATTGTATAGACATCTAAGCTTGTTCTTGCACACTTCTGGTTTATCCGTAATTTGTGTAGAATTCCTTATCCTCTTCTTTTTTCTTAGAATGCCTTATCATTTAAACAAAGACAAAAATAAAGAGAAGGAAAAATGAAGAGAGAGAACGATAAAAGAAAGAAAGAAAACACACCACCATGTATTTCATTAGATAGCAATGTGTGTAATCCAGGACTAGCTGTAATAGTTTAGATTGTGCATAGGCTACTGCAGATTGTATTTTTAGCCAGCTTCCTGACTTGTTGAGACGTATCCAGAGTTTTAGCATATACTTTATATTTGTAGTTATCATAAAACATGCTGCTGTAATAGTTTATTGGGCAGAAATAATATAGGCTGTATAAGTAATGCACCCTTGTAGAATTCTCAGCACATTGTGAAGAAATAACTTAATCTTTTAAAAGATCATCCTGCTTGTTTAAAGACAGTGTGAATTAATCTCTGTTTTTCTTATACCATTTACAGGATCACAGAAGAACATAAATCTTTGCCTGTTTATAAGCAAGTCAAAGCTTGAAAAAGCTCTGACTGTCAGTATTGTTGCTTGCCTCCCAGAAGATTTTTTTGGGGAGTTCTTTTGTGCTCTCATTCAAAGTTATACTCTCATTATCACAGATTTATAGTAAGTATAGTTTAGGACCTCATTGACTTTAAGTAGTGTTCAAAGCCAGTAAAACTCTTTGGTAGGTTTCTGAAGTTGCAAGACAAACAACAGCATAAAATACATGCTTGGCTTTCATATTTTACTAGCTTCTTATTTGAATTTCTGGTTTTAATAACTGAAATGTGATGTACTCTAAAAATAACATAAAATATTGATTGCGATGTTTGATTTTTTTTTACTATCTCTCTAAGACATGTTTATGGATGTAAAGGGGTTGTTTTTCTTAATGTCTAAGGGAAAAGAACAATGTAAGTGAGGCAGGGTCACTGTTATCTTGTTTCATATTCTTAAATGAGAAACATGGAAAGTTGTACACGGTGTATAACATCCAGAATAATAATAAATATTGAATAAAGAGGAAATAAAGTGATGCAAAGACAATAATTTACAGCCTAGCACAGACTGATGCCCACTCTGTCTTCAAGCAGTGGCAGCTTTGAAAGACAAGCCTTGTTCTCTCCAGCCCACCATGCCTTCAAGCCCCTTTTTCCTCTACCACTACTTTTTCTTGCTCAGCATAATGTTACAGGTGAGGGATATGCCTTTGGCCTCTTGGGGTCATTTGGCTTAGCTCTCTTCCCTCTTGACTCCTTGGCAACCCCACTCAACTTATTGGGAGCAGAAAGGGGGGAAAAATGATAAAGGCTTGACCCTGAGGAGGCACAGTTCAGTAATAGCCAAATCATTAGTGTGTTATGACACTGTTTAGCCAAAACTCCATACTATCACACCAGCTGCTATGATGAAAGAAAGCCTCCATTCCAGTCAGTACCCGTACCCAAACTTGACACTGACTTTAAATACTGGCATAGTCCATTCAAGACTATTTCTGTACTTGAATGAAATCAAATCGACCAAAAGGATAATCTGAGTTTTATCTCTCTGGGAAACCTAAACTTTATGGAGTTTATTTGGGAAATTAGCAGAAGAACCTTCCTCTGATTAATCTTTTTAATATTAATAACTTTATAATGAAGTTGTGTTAGTTCTGAAAATCCTTGGTTTTTTCTCTGTAACAGCATAGTTCTAACTCAATGAAAAAAAGAACTTCTCTTATTCCAATCCCTGTTTAAACTTGGTGAGGGGTTATTAATGAAAAAAACATGCTGGGAAGTAATTCTTTGAATGTGGTCATCCTCATTAAGCATGTCATAGTAGCATATGTCTATTTGCTGTATTTTACTATTCAGCCTTATTTCACGTTGGTCATTACATACTGCAGGAAGTTATTGTGTGGAATATTATTGTGTTTATCAAGGAATTGATAAACACAATAATCCAGTCCCTATCCAGTTTTATCTTATTCCAGTTTAACATTTCTTGACTTAGGCTCCAGGATGTAGCATCTGTATTTTTGTGTTGAATCATGTAATTTTACTGAAGCTAGAGTGCTTCTGTCTGCAGAGTCTGTCTGCATTCAAACTGATGGTTTCTGCTGAAGGGATATCTCTCTGCTGAAGGACTAAAGAATGAGTACTTAGAAAGGTCACTCAGAAAAATGAAAGCCCTTATGGGCACAGTAGGCTCTATTATTACTTTGTTTCTGAAACTCTGAGAGTTTAATCTTGCTGTACAAATTAACTTTCCATCGCTGGAAATAAACAGAGAAAATATGATAAGTATCAAAAAATAGTGAATAAATTGTTTTTGTGCTTTAGGTCTCTGTCAGTAGCATAAGAGCAGTACCTCCATATAAAGTTAATGAAAATATTTTGAAAGTTAACTAATAGTTGTGAGGAACTATATAACTTCAGTAATAAACGCTTATGAGAACAGAAGTCTAGAAGAAAACTGACAGTACTGTCTTCAAAGCAGAGTTTTAACAGAGTACAATAAACAAGCAAAAAGAATAATGACATGAAAGCAAAATAGTGAGTAGCTGCTGATTGAGGTTGTGCCAACCTTGTGTGGAATAAGCTGAGATTCGCGAAGTTAAATATCACATATAAATATAGGATTTTATCCTAAATATACTTGCAAGATAGAGCAGATGGAAGCTTCTTAGGCAAGTTTAGTTTTAGCATTTCTAGTTTTCTGAAAGCTTGACTTTATATTTTTGTATATTTTGTGTTTATTTTTCACTTCCTTCTTTTCCCTCCTTCCCTCTTTTTATTGTAAATATATTTTATGTGTGTCAGTTGCAAACATTCCATAGAGTCAGGTAAAGCAAAATATTGAATTTGCCTTTTCAGTTAGAAAAAAACTTTTATATCCAAATCAATAAAATAACAATTCTTGTTGAGTATTTATTCACTGACAAAAACTACAGCATACTTGTCATATTTTCCCAGATTATCCTTTGCTATTAAAATTTTTGATTCTATAGGATTGATCAAATTGAGACTCAATTTTTGTTAATGCAGATTGCACTTTCCATAACAAGGTCTCATTTCTTTATCTTATTTCCTTTCAAAAACAGACATCACTGTTTCATTTTGCACGTTGTGTTAGAAACCCTATAAATGCATAGTTTTATATGAGAAAATATTTGTATGAACATTACTTGATTTAAGACAAATACTTCAATGTATGGCATAATTTTATTAAGAAGTGTTATTTGACAATTCAGCTGTAGCAGTCAAGGACTGTTACCCAGCTGTTTACCCAGTAGGCAGAGGTTACTTGCTTCACAGTTCAACCAGCAGAGCAAAATTGCAACTCCAGTACACTAGAGTCAACAATGGTTTTGAAATATATAGTTAGCAATTAGATTAAATGTGCTTATTTTGCACTTAAGTGGATCAAGTTAAATTACACAGGCTGTAGAGTGAAGAACTACTTTTCCATCAGGAATATAGTAACAAGATTCTCAGGATAAAAAATCTTGCATTTCTATTGCTGTGCAAAATAATTGTGTCTGTTGATTATCAGGCATGTTTCATGGGTTTTTCCTGTAACAATGCAGCTGAAGCCTTATTATGCCACTTTTCTATGCTTATATTTTATTGCATATTGAATTATGTGGTTTATTTGTTTCATCCAGGCTTTTACAATGACACCTTTCTTATTTCTATTCTGATAAATAAACACAAACAATCAAAATTAGCCTTTTTGAAGTTTGAAGTGCTCTTAGTAGTGATGAACAGCCACAAAAAAAAAATTTCTTTTTTCCTACATGATATTTTACTGTGTATTTAAATCAGTGGGAAAAGCAAAAATACTGGATTCAAGATATAGCAATGAATAAATTGCTTTAGCAAATGTTACCTATATAGAGAGAAAATAAATTAGTTTTTTTAACTGAGCAATTGTAAAATTCAGGATCTATTTTCACTCTGCTCACAGAATAATGATGATCCACAGTTGTACCCTGGCATTAGGTGCAGCCAAGAAATAAAGTATGCAGGTGACCACCAGGTTGCACAGTTAAATACCTCAGCACTAGGTGAAGCTCTGGCTATAAATGTGCCCATCTACCTCCTGCCCAAGATCATGAGGAGGACTGGGGGGACACTGGGACAGCACTCATCATTAGGGGTTAAGCCAACTACTGTCTTCTTTTTAGGTTGTTCTGGATAAGGTTATTTCCTAAAGTGAATATATATATATATTATTGATTGTAGGATGGAATGGGAAATTTGAGAGTCACTAAAAAAGGAATTCGACTTGAAGGAATATCTGAATTTCTACTTCCACTATATGTGAAAGAAATCCATTCCCGAAAGGTAGGTATTTTTCATCTTTATTTCTTAATTTGCAGCTAATATAAATTGATCTCTTCCATCTCAAACTACAAAGTATAATTCTTACACCTCCTAGATTAGAAATCAGTAGAGGTTTGCTTTGAGAATATCTTACCAGTGAAAGCTTCCTTCATGTCAAAAATTATTCTTTTTTTTTTCTGAAACCTTATTGCTTCTTAAAAGAAATGTGTTTTCCTAAAGAAAGGAGATTCAAAGCATGTATATTTTATGCGTCAAATTACCTCAGCACTGGGAATGGAACATTTGACTCTCATTTGATGTAAATCCAGATGTAAGTCCAGAAAAACAAGAGTGGTGATAAGTTCAAAATGCAGTGAAATAAGGAATGGTCATGTTCTTTTTAATACTAGCTATCGTGATTTATTTTTCTTTTTTTTTTTTTTTTTTTTTTTTTAATTTTTCTTTGGGTTTATTTTGCTTTTTAGGTAGAGGAAATCCTGCTATACTGTGTAATGTGTCTAGGATTTAATTTTTCAAAGCAAATCCTTTTAAATGTTGTTAAATGTAATTATCATATAGTATCAGGTTATTACAGAAGAAGAAAAAAAAGCCAGAAATTTTTTACTATGAAATTCAGCTTAGGTAATTTTAACTCTTTTGTTTTGACATTCACTTATGATGTTTTTATTATCATTGTCAATTAATTTTAAAAAATATTGAAATGCTGGGAAAAAAAATCATCTTTTTACCATGAGAGTGATTACCTATGATCACAGTAGAATGTTGTGTTGATTTTCAGTCAATCACCTGAACAGAATTTTAATGTGCATACTGCAGCATTTGATAGGAATTGCAAGTATGTTGACCCTAAATTCCTTTGTGGAAAATTTTGTCTGTTGAAATCTCTCTTCTATGTAGATAAGAAAGTACATTCATAAATTAGATGAAAGTTTCCCATTTCTCTTAATTAGTTCGCTCTTGTGTTAATAGTCCTTGATGCTTTAATAATCCTTGAGGTAGTCTCTTCATCCTCTTTTTCTGTAAAGCTAAGATCTTTCGATGTTTAATAGAGTGACAGTATTGTCCTTTTATAATATTTAAGTAACCTTGCAAGGAGCATACTTTTCATTCAAGGCTGCAGAACATTACTCATGATGTGTGCATTTTTCCTATTTCTTTTTGTGAGTGGACAGTGTGTATTATTGCTCCATGTCCTGTTACTATACATGAGAGTAATGATTTGGAATATTTTCTTGCCCAGTGCTTCATATTGCAGAACATTAGTACTGTTAAAGAGAGGATAGAAACTTTTGTTTCACATAGTAGTGAGACTTGAGTAGGGTCCTAATTTCATTTAGCTGCTAAGAAATTTCAGAAAAAAAATAGACACATATGCATTTTATGCATATTTAATTCATAACTATTGTAAAGAAAAGGGATGCAGAATCTACCAGATGCCTAACATCTCACTAGTCCTAGTGCCTAAGGTCCCACTAGTCCTGTGAGACTCCTGAAAAAATGGCACTTCTCAGTAAATATTCTCAAGCCAGCAGAAAATAGTTTATCAAACAAAATGTATAATAACAAATTGTATAGTAACAAAATAATTAAAGTAAAATATTTTTGGAGTTCCAGGTCTACTGATAAGTATTAACTTTAAGGCATTTGTCATCTAGATAAAAAAGTGGTATTTACACAGGCTTTATTCTCACCTTGCAGTGCTTTAGAGCTAGTTTTGCTTCCCAGTCCTATGCCAACTTGCTCAGTAGCTGTGCCAAAGTTCAGTAACTTCTGTATGCAAATGGAAATGCCATGAGAGAATGGTGAAATCAACCTCCGGAGCTGTACCCTGCTTAGCAGTAGCGTTTTGTAATGTCTCTGAAGGGTATTTCTGCAGATGTATGGCATCTGCATGTGACATGAGCTGTTTTGGCACTTACAAAAGTGGCCACAGTGCCACTGAAATCTAAAGGCTGGGTTTTCTGAGCTCTCCTAGTCAATACTGACAGCAGATTCTGAGCAGCTATTCTCCTCACCAGCAAATAGTGTTTACTTTGGGTAATAGAGACTGGAATGCTTTTGTCTGCCTTTTCCATGGAAGAAATAATGGTTTAAGTTTGACATATACTGGAGTTAAAATATTCTGTGAAATTGACAATGCATTGCTTATTTTCTAGAAGGACAGTTAGTTCTTTAAGCCTACGCTCATTCCTCTATAAAAGAACACATCCATTAAAGTGGCATTGTTTGGTTAACTCCTGAGATGATTTGTAACATGTTCAGTAGTAACTTTGCAGGACCGGTATATTTCCTCTGTACTGCAGAGCATGGTTTGTGGGATGGCCTCCACGGGGACTCTCAGCTCAGGAGGTGAGGCCTCCACTGTTCTGCCCCTGCAGCAGAGAGCAGAGTGAGGTGGGCAGGGCAGTGTTACTAGCAGAGAGGTACAGCAGCAGGTGTGCTGTGCTGCGAATAAGAGGCATACTGGAATTGTTGCACGTTTGGCGGTGCTATCTTTTAGTAAGCTCCATCGGAAAGTGACAAAATGTTCATTGAGAGGGCAGCATTCACTTCTGACTCTGATAGAATCAGAGTGCCCAGCAGTGTGTTCAGTAGGTAGATGGAGCTGAGCTCTCTGCTGCTGCAATTTAAGTGTGGGAGTGGTGGGATTTGCTGTGTAAAGCTCACATATGGTCACTGAGGACCACTTGCCTGCAGCATACCTGGATACCCAAATAAGATCATTTATGCAGTGTTAAATGCAGACCTTAAGCCGCCTTTATATAGAGAATGGTATTGAACTTGGTATATACATTGAAATACTGCCTTTTATCTTGTGATTGCTTCATTGAAACCCTGAATATTCAAAGTAAATGCTAAAATACTTAGATTTAAGTCAGCTGGAAAACAAATGTATGTGAATTCTTAAAAGCAAAAGAAAGCTTGTAGTGACATTTGCTTCTGACAGTATAAAATTTTCTTTCCAAAGGTAGTAGTGAAAAAGCCAGGTCTTGACTAAAATGAATATTTTCTTTCGTGTAGAAGTTGTGTAAATGAGAAGGCTAATCAAAGTGTGCTGTTCCCATTGCTCTGCTCCTTTTGCTTTGCCCTTTCTACTGTACCAAATTAGTGGTGTCTGTTGAACTATAGGTTCTTATCCCCAATTCTATATTTACACAGAGAAGTATTTTCATCAAATGGCTTCAGTGCATGTCAGAATTTAAAATGATGTATCAGACCCTGAGCAGATAAGGGCTCATTTGATCCTGAATTGACATCCTCATATCCCCAAAACCAGGGCATGTGTACTCTATCAAATGAATTTTACAGAGAATTACATTTTGGCTAAGAATGTTTTAGCCGTATACTTTTGATCAAATTGCTGGCCTGACACCAGTAAGTTTTGTCCAGACCAAGTTAAATTCCCCACATTTATATAATTTGCATTGAAATGATGCAGACTTCATTCTTTATAGTGTATCATTAATGAGATGTATGAAATCAAATAACACATAATGTAACATACCAAATTATTTCAGTATTCTGTTCTTCTGAATTAAATGTTCTTATTATCAGGCTACTGCCTCCATACTACTGCTCTTTTAAATGGAAACAATCAAGGTACAGTCTTATTAGCTTATCATATAACAATAAAAGTGGTTCATGGTGTTTGCTTGAGAATGTATTCCTGGGTTTCTTCTTCTTTTTCATTTGCACATACAGTTCTTAAAGGCTGAAAAAAAATCCAGTTTTCTCTTTATTAAATTGTTTCTATTACATAACAAAAAGTAACTCATTGTTCCTTAAAGCAGAGGGGATTACTTTGGAATTTTTTTTTCACAATTAATAAGGTTAAAAATGTATTCTCTGAAATTACTGTGTGTTTTCCAGAGATATCCTTAGAGAACACAGAATTTAATAATTAAGTTAAAAGTCTTTGGGAAAATGTCAAGAAAACCAGAAATAGTGAATATATATGAACTTCTTACTGAACAAGGAGACTGAAAACTTTGTGTATATCTTGTGTTTTAAAATATATCATTCTATATGAATTAAGAAATTGTAGGTGGGATTCAAAGCAGGTTTTCTTTTAAGTATTTTTTCCTCCAGATTTTTACTTGAGAGACAGAATATCCTTATAAGTATTTAGAGAGCTTTGTTTTACAGTTTTAATTCCAAACCTAGATCAATCTTGACAAAAACAAATCTACAATATATTTCTTTCATCACTGTTTCTCTGAGTGTGCATAATCATCAAAATAGAATTAACCTTTGATAATTTCAGCCAAATCATTGCATAATTTTAGGTTTATTTTTGGGCCTTAGGTGCCTTTGTGACAACATCAAATTCTTTTTCTGACACAATGTCTTTGTTGAGATTCTCCTTCTGATCAAGTTATAAGGATATAGCATAGGAAATCACATCAAAAGCCTTTATGAAGTTGAGGAAGAACATAAACTCTTCTTGAGCATTGAGACAGGCTTCTCTTTTTGCAAGACCACAGGTCAGTGCTCCTTGCCTTTACTTGCCTTTTCCCCCATGCCCATTTTGTCCCAAGTGCCTTTTTCCATATCTACATTGTAATAATTTTCAGGGGCCGCTCCCACATAATCTTGCTAGGAACTGATGTGAGTCTGACTGGGCTGTATTTTCCAGATTCTTCCCTGCTTTCCAAGATGCTCATACTGTCTTGTAAGGGCTTCCCAGGATGGGGGTTTTGTTGATTTGGGGCTTGGATAGGAGGAGCATATTCCCCCACATTCCACTCAGACATGTTTTCCCCAAATTTCAAGGCCAGATTTTCTTTATCTACTCTCTTTCCTGCTCTGTGAGATACCCCTCTGCCATACAGTCAAAACTAGTTCAAGAATCATGCAGTCCTTCCACTACTGAGGTATCCAAGTATCAGAGAAACTCCATTTAGGAGATGTCATTTCACACTTCTTTGTAATATCAAAAAAATCACAAAGGTACCCAAAGAATCTGTGACTGTTATTGCACAAGATGAAATGCAATACTTGTCTGTAGCTACATGCCACAATCTACTCAGATAAAACTTGAAATGCTTCCCAAATAATTTTTCTGATACCAGCTCTTCAAGCCTTGGTCTTTGGGATCACTTGCCTGTCATTAAGGATAAAGGCACTATTTTGGCACTGTCCTGGTTTGAAGAGCTGAAGACAGTCAAAAAGGACTCCTTAAGTAATTTTGGCTCTCAACACAATGTCATTCCAATAGTGTCACTTTTATTGATATTAACAAGATATAAGGGTTTTTTCATCACAAGCTTTGCCAAAGGACAAGACACTCCTGTATTTGTTGGTAGTCTCTGGAGGGACTACCACTCTGAAATTGAGTTGGCTGTGCTTGCTCTTTTCTGACAACTGCTAAGAACTTCCATGATTCATGATTTTGTTCTTGGTTTGCTGTATTTCAATGGAATCTGTCTGGGGATCATTCAGTTGAACAACTTTATTTTTGAACATTGCTTTTTCATATCAGCCTCTTTTCCTGTTATTATTGGTGACACTTGTTGCTCAGTCAAGGACAATTTTTGCTTTTTACGCTGAAAAATCTGAGTTAATATTACCCAAGCCCTTTGGTTGATTATGGTTTATGAATCAGGTCATAAGAGGCCTATATCCAGCCAGTTTTATGCCATCCTGAGGAACTGAATTTGATTTGGGAACAACTCATTCAGATGGATGTGGGAAAGTTATTTAAGTTGGAACTGTTTTTCTGGGCATTGTTGGTTGTTTTTTTTTTTTTTTTTCCCTCAATTGCATTTTCGGTTTTCCAAGTACTTCCTTCATGTACATCCTACAACTATGTTCTGCTGGGGAAAATTTCAGTGAAAACATGCAACATCTCAGTTTGATGCTCATAATGTTTTTTGTATCTGATTCTCATATAAAGTGTACTTTGATTGAGCTGTTTTAACTGTATGGGTATCTTACTCATTCTTGCTGAGGAGTGACCTTTTATTTCCTGACCAGCTTTGAAATAATTTAGTTACAGTTTACACAAACTAAGCAATTAAAGAAATACAACATGCATTTTTAAAATAATTAATATTTCCATAGAAAATCTGATCCAACACAATAACGCAAAAGCATATGACTTGCAAGTGACTTGAAAAGGGGAAAAATTCTATGTCTGTCTTCATCTCTTTGTGCATGAATTTGCTTCTGTTTCTTTTTTGAGAACATTTATCCTTTGCATGGCATTTTATAATCTTGAGGAACACCTTAGTTTTTGCTCCTCTGTATAAACTTTAGGACTATGGATGCACAGGTAAAACTAAAAGGCAAAACTGCAAATCATTGTGGCAGAAAAATATCCACAGAAGACATGAAGCACAAAGAAGACACATTAACATAATTTTATCTCCGCAAAATACTGATTTTAGTTTTTTAGCCCTGACTTGAGGACTGCTGAGATAATTTTAAATTTATTTCTTGCAAGTTTGTCAGTGTAATATTCTCATTCTTAGGTCTTTGGTAGGCAAAAGACACATTTTTGCAAAAAACATTTAAAAAGGTATGTCTTAAGTTAGAAGGAGATACTTCATATCCAAAGACTCAGTGTATTAAAAGCTAACAATAGTTATTTAATAACATTATAAGTCTAATGATGTTGGAAGTTGTCAGAATGGCTTTCTGAAGGGGAAATCATGCCTGCCCAAGCTGACTGTCTTCTACAACAAAGTGTCATGTCGTTCTTGAAAATAAGCCTTCTGATTTGTTTTTATAGATTAGAGTTAGATTCTCACAAATTGTAAGGTAAAGATAGTTTGCATTCTTTTGTGAAAGAGATCACTTGAGAAACTTCTCATTTGACCAGTGGGATTGGAGAGGTAGCAACTTCATTATCCAATCCCTGGCCAGTGTCCTAGAAATTATAAAAAGCTGAAGTTTCAGTAAAATATTCTTCTTTTGTACTTTAGACACCTGTGATGTGTATGTGCTTCCTTGTGTCCCACAGGACAGTCATGCTTGGTGGAAGAGGACAATTATTATTTTAAATCTTGCCTTTAGTCTCCCATCACATATTCTTGCTGATGATGTACAGTCCAAGAGAGCAGTGTGGTGCCCTGAAAACTTGCTAGACTGCTGGGGTCCAAGGGTTGTGACCAGTGGAGGCCAGTTTCTTATGTTTCAGTACTGAGAACAGTGTTGTTTAATTTCTGCATTAATGACCTGGACAATCACAGTGCAATCTCAGCAAGATTGCACATGAGAAATAACTAGGAGGACAAGTGTACAAACAAGTAATTTTTAGAAGCAAAAGAGAAGAAAAATGATGAAAGCATTGCAGTTTTAACTGTTCAAAAAATTAATTTTCCCCAACTAATTAGTAAGAACACTCTTTTCCTGTTTCACATCAGATGAATTTCAAAAGTATTGAGGGTAATGATCAAATCACAACTTCAAAGATAACACTTTCAAAGTGAATATAAGAAGGATTCTCAAGGTATTTATTCTGTAACAGAAGCTGATGTCCTAAAGTTTGAATGTGTAAATTCCAGAATACTTGCAAAATAAGCTAATTTGCAAAATAAATTTTACCCATTATGTATAGATTTATTTTTAATCTTGAAATAAAACAGACTTGTTACAATCTTCTTTTACTTGGTCAGTTTTTCAGAATATTTTTTGTCTTGCATGATGTTTCTCACTTTAAAAATGTTTATAATGAAATCATGTAAAGTAATCAAGTAAGTTACAATCTACAAAAATAAATATCAGTCAAATTCCCCAAACCTAAAGACTGCTTGTTACAGGTCAGAGGTGAGAAGTTCTGAACCAGTTTTGGTTTTGATGACATCTGTGAATCTGTAAGAAGCTTAGCCCCAGAGTTTCATGAGACAGTTTAGAAAAAATAATTCTTCTACCTATTTTATGTAATTTGTCAGAACTGTATTCTGTTAGAACCAGGGTTGTTGGGTGGAGAAGGTTTTTTTCTATTAGTATTCTCAATATTTCTCTATCAGGAAAAACAAAAGTCCTGAGCAAAGAAAGAAAATTGCCTTTTAACTGTTAAGAAATACTCTACATTTTGGGATGCTGTACCCTGTGTGTAACATCACAATAGAGAAAACTACTGAATATTTCAAAGTTTATGATGAAAAAAATAAGAATGAATCTCATCTTGACTAGCTGGAGTAAAATTCAAAAGATTAATTATGGTATAATTATCATGAGAGTGTCTTATTAGGACACCATTGCACTCTTAAAGGGCAAACTTGCTTGTTCCTTCACAGCTTCTGATAGCCACTACATTAAAATATATTTCATTTAAAATATTGTCCCTCTCCAATTTGAAATGAGCTTTATGTTTTCTAAACTGAGTTGTATTTTACTGCTTCATAAGAAGCAACGTTCTTTATCTGTAGGTGTATATGACCTGCTTGGTCAGTCTCAAGAGCTGGAGTGTTTTATTCCAGATAGCAAGCATGCTTTTTGGGGTTGTAATTTACAGCATTTGTTGTATAAATATGTCATGTTATAACCTCTAGTTTCAGAAACAACCTGTCTCCAACAATTATATTTTCTGCTTTGAAAATGTCTTTACAGAGTGATTTTGGTTTTTTTTTTTCACTGTTCCCTGAAGGAGTTCCATGTCCATCTGATGTTGTGACTTAAACTTCTGTCTCTTTTATATAGTTCTGAAATCCCCCCTCAGCAACTAAAATTTTATGGGTTTTTTGCACTGTCAGATCAATTTCTCAGGAACCTGCTGAACTTCCATCAGTTTTAGGATGCAATATGGCCACAGCTATTACCTGTGTTGGGGAAGTATTAAGTTAAAATAAAGTAAAGAAGGTAAAGAGATGCAAGAATTGCTACAAGGATTTTAATAAAATAGTACAATTTACTAAAACATTTTAAAATAAAAAAATATCCTTTTTTTCTTTCCATTTTTAGGCAGTGCAAGAAATACATGTTTGGGTGTTTTTTTGCTTATAGATATTCAATACATGATTAATTTAATTCATCCTTAAAAATAGGCAGGTAGAACAACCGTTCTCCTTTTAGATGCAAAATAAGTACTGCATTTCATCATCTTATGGATTATATTCTTGAACCTTTGCTAACATTGTTAGTCCAAAGCAGCTGGAAACTTATTTTTTGAGGAAATTAAATAGAAGCATTGATTATACCATAATGTGGACTGTGTTTTGACACTGGCCTCCACCCAAGAGTGATAAGTAATGTTAATGTTAGTTCAAAGCCTTGTTGACCTGAAGAGCATTCTTGGGAAAAAATTGCACAAATCCAAATAATTTATATTCTTTTCATTACCAAGGGTATGATGAGTGACTTCCTTTAATCTCAAGCTATTATTATATGTTAACATTTCAAATAAAAAGATTACCTAACTTCTCATCTTTAACAAGTTATATGAAGTTAATCTTTAAAACTCAGTTTTGATTAGACTCTGCTAATTCACTGAACTATGATTTTTTAAAAAAATTTCTCACAATTAAATTTCAAAAAAAATTTAAGGTAGTAACTAAGTGTGTAGGTTTTCAAGGCTAAATTTTCAAACTATGCACATACCTCACATTAAAGAAGGAAAGCCTTAAAACAACAAACTAGTTCATTGCTGTGTGGTGTATTATTTCTATCTCATAGACAGAAAGTAAGGGAAAGGTTTTGGGGTTTTTTTGTTAGAAATTCAGTAGGCAATAAACATTAGCAAGAACTTCAAACTATAGATGGTGAAATCCATGGGCAACATTAGGACAAAGAAAACTCTCAAGTAGAAATCTTATAATGGAAACAGCTGAACAAGTTAGGATCCTGTACTGGAATTGGTAATTATGGCTTCAGCTTTATGATTGTACAATAACAGCTGGAGATTTACAGTAAAGTTGACTCTTGGGTTTCAGCCAGAGGCTCATTTGTACCTTTTGCTGAATTTAATCAGTTGTTCTGCAAAGTGAGTTTCTGTAGTTCACAAAATGTGTTAATTTAGAGTACATAATTCTACAACTGTTACTGTGACGCAGATAGAAACACACAGTAACACACACAACAGGTGTTCAGGCAGAGAAGAGGAAAGGAAGTTTCTAGTTTATTGTTGACTTCGTATATATAAGTTTCTGGACAGTGACCAGAGATTGGACAGAGAAGTTCCCACCTCTCCATCTCCACTGGTCACTTGAGAAGTCCATCAGGTGATATCTTTTCACAAAGGAATACAAACATGATTCTTGTTTATCTTACAATTCATGAGAACTGACTCCACTATACTAAAACAAATCAGAAGGGTTATTTTCAGGGACAATATACAACAGCTACTCCAGTACATAGTCTTGCTGAAGTCATTGCAAGTGTAAGTGCTAATTGCATTAGTTGGCTGAAGGTTGATGCTAAATTTTCTTCTGGTCTGAAGTTGAAAATATTTTTTAAAATACAAAGTTATACATAATTCTGATTAGTAAAAGTGAAATCCATATTGATGCTAAACTGCACTCCAGTGGTGATTTACATGAAAGAAGTTTCTCAGTAGAAAGGAAAATTGAAGTTTACAGTAATGGAATCTAGAATGGCTAGATTTTTTTATTATTATTTTTTTCTCTTGCTAGATCAGCATATAAATTACAAAGTTTGGACAGAGTTTACTTTTGCCTCTGAGTTTCTCCACTGGCATCCACCAGATTAGAATCTTCCTATAAAAATGTGATCTCTCTTTCTGAGTACAGTACAAAAATCTCAAAATAAAAGTGCTCCATACTTGTGCTGTTATTTTGATGAAATAGGCATTTTGATAGGCATTTTGGAGTGTCAATTGACTCTCCTGACAAACTGAGCCAAAACACTGCCATGGAAAATGCAGAAAGCATATTGGCTTTTTGCAGGAGAAACTACTTTACATTCTATAAGTAGAAAATTAGTTTTAAAAATATTGTAGTAAAAATATTATTATGACTGTTTAGATCAGGGGTACTACTAAATGCTATTTCAAGATGCAGCTGCTGCTTCTCTTGTAAAATATTCTCTACTATGATGCAGGGGGGGTTTTATAACAGTGTGAATCATGATGAGTAATATACTAATTTTGGAGTAGCTTCACTGGTTGTTCAGCATGAATAAGGACAATAAAATTTTGTTACTTTAAAAGAGAGGAAAATTATACATTAGCATAATAATTGATGGGACTCTTGTACTGCTCAGATAAGGTGTTGGGATTACCTGAAAGCAGTCAGTGGAAGAATGAAGTGGTGTCTCTTTAGCTTTTATAAATGATGATGATTGAATTCTTGGGGAAAATACAGTCAAGTTTATAGAAAAATCAGGTGTGTTGTGGCAAAGCAAGGGAATCATCCATATACTTAGCTGTGGTGCTTACTGTCCCTTTAGGTTGTGAGACAGGGAAAAAGGATAATGGCTTTAAACACAAAAAAGGTAGATTTAGATCATACATTAGAAAGAAATTATTTACTGTGAGGGTGGTGAGGCACTGGAACAGGTTGAACAGAGGTGTTAAAAATGCCCCAGCCCTGGAAGAGTTCAGGGCCAGGTTGGATGGGGCTTCAAGCAACCTGATCTAGTGGAAGGTGCCTCTGCCCATGGGAGTTGAAAACCAGATGGTCTTTAAGGTCCCTTCTGACATAAACCATTTGATGATTCTGATTTTTATTTCCTCGATTTTTTTTTCTCCTGTTGGATGAAAAACAATATCTTTAGATGGTTCTAAAGTTGTCACACAAAACCCACAGAAATTATAGGCTGAAATATTGTCAGTAGTGTATGCAAGAAGTCAGGGTTATATTCTCCCAGCTGAAGACCACGTTTTTTCTTAACTCCATATTTTGCTCTTTGCATTTTAAAGCATTTATCAATTTCTCTTTGGAGTCAGAAGAGCATGAAAAACACTGCTTTTAACTAAAAATAAAATTGGTGTTAGGATTTGTGTATTTAGGGCTATTCTGTATTTTTTTAAGGTTTGCAGATGTTTATTGGTCTGAGTTTTTATCTGTGGATTTCAGCAATTAGATGTAATTGCCAATCAAAATATTAGAAGATGCATCTGATGATCATGGCATAGATGCTTTATGTTGGATTCCAGTAATATAAATCAGTATTTATGAGACACTCTATAAAGAAATCTGTTGCATGCATGTATTTTTGTAAGACTAACAGGCATACGTCTCATTTTGACCTTGAATTTGGAATTTAGAAGATTGTGTCTATGTACAGCCATATTATTTAATCTCTCCACCCAGTTTCCAGTTCAGGAACTATGTATTTCACACAATCTTAGTGCAACGAGAAACAGTTGGAAACTAATTACCCCTTTATCCACCAGGTATCTCAGTTCCTGCATGGGAACCACCTAAGCACACACAGGCTGCAGATACCTGATTCTCAGTACAATTGAACTGAGATTTCAAGATGTGCTGCACAGTGTAAGAGATGTTACAGATGCAACCAGCATAATATAACCATCCTGCTTTATTCCCTTCCATTGAATAAATCAATCAGTCTTGGAACACAAGCAAGTAGAGTTAATAAACATAATTTAAACGTTAACTGTGGATATTATAATCTAACATGTGCCTTAGCTTTAGGCTGAACTGACAGCCCTGCCCTGGAAAAAGAATTCAAAGACCTTCAGTGCTCCTAACAGAGTAATGAAATCCTTTGTGAGGTACATAGAGACACTTGCTTTACAACATCTGAGATTTTCTACATGAATTTCAGTGTGAATTGATGAGACACATTTAATTGCATTGTTTGGGTCAACTTCCACTTCATGTACAAAATTTTGTTGTTGAATCACTTATCCCTTTAAACAAATTACTCTTGGATCAAATAATTAAAAATATGAAAACTGGGAGTGTTTCCCCATAGAAAAGCTCATAGACATTTTTATGGTTATTTTGATATTGTGCAGATTTCTTATTTTGATAGTTTTTGAATAGTAATTTAATAATAATTTTAAAATTTAACCCCTCCCCAACATTGTAATTACTCATTCAGGTGTTTTTTTAATAGACCAGTTTGTCTTGAAGACAAATTGCAGATGAAGGACTTGCTTTCCAATTACTGGACATAGTCCCTCAGAATTTCATCTTGTAGTCTTTTTCAAATGAGATTCTAGCTCTTTAAAACAGAATCTTCTCTGATCCGTATCATAAAACTTAGCATTTCAGTTTTCATCAAAAGAACACTTCTGTAATGCTTGTCCTAATCCTTTCCAAATACTGTCCCTTAGTATGTGTTATGACTTGGCCTTACAGTATGCAAACTGGATTTCTTCCTGCAAAGCTAAGGTGGAGTATGCAGAAGTATAACCTCAAACCCCACAAATAATATTAATGCTATTTCCTAAATGCAAGTTTCATTGTAGAAGTCTGTTGTAATTGGAGCACACTGCTGTATGTATAACCAATTTCTCACTTCTGCTAATCAACATATTCACTTTCTTTTGCTTCCCTTTCTTAGAATGAAGCCAAGGGCCCTGCTCTTTTGTCAGCCTGCCTGGGGGTTTAAGCAGAAGGCATAATTAATGTCTTCAGCTGTGATCTGGAAAATGCATTCTCTCACAGACAATTTGGAAAGATCCCTATGACTCAAATAAAGTAAAACTGAGAAATCTCTAAAGGCTGAAAGTTCCAAGTCAGAAACGTAACTGAGAAATCATTATCCTGAGAATGAAAACCTCCTTTTTTTTTTGTTTTTGACCTTTACAAGTTCATTAGTTTCTTAAATATCTTAATTATATTAGACCTTGAATATCTAGCCTTCTTGCTTGTAATCCTATTGGGCTTTCCTGTACAAATAAGAAACTATTTTAACTAAGTTTTAGTGGGCAGGGAATCTCTATAGATTTAGAATCCACATTTCCCTGTGCATATGCATGGGATTTCAGAAATTTTACAAGCACCTTCACATTTCATTTTTTCTCTGTTAAAAATTCATTATTCAGTCACTTTTGAATCTTCAAGTATCTAGCGTACATTTAGGAAATGTATTTAAAAGTTTTTTTTTACAAATCACTGTATTGGCTTAGGATCACAGTGTATTAAGAATTTGCTATATGTGCCTACTTACATGTTTATTAGGCCTCTAGCTTTATTCAGTCTTCTTTCTGTATCTTGGAATGATCGTTGGTGATTCAATGTTTTACAAAAATAAATGCCATCCTAAACTGGTTGTGATATTGTCAAAAGAAAAAAAAAATGTGTTATTAAAAAATCAAATCATTACTGTAGAAAGCTGGAAAATGGAACAACTATCTGCTTCACTTTTTATTTTTTGGTTATCCACTTTTTTAACAGAAGAACGAAGGTTAAATTTGGTAAGACTCTCTAACAGTATATAAATTAACCTTTCTTAGACTGAGATAAGCCTTTAAAGATAAAAAGATATCTACAAAAGATATCTACAAAGAATGTCTTGCCCTCCAGTGCCTTCATGTTTCATACTGTTTTTGAGACCACAAGGCACCATTTCTAGACAATACATGCTTAAAATTTAGTTTTATTACCGTTATGCCGTTTGTGTTTTGTATGGTGATGGAGTACAAAGGTTAGGAGAAGCAGAACTAGGATCAGTATTTATTTCTAAAGGTCCATAGCTCTCTCCAGCTTTTCAGACAACATGGTTTCTGCACCTCAATTTCTTGTCTGCAAGGCAGGGATAACAGTGCATCCCTATCTCACAGAAGGTCTTCAGCTACATCCTTTAAATGATTGTGTCTGCTGTTAGGTAACATAAGCAAATAAGAACATCAGGCAATGAGGGAATAAAAAGTACAGAAGTATTACTGATTCTTATTTGTATGGAGTATTCTATATTAAGCATACTGAGATCACCCATTAATATTCAGTGCCCTCTGTTATTATTATAAATATTACTTCATTTCCTGTCTTGAAGATCGGCTTGTAGGCATCATTCTAAGCTCATCCTTCTTTTATAATTTATTTCCTTTGTGTTTTGAGACTGATGAGCTATAAATTGCTCATGAGATGTAATGGGTTTTCTAATCAGAAGCTGTAAAGAGTTGAGCCTGGCATGATTTTATTGCTTTGCTAAACAGTTTTACTAATGAGGCTACTAATACAATGTTCCCATTGAAAGATGAAACTCATTATGATATTTCTCCTGATTGGGAAGAAGGATAAGCAGTTTTATTGCAAATTGTTTCTAGCAAATATCTTCAACCTTTGAGATGTTTTGCAGGCAGGACCACTAACACTAGAAATACGTAAGTAAGCAGTAGCTCTGCTGAAGTAAGATGAAACCTAGGAATGTTTTAATTCATTCTTCTTGTCTCAAATATTTCCTTCCAGAATAATGCAAGTAAGCTCAGACTCTCAGCAAATGTATTTATAGCATCATAATATCATACCGGTTACAAAAATGCATTAGGAATGCAGCATCAGATCCTATAGCACTTTCACAGGACTTGCGTTTTTTCCCTTTGTCATAGGTTTGACGTTGGCACAAGGTCAGTGCCCCTATGACAATATACTGTCTCTGGTATTTGCTGTGAGATGTGACTAAAAACAGAGCAAAACAGTTTCTAATTTAGAAAGCAAAAGAAAAAAAGAACTTTATTACTTATAATATGCAAAGAAGACACATACAGAAGAACATGGAAACTTTAAAAAAACACTCTTCCTCCTTCCCCCCCACCAGTTCTCAACACAACAAAACAAACTGAAAATTCTTTATCACGTTACTACCTTTTAGATAATTAATCTTTAGTCTATTACTACCCTTCCGATAATCAGTACTCAGTTTATCAAGGAGAGATAGGAGTCCTTCTTGCACCACATCGTGGCCTCTTCCTCCATGTCCAGTGCTCTCACCACTGTGCATGGACCAGAGCTGTTTCTAGGGTTTTTCTTTTTAAAGATGCTTTGGTTAGTTTCAAGAAACGACAGTTTCTCAAATTTTGGGACACCAGTCCCCCCCAATATTACCCCCTGGGGCCGAGGGGCCTTGAGAACAGAGCTCTTCCTCTCATCTCCGTTCACACTACTGTCCACTCTTGGCTCCAAGCCAATGCCTCTCCCCAGATGCAGTTTCTATGTTACAGACAAGAAATGAGTCTGTCCATGGCTATACAAAAAAGTCCAGCCAAAGGCCACTCTATCATCTCCTCCCACCTAGGATTCTTTTCAGTATTCTCTGACAATCTTCTACTTGCACAAACTTTCATCATCTTTGCTTAGTTCTTTCTATCTTTCTTCTTCAAATTCAGGAGGATTAGTATTTATAAAGTTTCCATCATTTACGAAAAGGATTAAAATATTGGGTTTTGTTTCCCCAGAACTCTCACAGTATCTTTGCTGTTGGGCACTCTTCTCGCGCCACCCCCCCCCATACTCCTTCGGCCGTGCTGTCTAGTTGTTGATATCAAATTTCAAGGTGACGGAGATCACAGACACGGTTTCTCAATCTCTCTCTCCCTCCGGGGGGGGGGGGGGGGGGGGGGAAGGGGAAAAGAAGGCTGTTTGATGCCTCTCAAGGTTCTTGTATTCTCTCCACCCTTCCATCTGCAGGATTTTTCCTCTTCCCCCTCTGTGCCCGAGGTTCCAGGCCTACCTCACCCAGGCCGCATGGCTTCCCCTCCCCCGCCCAGCCAGCGCTGGGCAGGGGAGATCCCTCCGTCCTCAGGGACCGGAACCAAGAGAGAGCTTTCCGGGGAGCCCTCTGCTTTGACCCCTTGTGTTCTCAGAGGCGGATCCTTGTCCTCAGTGGCCACACCAGGTGCCAGTCTTTAAACTTGAGCACTCATTGGTTTGACCACTGAAGTTCAAAAAACTCATTTTTTCCAAACTACGACACCCTTTGAAAGATTAATAAAGTTTGATCATAATGACAAGTATGCAAAGTGTACCATGTTCTGAGGAACTGAAGGTGTTGCTGACTTTCTGGAGCCAGGCACCCTATGACTTGCCTTCCTTTCTCTATGAAAAGTTTGTCCTGGTTTTAATTTGTTTTCTCTATGTCATCCATGAAAATTAATCATTATCCTCTGCAAAATTAATCTAAATATTTCTGATTCTCTTGTGCATGTATTTCTGCATGTGTGCAAATGTGGGAGAAAGAGATCCTCATCAGAGACATAGAGTTGTACAAGATTAATATTCAAGTCTCTCATCTTGGTTAAGGTGACTTAAGAGGACTTAGAGACTGTGTTCTCTAAGCTGATGCTTTTTGTTTGTTTGTTTGTTCGTTTGTTTGTTTAAAAAAAAAAAAAAAATGTATCTTGTTTTATGTAACAATTCATTACTAGTTCGACTCCAGGCATCTCTTGAATTTCCAGAATAAGTGGGGAAATCCTACCTGGTTCTCATGCTTTTAAAGCATGGCAAGAAATGAAAAGAACTTTCCCAACTGGTTTGGGTGGCTAACACAGTGTTGGAACTTTGACTGGCTTGCCTGGCAGTGGATGTTTGGTGCAAGGTTGAGGAACAAACTCTGTACAGTGAAAAAGATTTTGAATTTTATTTTGCCTTTTGTAATTGTAGAAGTTGACTAATATTACTTTCTGATGTAGCTTCAAGTCTTGGTTTGAAAGACAAAGAAGCATGTTAAGTGAGTTAGCTCTTTTCCTCTCATTCTTTAGAGGAATGTGGAGCGGAGAATGGACTACCACCAATAGAATTTTTTTAAGTGTTGGAAATTTTTTATGATTTTTGAAAATGATCCAATTTTTCATACAGGTATGCATATTGTTCCAGAAGAGAAGGTAAGGTCTGAGAAATTTTCTCTTCCCATTATTCTTCTCAGCAAAAGCATAATTTATTGGCATGCAAGCCAATGTCACTGAAATAATACCTGTGTCATTTCCATCAGATACAATGTTGGACACAAAATTTCCAATATCATTTGTCTTTTGAAATGTGAAGACTCATTCCATTACAGAAGTATAAGTCTGATTCCTCAGAGTACATGCAGTGTAATGAAATGAAGTTATCTATTATATTTATTTATGAATAAATCTAAATTTATTTATTCATTTGTGAGGTATTTTTGTGGTTCAGGTTAGTATGCTAAGTGGTTACTTCACAGAAAAAATCTCAGATTTTTCATAAGGGCTAATATGATAAGTTGAGATATTTAATTATTACATGTATGTTGTTTTTTTCATGAAAAAAAATATTTTACTTGTGCCCTGTGTCTCATCTCTTTCAACAGCCACAGTACTGAGTGGCCATTTCTTATATTTCAGGTATCTCTCACTCTTACTGTACTCTTGCATAAGTTTTATCTCTTCAGAAGCTCCTGCCTTTACATTCTTAGAGGAAATTCTAGTGATTGTTCATGTCTCCCTTACCTCCCCCACTAGGACACACTGAAAAGGCAATTAAAAGAAAAGGAAGTCATATGCCAACCTTGAAATATTAGTTTTACATCAGCTGAGACCCATTAATTTAATTGAAATAGCCCAGTGAATGGACCTAATTTGAATAGCAGTGACTTAGAAAATGTGTACCAAGTCTGAACTGTTACTGTCAGTGGAGCAGATAAGTGCATTGAAAATCTTGTCAAATAAAGACTTGTTTTTTTCTAATTTGACTAAAATAACATGATTATGTTTTTATTAAATTTCTAGGTTCTTGATTTGACTTAAACAAAATAAAGATTCAGTTTTAATATATAAAGTGAAAATATTTCAATATTGTCTGGTCCTAATACAAATCCTGACATATATAAATACTATTGTCTTAAGACTTTCAAGAAATATATTAATTGCTACTAAGGGTTGAATTTTGCTAGCAAGATCAGCTAAATTTTCCAACTTCTAAGAGCTCGCATAAGTTTAACTCTGACTGTTTGCACACCCAGGTTGGAAGGAGTCAGAAAAGATTTTTCCCAGTTTATTGTCAAAGTATTTGATTTTTATTCAGTCATATCTGTTTTGCAGTTTGCAATGAAAAATACAAAAATATTGAAAAAATCCCAAACCAAAAACCAAATCACCCTCGTACTCAAGAGGAATTTGTGGAGTTTTATTGTTTGTTTATCAGGGTGTTATTTTGGTTTTGGAAGTAGCAAAAGCATTCCACTTTTTACATTTGTTAACTCTTTTCCCATGGATTTTAGGATAAGGAAGCATCTGTGGAGGACAAAATAAATAACGAAAACTCAGATTTTGGCCAAAATGCAAATGTGGTTAACTATTAAAATTTTGACCTAACTCCATAGTAGATCAGGATCACTTTTTCATTTCGTTTTGAAAATAAAAATTGATAATTTTCTGTAAATGTAACACTAGGTTAAATTAATTTTAAACTAATTAGTTTTAAATTAAAGAAATTATTTTTTTTTCAGACATAAAATATTAGATGGGAGATACACAATAAAACAACATGTCCTTGAGTACAACAGATACCTTTTTTTTTTTTTTTTTTTTTTTTTAATCCTAGTCACTGATTTGCTGTTTTAGTTTTGTTACTATGGAGTTGTCCAGAGAACCTCAAGAATGGATCACAGAAATGTGTGTGATGTTTATTATGCTACTTCAGCCTTCCCAGTTTCTGTCACTTAATGACTGATTCAGACCTTGCAACATGAAGATTTAGGTAGCTTGTTTTCTTCTTTTCTTGCAGCCACATCTGTTGTCCCTGAAAATAAACCTTCTGATTTGTTTCAGTATAGTGGAGTCAGTTCTCATGAATTGTAAGATAAACAAGAATCATGTTTACATTCCTTTGTAAAAGATATCACCTGATGGACTTCTCAAGTGACCAGTGGAGATGGAGAGGTGGGAACTTCTCTGTCCAATCTCTGATCGCTGTCCAGAAACTTATATATACAAGGTCAACAATAAACTAGAGACTTCTTTTCTTCTTCTGTGCCTGAACACCTGTTGTGTGTGTTACTGTGTGTTTCTGTCTATTTCACAGTAACACACATCCTTCATAGCAGTAGGTGTTCTGCTTCCTTGTAATAATCTCTAATCCTTTTTTAAACTACGTAGATTACTGTGTATCCCTATTAAATCTCTTAGGTTTATTATTTGTTTTATAAACCTCTTCCACAAAAAACAACTTGAAACATTTGAAACATGCTTCCCACCTCCCCCACACACATATCCTCCTCCATCCCTCACAAATAAAAAAAAAAAAAAAAAAAAAACACATACACAACAACTTCATATTTTTTAATCTGTTGACCTTGCGCTTCCTTAGCAATCTCATGTTAATGTGTTAGAACAGAGGGGAAAGAGGAGCTCTTTTATGTATGATATATATTTTATGTCTGAATATAGCCAGCCTTTCAGACCCCATTATCCTTCCTCAGTCTTCTTGATATCAGTTTTGGTTCCAGTCTTTTTGCCTCTTTCCTAACTTGTATCTAAAAATCATAGATATCTCAGAAAGAGTAAAAGCCCAGATAAGTATCTGTTGCAGATTCCCCACTGGAAATATAATTGCATCAAATGCCTGTTATAAGCATTTTTGTAAACACAAAGTTTTTGTAATATGACTTGGATTTCATATGTTATAATAGCAGGTTATGTTTAAATAAGGACAATGCATTGTTGTTATTCTAGTTCTAAAATATAGTTCTGAAAAATATATATAAGACACAATCCTGTGTTTTATATCTCCACTGAAAATATATTTTATGTACAAATGTGTTGGAACTGTCTTAGTACATCACTGATTTGGGTAACAGCCTATAAGGATCTGGTCTCTAAGTACTGATTTAGAGATGCACTTATTTACTTAATTTTCCTGTTTAGATTTCCTGCCAGGACTAATTTGGCATGGTTTTATCCAATGACTTTTACTTTGGGAATGTGTGTCTATCTATACCATAATGAAATAGATGCAAAAAACTACATACCAGTTTGCCTTGGTGTGTAGAAGTTTCCATGCCTCCGGATGATGGTTCACAGAAGTTTCCTTTGGTACATCTTGGTGAGGCACTTAGTGAGAGCAGTAATGAATTTCCTCAGTCACAGTGTTGAACTATTGGATTCGAAGTAAGACTGTAGCCTGCAGAAAGAAAGGAATGAATAGACAAAGGTATTTTGAAAAATCAAGAAAGAATTGATTAACACTTTGGTTTAGTCTCACTGTTTCCTTGTTCTTGAGAGGGCAATATCTTCTTAATATTTGCTGGTGAAAAAATATGAGTATTAATTATCTCAGAGTAGTCTTTGGTAAATAAATATTTCTTTATTTAAATACTTCTCCAGGAAGAACCAGATATAGCATTAAGGTACACATTTACAAGCTTTGCAATAAATGGTTGTGACTGTAAACTAATACTTTAAATATTAGTAAATTCATTAGTAATAATAAATCTACACTTGTAGATTGTTTTAGATGACAGCATGATGATATAGAAAATACAGTTCTGAAATATTAAGCTGTTGTATTCTTAAGAAAAGGAGAATTAAGTTTTATCAAAGGACGTTTTTATCCTACAATGTTTTTAAGTAATACACATCCCAAATAAGATACTGATTTTTTGTCTGTGAAGCTTATAAAGTTTAAGAACAACCTGAATGTTCTTTATCGGTGTAGTTGTAAATGTCAGCCTAATCCATAGATTTTTTTTTTTTTCACTGATAAATACCATCCAATAATCTTTAATCCAGGTGCAATGAGATCAGGTTTCAAGAAAAGGCAGGTCTTTATACAAGAACAAATACAAGAAAAAAATCCATAAATTCACCTTGATCCATACTGATTTTGTCACACTGTTTATCAACATACTTCTGAAAATACAAAGCGCTGTCAAATTTATTTGGGGTCATGTGGAAGGCCTAAGGAGCAAGACTGAAGTCTCCATACTTGTTTATATTCATAAAATCACTGCAGTTGAATATTTGCTGCAGGTGGAACCTACTTCTGGTGGTCATTGTCTAGGTTTGAACAACAGGTGTCTGCTAAGGCAGGCATGAGCCTCCCTTGCAAATTATTATTGTTTTGAAATTAAGGGACTCTCAGGCAAAGATATGGGAATAGGAATAACAGTTCTTTATTAAGAGAATTAAAATAAAAATGCAGTAATAGAAAAACCAAACCCAACTGACAGAGTCAGAGTATAACCTGACACCCTCTGTGTCAGGGTGTTGGTAGCAGTATAATTAAATGTTGCCTGCAGTCCTCCTGGAGTGGCAGATGTTGAAACAATGATCCTGTAGAAAGGTGCCTCTTTTCCTGTCACTAGGTGTCACAAAGAAGGCTCTGGTCCAGTCTTCCTCTTCCCTTTTATCAGTTATTTATGGACATAACTAAGAGCCTTTGCTTTGGGGCTTCTCTTCTCCAGGCTGAACAGTACAGCTCTCTCAGCATCTTTTCCTATGACAAATGCTAAGATTCTGTCACCATTTTTGAGACTCTCTGCCTCAGTAGGTTGGTGTCTGTCTCATATTGGGGAGCCCATAACTGGTCCTAGAAGTCCAGATCGTTCTTGCAAGGCTAGGTAGACCTGTTTATTTAGTTGCTTTTATGGGTTTTATAGGCACCATTCGTCAAGCAGTTTTTATAGGTCTGGGTCTCTGAGAGACAAGAGCAGTAGTTGATGGTATAAAGTTGTTTATTACATGAATACGTCGGTTAGAAGGCAGGAGTTCAGGATGCTTAAAGTCTGTGTTAAAATTTTCTGGTCATGTCTTGAGCAGGAGCAGCAGTTCCTGCAGTTTTCCTGGGTATAAAGTCCCAAGCAAGGCAGCAGCAGTTTCTAAGCCCTTTTCTGGCATAGAGTTCTAAGCAGGGCAGGAGCAGCAGCAGTTTCTCTATTTTTGTTCTTTTCTTGTTTCTTCTTCTGTGTGGATGCATGTGTGTGAGTGCATGCAGATGAAAGTAAGCTGTATAGTAGCAGCAGGTCTCAGATGAGGGCTTCTACCTATAAATTATCCCATCAGCTAAAAACACGATTCTGAAACATTCTCTCTTCACTTATTAGAATTATACTTTAAAATGCAAAATGCAGTGTCAGTTCTTACACATTTTTATGTATTTTTGTGCACATTGTACTATTTATCTGTGTACATGTTCTATCTAGGAATGCAAATGATATTTTACTATGGTTTAGTTATGTCTAGAGAAGTACTGAACTTTTAACTAGGTCTTAGGGTATTTTCATTCACTTAAGGCTCTTAAAATGTATTTTTATTTACTTAAAACTGAAACTTACACTTTTACTATGTGTCTGTGGGACTTAATATATTTTAATTTCTTTGAAGACTTTAATTCAAATTCTACATTCTTTTCTTCCTCTGAGGGACTCAGAGGGGGTCTAGCTTTTTGACTCCCAACAGATGATACTCTTCCAGAAGACTTTTTGACCTTGAGGTCCCTCTGAATGGCAGCATAACTATTAGATGTATCTACCACTCCTCCCTGTATCTATGCTGTTGTCCAGGTCATTAATGAAGGAATTAAACCCTGTTGATATAGATTCCCATGGTACACTCCTAGTGGATTTGCTTCCAGCTGGGCTTTGTGCCACTAATCACAACGCTTTGAGCGCAGCTGTTTAACGGGCAGTTTTCAGTCACTTAATTGTCATTTTATGTAAACCATCATTTTGTCTGTGAGGATATCGTGGGAGACAGGGTCAAAACCTTAAGATAAACACCTACTGCTCTTTCCTCACCCACTGAGTTAATAATTTCATTGTAGAAAACTGTCAGTTTCATCAGACATTTTTTCATAAATCCATTCTGACTAGTCCCAAACTCCTTCATCAATTTGTAGTTGCTAAAATAATTTTGAGAGTGCATGTTTTCAGCAACATCTATGTATTTGGGATGTCAGTGTTTATTCTAAGTGAACTAAATTGGATGAAATAGTTTAAGAATCATCTATAAAATACTGTTCCTCTAAGTTTTTTACTTTGGTAGATCATTGCATGCTCTTCTTTCCCTGTAAAAAGAAAAAGAGAAACACAAAATATTCTGTATCAATAAAATTACACTGAACAGTAATATAACATGTATTAATGAACTTTTCCACAATAACTTGTATTAATGAGCTTTATCACATTATGTAATGTTTCAAATTAAATAAGGTGAAAGTACAGCTCAGGGCAGTTAACAGAATTTCCCTCCTAGCACATTTCAAATGTAACATCAGCAGGGAGGAAGGCCATCTGTCCATGTGTTTTTCTGTTTCTTTGGAAAACAACCAGACCCTGTCCTTGTACAATTTGGAAAATCTGTGATATAAAATGGAGTCATTTAACAGATTGAATGTTTTTGTGCAATTTAAGAGACTAGAATTACAGGGAAGGCCCGTAATTTTAATGCCTTAACATTAAAAATCAGTATATGCCCTGTCCTTATGAAATATTAATAATGGAAATACTTAGAGCTTGATAGTTCTTTAAATGTTAATATATAGAGTAAAGCCTTAGCTAAGGCAATATCATCTGCTGCATGTACTTTTAAAGCTCTTTATAAGTGTATTCCTTCTAAGTATCTTCCCTGAGCCAGGAAAGGATATGGATTGTTTTTTGTCTCTGAAGTACTTTGGTACTTTAAGTCCTATATTTCCTGAAATGTGTTCTCTTCCAAAATACATTGAAAATTATGCTCGTATGTGGTACCTGCAATTAGTATATTGAAACTTAAAGTTATATCAAGAATTAATTTGAATTGGAAAACTGAAGAACTTATGTGCTTTCTCTGAATAGAGAAATCTTGTTAAATGTAAAATTCTCATTTGAGAATTTTACCATCAAGCTTTTTATGATAGAGATACTCAATACCTGTGGATTTTCTCACCAAAATTTGCCTCTTTGAGTCTTCTCTAATTTAAAAATCCTTAAAGATGTACGTCACATGTTGCAACTTGTGACTAAGGTCTTTTTTAATGAAGAAATCTTCTGTATTTCACCTCTGTCTATGTTTTTATTTCCTACACTTGAAATTAGTTTGTTTGCAAATCTTAGCCTGCACTGATATTTTGATACATATAATTAATTTTGATTAGTTGGGAAAAGAACATGGTTTGTCTAAGGGATGTGGGAGAGAGACCATTGCAGAAGTTATTGGCTTAAGGTTCTGTGATCTAGATTGTAATAATAGATTAATTAATTGATTCACTTGAAAATACATGTATGTAGGAATTCAAATTTTTTGTCTTTTGTCAAAGCAGTAAGATAATAATTACACTGGACTCAGACTATTGAGAGAAATTATTTTCCCTGCTTAGTAGCTTTTGACTTACAGCTGCATCGTTGTTCTTGGGTATCTTTGGTTTGATGTGCTGCTGTTGAGACATACAGGAAGAGAGACTACACTATATAACATTTAATTTTGCTCTCTAGATTATATAGAACTTCATAAGTTTACAACAATACCATTTATTTATCTGAAGATGAGAGTAAACCAATTTTAAATTAATGCAACATGTTCCTCAAGGTAAAGTTGAAGGGAAGTGGCAATCTGTTCTTGTGGTTTCATGACCCTGTAGAGCAAATTCAATTCAGCAAGGATATCATAAATGCCAGAAATATTCTGGGAAGGTGTGAGCATGACAGGAGATCTTTCAAATAATAAATTAAGAGAAAAGGAAAAAGCTACATTTAGCTATTTATACTTCAGAGATTTGAGAACAAAGCAAAAGCCTGAGAATACCTCTTGAAAATGAACAACACTGATGAAAAATGAAGATTTTTCATGTACTGAAATTTTAAGAAAATTTTTCAAATTTGTGTTTTTTAATTTTTCTGGAACAGTCTCACATCTTATTTAAAAAAAAAAAAAAATTAAAAAATGCCTACATATTAGGAATTCATAGTATTTCAGTTGATGTATTTATAACTTGGAAAGAACCCAAAGAGGTATTCAAACTATGGTACATACAAAATACATGAGCATTAAACCCTCTTGAAGTGGTCACAACATATTAGACAGTTATGACTTTTAAGCTCAGTGATTCGAAAATTAAGTGACACAGCAGACAGTGTGGATTCAGTATAGCCAGTACTGCACAGAAAGTAACAGTTTATTTATCTTAGAGGGTTCATGGTCTTTTTTTAAGGGAAGCGAACTGAGGCAGAAGAATCAGGAAACAACTTTTAAAATAAATTGCTGGACAGATCAGCCATAGAGAAAACTGCTTCCACTCCTTAGCTGATAAAGAGATCAAATTTTTACATCATCAGTTGTATCTGATAATATTTCATTATATAGAAATACCAATTTTCATTCTGAAATTAGACAATCCTATGTTACAGGTGTGGAACATATGTACTGTTTCATTTCAATAGGTATAGAATGAAATGAGTTCTTGAAGAAGAAAACAGATATAAATCACGACTCATAGAATCACAGAATATTAAGGAGTGGAGGCAACCATAAAGATCATCTAGTCCCAACCCCCTGCCATGAGTTGAAGCATTCAGTATTATTTTTGTTTTCTGTGTTTGACAGATAAACTCATGTTACCCTTTTAAAAAATTCAAACTAATGATGAAATTCACATTTTCACAAATCCAGAATTTGCCACTTTAAAGAACAAACAGCTGGCCTTGTAACAAAGGCTGGTTTTGGTTTTGTTTCAAGCATTCGAGAAAGAATGCTTGAAAGTGATATATTGGCTAAAGTATTTTTTTCTACTATAATGTAGCAATTAAAACAAATATATTTTGTCATTTTGCCATGCAATTTTGTCTTAACCTTTTGAAATCTATGTACAAGTAGGCATACAGAGCAGGTTGAGCAGTGTCAACTCAGGAACACTGATCTGAATTATAATTCTTTGCTATATCACTCTTAGTAAAATGATTTTAATAATTCAGAGACATTCACAAGCCCTGACACTTACGAAAATGACAGCAATTGTAAGCAATCTTCAGTAAGCCATGAGTGGGGAAGAGTTCCTTATATTTGACCATTATGTTTCACATGCAGCTCGACAAATGGAGGAAGAGCTTGACTCAGAGAGTTCCCAAGTTCTTCATATGGACTATGAAGCCTGTAGGAATAGTAAGAGCCTGAAACATTGACAGAATAGATGGACACATTTATGTGCCCTTGTTGGCATGGCTCTTAAAGGCAGCATAGATGTGGCCAAAAAGGCTGTGGTAGAACCTGCCAGAAGTTCTGGGATTTTTCTTGATTTCACTTAAGCCCGTGTATGTGTGTCCATAGCCTTATTCACCCTGCCATTTTTCAAAAATACGAGGCTACTGTGTTTTAAGCACAAATATTTATTATCTCCCTATTGTTGCCTGAAAGTTGTAAATGAGCTAAAATATGGCCATTGGCTAATCTGCTAAAATGCTGGTCATTCACTGAGTTAATATTTGGTTGCAGTTTTAACTCTTTTGTTGTTTCAAATTATTATGAATATAGGCTTCTTCCCCCCAAATCACTGTTTCGCAGGTTGGTTTCTAATGATACACCAGTATTCCCTGCTGATTTTTACTTATTATTATTTAAAACAAACCTGGGGATTTTTTTTTATTTCAGTAATAATCTAAGAATTATATTGCCTCTTCTCTGAAGTAGCAAATGAAGAATTTTAAGGTAATTTAATGTTTTCAGGCAATAAATTATAAAGAACACATATTTTTGTTGTAAATTCTGTCCTTCTCCAAAAATCAGTTAGTGGTATGGGACAGTCACAGATATCCAGCACACAGTTCAACTAGACACATTTCACCAAGTTTCTCATCAGCTGTGTGAGAGCTCTGGGATTTGGTTCTTTGATACTACTGTTACAGTGGAAAAGAATATACTTCTGTTTTTGCTGTTTTGTTTTACTTTGTTTCAAAAAGTTCAAAAAAAACAGATTTCACCATCTATCTTTAATTGCAGTTTTATATCAAAAAATATTTCCTCATTTTAGGTAGCAGCGCAGATATAGACAGTATAGACAGTACAGATTTATCATTGCCACTTCAGATACTGAAATGCCATTTTGTGGTAAGCAGAGACCATCAGAAATTAATGGCACAGTGAACCCTATGTACATGCAAGGTCACTGTATCTAAAGCAGCATAAAGAAACTTGTGGCAACTCTAGCACCCATCTTTCTACAACTGTTACTGGCTATTAACACCTCATAGAATTCCTGTGTAATGCTTGAAAAAGAACCTTTGGTTGATAAAGCATCTGCATCACAAAGTCAACTAGTGGCTGACTGACTGACTGACTGACTGACTGATGTGTGTGCTTTTATTCTCTCACAGCAAAGCAAAGCCAGAATCTCTTCTTCCACTTCCAGAGATAATGAAATACATTGTGATCTAATTTATGTCAAAGAACTGAATGAAAGACTTTCAAAAACTTTTTTGCTATTAGCAGTCTACCACTTGTGACTGGACTCGTCATTCAAACTATCTAAAATTGAAAATTAAATTAAACTTTTGTAATCCATTGTCATTAACACTAAGAAATTGATTACTTACATTTTCTGGAGGGAATCCTCAAAATTAATCACACTGTGCAGAACACGATTTTACTTTTAAATTCTGTGACATTTCCATTGTGTTTATAATTCTCCTATAACACTTGTAGAAATTTTATCCCTAATTCAATCATTCCTCTTACTTAGAGCTTTAGAACAGCCTGCAGATATCATGAATTACTGGTAGCATGGTAGAACTGAATGACTCCACATGAGTCTCTATCAATAAAAGAGAACTGGTAGATGTATTATACAATATATTAGGGAAAAGAAAATATGACACAATAAAAGATACATTTCAACCTTAAAAGGTGGCTGTGGTATTTATTGCGTTTTCTTAGAAAGTTTAAAGCAAAGGCTCAAATTGTTCATGCAAGACAGTTGTACAGAAGAAGGTAAATTGTCCACACAGACATAAATATCAATTCTCTTGTCATGTAGAAATCTATTTTGAAATCATCTCAGATTTAGGCTGTTGCATGAAAATCTATTAAAATCTGTGTTAACTTCTCACAATGCTGGGAGTGGGTTATTTTGAGTGTAGCACCTCAGATAGTGAAAAAACATGAAAATTGTGTCTGAAAGGTATAAGGAAATAGAAAACAAAAAACTTCAATCTTCTGTGTAAAAAAAAAAAAATCAAAACAACAGGTAAATATATTTTTGTTATAGATATGATTTGAGATTCCATACTCTGTTCTGACTCTTGTCATGAACTTCATTGTGTGCATGAATTCATTTTTCTTTCTTTACCCTTAATGAAAATAACATTCTAAAGTGTTAATATTGAACTGGGAGTGTTGAACATTGTTTTAAAAACTGAATGAACTAAAGAAAATCATCTTAGAAAATAAATAATTTTGGCTTAGTAAAAGAGGACTTCCAAGACCATGAAGTACTTCACTATAGAAGTTCTTTGGCAAGATTTCTATCCACCTCATAGAAACTGGTAGCTTAGTCTCACAAAAAAAAATTTAAGGGTGTAGAAATAGACAGACTATTTCACATATTTGATATTTTTAAGCCCCTGTGGAAAAGATGCCAAGTTGTATAAATCATATGCTTTCTCTAGAGTCAAATTGGGAAGAAATTCAATTGGAATCTGGAATAGATTTGAGAACCTGTCCTTGAAACATGTGGTGCAGCCTTTCTGTTCAGCTTGTCAGGAGAAAAAGACGATGGAGAAATGTGTTGAGGGACTCTGTTTCCAGGTCTTGGGTTTTGGTCTTCTCTGGTCTTGATTTCATCCTGGCATGAAGTAGTAGGAAATCCAGTTGCTTGAGCAAGGGAAGAAGTGGTTGCTTTTAATGATTCCTTGGAAAGGAAGTCAGGGCTATGAGGCCTGAGAGGTAGAGCATTTGTCTTATTGTGTACACAAGACATAAAAAGGAGTTGTACTCCTGAAGGAATGCAAGTTTAAGAGCTGTAACTCTGTCCCTGCCTGCTTGTTGAGGAATTAACTAAGGCATTTAAAAGGAGCATCATATCAAAGCAACATGGGAGACAATTATATGGAAGAGTGTTTTATTAGTTTGCTTTTTATTTTTACTGCTGGGAATTTTATATTTGAAAATGTGCTTATATTTTGTTGGCAAAATGCTGTTTTGAAAATACAGCCTTCCTGATTTTGGAAGGGATATTTTTTATCTATTTGGTATATAAAAATATATCCAGATAAAGATAATGAAACTGAATCCTTCCTGATATTCTATTACAATGAGGCTAGTGTAGAACTCTATCCCTGTGACATAGTGGGAATATCATAGACTTTGGCAGTCTTAATTTCCCTTTATATAAATTTGAGCTAGTCTTCTTCTATTGCTATAATTCTTTCTATGAGACATAAAAATATGGATGGTAATATAGGTTATGGCTACATTTTTCCTTGTATTTTGCATTCTCTTATAAAAATTTTCCCTGAGCTTTTCACACTATAAACTACACAGACGCTGACTCAGGGTAGATTTTTTTCCAAACTAAAATTCTTTTTTTCCCTCAGGATCTTTGACACTTCAGAAGTGCTGACCTAGAAAGAGCACACTGTTAAAATGCTGTTTTATGCTAGACTCTCAAAAAGAAACTGATAGATGACTAACATTCACAGCCTTTGGCTGACATAGGTCTATTTGCGGATGTCTGAGCAGGAAAAAAATTATGAAATTCAAGCTCAGGAAATTGGTAAATGCAACTGTATTTCATTATGGCTTTTGTAATTGTACTGGCTAGAAAAAACATCCAGTAGTGAATTCTGTTGCGATTTCCCCCATTTGATGTATAGGTCTTCTACTTTTTGGGGGGTTTATTATTATAGATAGATGAAAGCATTGCATTCCATAACTGTTAGCACTATTAATCACAGAATTCCAAAACATGCTGACTTAGAAGAGACCCACAAGGATCATCAAGTCCAACTCCTGACCCTGCCCAGGTCCATTCCCCAGATTCACACCACATGCCCAAAAGTATTTTCCAAACACTTCTTGAATTCTGTCAGGATCAATGCTGTGAATACCTCCCTGGGCAGCCTTTTCCAGCGCTCAGACACCCTCTGGGTAAAGAACCTTTTTTTTATATCCAGCCTAAACTTACCCTACACAGCTTTGAGCCATTCCCTCAGGTCCTGTCACTGTCACCACAGAGAGGAGATCAGCGCTTGCCCTCCTCCTCAAGAGGAGGTTGAAGGCTGCAATGTCTCCCCTCAGTCTCCTCCAGGCTGAACAGAACAAGTGACCTCAGCTGTTCCTCAGATGGCTTCCCCTCAAGGCCCTTCCCCATCCTGGTTGTCCTCCTTTGGACCCTCTCCAATAGCGTAATATCTTTCTTATATTGTGGCACCCGAAACTGCATACAGTATTCAAGCTGGAGCCGCCCCGCAGCACAGAGCAGAGTGGGATAATCCCCTTCCTTTCCCTGGTGGTGATGCTGTGCCTGATGTACCCCAGGACACACTTGGCCCTCCTGGCTGCCAGGGCACTGCTGGGTCAGATTCAGCTTGCCATTGACCAGGACCCCCGGGACTCTTTTCACAGCTCTGCTCTCCAGCCTCTCATTCTCCAGTACATACATCCAGGATTACCCATTCCAGGTGCAGAATCCTTTCTTGGTTGAACTTCCTATGGTTGGTGATTGCCCAATCCTTTAATTTGTGAGGTCTCTCTGCAGGGCCTCCCTGCCCTCAAGGGAGTCAACCACTCCTCCCCATTTTGTATTGTCTTCAAATTTCCCTAGAATCCATTTGAGTTCTGTGTCCAAGTAATTTATGAAGACATTGAAGAGCACAGGGCCATAGAAGGACAAACTGCCATGAAAACTGCTGTGCCATGCTCTCACTGATGTGCCGCACCCCTGCTTGCCTAACTCCTGTTTTCTGTGCTCCTGGTTGCCTGCATAATCTGGAGACATTTAAATCTCCCTTGTTTGTTCCCAGCACTGGTCCTCCTCGCCTGGTTGGCTACCAAGGGTTGTGAAAAGGCTCCTGAACCTTGGGGAGTCTCTGTACAGCTTGATCTGACCCCTGATCTTTCCTTCAGTCATGGCAGTTTGAGATTTGCTGACTGAAATAAAAATTCAAGAAGTGTCTGATCAAATTTAATTTTTAATGAAATAAATTATTGAACATGAGAATTGAAAAGAAAATCTTTTATTCAGTGTATCAAGTTGATATTGGAGTATATAATGTAGAATTATTGCCATGTTGTTAGAGGAATCAAAACAATTTTCAAGATACATGCATGATTATACATTCGTTGTTTTATTCAAAGGTCTCCTGGTGCAGATTAATTCATCCATTATATCATCTATATACACAAGTATATCTTCCTTTACTTGCTGAAAAGTTACCACACTGGGTTAAAGGTTAATAAATTTTAAATATAAGATAAATATAGCATTTTCAGAGGATGAAAATTTAATAATTCAGATTTTCTTATATAAAGGTTAAAGGTTAGCACAAATACATCTAAAATTACCTGACTTTTTTTTAGATTGGCATTTAATCAGATAACATTTTCTTGTATTATTGAAATGATGCACTTAACCTTCCTCTCCTACCTCCATGGCACTGACAAATGGAAGAGCGAGATGATTAAAGGAAAAAAAAAATTAAATACTATACTGAAATACTGCATAAGTTAGCAAGGATTTTCTTTAAAAGATTTTCTGTTTGCCACTGATGACAAACCTGTTCTTCCAAATAGGTGTTTCATAATTTTTTTACAGGAAAGAATATTTAACAGTAGAGAGAGAATTAGTTACAAAACTTGACTTGAAATGACTTTCTACTTTTTGGCTGACAATCTCCTGTACTCAGTGTGCCAATCATCTACATAATTCTCATGGCAAGATGGATAAAGCAAAAACAAAAGATACATCCTCTTCAGGAGAGAAATTATCACACAGTCAATTACTAGTTAATGGTGTTTACAAATATATTAGAGTACCAGAGGACCCAGGTTCACTGATGGGACTGTCTTGTAAAGAGTATGTTGCAATTTAGCACAAAATTCACTGCAATTTATTTATTTTTTTTTAATTTTTTTTTTTAGAGTCAATAAGGACTTAACTATAAATGTCAACCCTGTATAAAAGCAAGAAATTATCACTGGGATAACTAATGTTGTATGTTTTTCTCTGAAGGGAAACTGTAACCCTTCAAATCAATTCTTTTTGGTCTCTTCAACTTTAAATACTTACTGTCTGAAGCTGGTTTCAATTCTTAATGATCACATTCTGCAAAAGTTATGATGTAGTTTCTCTCAATTGGCCATAAATCATTTGGATAGAAATTATATAGGTATTGGAAGACTATAGCACAGTTGCACATTCAGTCCTTTAGCAGAGAAATATGTCTCTATGCTCAAACATCTTTTAAGAAGTCTCTGCTCTTGGCTACTCCTAGTTGATCAGCCCTGTCCACTACTGCAGAACTTCCCTCTTACCTATATCCGTTCAATGGTTGTTGTTGAGTTGTACAAATTTTATTTTTAACTATTATCTGTTTACATTCTTTGGTAAGCCAGTTAATTTCATTGACGGCATGAATGCTTTGCTTTAGCTGAGAAGGAGAAAAGAAAACTATAAGGGTAGAAGGTAAACCACTATTTCTTTCATTATTCTTATCTCATCTGGGAGAATCTGAAAATTCAGACTTATATCATTGGAAGCACTTCAAGGAGACGGTCAGTATCTGTTTTTAATTATCCAATCGTTACTATTATCTCTGTAGCACCCTCCTTTAAGTAAACATTGTCCTTAAAATTCTGAAGAATGACTGGTCATTTGCAGCAGTAATCTTTGTTGTAGAGTCACTAAGCCACTTCTCTATACCAAATATTCTATTAAAGTTTGTTACTCACAAGTAAGATTTTGTTGAGGAATTGCTTAAGGTAGAATTCACTCTAAATATAGATCAGATGATAAGTGTTTGTTTTAGTGCTAAAATGAGATTACAAATTAAACTTGATTTATACAAACTGTAATTATTATTAAATTGACTTATCAAAGTAATATTGTTTAATTATATATACTATGATTTTATAAATTTTAAATTTATTAAATTTTATTATAAACTGTATTTTTTTAGTTAAAATTTTAGAAAAATTTAATTTTATTGATTGTAGATATTAAAGGTAAAATATTAAGTCACAGTGGTTTTAAATGTGCATAAAGCTCCAGAATCTAGAAGGCATGACAGAATTCAAGAAGAAAGAAATAGTTAGAAAGATTTCTTAGGGTCCTCAGAATTCTTTAAAAGTCGCTGTTAATTTATTTTTTATTTATTATACATATTTTTATATACAGCTTTTAGAGTACATTTGGACAACTTTAACATAATTTTCATATATTCAAGCACTTTGACAGTTCTAAATCAAAGGCTTTATGATTTATAGGAACTATTCTTTGAGATGTACTAACCAAGTTTAAATTTCATTCATTACCTTGTCAAAAGTCAGAGCTGAAAACACAAACCAGAACTTTTTTTACTACCTCTTAGGATAAATGTGGGAAAAAACAAATTAGCATCTAAAGTTTCACTGAAAATAACTAATGTGCGCTAGAAATATATTTATAAATGTATAAGTGTATAGAATAATATTACAAGATTGCAATAAAAAGTTAAGTATAATAGTTTGCACTGACAATTACTGAAAAATTCTGATACAGAATCACCCGGAACTGTTTGACCTCTTTACATTTAGGACAGCTTGACTAGCTGCCTGAAGCACGACGTAAAATATTAAAATTGCTCTTGTACCAGCAATGAAGAAAAAAAATCAGAAAGCATTCACAATTTTTTGTGTATGCTGTGTGCACTAATGCGAGGCAGAATGAGATCTTTTTGGCAGTTTAATGCTGTTGCTAAGGAAATACAACCATTTTTAATTTCTCATATTGCTCTGTGATCTTGAATTTAAAAGGAATTCAGTCTTTAGGACTCTGTTGATTAATTATGCAGGTTGCAGAAGTGATGCAGGTCCATGGCATTTCTCATGTTGTTCCAGTCTAAATGTTATCTATAAAAAAGTGCAGTTATGAAGCTCTATTTGATGTAGTCTTTGTCAGTGGGGAGAAGTTTTCCTCAGTATTTTAAAATCTGCAGTGAAAAGTGTTTGGTGGGGAAAAAAATTACCCAGTTACAGAAACAGAAATAAATTCTGAACAGCTACAAAGTTGAAATGAAAGAGTGTTAATTATATCCTTTGGAAATATCTGTGTTATTAAAAAGTGGCAATTATCTCAATGGCAAAGTTGACAGTAGTGCTGTTCCAATTGGGAAATAATATGCTTCTCTGAAGGGGCATGTGCAACATCCTTCCCTGAACCATAATTCTTTCTACGGAACTTTATTTCCTCAATGTTGACCTTCAGAACAGGTCCAATAACTTGTTTTAGTCTGTGATTGACAAGTCAAATTCCCTAACAGAAAGGCAATGTATTGAACCAAGATATGTCCTAAAATAAATGTGGGGATGAATATCTCCTTTCCAAAGAGAACAAGTTTTAGAGGAGACATGAAACAAATTCTGAGCTCATGTATTGGCCAAGTTTGTGTCATACTAATGTCAAAGCTACTTATTAAATATTTTGCAAGGTTAAAGAATATTGAACAAAACCTGCGATAATACTTTTCAAGGTCATATTCTAGATGTTGATATGTAGCTATTAAGGGTGAATACATGATATGTAGGAAATATTTGGTCTTTTTAATCTTTAAATATTCTCTTCTACATGTTGTTTTCAAGATAGTGTAGCATGTTCTATTGATTGCTCATACCCTATGGTGATAAAAATGCATACTTTGTTAAAAAAAAAATAAGTCAGATTAAGATCTTGTCCTAAGGGTCTGCCTGGAGGATTGGAAAGCAAAGACTGTTCTTTCTTACTTATTAGCTATTTGAATACTTATTCAAAAATTGAGGATGCTAACCAAAGGTATGAAACAACTTCATTCATTTTTATGTCAGTAATGTTTGTCAAAGGAGAATTTGATGGTTGTCTTTCAATATGAGAAAACTGCACTCTCCTTCCTCAAGTGGGAAGTTGCTCACTTCACCAGGGAAATTCAGAGCAGCCCTAACCATGGAATTTGGAATGGTGTGTAGTAAAGAAAGGAGGACGAAAAAGAGGTTTTATAGTCCGTTATCACCTAGGGAAGATTAATGATTAGGAGAAAATGATAAGAAATCATGGGACAGATTCTTTCTCATGAGAAAATAGGAGACATTGGGGATGCAATTACCGATGGTCCTGAAAAGACTGTGACTGTCTGCAGGTAGTATGGAAAGGTGTAAGTAATAGTTCCATAATTAAAACAGCTAAAAATTATTTTCTATTCTTTTACAGCCAGACTATGTGGAAAGCTATCTGATTCTTCTAGCTGGACAGTCAAAACTGAATTTTCTCAATAACATCACAGAAGTTGCTTTCATGAAAAAATTGCTGCACAGAAAAGTTTGGCCTGAATTTCTTGCTTAGGAGCTGGTAAAATAGGTGCTGAGACCTTTGCAATAATGTTGAAGATTTCAGTCCTGGCACATTCAAGATCATTTAGTTCCAACCCCTGTGCCATGGGCAGGGTTACCTTCCACTGGATCAGATTGCTCAAAGAGTCATTCAACCTGGCCTTGGACACTTACAGGCTGAGCATCTACAACTTCTCTGGGCAACCTGTACCAGTGCTTCACTACTCATAGTAAAGAATTTCTTCCTTATATATAATCTAAGATTGCTCCCAGTTCGAAGCCATTCCCCCTTATCCTGTCACATGCCTTTGTTGAAAATCTCTCTCCATCTTTCTTGTAGGCTCTCTTCAGTTACTGGAAAGCCCCAGTCAGGTAACCCAAAGCCACCTCTCGTCCAGGCTGAACAACAGTAATCCTTTTAGCTTTTCCTCATAGGAGAGGTGCTTCATCCATCTCTCCATCTTGGTGGCCTCCTCTCGAATCACTCCAGCAGGTCCCTGTCCTTCCTGTGCTGGGACCCCACAGCTAAATGCAGTGTTACAGGTGAGATCTCACCAGAGCAGAGGGGCAGAATCTCCTCCCTCCCCTGCTGCCCATGGTGGTTTGGATGCAGCCCAGGACACATTTGGCTTTCTGGGCTGTGAGTGCACATGGCTGGGTCATGTCCAGTCTCTCACAGCACCCCCAAGACCCTCTCATCAGGGCTGCTTTTGGTCTGTTTATCCACAGCCTGTGTTGATATCTGGAGGTTGCATTGACCCAGGTGCAGCACCTTGCACTTGGACATATTAAATTGTGTGTGATTCCCACGGGCTCCCTTTTCAAGCATGTCCAGGTCCCTCTGGATGGCATCATATCCTCTAGCCATGTCAACCACACCACTCAGCTTGGGATTATCTGCAAATTTGCTGAGGCTGCACTCAACCCCTTTGTCATTGATGAAGACATGAAACAGTCCTGGTCCCAGTACAGATCCCAAAATGATAAACCATATCATTGATGTCCATTGGGAGCTGTTGACCACCACCCTTTGGACGTGATCATCCAACAAACTCCTTATCCACTGAATGGTCTACCCATCAAATGCATCTTTCTCCAATTTAGAAAAAAGGATGCTTTGAAGGACCATGTCAAAGGCTTTACAGAATTACTGATAAATGACATCTGTGGCCCTTCCCTTGTCACTCCTTGTAATTACTTCATCAGAGAAGGCCACTGGTTTGGTCTAGCAGGACTTGCCCTTTGTGGAGCTCTGCTGGTTGCATCACCCCACCTCCCGGTTTTCCATGAGCCTTAGCACATCTTCTGGGAGGATCTGTTCCATGATCTTCCCAGGCACAGATATGAGGCTGATAGGTCAGCAGTTCCAGGGTCCTCATTTCTACCCTTTTCAAAAATAAGTAGCTTTCCCTTTTTGCAGTCACCTGTGACTTCACCTGACTGCCTCAACTTTTGAAATATAATTGAAAGTGATTTGCCAACTACGTAAACCAGTTCCCTCAGGACTTCTCAGCCATCTCATTCGTTGTTAGCAGTTTTCCACCTTCTTTATTAGGGAGAGTTACACCTTCTTTGAGCTTTCTTTTCTGGTTAAGAACAGAAAATCTGTGCATTATCTGTAACTCCTGTAATTGCCATTCTTACTCAGTCCTTTTCATGCCTTGATCAAAGCCTTCTTGTAACTTATGCTAAACGTTTACCTAATTAATAATTCTTGTCTCAATGAAGTGCAATAATGCAGCCTGAAAGCACCTAACAATTGTAATAGGCAATGGGTGTGTGCAGGGGAAGACCCAGTAAATTAACAATAATAATATTCCCTCTGTTCACTAAGGGTTCCAAAGTTCATTTGAGATGTGTTTGCTTCTGGTTATTTAACACAGAAACAGTAGAGAGAACTCAGAGTGCAGAAAGCTTTGTCAAGATAATTAGGATCCAGCAATGAGTAATTCTGCCTGAAGGAAGGCTTATCAGCAAATATAAACATATTGTAGAAAATATTCTACGTATTTCTACATATATGTAGAAACTAAGCTACATGAAGAAACAAAAAATACAGGTGTCTCTATCTAATTTTTGCTGTTAAAGCTGCTGCTAATACTTGTGCTATCATTTAGTCATATAAGTTGCCACCTATAGAATAATTCTAAGCAATAATAGGTTTAATATTCATCTAAAATAAGTCTTCTAACTAAAGCTTTAATGACTCATCTTGTCTTTTTTTTTGTATCATATATTTTTATTTAACATATTCATTTTAATGTGCATTAAACAGTCTTTCTAATACTTTTTTCAGAGCAAGTCTTTCTTTTCTGCTTTGTCTGAGCTATAAGCTTCATTCCAGATTTCTGCTACAATTTACGCATAAAATTTTACTTTCTTCCCTAAACTTTCTTTAGAATTATTTTATTCTTCTTCAGCTTTAGAATTTTAAAAGATCTGTCAAATAAATAAAAACTGATGATGGAAATATTATTTTCATGTCGTTCTTTGCTGTATGTCTGCAAGGCACCACAAAAGTGGAACCCAGAACCTATTGATGTGCTGAAGAGTTCACATTTTTCGGAACTTTTATTTCAGATTTTCCACAGAAATTTGGATAAATATAATGAAAAAAGCTTATTTTGATTATTTCTTTCAATTTTGTCAGTTCTTCCATTTATTGCCAAGTAAAACTGGTGTATAATTCCTGGCATACATCAAGTGAACAGGTATTGACACACTTGCCTCTGTCATAAGCATCTCAGAAACAAGAATTCTTGTAAAAGATTGCAAATATCCAGGTTATCAAATCACTCATTAGAGCATATTGTTGGGGGAAGTTTGGTAGTTTTTGTTTTTTCTTCTCTCAGCTACTTAATCTAAAATAAATTAGAAAAATTCTCCCTCAGTAGGGAGTGGTGGGAAATAAATTTTAAAAGCATGAATAATATACTTTGATTTATATACATTTTCCCATAATATCTTCATCCTCTTCCTGGTATTAATTGTTGCTACATTTCATGTTGTAGCAGTTTAAGTTAAAACAGCATGGGAAAGACAGTCCTGTTTCACTGTGATGATACAGCATGGTCAACACTTGCATACAAACAAGAACTGAAAGACTGTTTCCAAGACTGAAAATAGTGTTATGAATGGTTGGTCACTACTGAGCATAACTTATGTGACAAAAATCCTTTCAATAACTTATGCACCCACACCACAAGAACCTTGACAGGTTTGAAAGAAGTACAGTGATTCCACCCTTAATGTTTTTGCTTCAGATTTTAAGACTTACATTGGTTTTCTACATTTTTTCCATTAAGGTTTTGGAGGGCATTGGAGTTCAGTAATATACAGTTTTACTTGTTGTGTCACAAGTTTAATGACGAAGAAGTGAGATTTGCGCATTTAACAAGCTTCCTCCAAGTACATTTGTAGCATTGATTAATTTTTAGTTAGGATGTTTGTATCTATATCCCATTTTAAATTTTGTTTGATGTTTAAATCAATTCCACAAAAGTCATGTTTTTTGTCTGCTATTTAAATATCTACTTCTGCTTTATCATTATATTTTTTCTCTATGCATGATTGAATTCCTCCATAATGAAAATTTCATCGTGCATTATACAAGAAATTAAAACAAGTAGGTTATTTCTATCTGGAGGTTATAGCCATAATCATTGTTCATGTGGTTTCTTGGAACTCTGTGTATAGTTTTTGTTGGGTACATCTATATTACTTTGGAAGGTGTAGCTGTGTTTGGGTTGAGATTTGGTGTGTCAGGAATCTGGTTGATATCTGTGATTGCCTTTAGCATATAACAAGGCTGGCATGGACCCAGAGCAAAGGCTGGGAATCAAGAGAAATATACTTTGCTGATAAAATAATTATCTAGAAAGTATGTTTCTTGAAACTTTGTCAATAACCTCAACTAGGGTCTTTTATTTGTTTTTGTCAAACTATTTGCTTGTGCTTTGTTTACCTTTCTTCCACACCTTTCATTTCTTTTGTGAGTCAATTAGGTGAGTTATTGCCCTCTGACTTGAAAAATACAGAATTTGTAAGTCAATGGTGATGTGGCTCTCTGTCATTATTTCAGGTATTTTTATCAAATTAGTTTTTACATGAAGCCAAATCTGCTACACATTTTTCCAGTGTGTTACATAAAAGATCTGATTCATTATTTTTTTCTGCTTGCATTTTATGGCAATTATATGCAAACCAGTCTGGCCATGGATGACCTATAGGCATTGACCTATTAGTTTACCTGAATGCTTTTCCTAAACTTCTCAGTGTATAAATCTCATGTGAAGAAATCCAGACTTTTAATAACATTTGGTCAAAATTTTAAGATATCTGGAATGTTTCCTAAAAGCAGAAGTCCAAATGTGTTTACTGAAAATTTTCAATCACATTTGTGATTTTAAGCACTACGAATGTGTGGGTTTTTATTCTCTGAGGCTTTATCTTCCATCTCTCCTCATTTGCAAGGAATGTTGCTTGAACATGCTGATGGTCTGATTCTGAACAATGGATAACCTCTAAGGAATGTTTTTTTCCATCCCCTCACATCTTCTTTTCTCTGCTTTCTACCATTCTTGACTGAGACTGTATCTTTCATATCCTTCTTCTAAACTTTTTGCACTAAATTCCTCCAAGATATTCTTCACACTTGTTATCGCTCATTTGCCTTAACTGCAGTTGCCCCTGCAGTTATTGCACATCTCCTCAAGTGTCCTTTGACTCCCTTGGTCTGCTACACTGACCAGAGTACTAAGAACTTTCTATTTCTTTCAGTTCTCATTTTGTTCCTATGGTTTGGTCAAATAAGTCATACATTTTCCTTTATTTTATTTGGGTCAGATGCAGACTATCAGACTTGTTCAGTGGCACCCACATCACGAATCTCTAAAGCAACAGACACACTGTGGTGCTCTGCAGCAGTGAGGAGTCATATTCTCTGTACTTCTTAAAATTTAGTAATGGTGAGTTTCTCAGCAAACTAAAGTTTAATACTGATTCTTTTTTTTCTGTAAAGGTACCTTGGTAATGGAATGGTCATTCTGAGTCCCTAGTTTATCAGGGTATGTTTGAGAAGTATCCTGTAAAGAAAGATTCTTCCATAATTATTTTAGCTGCCCATGCTGGGGATATACTTCTAGGGATATAAAAAAATATATTGCATTACAGCCTCTTACAAACTGCCAGCAAATCTTGAGTCCTACCTGCTTATTACTTTTTACATCTGTATGACACCATGTAGAAGTCCAGAGACCTGAAGTGTTACACTTGCCTAAACACAGAAATCGAGTCATAAAAAAGCCACTGCTTGCACCATAACAATGCAGACATATCAGTACTGTTCCTGAGTGTCAAAGTTGGTGGTATTATAATAAATATCTGTATTCTGAGCATAAATCTGGGATTATATTTAATTATACAGAGTACCATCTTACCTAAAGTAAACCAATATTTTATTAAATTAACTGGAAATAAATTGCTCCATTTAAAGGGTTTCTAATTTAAAAGGTTCATTTTGGAAAGACTCTCCAAAACCGAGGTAATTAGCTGGTATTGCCTATTCGAATGCTGTACAAAATGCATGGAATTTGTCCAAAATGTGTTAAAAATAATTGAACCAGCTGTATTAAAAAAAAAAAAAAAAAAAAAAAAAAAAAAAAAAAAAAGTTTTGCTGTGATTGCTCATGGAGAATATTTTTTGGTAAAACAACTTTGTAAATCAATCAGTCTTTCATATACTTACAATAATATGCTAATCTAATTCTAATATAAAAAAAAGTTGATATTTATTACTTAACTGTGATTCTTATTCAAAAAATCCCCAAACCAAACAAACAAAAAAATTAAAAACCAAGCCTTTTCTTTCCTCAAACTTTTCATTGTATTTATTACTTTCGGAAAATATCCCCCAAATTAATTAGTTTGTTTTTACTTTTATGAATCCTAGCTGTAAACCTGTTTCAGATGAGAAGTAACTGATGTAATATTTTAATCCGATTTACCCTTAATCTTGAAGCTGTAATGTTTTGGGGCTTATAACAGGAGTCATCTCAGACAGTATCATAAGCATCAGCTAATTCTTAAAGTCCTCATATCTGTCAGGAAGCAGTGGGGGCTGAAAGCTCTTGTAACGGTGAGGGGAGACAAGTAGCACAAAGGAACCAGAAGGGGTTCAGGTGGGGCTGGACTGAATTGGGTCCCCCCAGAGAGGTTGGGTGGGACAGTAAAGCCTGGAAGAGTCCTCATGGCCCTGATAGTATCCTTCTGTAATATTTTAGTTATTAGCATATTGACATTAGAGCTCTATGTAACAGTAAGAATGTTCTTACATTGTTGGGTTTTGTTACAATTTTTGAAATGGCATCACAAGTCATTGTAAGCTGAAGATGGCATCAAGAGAGTAGCAGGTCTGGTCGTGCAAAGTGAAAATTATCCATTTTTTTAATGCTTTAGATATATTTGTATTCCTATTCCTATGAGTGACATTCATTGCATTTTATACTCATCTTACAGATGAATAGTTCCACTGATTTCAGCTAAGTCTTCTCTGAATGTCTAGCTCCTCTGAGTAGACTATTTTTTAATTCCTTGAACCTCTTTAGTTTCTTCCCGCAAAATACAAAGTGTATGTAAACAACATAGGTGAAATCCTGGACTGCTTAAATTCATGGGAGTTTTGCCACTGTGGGTTTTTTTGGCCAAGAATTTAAATTTGCTGCTCTATGTTTTTCATCCAGAAAGTAAGTAATATGGATTTAAGATATTAACTTCTTCAACCCTCTTTGTATCTTTTGTATAAGACAAGGAAAGAAGAAGAAAGAAGGTTTAACTCACCTAATGTTTCATTATCCTGTATTTCAGGATTTGATATCCAAAGTTCTTTTTTTAAAGGTAGAACCTGAGAGGCAGATTTTAGCCTGAAGTTACTGTTAAGTATTTTTCTGTTGAAAGGAAAGAAACCTTTGGATCAGACTGTGATCAGCCTTTGTGAGCATAAGTTCACAAACCTTTGCTGAACTGGCAAAAAATAGGCATGGCAATATCCTCCCTTGCTAAGGATAAGATTATTCTAACTGAGAAGACTTTTCACCAAAAAGTGACTAAACAAAAGTGAAAAGGGCTGCTTAAAAGCCTTTGGTCTTGCAGATACCTGTTAGGACAACTGCCTTTCCCAGAGCAGCAGTTGCCTGGACTAATGATTTTCAGAGGACCATAAGGAAAGTGGAAATCAAGTGGTGAAGAAAAGGTCCTTAACAGCTGCTTTTGTTTGCCAGAAGCTCCCTTGATTGCACCACATGTTTAGCTCAAACTAGTAAAACTGAACATAGTGTCTCACTGATAATTATATCATTTTATCTAGAAAGATGGACAAGCCAAACAGTCACTTTCATCTGCCAGAATCAGTGAAGCAGAGCTAATTGGCAGGATGTTAGAGAGGTCACAGCATAGTCCAGTGAGAGACTAAGTACACCTAACTCCTTGAAATTAGTTCAGAATAATTTCAGACTTCCCAGGGAACTGATTTTCATTTAAATTTAATAGTCATAGTGAAAACAACTAAGAATGTGTCTTGTACAGGAAAGCCCTGGATTCAAAGGAAAGGACTGTAAAGTACACAAAATTTTAGTGAAAACCTAATGCATCATTCAGGTAAACATAAATCTTTATCTATGTCTCCTTACATTCTTTCCTTCTCATCTAAAAATCTTTCAAGAACAGTAAGAACCAATATACTAAGAGACACACACATGAGGTCTCTTTAACCTTATATGCTCAGTCCAGGAATGACCAGTAATGGATGCCCAGGGAAGAATCTAAGAATATAACAAGTATATAATAAATTTCCCAAATATCTCTTCCTAACCTTTAGCCATTCGTACCTAAGGCACATCCCCAGCTGTTTCTGTCAGATGTCTTCATGCTGTTGGATAAACATACGTAAGCATTCTGAGTGCCAGCAAAGTGCCATGAGCATTAACGTACCCGTGGTCTCTCTGCAAGCTTCGGGGAAAGAATAGTGTGGTATCAGGTGATGCCAGAGAGAAAAGTGCCTCTCTGCAGCAGCAGACACAATCCTACATTTTTCCTTCTCTCATGCATTCACCCCAAGCCAGTGAGAGCATGAGTGGTGAGCTCACTCTTTTTTTTTTAGGCTGTTTTTCTTGGCTCTCTGTTGAAGCTCTTCCCCTTTTCTGTGCATCTGTGCCTCCCCTAGAGGAGTGCATCTGGCTCCTCATTTTTCAAGAACAAAATTCAAATCTTTTTGAGACTGTTTATGCTGGCTTTGAACTAGGATAAGCTTACACCTATATATGCAAACATTTTTCAAAACCTCAAACCCAGTTGGATGCTGAGAGCCAGGTAGTCATCCTGCCAATTGACTCCAAAATTGTTAAGATTGTATTTAACATACAGTGTTTGTCTCCTTGCCGTATCAGTTTGATCCCTAATAGTACCTGCAAGGTACTATTGGCAGTGGATAAGGGTTCTCTGTTACAAGGTCCATGTAACAGAGAACTTCTGGTGCTCTTTGTTTTTTTGAGAGTATCAATTCTCTTTATCTTCAAAGAGTTCATGTCTGTGTTTGTAAGGTTTTAGTAAGTGCAATGCAAATATTATAGATTGTGTAGATTAATAGAATAATGCAATATAGTGTTGGTTAAGTAGTTAGAAAAGTGTAGGTTAACAATATATGGGAAAGGCTAGTGAAACAGGTTTGCATTAAGGTTTTATCAATTTGGAACTTTGTAATATTAACAGGAAATTGAAACCCAAATTAAATAAATCAAGTTCCAATCTGATTTCTCAAGCAGGGATTGTATGCACAAAGATTTCAAATTCAAAATAGTATTCTATAAAAATGTGACTTGTAAAATATTTAATGAAATTATTAAAATGGGCTACTATACTTGACACAACTTCCCTCTCAGCATGCATGTTTATATTAAGGTCTAACTTAATTTTACCTCAATTTTTTATTCTCTCATTTATTGTCTCATACATGTTTCCCAGGATAGCCCACTGGTCTTACAGTCTGACAGAAATGTAACAGTGAATGCAAGAAATCACATGGGACAGTTAACTGGACAACTGACAGTAGGTGAGTGTTCTGTATTGACTGTTATGTTTATCAATTTAGCTTTAATAATAGGTTTCATTAATTACCATCACATATAAAATATTACTGAAAAGCCAGGGAAAATAATCTCATCATCATACTCAAAAACCGTTGCATACAATGGATCGTAAGAACATGATTCAGCATTATCTCAAGGAAGAAAAACTAAAAATGCCTCAAAATAGCTAAAATAAAAACAGCTTAATGAAAAATTATTATTTTTGAGACCTCTGTAACAAAACAAACTGAAAAAGCCTCAGCAAAATATGTTTCAACTCCACTTTCAGTGGGAAAATAACCATAATTTTCTTGCACTTTCTGTCAGTCTTCCATTACTTCAGTGGCAATTTCTTTGGCCCTGTCACTTTTGTAAGGCATTTGTATCAGCACATATTCAAAGTAGCTGGAGTAATAGAATGTTAAAAATCAGGAAAAAAAAACAACCACAAAAAAGTGCTTTTCTAGTAACTACAACATTTAAATGAAAAGCTAATATACTTCCAGTCATTCATTAAAACTGGTATTTTACAAAGTATGAAAATATAACAGAGACAAATGAAATGTAAACAATAAATCCTCTATTTATCTGTTTCACTTGCCATGTAGTTTCCCCCATTTCATGAAGTTTATTGTGTTACACTTTGTTTTTAGTATGAATCATACTTCTTGTGTTAATAAGTATGAAATAATATTTTTTTATGTTTTCTGAACTAGAAGAATACTGATATTAATTTATTTTTAAGAATACTGGCCAAAAAATTCACTGAAATTGATGGACTAGTTCTGATACAAAAAATATATACTGACTTGGAATGGGATAAAAAATATAACATATACACGTAAGACCTTAGTATTTAAAATTCAAGGAGACACCCCTTAGATGGGTTTTCATTTTTTCATTTCACTTAAATTAAGTAAAGATTAAGATGTGTTTTATTCATTGTTTTTTCCTCATGTGCTGATGTTATGCCAACAAATAATTTTAAGTTAAACTCTAGTTGTAATCTATACTAAGTTATCATACTGACTGGAGACAGTAACTTCTAGTTGTAAAAATCTTTGCCAAGTGTGCACAGTGAACGCCATCTGCCCTGATTTCCCTGAACACCTCATCGAATGAGTGTGCAAAGGTAACCTGACTTGCTAGCAGGTACAGATGAGGAAAATTAAGCTAACATCTGTTCTGGCCATATTGTACTTGCCCAGTGCAATTATGAAATGCAGTTCTCGATCATCTGGTAACTCTATTGTTAAAACCTCTACTTCAGCTGGTAATTGCAAAAAGGTGAGTTGCCCATGGCAGACATTCATATTGGATGAAATACATATAATATTTTTATCACTTGCACTATTCTGGCTGAGTGAATCTGGCACTGAAAATGCATGTGAGTGTATTGAGACTGACCTACTTAAAGGCATCACATTAGAGGTTAATAGTCTAAAAACATGAATGCCTGAAAAAAACATGTGTTTTTATGTTACCATCATTAGGGTGAACACCTTAAGCATCTTGGTGTGCAGATGGTGCTGTCTCTGGAGAGTAGAAGCTTGTTAAATTGCAATATCAGTATATTTTTTTTTTTTTCGTGAATCCCCTGTACAGTATTAGATGCATGTTAAAATATTCCTTATATCTTAAAAAATATTTCTTACTTTGTAAACAGAGTCACAGCTGCCAGTAGAATCAGGATGTTCTACTATTAAGAAATTAAAGAAATCAACAGGAACCTAAAAGTAAAAATATGTTGTTAATGTACTCTCACAAACTTTTTTGTTGTGAAAGACAGAACAGAGACAAGTTTTTACTTTTTGCCTAAAAACCATGGCCACATTTGCTGAAAGAATGGGAAGGGATTTTTCCATGCAGAATTTGCTGACATAAGAAAATATTTTTTTTTCTATTAGTTGTAAATGTGCCCCAGGAAGTCCCTGTCTTTAAAAATGCTCTCTGTCCATTCACTGGTGCTACGTGCTGAAGCAGCTGTTTGTGTGGCTGCCCAGTGAAAGGAATGAAAATAAACAATGAGGAAAAATATTTTAAACAACAAAACAAAATCAAATTGTTTTGATTGGAAAAATTTGGGTAGAAATTTTTATTGTTAAAACCTTGAAATAACATTATCTGTTTGTTCTTTAAAAAGTTGAATAATCATTAAAAAGAAATAGACTACAAGTGAATGCGCATGGCAGGAGCATTCTACAAAGAAAGAAGGATTCCAGTGCATTAATAAGGATGATAATGCACTTTTTATACATGTGATATCATTGGCATTTTATTCACATTTCACAAGACTGAAGTGATACCACAAACCAGCAAATAGGCTGGTCTTGTCCTGTGTTTGGCAACCAAATTACTGCTCGTGCCAAATTTTAGGACAACTAAAAATTCTTTCTGTGGTGTTTGAAACTGTGCCATGTTAGACTAAGACAGCCTTAAGAGCATATAATTAGAACTGTAATGGGAAGATGGATTAATGTAAAAAAGTGGTATTTGGGCTGGGAGGAAGAAGGCTACATGGTCACTCAGGGAGATGGAAAAAATCCAGTGAAACTCTTGACAGGTATTCAATTCTGTAAGTGACTGTGGAAGACAAAACATGTCATTAAAGTGCATCATTAAGAAATCCTGGGAAACATCCTAACCTAGGAGGAGTGAAGAAAAAGTATATTAAATAGATTTTTTTAAAAAAAGATAACTAAGTGTATTGGATGATTGAGTGGTTGAATGTTTAAATGGTATAAATTCCAGTTATGCTTCAGGTCACACAATACCAAGGGTACACTCATTATTGAAATACAGTATTATACTGGCAGTGAAAGCTGTACAGAGAGAAAGTCACAGCTGTAGCAATGCTTTCTTTGGGATCTGTACCACTGAGCAAGAGATGTTGGTTTGTACTCCAGTCTATTCCTGACATATGGTCTGGAAACTGCCAAGTTTGTGTCTGGATCTCCAAGAGGACTCCACAGCCTTCAGTTTTTAGCCATGCCATTTAAGACCAATGGAGCAGATGTAACACAGATGTGAATTGTGTCTACAAAATAAAGACGAAAAGATGACAATCCATTGAATTTTGCTGGATAGGTTATCACATCTCTCCCCTCCCAATCCTTACTAATACTTCTACATTGTGCATTCTACTGAATTACCTTTAGACAATGTTTTTCCACTGTTTAATCAGTGTTTGAATAGTTTATATGGAAAATTGTCTACTTATTTTTTTCTACCGATCCCAGAAATGCACATTAGTTGCTCACCTTAAGCCACAAGTCTTTTGTCTCCATGCTGTCTGCACATCTTATATTTTTCTGCCTGCCTTTGAGTGAAATATGTAAGGCTTGCAAGCATAAAAAAGTGTATTGTGACATTTGAAAATGAAACACACATTTGTACTTAATGTAAATTCATCCTCAGGTTGGATTATTATTTCAGGGGTTTTTTTTGGTTTTTTTTTTTTTTTTTTTTTTTTTTTTTTCTGGTGAGAGGTGGGTTTTTTTTTACTTTATTCTTTACTGCAATAATTATTTCTGACAGGTATTTCTGCTACTGTTTGACCCTTTTCTATTTATACAGAACTCTAGGGATATCTGAAATGTGAAAAAAAGTACATTTCATTTCTGCTAAACTTTGAGCCCTCAGACAGAACCAAATCTCACAGACATCCAGACCTGTACAAGTCACAGCTTTAGAGAACCTGTTCCTCTAGTTACTGAGATCTCCAGAGCCATGCTAATTCAGAAAAAAAAAAATCAAATACCAAAGTTCTATCACATTCTTGCAGTTACTTTTTAAAAGTAGCAGGCAGATGTATGATTTTCAATTACAGCACTGCTAAAGACTTGATAACATTGCTAGAAGATATATTCAAATACTTATCCTTGGAGATCCTTTCCATACATTTACCCCAAAAGTTGTCTTGTGTATTCTGAGATATTTTTTTTTTTAAAATGTGTTTGCTTACTTATGATGTTCCACATACTTGGGTTATTGTGCAGCAACAGCTGGACATTAGAAACTGCAGGTATGTAACTTTGTGGGAGTAGACATTTCCTTCATTATTCATACCTGTATCCTATATGGCAGTTTCCTGTGTTTATATCAATTAATACCTTAACAGGTAACACATCCTGCTACCCTTCACTTCTGAGGTGTTCAAAGTAACTCACCCCCTAAATGCCACTTCTGATGTTTCCTTTGCAACATTTAGATATCAATGAAGATCTGAAGCAAGTTACAACATTTCAAGTATTCTTGCATTCAGAATAATCTGTGGGAGTAACAAAATGTTATAATTTATTCTTACTGTATGGGATAGGAAAAATAATAATAAGGTACATGTAATAATATGTGTATAATGTTGCTCTAAATCTTTGGTATTATTGTCAGACATTTACTGAAGATTTTTATGAACTTGAACTAAGTATCCATTAATAGCATGCTTAATGAGACAAGAAATGTTTCCATTTTTAAATCTTGTTTGCATACACTGTAGCCTCAAATGTAAGGTCTTTTCTCCTTTGTGTTGCAAGAAGAGTGTGGTTTTAGAATGATGATACGCATACACCCTTTCCTCACTGTAGGAAAAGGGAAAAAATGGTCTCAGCTCTTCTCATGATATAAAGACTTTCTCCTTCCACTTCCAAAGAGTGTCATTCCAAACTACAGTGAGATTTCCAAAATCTGAAATACGTTAAACATTCTGCTAGTCTAATTTCCATATTAAAGCAATTGCTCTTATAACCACTGTGGTGTTCTAGGATACTTATTATTGCTAAGAAGTTATGGCAAAATAAAGCCAGATAAATGAGTTATCTATTTCTCAGCGTTCTCTCAATTTCTATTCCTTAACTGAAATACAGACTGAATAAACACAAATTTTGGTCCCTAATACCATTTTAATGTATGCACATAAGAAATGTAGGCAATTCATTTTACCCTGCCTAGATGAATTTTTAGTTTTTGCAGTTATATGCAAAGAGGAGTATTTCACATTGAAATTCAGACTGAATAATAGTAGTTTAAAATCTTTATTTTTTGGGACATTTTGCCGTTCATCAAGTTTTCTCATTGTAGTGAAGGTTTTCAACTTATAATTACTTTGCTTCCTCTTAATCTCCTAATACAAAAATGAATTAACATAGAATCCATAATTTCTGGGCTAAATTACTTGCATTGATTACATTTTTTTCAGATTTTTTTACATCTTAAATGGAATTTTCTGTTGACAATCACTTGTTGTCTGATGTTTTCCCTGTTACCTTTAGATTAGGTACTTGTCATTCAGACAATATTTGGAAAATTATCACAGCAAAATCTTATACATTCTGAGTATATTAATTTTAAAGTATAATGTTTCTTAAACTTTTATAGCCAGTTAAGCATTCTTCCCTATTGTAGGAATATAAACAGTTTATCAGAAGGTGAAAATACTTGTGTGCTAGTTTGTGGTAAAAATCCTTTGTCAGATCTTTTAAATGTAGGTAAATGGGAGATAACTTGCTCTTTTTTTACACAGGTTAGTTTACCTCGTACTTAACTGCAGGGTTAAAGGATTTCTTTCAGCTTCAGGACTCACTGCAGAAGGAATGATGGAGCAGTGCCTGGAAGGCCATATGGCTTTATGTCTCCTCCTGGCAAAGCACACGAGATGAGCCAAGAGGCAGTCACAAAGTGAGCCATGTTGCTCATAACAGTTGAAATGTCCAGCTGGAATCTGAGTCTCATCCCTCCTCATAATTTACAGTGCAACGTGACTTTGCCTCCATTTCTGTCTGTCTAGTCTATGGAAAAGTCTTTTTACAAACCATCTGCCCTGTAACAGGTTTTGTGATAGGAGTTCACCTAATATATACTCTTAATGACTTTGGCTAAACTGTCATGAGAATCCACTCCCAATAATTAATTATCCTGACGTGCAGTATTAGGAATATGTGAAGCTCCCTGAAAACTGGTCCAAACTTTGACATATTTGCCAGCACTTCGATGGGTCTGCCAAACTACTCCTGAAAAAATTAACATAATAATTTATTGAAATTCGTCCATATTTCTCTTGCAATTCTCTGTTTAAATAATTTGCAAATAATAGAAAGCATCAGGGTTTGTTTGTTTTGATTCAGCATCAAGAGGCAGACAACTCCTTTCTAATTTTTGTTTCTATTTCAGTTGTAAATTAGTTGCATCGTTTTCTGTGTTAATCTTCATATGTGCATTTGAAAATTAGCTATGGCAAATATACCCTTGTGACAAGCCCTTGTGTTAACTGAATTGAAAATAATACTTCTTTACACATCCATTACACAATTAGCTCATAAAACTATTAAATATACTACATCAACCATTTTCAATCCAGTTTGTGCTAGGTTAACAAGATCTCTTAGAAAGAGATGCTTTACACAGTAGTTCTGATTGCATTCAATAAATTAGGTATATTTTCAGTTTTTAAGCAATACCTTTCATATCATAATGATCATCTTATTGTATGTTATGTGCAGACAAAACACTACATTGCTGTTTAATATTTGAAATACTCTGTGGTGTGAAATATATCTTAAGTCTCCCTCATTGCCCTATGAATTGCTACATGAAAACTTTACTGTAAAAATAGAGTAGTAAGATATCTCTCTGTTAGGAGATTATTAGGACCAAGTGGTAATTCTTTCTTGTAGGTATGGCGATTATTTAGCCTGATACCTCCTTCCTGAAATACAAGAGCATATCACATCAGTTGAGATATGAAGAATCAAAAATTCTCTATGAATAAACAAAACTGCAAGCAGCAGTAGGGCAGTAATTGAATTCTGTGCAATTTCAGCATGATTATGTCAGGGGAGAGGGAATGCTTATACGTTGTTGGTATTAAACAGCTTATCCAAAATGTCTATGCAGTTGATATGATTCTTTGCTTTAAGTTTTATCATCCTCAGTAGTGTATTGTACATAATCATTGAATCTTAAAACTAATAGTTTCATTTCTTCTGGAGCTGAGGTCTTAAGAGCTCTTCCCCTTATTTCTGCATTCAGTGTATTTTCTTTCTTCTTTCTACCTTCTTCAGAGTCTGAAAGCTTTTGTCATTTGAGTCTTAATCCAACTTTTCTTCTTTTCTTTTTCTTTCCCTCAGTCTGAGCTCAGGAAGACTATTTCTACCTTGGATACAATGTACAGCTCATGTTAGTTCATATCTGAAGTTGTATTGATCTAACGTGGAAAGCATCTTTTCTGTCTGTAACTGACAGACAAAAAGAAAAACATACTTTCTACTTTTATAAATAGCCTGATATTTTTCTTTTTGTACCATAGACAAAATACACGCAGCTTATTTTCTTTCCTTGTATGTCCGTGATCTAAATTTGGAGGGAATTTTGAGGTCTGTTATGTTGTTTTTGATGTGGTGCTGGCAGGAATACCTGGCATGCTAAGGACTGGTGAGGTGCTGGCTACCTGCAGGGCAGCCTTCAAAAGAAGCCACCACAAGGCACTTTTTCTCATGAAAGCACAATGGTCTCAACCCACTGTCACTTTAGAGGCAATATGAAAATGATGGAAGGGAACACTAAATCTCTGTGTTCCAGGCAGGGATAATGGAAGAGGAGCAGGAGTACAGCAATGACTGTGCACAGAGGTGTCCACTCTGCTTGGTACGAGCCTCTGCTCACTGCCTTAGTATTTAATCTCAATGCTAACTTTGACCCCAGAGCATCTGAAGTGAGTCTGGACATATACTGAAGTACATTTTAATTATCAGCTATTTGGCAGTGGTATTGTAGTCCTCTGCTTTCTTTGGTGTTTTATAGGATTTTAATTTTACTTTATTGTATTTTAAATACAAGTATGGACATTTCCATTGTTTCTAGAAAATTGGCACTGAAAAATGGGAGAAAAAGGTATTCTGTTGAAATTCTCAAATATTTTATCCTCTTCCCATCCCACCCAACCTTACTCCTTAACATATTGGAGAACCTGGGACTATGAGCAGTTGATTGATTTAACTGTAGAAAAGTGTGAGTGGGAAGAGGTAATTAGTGTTTTCATGGTGGTGCAGAAGTGTTAGTGTTTAAACATTAATCCATTGCCATCTGCCCTGGTGCTGTTACCCATGTGCTGTTGGCCAGTACAGAGAGCATAACTACTGGCCAAATGTTCAGAGCAGGGAAGGAAAAGTGATTTCCTTTTGTAGGAGAGACATCCTAAGAGTCAAAGAAATGGGGTTATTTAGAGGTATATAAGTAGGTTTAGAGGTACAGGAGTGGTTTGAAGGATCAGCATACATCTTCCAAAGATGGTTCTAATTCTTTGTCTTTAGCTTTATCTGAAGCCAATACTTCATTTAACTTCATAAACAGCTGCCGTGCATGCATTGTGACATTCACAAGGCCACTTCTGGGTGCTAAGCATTATTAAATTGCCTACAACATCTGGACTTTTAACAAGTCTCTGACAGGACATTAAGATTTTATTTTTACCCCTTTTTTCCGTGATGTTCAGACAGCTCACTTGTATTGTTAGGAGTATATTATTCTAAAGGGTGAAGAACAAAATAGGGGCAAAAATTGAGAAGCCTATTGTAAGTTAAATTCAAAAACATAATTTAAAAGAAAAAGAAGAGCAGTGAAATCTTTCTGGTGTTCTTTATTTCAGAGTTGCAGAGAACACCTGGAGGTAGAAATTCAACAGCATGCTGGTCTTCTCAAAGTTGTTGAAATAGCAGCAAAGAGAATGATAACTATTACCATTTGTTTGTCAAACATAGAGGTGAGAAGTAATTTGATTGTAGACTTAGATTCTTTCTTCAGCTAAGTTATCTTTAAAATGTCTGAGTTCTATCAATTTTAGTATTGAACCATCTATGGGAAATTAGCCTGTTTCTATTTGTGAAAGAGATTCTATTTGCAAGTGAACATTCAGGCTTGAAAACGTTTGTGTTGGCCCATGAAAATTATTTGTCCATATGAGATTGTGAACCTCTTAGATAGCAGTTTTTGGTTCATATAAATTAGATGACTAGTATTAAAAAATAAATAATAAAAATATTTCAGTTTTATGGAATATAGTTCCATAACCAACTCCAATGTAACACTATAACTTTAAAAATACATCTGAAAATGCAATTAATAACCACAGCTAGAACACTGATGCTTTTTTGTGCTTATTTATAAATAAAATTGTTTATTTGTCTTTTTTTTTCCTCCATTTAGAACAGGATGAAGTTTCAAGTTCCATATTATGCCCATACTAGATATGTTTAATTGTGCCATTTGTAGATAGGCAGAGCTGTCTTGATGTAATTTGTCTTAAGCATGTACAGCATTGTTAAAAGTACATTTATTATGCATTGAAAAAAATTCTTTAATACATAAACATATCTCTGAAAATAACTTGGTTTTCCTTAGGCTATTCTTAGAGTGATAAATATTGTAGTTGTAACTGAATTATGAACAGATGGCATTGAATTAATGATTAGCTGAATATTTTAAATTTGACTAGATTTCTTCCTGTGAAGAAAAGCATTCCATAAATCTGAAATTAATTAGTCACTGGGAATATTTATCATTCACTGAATTGCTAACATATTATCAAAATAACACAGAGTGAGCAATTTTTTCCAAATCAAAATTAAGGACAACCTTGCCTTTAAAATAAGTTATTACAACATTAGGGTTCCAAAACTTCATGATTTTACTTTTGTGTTATTCTGCACAGATATTTCAGTTGCAGAAGTTTTGTTGCTCTTTTTTCATACATATTGCCAAGGCATCTGGACTTGTTATGACCTCAGAGTTTTCACTTACTTAAGATTTCTACCCATTTTGTTTCTGGTGCAGAAGAAGAAGCCAGGTGCTAATTTAGCACATTAATTTTTTCTCTAGTTGAGTGATTCTGGTTTGCTTGCCATTTTCTGACGGGAAAGCTTTCAGCTAGTCCAGACAAAAATTCCACCTATGCTGCAGGTCTTGTCTCTGAATTTGCACATCCATCTGCATTTAGGTTATATTTCTTTCCATATACAGGATTGTACACTCTTTTAAGGAGACTTCAGCTTTCCCAAGGGTATCAGTGTAGCCTCCATAAGTGGGGTATTTCAAAGGTAGACAACCTGGCAGTGGTTCAAATCACAAAGACACAGAGTTTCAGTGTCAGCAGGGTAGCCAGCTGAGGTAGATATCTTCATTGGCGAATTGAATTGCATCTTATGTGTTACAAGTCAACAATGAACTCCACTAAGAACATTAATCAAAAGAGACACTTCCAGAAGCTAAGAGACAAAATATGCTTTTATCCTGCTTCTGCAGCTTTCTGGCCCTTGTCCCACTGTCAAGGGCAAGGAGACAAGTAATTTCCTAAATGGATAATGCAGAAATCCTGAGAGCTGGGTTAAGCCCTCATCATCTTGTGCCATCATCAAGCGGATGCTAGTTGCTCAGAAATCTGCAAATGCATTTCACTGATCTGCCAAGTAGCAGAAGGGTTTAAAATTATCATTTTCTAGTCATCATACTTTATTTTTTTTCTCTTGGTTTACTACCCAGTAGTACCCCGTGGTAGCCTTTTTGTGGATGGGTAATTTATATATTTTAGTATTTTTTGCATTCTTTCATTAAATCTTTCTCAGATAAATTGTGATTATATGAAATGCTAAGACCTTTTGCATAGATAGCTTCAGGATATTTTTACTCTCTAGCTAAAGCAGATAATCAGAAAATTAGTCAGTTTGTGAAAATTAGACTTTTTTAGTCTTCCTTATATAGTGGCTATCAGTATTGAATTAATATTATAAAAATGTAAAATAGGGAGGTTTTAATGTTTCTTTTTCAACAAGCTTCTAAGTACTCTGGTATCTTGTGCCCTTTGTTTAGGTCTTCTCTCTTCAAAGTGCAATTAATTCAAAAAAGTGTGATTTGCATTCAGAAACATTATAATGGTCTAATTCACTACATTGTGAGTAATATTATACAATATTTTTGAGTCACAACAGATTTTATTTAAAGTCTATGGGAAAGTGCAAAAGCATCTGAAGAACAATTTGTATCTTTTTAGTAAAGTTGGGAATAAAACCCAAAACAACAAAACAGAAGATGCAAAGCTAATCACTTAAAGGTACATAAAGAATACATTGACAAGGTGAAGATTGATCAGTTTGGATTCCACGATTTTGGAGGTCTTTCCAACCTGAACGGTTTTGTGATTCTGAGAATATGAGAAAAAATGTTTGCTAGGTTTTAATTTCTATTAACTAAACACCAAAAAATGTTCAGGGTAGAAAAAGTCTCACGAAAACTCAGAAAAACTGTCTAACATTTACAGAGAATATTAGCAGTATAAAAGTCAAAACTGAAATGCTTTTCTTTTTAAATCTTCACAAAGTAAGATCCTTAACAGTTATGTTAAAAGGTCACAGGATAGATGACTTAGAGGAAAGGTAAGAAACCATCGGTTTACATGAATGTATTTCACTTCATCCAACTTCATTTTCAGTCCAGTTACCTCACAGTGATTAAAAAGGATGCATAAAGGTCCTTGCACTACTAGCAGGTATTTTAGACAGCATGCAGATGAGAGATTAGGCATCAAAAGATGCAAATAAGTCAAACATCAGATTTGTTTTTAAGAAAAGAATACAGCAGAGATTTATACATCAGAGAATTTTCAGTAGAATTTCTGGTAAATTTGTAGAACATTCAGTAGAGAAGTCTGGATATAATTCTGACCTAAAGGAAATATATGATGATAAACAATAACAGGTTTAGCAAGGAATGATTGACCTTATGATCTGCAAGATGTTATATTTCCCAAGGAGAAATTCAACAGTCTTGTTTTGTCTTTGAGCTTCATCTGTCTAATGAAGGCATTTCATAACTCCCCTTACTATTTCTGTGTGCTCTTGCTATTTGATTTGTGTGGTGTTCATCAAGTGCAGCAGGTAGTCAGGTATCTCACTATGAATTGATCTGTCTATTTTTTGCTCTCATTTCTCTTCAACAGAATGTGCAGCTACTTAGAAACAATATTTTCATAAAACATAGTGACCAAAAGGCATAATTACAGCCTTACAATCTAGCTCAGCTAACAGAGAGAATGGAAATATTCCCACTATTTTCCCATAAAATTCTCAGACTGTTTCAGTAATCCTCAGCTTCCAAAAGTATATGTTCAGCTTTGTAAATTATTTGTGTTGTAAAAACTGATCACATCACGGAAAGCTAGAAATTACATGGTTAAGGATAAGATTGAAAACCTGGAAAATTCTCTTAGGATTTAGTAATATTCAGGCTGCATTTATCATGAATAAGTAAAACTGATAACCTTTCTACTCCCATTCATATTTTGTAGTGCACAAAATATGTTAGAGTTATAAATAAGGCAGTTGCATAAGCTGGACTTTTGAGCTTGTCAATGAAAGCCAAGTTGATAAATGCAGCTATAAAAAGAAGTTAACATATTGTGGCTATTTATTGATGTCATAAAGAAATATTCCTGGACAATAAAGGAAAATATGTGTAGGAAAGATAATGTAATAGATCTGGTAATAAAAAAATAATATATATATATTTATAATTTAACCTACTACTTCTTTTTTTTACATTTTTTAATAATCTAATTTAAATTTACACATTTACATAAATAATATATATTTATTCATTAATATATATTTATTATATTTTATATGTTTATAACACATCTATACTATTATGAGAAAAATCAGTCTTATGCGAAAGCCATTTTACTTGCTACAAGCCTCAGTTCAAGAATTTAGATCATGTTTTCAGAAAATTTAACTTAATGGGATTATAAGTAGAGCAAAACATACAGTGTGAAGTCATGCTGATAAATTTTGCTTCTTGACATATCTTCCTGTGTCTTGCTTGGCTTTCTTATCTAAGGACCCATATAAGCAATTAAGATATTATAGCTGAAATTGCAGACAATGCACATCCTTTTAACCATTGCAGAAGCAAAATAAAAGTTGACTTAAAGCTCAACCTTCAAGAAGCAAATAAGCACATTTTACTTTTATTTACCCATGTGTATTGTTTATAGCTGATGAAATTATGAACAGCTATATGTGATCAGACCAAAGGTCTGTTCAGCCATGTAATTTCTGAGTCTCATGAAAATTACCATATGTTAGAGATAGTAGGCAGAAAACACAGAATTGCTCTTGAGTTATTGTAGCCTCATATAGATGTAGGATGGAGAGTGTTGTCTGCTGCAGCTTGTATGCTACTTCCACATATTATTTTCATAGCTGGGGTTCCACTGCCAAGATGGAAGACAGACTGCAGGAAGGATGGATTCCTTCTATTGCAGAGGTGACAGACAATATTTCAGATGCAGTTTTCAGTGAAACCGATATACCATATAAACGGGGGACTTGAAAGTGCTGGGTTAATGTTGGAGTTTTTGATCTCAGAGGTCTTTTACAAACATAATGCTTCTATGATTCTACAAAGTTCCTAGAAGTAAAATCTGCCTAGGAGGGCAGAACTTTTCTGTCAGATGTCATTTGACAAAGTCCTAAACCTATAATATTAATCTTTCTTGGATACTACTGGGTCTGTAGGTCAAGATGAAGGAAGTATCCTGCCTGATTCAGATGGTTCTACTGTTACAATAACACGTGGCTTATTCCTATGCTATAATTTACGTTGACAACTGTTATTGTTCACAAAGAAGGTAAAAAAGTGTGCTTTGTTTCTTCTCAACTAGCATTTGCTCCAGCTTCCCTTGTCTGAGTAGATAATCATTCAGAACAGGAAACCTTGAAGGTCAATCTCTCCTAGAAGCAGTAGCTTTCTGACATCTCTACAGCATGGTCACCAACTACTGACAGAGCAAGCTAAGGGTCTTTTACCTTCTACTCTCATGCTTTTTAGATACAATGAAGATGGTCCCTTCCCTTCCTCAGCAAAAGGAACACAGAATATGTTCTGATTGTTGTGAATCTTTGTGTAGAGGTTTTGCTCTCAGCTCAAAGTTCTCTTTTTCTTTTCCAAATTCCCCAATGCTTCTCTTCAGCTGGTATGAATCCTTCATTTGCACAATCGCTCTTGCATTCACTGAAAATTTTTCAAGATCTCTACTGACCAAAATGCCATAATGTCTAACATTTCTATGAATATATTTAAAAAAATCTAGGTGTATACTTAACAAAAATTGCTCTTAGACCCAGATGAGTGTTGTGTCTTTATTAAAAATGCTTTGTCTCTTTAATCTCCAGTCTTAGAAGCATTAACATATCCCATAAAAGTAACTTTCTTTGTCATCCATACTCTGCCTAAAACTGCATTAAATAAATGTTTAAATAACCCCTTTTTCATTGAAGAACCAGAAGAAAGTATATTGAACTTTGTTATGTTTCCTATTTACAAAGATCAATTTGTGGTAATTCCATTTGAATATAATTATAATCCCTATATTTAATTTAAGGTTGTTGATTTTTTAATCTTTTTCTGTCTGAATTTGTTGTGTGCCAGATGGACATGGAAGGTGAATGAGAAATCAGACACAACTGCTAGTGTTTGTAATGATATCTGAACCTTGTAAGACTGGAGAGTTCTTGTTGCTATTTATTATCACAGCAAATAGTGGTTCTAATTAGTATTTCTGAATAATAATGAAGTACTGTAACTAGTCATTTACTTTAAAATGCAAAATATTAGAACATGCATTCTTTATATTGTTATTGTTATATTACTTTATTAGCAGGTCAAACTCTCTAGAAATTCAAAATAGGTTGTCTTTATTTTGAAATTTGATCTCTATTACTGTTAATCTGGGTTAGAGAATCATAATTTTCTGTATTTTTACTGTGTGTACTGCCCAACATTTTCATTTAATGCATCCTCACTAGTATCAGTGAACAATTTTAGGCTTTGTACCATTTTAAATGTAGCTGTTTTAATGATGGTTTAAATTACACCACTGTTGTGCAATAAGCATTTGTTATAAACCATCATTACATACCATGTATATATGAATATGATACATATATTTTTCATCTATATATTTTAAATGAAAGGAATTTCCCAGAAACATAACAATTTAATTGAAAATTTTACAACTGAATGTACAAGTAAATAGTTTTCCTGAACACAAGATGAGAAAAGACATAGACGTCTCTTGAACCTGATTAAAGCTGTTAGGGGGCCAACTCCATGTCTAGTATGAAATAGAACAGGAATACAGTAAAAAGTAGCAAAGGTAAACAGCTTTTTCTGGTAGCCATGTCTTTGATAGAAACTACCTTTGCAAACAGAATTTAGAAGAGATTTTCATACATGATTCTCTGGACTGAAGTATGCATTATTCAAGCAGATAAGATTTGCTGAAAATATGATGGTTCTACAAGTTGGAGATTAGAATTTCAAAATATTTCCTTTGTTTACACATAATATTCTAAGACTTGATGCATCGTTTTTATTAGTAGCACTATTAAAGATTCAGACATTTATGAGACGTGTATGTTTGTGGAGTGTTTTTAGAACACAGCAATTTGCTTTACAGCTAAGAAGATAATACCCTAATACATTACAAATGCAACTGCTTGCTCCTATTTCAACTGGGAAATGAAAATGTAATGAAACAGTATTCCATTTTGATAACACTGATTACTCTGTAGGCAGTTTAACTTTTCAAAAAACAGTTTTATAGCATTCACACCTGGTTCTGTGTCAAAGAGACAGATTTAACATGTATTATGTTTTTTAGTAATCTCTCAAGTACCTTGAACACACTAACTACCATTTCAGCAATAAGTAATACCAAGTAATACACTATTAAGTCCTGAGTGAAACATGAAATAAAAGTCCATTTATTTTAGTATTAAAATTTATTTACTTCCTGTAATGTTGCTATCGGGACAGTCACAGTACACAGTAACAACCAAAATTTCCAAGGCAGAAAAACATTTATTTAAACTGTGCATCTCTATACGCCAAAGCATGCACTTCACTTGCGGGCTACATTAGGACAGCCCCATCATTTCCATTGGCACAAAGCACCCAACACCACCACTGTGAGAAAGTGTCCACAGAAAGTTTAAATAGAGTATTTGTTCTATTTTTCAGCCACAGGTGTCCTTTGTCTCTATTCCCTTGGTTTCCATGTTAACTACCTTGCTTTCCTTCTTTTCACAGATAAACACTAATCTTATCAAATTCTTCTGTTAGCTCCTTCTCTTCGTTTACAGACCAACCCTTCCATACTGTAATGATATTTTGGACTAGCTGAATTCTAGATGTACTTTTATACAATGTGATTCTGAAGCAGCACAAATAACATCTAATTAGGCATTCCTTAGACAAAATTCCAGACCGTTGTTATTTACGTCATTTTTCATGAAAACCTATATTATCCTAAATACATCACAAGTTTAAAAAAAACATTATTGAAACATGGGCTGTCACTTGCAGTATATATAATGAGTAAGAATGTGGCAGGTCTTTTCTCTGTTTGATTTCTGAGACATTTTCTGTTAATTTCTTTTCCTTACAGAGCTAACAACTTTGATGGGTGTAAATTAGTAACATCGCAGTACTTGTAATGCCACTTTTAGGTGGCTAAGCTACCATCATCCCTTAAAAAAAGATGAAACTATTTAGTATTAAGCTCTTTGTAATTATCCTTTGATTTCCTGAACCATAAGTATGGTTGCAAGACAATGGCATCCCCAAACATCTGTATCGGAAATATGCCCTTGTCTGTTCTAACAAAGATTTTGTATTTTTTCAAAACAAAGTCAACAACCTGATTAACACATTTTCAAAAAACTTCAGCAGGGATGGGGGGAGAGAAAATATCATTCCACACATTTACAAAATAAACATATTTGAATTTTAAAAAGTACATCATCACAAGTATTTTGATAATTCTTTTTCATTCTTCTTTTTCTTTATGAATAAAAAATAGCCAGAATTTTTTTACAGTACAAATATAAGTTCATCTGTAAGTAAGAGAAGTTGTTTTGATTACATAGCTAATTCAAATTATGAGCTGCTAAGGCAATTCCTTGACCAAAATTCATTATCATAGTTTTTATATTCCTTATTGCAATACTATATTCAATACTATTCCTTATATTCAATACTATACATGTGCATATTAAACTAAGAACTTACATATTATGGAGGCAGGAGTTTGTTACGAACTTTTAAAACAGATTATTAAACTGAAATAACATATATAAATTTCTTTGTCCATAACGTCGTCCGCATAATTTTTACACATATAGGTTTATTCCAGAAATGCATTACAAGTCTAATTAGGGATCATAGAGAAGATTTCAGATTAGTCCCTGAAATAATGTCTCTTGCCTTATACCGTGTCGTGGCATATGCAATTGGTTGCTTTTTAAGACCATTTTCAGAAGTGGTTTGCTTTCACTTATTAATAAAATAAAATTTTCAGAAACAATGTAGTACACAAAACACTGGCGAGTAAGAATAAGACCTGTAAATTGAACAGCATAGTAAATTTTAAAGTTTCAATACCTGCAAACTTTCTTCATTGCAGTTAGCTCAATTCCATATATCTGTCCAATTTCAGAATTATTTTAGGGATTTTGAGCTTTGAGGCATTTGGGAATATTGTTTCATAAAATAGGACATAAATTTTGATATCTTAGTTCAGGGGTTTTTTTTGTTTGTTTGTTTGTTTGTTTTTGTTTTGTTTTTTTTTTCGGTGTTTTGTTGCGGCTTTTTTGTTATTTCATTTTCTAGGTTTGCAGTAAAACTGAATGAAAAATACCCTTTTCTGCTGTGTTGATTAGTATGTCTTGATGGAATAGGGTCATGTGTTATCTTTATTTTCTCATGGGCAAGAAACTGCAATTTAAACTGAACAAACCCCAGAAAGCTCTGTCTGAATTGGCATTTCAAGTTCTCAGTGTTTAAGTACATTCTAAATATTAGTGTTGATATGTGGAAACGTAACACTGAAATAGATGATTTTCATAGTTATTTCTGTAAACTATTTTAACAGTATTTTATAATGCAAATTATTTATCAGGCTTACAGAAAGCTAAATTTTTTAGTAAACTGTCATGTATTTGGTATGTTTTAGATATTCCATTTATGCTGATGATTACTACTTATAAAATATCTTAGATGTAATGATCACTTCCTTGCTTTCAGGAGCTGATGCTGTGGAAGCTCAGTGCAAGAGATTTGAAGTGAGAGCAAGTGACAGTGGAAAAGTATTGTTTTCTGCTGATGAAGATGAGATTGTCATTGGAGCTGACAGACTGAAAGTAACAGGTTGGCAATAATAAAGATTCTAAATGAATGCAAACATATATTTTTTAATACCTTTAGTAGTAATTAAACTATCAATCTTCTACAAAATTTTAATCCACTGGAGAAGAAAACGTCTTCTCATTATCAGTGATTGTTTGACCAACCAAAAGATACTGCATAATCTAAATATCCGTTCCTCTAAAGGTAGACTTGAATTTAAACTCTGCAGGATCCACTGTGGTACAAATTACACTCACCACTGTGTTTTGGCTTTTATATGGTACCATTAAACATTGTTTTGTAGTGTGTGCGCCATTTGTTTAGGTAATGCTCCTTCAAAATGATAAAAAATATTATATATGATGATCATTGTTTTTTCTGTATATAAAGTATCAAGCCTAACTTCCATATGAATTAAGTTTTCACGAGGCTCAGCTGAAAAGCCTTGCCTTGACTTGGCTATATTAGTTTATAAGGAAATAGCTGCTGTTATGGTTTCACTACAGCCAGAAAATAAGCCTTACACAACCACCAGTGCAGGTGTGGGGAGAGAATTGAAAAGGTGAAAATAAAAGAAACCTCACAGGTGGAGATAAAAACAGTTCATTAGGTAAAGCAAAAGTCACACACACAAGCAAAGCAAACCAAGAAATTAATACACTGCGTTCCATGGGCAGTGAGGTGTTCAGCAATCTGCAGGAAAGCAGGGCCCCATCATGCATAATGTGGGAACAGAGAATCATGCCGAATCCTGCTAAGACTCAAACTTGGTCATACTACTACAGGCTGAGAAAACTAATCTTAAATGTGCAATCGACATAGAAGATGTCAAATCATCTCTCCTAAGTTAAAAAGTAAAATATACAAATGGTGCTAAGAATTAGATTCCCCTCCACAGAGAATTGCATT